>KV751348.1:12639904-12666184 GCA_001698575.1 Mola mola | reverse complement strand
CTGAGACGAATAATAGGAAAAGTGTGAGGAGAAGTAAAGGGTGGGACCCCGCGTCTAAATCTCGCAGATTTCTCTCCCGTCTCTCCACCGCTGTCAGTTTCTCCCTTTGTCCTTTTCGCTGCCTTCTCACTCTCTGTCCTTCTTTTTCACAGAGATCTTTGCTCTCCCAACTACTGGCACAGAGAACACACTGTGAATCAGAGCTGACATAATATAAAACAGCGCTTCAACACATTCATGAGCTGTGAACACTGGTGGTAAATTTCCTTTCACTGCTGTGGCTGTAGAATCCTCCGGACGACAGCGCTGTTGCTTTTTTGCTTTTTGTTACTTTAGTTGACATGATCTTGATTGTTTTTGGATGATCTATGTAAGCTTGAGCTCTCAAAAACAGTCAAAAACTATAGGATGTCTAAAAAATGTTGGCCTTCTAGAAATATGGTGTGATTTGCTTGTTGTCTTTGTGTCGCCACATCAATGAACCCCCTGTTATTGTCTACATGCTTCTCACTATCGTCCACTCTCCTCATGGCAAACCGCTCTGGTTCTTTTCTTTGTTTTTGTCCACTGTAATGTTCCCTAACACTATTTTCTGTTCAAACAGGTGTCCAGTTTCAGCCAATTCAACCTACCTAAGCCTTTAGAGTCAGTGTCTCTGCTCCTGCCTCTCTGTGCCTCTAAGTAACAAAAACAAAGCCTCCTGTCATCCCTGCAGTTGCAATGGCATTGCGTAATACCTTATAAGGACGTGGGATGGAACGATCAAAGGATGTAACCCCTAAAAAATGAGGGTTGACATTGTTCCCAGTGCGATAAAGTCTTTTGTCACCCCCTCCCACTGACATCCGTTTCTCTTCTACAAAAGAGCAATAGAAACGTTTTGACATTTATGGTTAATTCACAAACGAATTGAGACATTCTCAATTTTACAGACCGATTTATTCTCAGTTTTAAAGCAAGAGAGAATAGAATGAGGAGGAAAGTTGTGCCATAACATATATACACGAGGAAGCAATATTTCAAGTTAAGATAGGCTTCTTAAAATGAGCGATGGGACTTGTTTCTGCGGCAGACTTGCAAGAAACTGAAGCAAAAAGGGAGTTCAAAAACGCTCTTGAGAATAAAAAAAAAATGGACGGGAAGAAAAAGATTGGGAGGTGCAGAGGAGAGGGGAGGAGAACAGGAGAGGTATGCTCTGCTGGAGGACTGGGAGAGGAAAACCACAGGAAGGAGTGAGATGGAGGGAAGCAGACAGAGAGAGAGAGGAGTGAAAAATTGTGAGGGAGAGGCCAGATCAGGGCGTCATGCGAGGAAAAGTTTCCTGTTAGAGGAGGGTAGGGGGCATCCACTCTGTATGTGCGCCTGTACAGTGAAAAATATTTACTTTCTTTCACGCTCCCGTGATTAATTATATTCATAAGCCAGTTGTACGCTAAAGTGCGCAGAATTCACTTGTGACTGAATATTTAAACGCAGTGCATATCTGTATGTCTGAACCCTTACAAATGTGTGTATGTTTCTGCTTATGTTGTCTGAGAACATTTGAGTGAGGATGTTTCTGCATTTTGAGGACCTTTTGATCAGTGCTGAAGGCTACTTGAATGTTTTGGGGTTTGAATAAGGTTCAGGGTAAGTTTTGGGGGTGAAAATTAGGGGTCTAGGAAGTGCATTATGTCAGTGAGGGTCCTCACAAGGACAGACAGACGAATGTGAGTGTGTTTGGGTTGCTCCTTGAATGTGTTTAACATATACACTGCACAGTATGTGACCGTGTGTGTTTGTGCCTGTGTGCATATGCACTTTTGTTTGTTTGAATAGTTAAAGTATGTGTTTTGCTCAGCACGAGGGGATCCATAAGAGGGTCCGGGCATGTTGCCCAAAAGCAAGTCATCGAGGGAAAAGAGGGGGAGGCCCTGCAGGAGGCGGGGGCTCACTTGTGGTTTGCGCATGCCTGCTGCTATGACTTCAGTCTGCATGCGTGCCTGGATACATATGGTTCTGTATATGTGCGTGCCATCACGATAACTCCAAATAACAGCATGTGTGTGAGAGAGAGAGAGAGAGACAGAGAGAGAGAGAGGAGAAGGTTTCAGTGGAATGTGAAACCAGTGTGGTGAGGTAGCTGGCAGGCTGGTAGAAGGACGTAAACACTGACTTCATTGTGGTTTAGCTTCTGCCTCATATTATGTCGGGGGATCCTGTTGGTGATTGTGGAAGATTCTGTGGTGATGGCGACAGAGTTTAGAACTTAAAGAAGTGTACAGATCGCTGGAAACTTGCCCATTTGAATCCCAGACTGTGTTTGGAAACCCAGCCACTGAATGTAAATTGAGAATGTTCTTACTGGCCAGCTATCATTAAAGAGCCATACAGTATAACAAGACACCCAATAGTGATTTTACAGTTGTGTGACAAAGTTTTAACTCATGTCTAGTGCTGTTTAGAAGTCAAATACTGACTAAATATATGACAACTAGAAAAAAGATACCTGGGAAAAAAATTGCATTTTGCTGTTTGTCAAAGAGGATGAAAGTTATTGTTTTGGAATTCAAACCTTAAGTCTGGACCGACTACCTCCCTTTTCTGGCAGTGAGAGTAGTAACACAAACATTGTCAACATTTTGATGATGGAATAGGCTATGCTGCACTTATGGTTCCTGTAGCCTTTAGATGATACACGAATCTCGAGCACTTGCCAACCCTTCCTGAATTGCATTGACGGCTGAGGCAGTGTAGGAAAGTCTGGCGCTTAATGATACTATTGGCCAGTGTTAGGCTGGTAATGACAATTTCAGCTGAACTTAAATTTCAAGAAATCTGAAATAACTAAATAATAGTATGCTCATAGCTTTCAGGGGTGCATGGCGTGAAATGATGTGAGCGAGAATCTAAATGTTTCTGAAAGTCATCTTTGTGTCGACTTTCACAGCAGCTGTTGAACATTTGTTTTTTCCACTTCATTGCAGATTTTTGCCCCGTTGGTCTCCTCGTTTGAGAGTTGTTTCTTTTGAAGCAGATATGCATCTGGGTCTGCAGTCATTTAGTCTGTCAAGAGCCAGGGTAGCATTTTGTTTCATGAATAGCTCAGAGTTTCATCCCATTATGGATGAAACACTACTCTAAAATGAAGCCCCTCATTGGAGCCTGACCACAGAAATGCTGAGGCTGGTAGCAAGAAGCCCACATCACAATGCTTCTCAGAGCATTTATCCAACAGGAGCTGTGGGAACAAAAGTTAAAATTCACAACAAGTGAGTTGTGAGTGCAGTGCTGGACCCATGCTACATTCTCTAAATTGAATAACAGCCAAGTCTAGATTGTGATTTTGTTTTCCTATCACGTGATCATCATTTCTGATCCATAAATTGTATAACCGCTTTTCCAGCTGAGTCTACCTCACCACCAAGTATTGCTGACCCCACCAAGTATCAACAGTATAGATGAGAAAAAACTGACACACTGGAAACTATTAAAGTCATGCAGTACATGATGTACAAGCAAAATGAGATACTCAGATTCTGTCAACATTTATTCTAAGAAGGGCAATTTATTTGCTTGCCCATTACATACATAAAGCTCCATATAGAAAAATCCAAAATACACATAAAACTATATCGGAGCCAAGATAAAACATAAGAAAGAAACATAAATAATATGAACATTTTTTAGACTTTATAAAATAACCTGTGATCATAATCCAACACCGGGCGCCTTTTGTGCTCATACACCGATCAACTGTAGCAATAAAAGCACCAACCTGATATTGTATTGGTCATTTTCATACAACCAAAGAAGCTCTGAACTGGAACTTGGACAGGGGACCCCTGGGGGTGTCCTGTGGCACCAGGACAGTACCAGTGGATACTATAACCCAGTTTCCACTAAGCAATACCGTTCAGTTTATTTAGGTATGGTATACAATTGTTTTCCTTTCTATTGCCAAAAGTTACAGATGGTTTCCTTAAGATTCATCCCCTTCGCTTGGGGTAGCAACCAGAGTTATCGAGTACCATAAAAGACGGGGTTAGACCCACAACCCACTGCGACATTCACTGTGTTGTGGTCTCTTCATCAAATTTGTTGGAGGACTACACTGTGTTGCGTTGCTATCCCACCCACCAGGTAATTTTATAGTCACCCCTGTAATGAGTGTGCACCGTAGTGAACTGAACTGAACCGTACTGCTTGGGGGAAATGGTCCTTTAGGTATTCAGTGGTGGGGGTGGGTCCTCTGTTCCATTTATGGTTCTCTCACATCTCATGAATGCTCTATTTGATTGGGATTTGGGGAGTTTGGAGGCCAAGTATAAGCCTTGGGCTCATTTTAACGTTTGTCTAGCCATTCCTGAATGGTATTTGTGGTCTGGCGAGGCACATTATCCTACTGGGGTTAGGGTTCTTGACTTTGGGGAGGGTGAGCGCTGAGATGAGGGGGATGTACTTGGTCGGAAATTATGTTTAGGTGGGTGCTGCTTGTCCAAGTAACATGCACATGGATGCCATGATCTGTAGGTTCTCAGCAGAGCGCTGCATTACAAAGTGATGATTTGACTACATGAAGGTTCTCTCCGCAGGAGGGCAGGAATAACCAGCAGCCATGCTGTCAATAGACGAGCCGCTGGACTTGAAACTCCCCTCAGGAAGAACAGATGGTCCAGTGCGATTAGGAAAGAGGGCTTGTCCTTCCTTTATCTATCCCCCTCTCAGTGCCACACGACCACGCCTGCTATGCACCACCTTTCCTTCTCCACCCTCCTCCCCAGGTAAGCATTTATCAGGAAAACAAACACAACATGCAATTTTCTTCTCAGTAGGCACCATTTCTCCTCTCTCCCCCATTGCTGCAGTGATTAAGACTCTCACCATCATAACGCAATTGTGCCATAAGCAGAGTCTGTGTTATCACTTAAGTTCTAACTCAATATTGAAAATTTAATGAATGGTCTCCTGTGGCCTCCAATAGTCAAACATTGTCCCCAGATTTGTAAGTGGGCCTCGTAACAAGAAGAGAGTGACACTGACATGAAGCCACCCAAAGATAATTACCAACATGGCCTCTGTGAGAGTCTGAATGGACGATACAGCGTCATACCTTATCGTTCAAGTGCTCAATAATGCACAGACTATATGTATGATTATAAATGCCCTTATGCCTCTAAGATTCAGTTTTAAGTGTAGTTAATATGCAAATTTTCCCCAAAGGACACACAGTGTATTTAAAGCATATTTGGTTAACTGGCAGTTTTGCTTCAGGCAGCTTTGCAAATTTTTTTCTAGATTATTTGTGACAAGGAGAGTAATGCTGGTCTGAAATTAGTCAGGTGGTTCTGCAGTTCCTGTGGTTCCTTCATGGAGGAGGAGGACCAGCCTTATCATATTTGTCAGCATATTTTTGGGGTCTTAATCTTAGGTCTCATAAAGTCCTAAGGTTTCGGATGCTGTCAAAAGTTTGGATCATGGTGTGATCCTGGATGATTGTTGTGTCTCTGCTTCAACAGTAAGGATTGCCCCATAATAATATAATTATGCAAGTTCACTAAACCTATTGCTAAGATGGTAGATATGACAAATTACACTAATATGTTAATGTTAAACACTTCTGGTTTCATAACCGGACCTGCTCACCTATTGCACCCATCCCCAATGGGAATTTTAAACATATAACTAAGGAATATCGGTTTCCCATGTGGAAACAATACAAAAAAGGATGCAGTCATAAATTTTATATTCACATTTTATTTTGCCCCTTGTTTTTATCTGCTATCTTAAAATGCTTGCTAGAGATCTGAAAAGTTTGCAAGCATGCATTAGTGAGGCTGATCTGAAGCAAAGTTAATTTCCTCCTGATTTCCCCTGGTGCCAGAAAACATTTGGCTTGTGAAGATTGGACGCACATTTTAATTTGGTGACTAATGGACGAAGGAATCGCCCCTAATCTGTGACCACGTTCATTTCTCCTATATGAATAAATAAACTCCGTCATTAGTCGACTAAAGGGGTGCCACAGTGTTAAAGCTGATGTTATACAAATATAGAAAATAACCTGACTGTGAATCTTCCTGGTTTCTCTTTTTGGCCGTAATAAAGATCGTCATTAATTCAGGGGGACAAAATGTATTGACTAAACATTGGATGAAATACCCAAATTAAAACTGAGCGCAACTTTAAAACATGTAACTCTAATCTCCAATCTAGATTCCCAGTCTCCCTCTCAAGAACGACCCGGGCCCTGCTTCAGTCCAGCTCCAGCCTTGGACCTCAGCCTGTCGCCCTCGTCCCGCCACGCCTCCTCTCTCTCCCCGTCTCCTTCCTCCCCCTCCTCGCTCTCCCCTTCCTCCCCCCTGGAGTCCCCTCGCAGCAGCAGCAGCCCTCAGCCACATCTCTTCTCACGGGTGAGTCCAGTGCAGTATGTTTTTGCTTAGGCAGTCATGAAGAAACAAAATTTAACAATTGATTATTTTACAAATTCTTATTTTTGGCATGGTGTGGCTTTTCACAAAGTATACTGAGCTTTTAAAGAAGCTCCACATCTGGTCTCAAGATCTCACAGGAAACAAAATAATTTCATGAATGTGATTTGGAAGCACTGTTGCTCTGTTACTGATAGCAAATGTTGCCAGGTTCAAGTTTCACAAATAAAGGGCCCTCGAGACATCTGGCATTGTTCACGCAAGTATAGTGTTCATTTTTATTAGTGAAGCAATTAAAAGGGGAGGATACGCTCTCATTGGAAAACACAGAACGCATGTGGCCAGCTTCTTGTTTTAATCATAGATCATTCAGTAAAATTTTTTTTATAAGATGATTAACCAGTTTCTAAAAAATCAGCCAGTAGTAGATATGGATGTGGTCAGGCTGACAGCGCAGATTACAGAGTGCATTAGAACACAACAGATACAGCGACAAAACTGTTATTACTCGAATACAACTGAGAAAGATTCAATAAAAGCATAAAAGCAATAGTTGCTATCCAGTAATGTAAAGTTATACAACCACATCAGTCGGGCCTCATATAATTAGGATATTAAGAGGCTGAGAGAAGTTTGATTTTCCTTTTTTGCCATAATAAACTAACCAGTAGGTTGACCATCATCTTGTTGGCCTCAGACGCAGTGACACAGCCAAATGGGTAGATTATTGATCTTGTTCGTGTTCATCATTTGCAAGTCATTCACAATAATTGAATCAAATCTAATCACAATTTATCAACTTCATGACATTTTATGCCACAGCTAGCTATGTTTCTCTCAGATGCAGTAAGATATAATCATTTCTGAAGCAAAAAAGTAAAGTGGGAGATGGCCCCACACTAGTAAAAGCTGTGACGTGTGGTGAGGAAATATGACTCTGACTACAATGAATCTGGTTTTGCAATGGCAAACAGAAAAGATAACTACATGTTTCACCACATTCACATGTTTTTAATTCACTGTGTTACTGTTATGCTCTTTACGTAAGAGAAATCAGATGAACTCCTGTTTTTCAATACAATAAGCGGTCAGCTAGCTGAAAATAGCTTAGCCTGGAAATAGTGGGAAGGTAGCCTGGCTGATTTGGTCCAGAGTCAAGATTGTCCTGTTTAGGTGTGTATTTACATATCAGGCCATAATCATGTCAATAACCACTTCCCTGAACAATGATTTAACGTGCTCCGCTCTTCTTCAACAGGATTGAATTGAATTTGTATCCTGGGAGTGAATCTAATTTGTTGGTGCGCTGTCTGCACACAGCTTTCCAGCGACTTTGTCAAGTCAAGGACAAGGACAGTACGTTAGTCTGTGGCAATTTACAGATCAATAGTTAAATATGGTGACGCTACTAAAAAAATCAGAGGGAACATTTACACTATTTCAATGATTATCCATGCATTATTCCAAAATAAACTACTAAGGCAGAACTCTAGTTTAATGGTTTAATATTGCCAAATTGGCATGTCAGGTATAGCATTATTACATATAAATTACTTCAGATTTACCAAGTTCTAGGGTTAAGAAACAAGAGTACCTGAATACAAATCTTCTCCAGACAAGCATGAAAAAAATGTCTTTAAGACAACAGTTTTGCCTGTAATTTGAACTTGTAATGAAGCATTTTTAGAAGGAATATCAGCAGAATACATTTCAGGCTACCTACTACCATGGATATTGTTTTCCTGTCAAGTACTGGCAATACAGTCAGGCTAACACGCGGGTGTGATGGGATGGAGTATTTGGGCTACAGTGTGTTGACCAGTAGCTGAAATCCTTTATTTTCAGTGACAGGAAACTGACTCATATTTTTTCCATGACCACGAGATGTACCTTGTGACCTCCATGGCTTTTTTACTTGTTTCCCCAAACGTGGTGCATATCCGCTTCTAACTGTGGTTCTGGTTTGGCCTTTTAATAGTTTGGTTTTTTTCCCTGCTCAGACGGAGCTGCCAACTGGAGCTTTTCACTTTATGCCGGTTAACTTACTGAATCATGTTCACTATTCATGTTGGTCCATGCCACCTAGAAACATTTGCACCCAGTCACACATAATTTCCCGTCTTTCATTCTTAGTCTTTCGGAAGCCGTAATGCTGCCACACCTTTGACTTGATTGATGATGGGGCATGCTCAAGTTGCTTCTTCACTTGTCACCACCATCTTCGTTTACTGTCGTTTACAACTTGCACACTGCCCTGTGCATGAAAGCGAGGCCACAGTATGTAGTGTCAGCACCCCTTGCTGTTTAAAATATGTATTGCACTTCATTTAACGTCAGCCGACCTGAAGCTTCAAATATTTTTTTTGTTTTTTAACTGGCTCGCAGTGCATCGCTATATTCCTACAATGAGCATAAATTGAGATAGTATGTTGAAGAGTGATGTCTTGCCCAAAATACCTCTATTTTACATCATTTTTAGGATCCAGCACCCAGACTTTGTAGCTTTTTGAATTAATCTTGCATTAATCTAAGAATATTAATCCTAGTGTTAGCCTTATAGTCACACCAGAGAAATCATATTTGCAGTTTAATAATAGAAGTCCAACTAAAGAGTGTGTAGCTGCTTTTAAATCAACTGAATAGAGTGAATTACTGTGCAGATGTTACCAATTTTATTGTCAGAAATCCCAAATATTTATGCCTGTAATACCAAGTTGGTGACTTGTTTTCCCAGTTGGTTTCTCGTAATCAGCAGTGTGAATAAAACGATGGGCCCAAGGCATGAGATTGTCTTCCTTCGCTGTTATAGCAATTTATCTTTTTCAGGAACCATCTCGTCATCTTGGTGTGGAGGGTGGCACTTCCTCACCTGGTTATCAGTTCTATCTTCCTGTTGGAAGTCCACCGAGGGCTTACAGCTTTCCTTCCTCTATGTTCATTGGTCAGAACCAAGAGAAGCGCATTTCCCCAGAGCCCTCACTGGACGGTCAGCTAGCCTGCCGTTGGATTAAGGTAAATTAAAAGAAACAAGAAACAAAAAACGGACAAGTTCATTCAGGTGCATTAGCCTACTGGATGGGAACTGGATGGGCTCTATTAGTACAAGTATAATGTGTCTCACATAGCTCGGTGAAAAAAAAAAAAATGTAATTTTGACTCTGACCGCTAGGTATAGTATAAAGTATACTTTAGGCCAAGCAGTCCGGCAAGAGATGGTGGATGGAGAGAACTTTATGTACAATAGTTAAAGTGTACTGTTTAAACTGTGATTAAAAGATTATTAGAAAAAATCAATAGTGACTGATTAATCATAGAAAAAGAAAATTTCACTTGTCATTGCATAAAAACGTGTGGGGATTTACTGCTTATCCTGGTATTAACTATAAATATTTTTTTTAATACTGTATATACTTTTTTTTTTTTTAAATACAAACGTCTGAAAGTGTTACATCAGCCTCTTGGAATTTGTGATTTTACAGTATATTCTTAGTTTTTAAAGACTAACCAGTCAGTAAAAACTCCAGCTGCAGATAATGAGAAGTTGCAAAATGTGACACAAGTGAACAAAAGCAGACACAGCATTGAAGAAATGTAAGTCATCTAGAAATGGTTTCAGTCAGGTCAGTTTTTTTTTTCCTTCCAAATGAATCCTTGTCCGTCTGTCTCCCGGAATAAGAAACAAAACCACTTCATCAGATTGACTTCAAACTCGGCAGTTATGTTGCTGATGACCTGAGGATGTGCATGTGTGCTTTTGGTGCTGTTTGAACGAGTGAGGTGTTCGATATTAATAAAGATCTTGCAGATTTTACATTGAATTCTTCTTCATCTGCCCCACATAGTTTAGTTCAACAGTCACACGTTCCCAACAGACACTGTGCTAGTTAATTGAAAGTCAAGAAAGACAGAGATTATATGTGGAACTTTGTAAATGAAAAATAGATAAATAAATAAATAAATAAATAGCTAAGCTGAGCATCAGTCACTTAGTCCAGACATCTCTCCTTCTCTGCCCCCCAGTGCCACCAGCTCTTTGACTCGCTGCAGGACTTGGTTGATCATATCAATGACTTCCATGTCAAGCCTGAAAAGGATTCTGGGTACTGCTGCCAGTGGGAAGGCTGTGCTCGAAATGGAAGAGGCTTCAATGCCAGGTATGTTCATTTGGCAATAACTTGACAACGTATCACTTAACCAATCTCTTCCAACACAAATATTGCTCAGATATAGTCATCAATAATTCTCTCCTGCTGTGTACAAAGACCTTACATGACTAGATTTCATTTTCAAAATATGCTTTATTTAAAGTGGATTTTTTTTTTTTTGTTGTTGTTGTTGAAGGTGGAGTTTTAGTATTCTGAGAAAAACAAGACGTCACAATTACTAAATTACAAAGCTCATGATTGTCATTTACCCATAAAGATGCGAGGAAATGACTGATATTTTAATACAACTGTTAAATTTACTTAGTTTTTACAAAGTGCTTTAAAAGGATGAAGTAAGATACACCTTCACAATCATGCAATCACACATGAATTTGTATGTGTAAAAACATTTCTAGAACTTATAAAAATGCCAGTAAAATTGTTTTGAGGGAGGTTGATTTTGAAGTCAGAGTTGATAGACCCAAACAGTAACAGCTCAGCACTGCTTTGCACCTCGTACAGCAGCCCAGGGTTCCTGTTGACCTGACCGAGGTTGTTAAGGATGCAGGTATTCAGTCTCAGGTCTCACCTGGCAAACAACACTGGCACAACAATAAGACACAAAATTTCATTTGCACTGAGCACATCATCATTTTCTTTTTTTCCTTGATATATTTAAAGTAATATTAACTTCTCTTTCATGTTCAATTAACTTATATTAAATTATTTTGGCAACATAAAGTTGTTATTCTAAATCTACTTTTCTCCATATATTGTCCCTTAAGAGTCTTAAAATAAGTATGTATTCTGTATCTTCAACTTTTTCACAAATAGTTGTAAAAAGTAAGTAAAATATTTAAACTCAAGATATTTTTTTAGTAATTTGTTCCATCAAACCATAGTGAAAGCCTTGTGCATCATTTTATACATATTAAACAATGTTAGGATGAACAGAATGAACTTCAACTGAATGCCTCATCAGCAAACGTTTCTGAAGTTTGGGACGTGCATATACACTTCAATGGGGGTCCAACATTTGCTATTTTTATGTAAGAAATTTGAAGACAACATAAACCAAGAAACAAATGCATGAATGGGTCAGAGAGCCGTCTGCATGCTGCAGTCTGTGTAAAGTTGGTTTAAAATTTCAGTCTGCACGGAGCAACAGACTGAAAAAGGATGTTGGCTTAATATTACTAAACAGTACAAACAAGAGCCAACTGAAACCCAAGACGAGAGCCTTCTTTTGTTTCATGGAAAAATATTACTCATTCCCATGTAATTGAACCCAGGCTGCATGCCAACAGCAACACGGCGTTGGCAACGGCTTATATAGAACTTTAAAAGTGTCTTATTATGTGCATTATAAAGAAACAATAATTAATGTTTTACAGGTATAAAATGCTGATTCATATCCGTACACACACCAATGAGAAGCCCCACCACTGCCCCACCTGCAACAAGAGTTTCTCACGTCTGGAGAACCTGAAGATACACACCCGCTCGCACACAGGTGAGTTCTCAATGACAAAAAATCAAAACCAACAATCACTGGATACTAAGTGGTGACTGATATGACATCAGTGATACACAAGGTTGAAACAAATGATGTGTAAAAACACATTTTTGCTCCTGTTTGAGTAACATTTGCTGAACATCTGTGGTGGTCAACTTGTATGTGATCATTGTTAAAGATTCATTTCTTTGTGCAACGCAAACAGGGTTGGGAATGGTAGGACAGGGCACGGTGGAGAAGTCGGAAAGTGACTGGACCCTAGTTGGTTTTGGTTTGTTGATAATTGCAAAATGTGTAAAATACTGTTAAACTGTTCCTTGATCCAGCTGATCAACTCAAGTGTGATAACAGGCGTTAGTGTCTGTTTCCAAAGTGCAGGAGAAGCTCTTGTACAAACGTCATCCTGGTGTGACACACATGACTTTCTGGAGAAAACATGACTACTAAACTTTACTAAATACTCTTTCGCATTCCCAGAATTATTGATTATGCAAGGCAGCGACTGTCAGTTAATCGTGTTGCACACACACACATAAGAGGCAGCAGGAGATAAGGAAGCATTTGAAGCTTTTCATCGATTAAACGTCATGTCCACGTAACGAACCCACGCTTGTGTCTGTGCTATGCACCTTTTGTCATCAAACGTCATTGTGTTTCAAATCCGTTAAGTTGGTTTTAAACCCTCTGTCTACACTTATAACATCTCCTGTAGCAGTGAAGGAAACACACTTTTTAAGCGTTCAAATGATATGGTCCTGCTGGCTCACCTGACTGACACCTATGAGTTTATCAATACTAGCAAACAGCCAACAACCGGGTCTAGACTTTTAGTGAAAGCTCACTGGAGCTTATTATCACAAAAACCAAGGACTAGTGCTGTGGGGGCAGCACCTCTGTTTCAGTTGCTCCCTATCCAGGATCAGGTAGAGCAGGTTGAGTTCTTCAAATACCTTTCAGTGTCAGCAAGGACTTTTGAACTATTTTAAATCCTCACATTTAATATCGCATCCTGGCATCACCAAGCCAACAAAATAATTGTTGCCCTCAGAGTCCAAAGTCTGATCTGTGCAGCGGCTCAGTGATCAGGAGAGCCACCCTGACTCCTCTCACCACCATCACCACTCCTTCATGTTACAGACGTTACTAAAGTGCCTCTGGCCTGCGGACACATCTACAAGAAACCACATATTCCATCTGAGGAAACCATTCTGATCAGACACACATACACAGCACGCTAACCTGAAACAGTCCTTATTGCAGCACCATGTGATTTTTTTTTTTTTTCCATGTTTTTAAAATATGTTTTTAAATGGGAATAGTGTATGTTGATCCCTGTCAATGAAGAATTTCACTGTCTATTTATGTATGCATATTAATAACACAATTTGCTAATTTTAGCTAGCAAAGTGTGTTTACTTTGTGGGTCTGGTGCTTATGATTTGTATAATACATTATAACAACAATGACATCAGTCATGTTTTCACAACCAGCGAACCAATGACAGCAGCAAATACCATGCAAAAGTAAGGAGGACAAAAAGCATGACACAGAAGCTCATTTGCATCACAGCACACACTGGGTATTGACATTTTGCAGTCTGCTGTTGACAGAGTTTTCATTGAACAGTTTTCATTTCGTGCGTGGATTGCATCACACGACTCAGTTTGACACCTACAGTATCATGCCCATCTCCACGCCGTTACGCAACTTGTCCATGCCCATGAAATTGTGCCTTGGTGACTTGGAAGTAAGTGTTTGCTTTGTTACCTTTGGAAAAAAGAATCCTTTGTTTCGTCACTTGATGTGTCATTGATAATCCCGTTTCTCATTCTGTTGAGTGGAACAGGAATGTGAAGGGAATTCAAACATGACCAACGTTTTAATGAATTTGTTGTCTGTTTAGTTTGTCTAAACTGCATTCCCTCTTGCTCTTTCTTTTCTTCTTCATTGTCAGTTCCAGCTATTGCAAACTGATGCAAATGTAGCATCCAGAGGTTGAAGGTTAAGGTGGAATAATTCTGAAATGTGAGTGGTAACCAATATTGGGAAAGAGAAATATTGAATTGGACATTCCACATTTACATTTAGCTTGGTTATTTTAAATGCAGTATTATACTTAATAATTGTTTGATGGGCAAGTTTTGTTAATATTTTACTTACGTTTTATACATAATAAAAAAAGAAAACAAATTTCAGAGGGCCTTGGATTGTCAAGGCACGGAGGCAAAATCGCCTGTACTATGTAATAATGCCCCTGAGAGGAGTTGTGTATTGTCACCTGTGGTTCCACCTTTTTTCATTTTCAGTTAATGAAAGAGTAATACCAAATTGCTTATAGCAAAGCGACGCTTCCATGAATCAGTAATTTAAACAATTTAATGCGGTTAGATGAGTTAGCATTGTGTTTTTACCCCACTCCAAACAAGCTGTGTGCTACACCGTTAACAGGATTCAAATGAAGAAGCAGTACATCGTAACTTCATCTTAGGGCAGAATTTTCAACATGCGTTGCTTTCTTGCTTCATGTCTTGCTTTTCTTCTTCTTCTTTATTCCTCCCCTAGGAGAAAAACCCTACATCTGTCCTTATGAAGGCTGCAGCAAACGTTACTCCAACTCCAGCGACCGCTTCAAACACACCCGCACCCACTACGTGGACAAGCCTTACTACTGCAAGATGGCAGGCTGCCTGAAGCGCTACACGGATCCTAGCTCGTTACGCAAGCACATCAAGGCACACGGGCACTTTGTTGCCCAGGAGCACGGGGCTCCAAGCAGGCTGGGGATGAGTGTGGGCCACCCCGGGAACCAGAGTGCCACTGAACTGCCATCTGTAGGCGGGACCCACATCATCATCCCTGGGGCTGCTGCAGCTCTTCTCGGAGGCCTGGGGACCTCTCTGCCTCTCTCTGCTTTCTGCCATGCCCGAGCCCTGGCTCACCAGAGGGCGCCACTCTTCTCCGTGGGTGGTGGAAGGGTCTCGGACTCCCCTCTGTTACACTTTGGAGCTGCGTCGATGCTAGGGCTGGGAGCTCTGAGAGGGCTGCGACAGATGGCTGGGAATGTGACGGAGGGCGACGAGGAAGAGGAGGAAGTAGGGGATGGGGAAGTGCTGAATCTGTCTGCGGCTGTGGGGCCCAGGAAGAGTGACGCTTTGTCCTGGATGGTTGTTCCCTCCAGGGCACTCCTCCTCAAACCAACTGTTGTCAGCTAGGATGTGCACTACAAGTGCAGGGAGTGGAGTGTGTGCTCTGACATACATATGCGACTGTGACTGATTTTGTGTGTTTTTGTGAAGGAGGAACAAAGGTCGCAGTCACCTATAGAGCCATTTAAGGCACTACAGTGCTTCCAGCCCACAAACCACTGACTTTGTGTTGATTGTACAAAACCTACATGACCTCTGGGTGTTGGGTTGCAAAAAGTTTTAGCACCATGCATGTTTCAGATACCTTAAACTTTTATGATTCCAGTCACTAAAGTATCTAGTATTTTTATTGTGGACATTTTTATTTTTCTGCTAAATACTGCATTTAAAGGACAGCTTACATGCTGCACTCATGGTCGAGACAAACATGAAATATGAGAACTCCTGGTTCACACCCTGTGGAACAACACTGCACAGAGTAAAGTATAAATGATGACATGTGAAAGGAAGGAGTGCAAAGTTTCATCAACATGCCGATGCACACGGAGGGGGACATGTTCCCCTTCAGCATTGTTTAACCTATCAGCTCTGGTTGTTCTGAGCAGAAGTTAACCCGAGCTAGAGACAGCCACTTCCTCCTTTCACGCCACAGCAGTGCTTTCAGGTGATAGACTCCAGAATTGCATACGTGTGTGAACCACGACTGTGTCCTTAAACCTAATTTATGAGCCTAGCCAATTAGATTTGAGTGTGTTTCAGAGGAGGATATCTCAGGAACACATCCATCTGCGCGATTCCATGTTGGATGTGGGTGAAGTAACTTTTCAGTGTTCTCTGATTCACCCATTTCCTGCCATTCATGGTCAAAAATTAGGTCTCAAAGGAAAATCGCCTGGATTAAAATGATTGAACCCGGCTGTAAAAAGAAAAAAGAAAAAAGAAAGATAGCAGGGAAATGAACCACTTCGTAGATTTTGTGTTTGTCTTTACTGAATGTTTCCACAGACCCATTTTCTGCTCAGCTATAGATATTGGGAAAAGCACGATTATAGGGAGGGGCAATACAGCCCATCGACAATAATTTAATTGATTAAAACACATGCTTTATAGACTGAATTAATATTTTCCTTCAGTTTAAATAGTATGAAAAATTGGAGATGTAAAGACAGCTGGGTTCTCATTTTTTTTCAATATATCTTAATACAAGTGTTCAGAAAATATGCGATTGAGAAATCATTTTAAAACATGCTTCTGATATAACGTTCAATCCTTCCATGTCAGACCCATGGTTTCTTTGGCTTTAATCTGGTTCATTTCCTGCGTTGTGCAACATGTGCTCCTTGCTCAATCCTCAAATAGTCCCCTCAAGGTGAAACGGAACTTCTGAAGCTTAATGATGCATATCTTGATTTTTTTATTTTCCTGCACTGCCCTGCCTGTGATTGAGTCATGTTTGCTAATGTCTGAGAGATGCAGATGTTTTTCCGATCCTCTGCTGTTTCCTTTTACGGCTTGAGATAAAAGATTAATCGGATCAAATTTATTTGTATAGCCAAAATTACAAATTACAATTTGTGTCACAGGGCTTTGACAAACTGTACAGATGTGACATCCTCTGCCCTTAGACCCTCGAACCAGGTGAGGAAAAACTTAAAAAAAACCCTAAACAGGGAAAATGAGAAACCTCAGGAAGAATCACAGAGGAGGAATCCTTCTTCCTAGGATGGACAGACGTGCAATAGATGTCACTTGTACAGAAAACAACAACATGACAATAACAGTTTATTAACAATGTTTGAGTTCATATGAGTCCATAAATCCAGATATAGTGTGGGTTTAGTACATTGGTCCAGAAGTCATTGTAATCCATGGGCTAGGCTGGGCAATCCAGCCTAAGATCCAAGTCACAGGATCTCCTGTCCTAATGTGGGCAGGAGGCACCAGGCAGGACCACAGTAGCAGCTCCCACTGCGACTTAGAAAAACCTGCAGGATGATAAAGCACAAAGACTCCGGGAAGAAGTACAGTTAGTTTAAGGATATGGACATTTAGAGGAGCAGAGAAGGAGTCGGAGTCAGAGGGGGGAGAGAAGAGAGCTCAGTGCATCATGGAGTGTTACCCCAGCAACCTAAGCCTATAGCAGCATAACTAAGGGCTAGATAGGCCAGCCCTAACTATAAGCTTTATCTTAAGCATGCTCTTAAAATCAGAGAGAGTGTCTGCCTCCCGTACTAAGACTGGAAGATGGTTCCACAGGAGAGGAGCTTGATAGCGTAAGGCTCTTCCTCCCATTTTACTTCTGGAGATTCTTGTGGTCACCAATAACCCTGCATCCTGGGAGCTCCACTCAGAGCTCTCCAATTGACCATGTGATTTTTTTTTTTCGAGTCACAAGAGCAAAGGAACCGTGGTGACTCAACCGTTTATTCAGGTTTGAGGTTAACACCCTTGTTTGCAGTTCAATTTAGTTATTTGCTTTATTACTCATACTAAGACAATGACCTACACAGGTCAGCGATGCCTTTGAAACACAAGGTTTGATTGATGAGGGCATGAGTAGGAACAATTTCGACAATGGTGCGTAAGAGGCACTAATGCAGTTGCTTAAGATGAATGTCACAAAAAGGTACAAGAGGAGAAACCAAACAAAGGTTCATAAAGCTATTGAGTGGATGATTGACAATGGCCAAACTGCGGCCAGTAACCGTGCTGATGTATTCTGTTTTATTATTTTTTTTGCACATTGATTTATCCTAATCAGTATTACAAAGGTGCCTTGTGCCTTGTGTTTCAACTGAAATATATCACGCAGTATATGAAAGTATTTACACAAGTGTAAAGTGTATAAATCAAATGTCATTACATTTTAGACAACTGAAATTTAACCTTGACAACAGATGTTTTTACATCAGGGCCACTGTAACACTTTACGGACGTCACCAGAGTTGATGACGCTGACAACGACTCTATGTCAATAAACATATCCGAAACAAAACCGTCTTTTCTGTCTAGTTCTGATATACTGTTTGTTTGCTTGTATGTTTTTTTAACATTTATGTTGATTTAGTTTTAATTGTCAGGAGAACAAAGGTGAATCTAACTTTGATGTAATTGCAAAGGTAACCTGATAACTAGCAACTATGATTCTAATAAAATGAATGGGTTTTTAAAAAATGGGCAATAAATCATAGACGATAGATGTATTACTTTTTTTTTTTTTAATTCAGCATCGAAAGGTGCCAAGTGGTGAGGAATTCTCTAAGAAATTTGTGAATCTGGATCCAGATCATCTTCAAGGGTGATGAGATACTATGGAGATCTTCAACCTTGTGGACAATTTTCAAGTCAAAAGGTGCTGTAGTTTTTGAGTTACAGATCCAGACAGACAGATAGGTGTGATTACAGTACCTAGCAAACAAAAAAAGCCCTTTTTACCAGGGACAATGGAAGAAACCCCAGAAAAGTGCCACAGAGGGCAAACATGACATGCGTGCACACCAAACCATCAAAAACACAGTGTTAGAAAATTCTAACACAGATTATCTGCCTCAGGTTACCCCGCCGTCCCCGTGCAGGACGAGAACATACACAGAACATCAGCAAGGAGTCGTCCCCGCTGGTTACATTACCATCTTCTCTGTCCAATATCTTTTATTCCCTCTCTCGCCCCCTCTCAATCAGTCTTCTCTGTCTCTCCATCCCCCTCCTCGCTCTCTCCTCTTCCTCCTCTGTGCTGGGCCATGAAGTGACAGCGAACCACTCCATTCTACTGGTAGGACCTGGGCAAACATTATAGGCTGGACAGAGGAGTGGGAGAGAGAGGTTGAAAAGACTGGACAGAAAAAAATGGATATCTAGCCATAAAGGTGATATTGTTGTTACTGTTACAGATCTATTGATGTAATGTCTTTTATGCTCTCATCACCTTGGCTTCCTCTCTTTCCTGTTGGAGGAAGCTGTTGCGACAAACATGGCTGGAAACGTTTTGTTTTCAGTTGGTTTGTTTGTCGGCTAAAGTGGTCTCGACCGTGGTCGGTTAATTGCTTGGCAGCCATGTGAAAGTCAGCTCATGTCTACAGCTACAGAGAGTTTTTTCTCCAGAAGCCAAACTGACAAATACAAACAATTGTGTAGTTTATGACAGTTTGACATGTCACTTTTAGAGAAAACTCATCTTACACAGAGAGAAATGTGTATTTTCCTCATGATTAACAAGCTGGTGATCATGACAGGGCAGGAGAAAAAAAGAAAGAAAAGAAAAGCTAATCCTTAATTTGTCCCACAGAAGGGTAATTTCACCCTTACAGCAACAAAAGCCATATCAAATGGAACATCTGTATACAGCCAGGCAGTGTGTTTCATTAAGAATGAGGAATAATAATTTCCACATTTTAAAAATAATTATTGAATCTAATGAATCGGATGATGCCTGATTGAGTCATGTTGCAGCTGCTTTCGCTACGGAAGCACGCCGCGTTGACATGAGAGAGAAATTGTCCAACTGATCCAGGAGAAACACTGCAATGTCCAGCAATGGCAAAGTCCTGAGGTGCCTGCGCAAGGTCAACAACAAATAACAATACCATCAACATTACTTAAAGACAGGAGTATCCCCCTGTGTCCAAAAACTGTAAAACTGGATCAAACTGAACACTCAGGACATCTTTGCTTCCATTAAATCAGGCCCTCAAGAAGGAAATGGAAGCTCCTCTGAGATGTGTTAAACAGCACTCCTTGCTGTAAGATGATTCACCTGAAATTTAAGTGGTTTTTGGATTTTCTTGGTTGCCAATGCCATAAACGTAAGTAATGCAGAACCGTTTAAATGGTAATATTTCCACTTTTCCAAAGCCTTTATCAGTTTTTAGGTCCATATCTGTTAACTTCTGTATGGACAGACATGGATGGCGGGTTAACAATGGGGTCACATTTTAAGCTTTTTGTTAACAAGGAAGGCAGAACAAGCATTTTATTTGTAAAGGCTGGAAGTAGTGAAACTTGAGTGACGGCAAACTCTCGCATGCGATTGTGTTTTCCTAATTAACAATTGCTTTATTGCTTAACTTAGTTAAAGACATGACGGTTCCATAAGATGGTTCCCAGGCAGGAACTCTTTACATTAGAAGGCATACAACAAAAAGAGCTAATGAAAACAAAAAAAAAAACCACCTCTAAAAATAATAATCTACTGTATTCACTGCAGTAATCTTTCACTCCGCTGCTTACATTGTGTGTAAGAATAATGTAGCCTAAGGCAAAGCATTACATTTTCATATATTAAGCAAGTGATTTTAACATTTAAGGTATGTATTTCATTTAAACATTTGTTTCACCTTAAAAAGGATTACTGTCACTGCTTAAGATCACACATGACAAACACTGCATAGTGTATTCTCATCAACATAAAAAGTAAACAGACCATCATATATAAATGATCCTAGTGTTCCATCGATCTGTATCGCTGACAGACATTATGAAACATCCGGTCCTGGTGTGGTGTTTTCCTTACAGGATACGCTGGTATAATAATTGCTTTAAGTAAGCACCTGTCATATGATTGTTACGATGAACTAAAGGAGAGCCTTACCCACTTTAAATAAACTACGTGTTTGCTAGATCGGTACAAGTTTTAATGAATGAACTGATATATCCTAAATGGAGACTATATTGAAAATGTCGTTGACCATTTGTGATTTCCTGCTAAACTAAACTTTACACAATGCTGAGATAAGCTAAAAGTACAAAATCTAGGCATTGCACAGCTATGCCAACATGCCAGTTTTCCCCAACTCAAAAAACGGATTTTATGATCAGTAATGTTTCTCGTCCGAGCTGCACAGACCTGCTGTTTTTCCTTAACTCATATGTGTCTGAAGTTACTTTCTTTGTCCGTGATCCTCCATAATGTTGCTGCGAGGGGAACGCCAGAAATGCACGCTGCCAGGCAGAAAGTTCCGTGGGTATTCACATGTATACACATTTCTAAAATCAGGTGTGGTTAGGCTTAAATTAACAAAGAAATTAACAAAATTAACAAAGACCTTTTATCACTTAGGACCACTTGTTGGCCTTTTCCATTAATACTGTTAGTAAACCAGGCCATACCATATTGTTTCACCTTTCCATTGCAAGCCAAATGTTTCTGAGCGTGTGCTGAGCAGGACACGTGCCGTACACCCACTCAGACAATTGTGTATTTTCAGACTCCACTCATATGTGTGCAACCTCTAACTGAATCTCTGTGGTTTGAAGTCTCCTTTCTGTACCTCCAGACACTTCATTGCTGTTTCATCGTGTTTGTGTTCTCACAGCAGATGCAAATGAAACCCGTTTATCCTCCGTGTTATACACGTCCACCTTATTCACTATAGAAACTAAACTAATTATTATTGGTAGCTAACAATGGTGACCGGTGGTCAACAGCGGTCCTGTCAAATGTAATGTGATTTCAATATAGCAGCGTGTTCAACGGATATTTAACTGTTTCTTCGAAAACATGCACCCAAAACAAAAAGACAATGTTCCTTTGGCCAACAGCACAGTTTCCGTTATCTACCTACAGATGAGGAATCCAAAATAACATATCTGGAAAAAAATAAATAACACTAATAATGACACTAAAACACTGTGTGCTCACTGCTTCACCGTCTGTAACCACAAAGTTGAGAATTTTCTAAAATGCTTCTGGACATTATCGAAAGGCACTTTTTAGGTCATTCCCCATACTTAATATTTCTAATGGTCTTGTGGTGCAAGTCACAACGACCAATCACAAAACACAACAGCGAATAACTTTAAAGGAATCATGTGGCCAGCCTGGCAGGAAACTTCAAGGACGGATTTGAAAGCTCCCATAAACTCTCAGGGGACTTCCTCCTCTTCCTCAGACTGCCGTTCCCTGTGTTAGCTGATGGTAAGTGTGATGCATATTTGGGGCTGCTCTTCAGATGGATGTTTTGGAGATGGGAATGTCTGATTTGCTCCAAGTACAACACAGGGATGTAGGTGTGAGTGACTTCTGGACCAACGTGGTTCCCCAAGCTCAACTGAAATAAATGAGAGCTCTTGCAATGGTCGTCCTCACAATGTTCCCCTCCACATACAGTCTGTGACTCCTTTGGTGTTGCGTGCCAGTTGGTGTAGCGCTGTCTTTTGTTGCTGTTTATGTTATTTGGTCAGTGTTCCTTTGTTGACCACAACTTGATTCACACACCTTGAACTGCGGAACTACTGCATTCCCACTATTATTCATGATAGCAGAGCAACGAAGGGTGCTGTTTATTATGTTTGAGTCCAACTTAAAAATATCTATTGGTGCCAGTGTGTATATTTGTGACGGAAGCATGTGTGAGTGTCTGTGGACACTTAAATAATTATTAAACGGTTGGTTTTGGACTTATTTTGTGTTAAGAGTGTAGTTTATTTCTTGTGTGAGTAGCAACTCTGGCTTTGAAAATCCCATTCCATGATAATAAAATAATAAAAGATGCCGTGACAACATGATTCCCCATAAATTAATTAGCGTAAGCGGAAAGAAAAAGTCCAAGCACTTGGACCCTTGGCTTGGTAGGATTGGCAAAATTTAACTAATCGCTTCTAAACTTCATTAATTACTTTAGAAACCGCTCCAAACTGGTAATTTCTTGATATAATGTAAATGTTAATCGCAAAAACAACCAGGCGGGTCAATGTGTATGGAAAAGCGCTACTGGTGCAGCCCATAATGTTGCAAACCATTTTCCTTAAAATGTGATGCTCATCAGCAAACTTCTCACCTTCAGCAGATGAAAACAGTGTTAAACTCTGCACACATCATTCTGCACAGTGAAGCTCAAACATACAACTGTGTTGACGAGATGGCACATGAGCTTTAAATAAATTAAAATAAAAAAATGAGAATATGAAAAGCACACAACTGTACAGAATATGGCCAAACTCCCCCCTCCCTCCCCCCAAGTCAACAGTCTGTGTGTCTTCCTTGACAGCACATTAGTATCGATAATATCACTTCATCAGCATATTTCCACCTATGTAACCTCAATTGTATCTCCCCATCTCTCACACCAACCAGCCCTGGTCACCTCCTGTATTAATTATTGTAGCTCTCTGCTCTGGAGCTCCTCCATCAGCTGGTTGCTGCAACCCCCTCCACGAACACATCTCCCCTGGCCTCTAACGCCTTCAAAGCGCTCCATTAACAATCACCTCTGCAGCTCTCCGGCCTCCTTCTCAAATTCTCCAATCCCGCTCCTCCATGCTCCTCACTACACCTTTAGTCCGCTTATCCTCAATGGGGTCTACAGTTCTGTGGAACTCCCTCCTAAAAGCCCTCTGTGATACGCTTTCAAATCTCACCTCAAAGCACATTTTTTTATAGAGCCACTTATTTTTTTTTAGAACTACCAACTTTCACCATTATTGGAATTTTCACAAATTTCTCATATTTTCATTATTCTATTATTTCTTAATGTTATAAGTCTGTCTTGTTTTTTTGTTTCATTGTCTCTGTTTTATGTTGCTGCTGTTTTTTTTTTCTTATTTCTTATTTCTTATGTCTTATTTCTGCATTTTTTTCTTGTAGTTATTAAAATTCACTCCTTGAGCTGTTTTTAATTTGAGGAAAATCCAAAACAGGACTTTCTGCTTTTGTCATTGCCATCATTTTTCCTTGTATGTGAACATTTAAAACCTCTCCAATGGAAGTCCATAAAGTTTAACAAGGATGTAAAACTATGACACAGTCATAGTGTCATATACATGTGACAAATTATGAGAATAACCTCCCTCCCTCCCTCCTCCTTTCTCCAGTTCAAGATAAATAAGTCCTTTTGCTTTCTCCAGAACAAGGCAAGGGTGTGCCAAACTTATTTGTTGTCACTGTCTTTACAACTAAGCTCATCCGACTTGAATGAGTGGGGAAGAGAAGCACGGAGAGGCAAATAAATAAGGGAATCAGGAAGTCATGCATCATCAGGTGAACGACTCAAGTGGGAACATGCTGAAAAGGTAAGGGCTTAAAATCATTTAGCTCCCGTTGAACTCAACCAGTCCTCCAGTCCAGAGCAGACCATCACGTGGAGTCCATTCATGTTTGGCCTAGAATGACGTCCAGATGACACAATATATAAATATTTAAACTAAGAGATGAGCTATGGATTAAAAGTATTGTGGGAAACAGCTCCATCCTAAAGTGCCTACTTTCTAAACACGCTTGCAGCTCTCTGTGTGTTTGTTTTCTTGCACCGTGAAAGATTTTCATTTGCGGCATTATTTCTTCCCGATGTCCATCGGAGATCGATAAATTATATCCCAGACTGCCTCTGAATGGTCGAAAGTAACCTATCAGTGCCCGATCTCATCGTTACTAAACTTTATCTTAATGAAATGTGCTCACTCAGAATAAAGTCCGCGGGCTGTTAGATCCATTCGGAGGTGTAGAATAAAATAGACGGCAAAGGTTTTGGAGACAATCAGCTGCGGTGGTTTTACGCACAGATGCGCGCAGCGGATCAATTCTTTATTTAGGAATATGGCAGTTATGGGTGTGAGACTTCAAAGATACGATAAGAACATAAGATAAGACATTTTTTGATAAGTCCAAAGGTGACACGCAGCTGGAGAGTTGTCAAAAGCAGCGATTCCGTGGCAAATAAAAATAAAAAAACAAGATCAAAATAGGAAAAAAAAGTCTAAATATTGATGATATTGCACATATATGCACTCTGCTCCTGTTCTCACACGGGTAAAATAGAGATAGCCGAAATCACAACTTCACATATGCACATAGTGTATATGTATATGTTGTAGCTATATACTAAATAGATCAGTCTAAAGATGAGAAAAGGTGCTTTGCACCAGATCTGTCTGTAATCCTGAGAGCTAATAATAGGAAAACAGTTAAAAGTGCTAATGAGAGGTGTTTTTTAAAATCAGTTTTTTCCTTAATAGTAAAAAATATGTGTGCAGGTTTTCATTTTGATGGAAAGCTCATTACATTTTCTTTGAAGGCTTTTTAACAAAAGCCTTGCAAGTTGAGCCACGCTTTGACCTTGATCTTATCTGATGTCATCAAGTTAGTTCCTGCAATGCTGCAGGTTCTCTGTGTTTGTTCTTTAGTTTCCTCAATACTGTTTATCTTTAGGGCCAAAACGTTACCCTATTTTAGATGCTGGATTTGTTCTTGCTTTTGGAACTCACCAAAAATCTTGGAATTTCACCCAGATGGCTGTGGTCTTGCAGAATGTCGCAGTCTGCGCTTCAGCAAGCTCCATAGGAGTCTCAGCCTGTATTCTAAACGCACTCTGTTCTGTATAATTGAGTTACATCTTTATAGGAATGTGATTATCTGCCTAAGAAGACCATTTGTTGATTTTTCTTCTGCCAGAAAGCAGAAAGTTATAAAAAAAAATACAATGGACAGTTGCTTAAGTAAAGATGTAACTGCTGAATTGTTTTTCAACTGTAAGCAATGAGTGAGACACCAAGGTATTTTGGAATCCCAATGGAGTCCCCTTAGTATGTTCTACCAGTTTTATTTCTTCCTGTCTTGTATTTTTCAGACAACACATCCAGAGTCAGTGTCCACAGAAGAAGTCTGTGTTTGTAAGCTGTTTCCTGCTCCTGCTTGTGCTTACTCTAGCACTCCTCATCATCTGTTACACTCTGTCCAGCAGCTCTCTGTCATGGCCAGAGAAATATTCACTCTATGAACGCCAACAGAGGTTTTTTAATCAGCTAAATCTGTCTATACTACATCCTCTATTTCATGAACATCCAAAACAAATTACACTAAATAAAACCACACAGAGCCCTACAACTCCACCAACTGTACCTCCAACTGGTGTTGAGTACCACCAGGCCTATCCGCGCAACTACCACTTTATTATGGATCATACAGAGGCATGCAAGCACAAGACCCCTTTCCTTGTCCTGATGGTTCCGGTGGCACCTCATAATGTGGAGGCTCGGGATGCTATCCGGCAGACATGGGGTAATAAGAACGTAGTTCAGGGTGAGGTGGTGCTTACCTTCTTCATGCTGGGCTCCTCTGGAGTGTCTGATGT
>KV751348.1:12607267-12624560 GCA_001698575.1 Mola mola | reverse complement strand
TCTCGAAAACCAAGATGTTTAAACCTAACATCCAGAAAGGTACTGGCAGCTAGACAGTGAATGCTCTCAATACCCCTGAATCTGCGCTGACATTGCTGTGACAGTTGTGTGGCAAGGGAGCTGCCTTGACGTTCACAGGCTGCTACAGCCCTGTGAATGAGTGACACGGGCGGAATCACTTTGGAGACTGAAACATACTTTTCAGCTGAAACTTCCCGTGTCACGTCTTCAAATGGCCGTAGCGCAACTGTTTGCTTGATGAGGGATAATTCTCCCTCATTTAAGCACAATGCATTCCTCCCTAAAAGGCAGAGGGCTGTGGTCACGGCTTCATTTTGCTCACAGAGTCTTTCCAGCATGTAAAAAAACTGAATTCCAGCGAGTATCTACTGACTGGATTAGCTTGTGCTCTGCCACTTTCAACTGTTGTTGAATACCCCTGAGCTTCTGTGTGGTCTGTGTGCTGTGGTGAAAAAAGGACACGATCTCACTGCATTTCTCCAGCACTGTCACCACTTCCGGGACAGTTTTTAAACTGTCCTTTACAATTAAATTCACTGTATGTGCAAAACATGGATGATGCCTCCATCCAGCCTTGTGCACTGCAGCAACCATGTTTGCACCATTGTCTGTCACAACTGCAACAACCTTGTCAGTTATGCCCCATTCTTCTGTGATGCATTTAAGCGCTAAACTGATATTATCTGCTGTACGTTGCCCATTGAAAGTGTGGGTTTCCAAAACAAATTCCTTCATTTGGTGGGTTTTCAATGAGATGACATGTTACAGTCAAATATGCCTCTGTGGACACTGAAGTCCACATATCAGTGGTAAGTACAACACTAGAGGCATTATGGAAAGATACACTTACTTTGCCTTTGCATTCATCAAACATCTTTACAAGATGAGTCTCTGTCAGTTTTTTTTCTTCCTGGGAGTTTATATTTTGGGTCAAGAGCTCTCACAAATCCTTGGAAACCTTGGTCTTCCACTATGGACAGAGGCTGGAGATCCTTCGCAATCATCTCTCCCAAGCATCTTGTGAGTGTTGCTGCTCTTGGGGAATCATCTTCAAATGATATAAAATGACAGGGCAAAACAAATAATGGGGCAACTCTGCACTGAATGCTTAATCTTATTTAGATTCAACTATGTATGTAGTCTCTCCAAATAGCCGACAATAAGGAGATACAAACACTTGCTGTTTTATAATACGGGGTGACTCAAATTCAAAATTGCCAGTAAAATATTTGATTAAATAAATAAATGCCACAATAATTGCACAAGTTTGTCAATACCTACATTTTAAAATATCCATTTAACAGTTAAAGCAAATTAGACTGTTTGTAAATAATAATAGATATATTTTATAGATAAAATGTTATTTTTTATCCATCTTTTCTAGTATAAGTTCACCATGGCTGTTTTATCACAATTGCTCTGTATAATTTAATGACACTTAGTCTATGTAATCCACTTTAAATGATCAATTCTTTAGGAAACCTTACCTGAATAAATGTAGGCTTTTTTTTGCCTATGTGAGATTTTCTCAGTGATACACATATTATTACTCCAAGCTGAACTCATGCAGCTATTTGTTGAAGCATGTATTTATTTCGTTGCTTATTTCATAACCATATTTATTAATTTGAACAACTGCAACAGTGCTTAGTGCCGCTTAAAGCTCCACATGTTCTCCCTCTGTAACTGGATAGTGCAGAAAAAAAAGAAAAAGAA
Organism: Mola mola; assembly: GCA_001698575.1. Taxonomy (NCBI): domain Eukaryota; kingdom Metazoa; phylum Chordata; class Actinopteri; order Tetraodontiformes; family Molidae; genus Mola; species Mola mola. Next base: position 12,622,823 of record KV751348.1, on the reverse strand, counting down.
ACCGCTTAGCAAGACGTCCTGCTGTCCCCGACTCAATTGTAGCATAGAAAGAAATTCTTCTCGTCTCTGTCCGGTTTCTCTGCTTGCTGTCATCAACAAGATGAGAGACTCGACTACTTGACTGCCTGTCTACAGCGAGAAGCTACCCATGTGGCACACGGACGACGATTTCACGTCTGTCTCATGGACTTCCGGGTTCTGCGCTCCTCTCGGGGGATCGTTGCGTGTACTGTGGCTGATGCGCGGTGAGTATTCCGCGTTCTGGTTCACTTCAGAAAGGCAGTGACGAGAAATTCTGTTCCCCACTGTAAAAATGACGCCATTTTGAGTTTGTTTCTGTTTATTAGTGTATGAGCCAGCTGGCTTGCACTAGGCTAATGACACATTATTCACATGTTCCACTTTAAATGCTAGTTGTGCACTACTTGATACCTTTCGTTTTTGTTTATAGTGCACTACAATTGATTCAGTAAGCTAACGGTGTTCACAGTGTTTATGTTTACAATCTGAATTCTTACTATGACGTTTGTATTGAATGGTGTAATTTGAAAAGAGTAAAAGTTACTTTAAGGTTACAGGACTTACATTGTGTCTATTTAAGTTGTGTAACAAGAGAAAGTAATGTAATTTAAGGGTAACTGTTGTAATGTAGCCTAATTGAGTTACATGTGTTTGAATGATTAGAAATCTGCTGTCTGTCCTAACAAATCTTCATTGAGATTTTCATTTCCTCATGTCTTCGTTTTTACACGGTGTTCAGTGAAGGTGTTTCATCAACATGCCAGAAGAATGAATGCACTTTATTAACATCAGTATGAATCATGGACTCAATGATTAACCAGGAAGTAGTGACACCAACTGCACAGTCACCCCTTTCTTAGAAATAGCTGCTTTCCGTCATTTCCGTCAGTTCCGTCATTTCCTTTAACAGTGTCTGTGTCCCGCCTGTTGGCGTGGGGAGTCCTGCGCTCCTTACGCGCTTCTCTTTATTATTCACACTGAGTCACTACCTCTCTGATAGATTTATTTATTTATTCAGCCTAATGATTATCTCCTTCACTTGCACTGATACCTTCCATATCCATTGTCATTTTGACAGAAAATCTGCACTTTGGTCACAGCTTGTTTTTTTTTTTTTCCAAATCCACTGTGGTGGTATGTAAAGGCAAAATGATAAAAACTGCGTCATTGTCCAAAAACATATGGACCTGACGGTACATAAAGGTGATACCCAAAACCATAGAACTCATCTTTGGCTGCAGCTTCCCTGCTGTGTGGGAACATAAAACCGTTGATGTCACAATTCTGGTTTAAAACATGGAACCAGGTCATATGGTTATTGAATTGTTGTATTATCTACATTATGTATTGTGAGAAAATGCTGCTATCATGTTTAAACTCTTTTCTTGCAGCTTTAATGGCACGTCGGAATAGACGCCTCAAACAGATTCTAATTGGTCTGCTGGCAGCGGTGACCTTCTACCTCCTTGCCTATGTCTACTTTAATGGGACGCAGTATAGAGCTGCAGCACAGCCACGGTGGGGGGATCCTGGGCCCTATCACGTGGCCTATCCACGGAACTACACATTCATCTTAGATGACCCACCCACGTGCAAGAACAGGACTCCGTTTGTGGTCTTGATGGTTCCGGTTCCACCTAGTGGCAAGGCAGCTCGGGAGGCCATCCGAAAGACATGGGGAAATGAGAAACGGGTTCTGGGTCAGCTGGTCAAGACTGTCTTCATGCTCGGCCTCCCTGCGGGGGCCGATGCAGCGCTGCAGCAGGAGGAGCTCAGACAGGAGCACCAGGAGAACCGTGACCTGATCCAGAGTGACTTCCTGGACAGCTACCACAATCTGACAATCAAGACTATGATGATGCTGGAGTGGCAGGCTGCACACTGCGTCGACGCCTCATACGTCATGAAGGTTGACTCAGACGTGTTCCTCCATGTCCAGAATTTGGTTAGGCTGTTACTGGATCCCAGCACGGCCAGGCGAAACTACATGACAGGTTTGGTGTGGTGGCACAGCAGCGTCTCAAGAAACCCATTCAACAGGTTCTACATGCCAAGAAGTGTGGTACCCGAGCTGGAGTACCCCCCCTACCCACTGGGCATGTCCTACGTCATGTCGTTGGACCTGCCTGGGAAGATCCTGGGGGTCTCGCCTCAGATTAAGCCTTTGTTCATCGAGGACGTGTACCTGGGAATGTGTCTCCAACGTCTGGGCATTTCCCCCACGGACCCTCCCGAGGAGACGATGTTTCTTGTCGACCCCTTTCATCCTCTGAGCGGCTGCAGCCTTTCAAAAGTGATCGCAGTGACCACGAACAGCATTGGACAGATGGTAACGTACTGGCAGAGGTGCAGACAGCCTGATGCAAAATGCTGAACTTCGTCAGGTCTACCACAACAGATCTTTCTTTCTTTTTGTGGTGTCAGGAGGAGCTTTCCATGTATAAACGTGATTGTGATGGAAACCTGAATATGATAGTCTGACAATTCTGATATTTTAAATTGAGAAAACATGGTAAACAATGCAGGAATATGTCTTATAAAGGCCCTCTCATTCAGCTGTGTGCTGCAAGTTAAACTGTTTTTTGTTTTTTTTCTAGCTGGCAAAGGCTTGACTAAAGCAAGCCAAGTTATGCCTTCGCCATGCTAGTCTTGAAAAATGTTAACAGGGCAGCAACTGCCTCTTTGATGACAAACAGTGAGCCTTTGTCCGTGGGAGGGCCTTGTTTTAATAATTCTAATAACACTTCAAGCCTCGACAGAACTATTTGCCTGTCTTTGTGTGGAGGAGCCAGTCACACACCCGAAAAACTGGTTCTGAGGTATGCTGCAGGCGGTTTGGATGTACTCCAGTTCAACGGATGAGATAAACTCTCACCTTTCTGCTCAACAAATACTTTCACTTTTGGAACTCCTAATAACACTTAAGCACCTTTGCTTAAGTAGATTTTTAATGCAGGGCTATTATGTCTACTAAAATGGTATTACTACTGGTAGCCCTATCCTGACCCTTCTCATTTTACATACAGCATTTGTCGTAAGTCTTGTGTTACTTGAGATACTAAATCCAGGAACAGCAATATGAATAAGATTTTTAATGGCCACATCTGGCCAAAACCTTTTGTTCTTAACATCAACACAAAATTAACCAAATTTTTAATCTCCATTTCATTTACATTCATTATACAGTTTATTTTGTCATTTGGTTAACTTGTCTGTCAGCCTGGCCAAATTGCAACCTTTCATTAACAGCTCGAGCACTTATTTCCACATCTAAAGCAATGTTTGCAAGTGCTATTGTACTGCCTTAAATCAGCATTGTTGTAAAAAGATGATCGTCCACTGCTGGTTTAGGTTTATTAGGTCGTGCAGCTACCAAGCCAAAGCATCGGCGTTTGTGGCTCTGGTATGAGACGCAACAATCAAGTATGTCTCACAACGCATGACAGCTGAAATGAGTCAGCATATAGAATAGTTAGGGTGTAACAACCCATCGCTGCAGCTCGATCCATTCATTGGCCCACCAACGATCTAAGTCAGTCAGTTGAAATTTGACTAATCAGACTGTATGGCTGTGTTTAAGATATGCCTCTATTTTGGGACTCCCAACCAAAATCATTTCCCGGCATACTTTGTGGTAAACTGTAGGATTGTCGTCCAAAGAATCACTAGGCCTATTTTATGATGCAGCTATTTATTTACTCCCCTAATTAACAGGTCAAGAAAATCATTGCATATAAAAAAGTCTTGCACTCCAGTACAAAGTCATATATTGATCGTCTCTGTTTGCTTTCTGCGTTTCGAATTGCAAGCACTTTAGCATTTGAGTTGACGGAAACAGTTCGGTGCAAGGCTTTAGTTATTATTTTGGTATTTAGATGTTATTGTTATGGTATTTAGAGGAAATTTAAGTGAATACAATGTGTTATAGATGGTTGTGGTGTTAATGGTCTCATGTTCCACTAGGGAGTGGCTGGGTTACCTAGAGCACCTATTGGTAAAAGTTGTTTTTACCAGTTTACTCTGTAGATTATGTTTGTTCTTTCTGAGAATGAATACATAATCCACAATACTTTAAAAATATGTCCTTATAGCTTCAAACTGTTTTATAGGAACTTATCTATCCAAAATACAGTGTCATATTATGGTTCCTCACTGCAGTTTCATTGTACAGTACTTACGAATGGTCACTATTAATTCAAATGACGTTAAGGTGAGGTGTAAAAAGACATCTATGATAAGGGTCTGTAGAATTCTTTAGATGCTAAGGACAGGCGCTTCCTTTCTTATCCCCATTAGCAAAGGAGCGTTTACAGAAGGAAATTACTAGTGCAAGTACAGTTGGATTCTCATAGCACCGCAGTTAACATTATGAATTTTCCTTCTCAAATGGCCAGGAATAGACACAAGATGTAATTTATTCATCACAGCTGTAACACGATGGGCTTGTTTAAAAATCTGTGATCTTTTTTTGTACTGGGAATTTTGGTGTTGTGATACAATATTGTAAAGAATTTGTCTTGCCAAGTTAAAACTGTTTTGTACTTTGTATGACAGAGAACTGGATTTAAATATCATCCTGTGTCCTGTTAACTTGAATCGAGTGTTTCTGTAGTTGTAGTTGTAGTTGCCCCGGTGCGTCCAGCAGAGGGCAGACTAACATCAGGTAAAGGCTACCGGCACACTTTAAAGATTTCTTTCAGAGAAAGAGGCCATCCATCTGGGGGAATTTCCTTTGAAAATAATTTCCATCATTTTTAAAATGTTTACTGTTTTTATTATCTTAATTCTTCATTTGAGTGTATTTATATGTAAAATCACACTGGTGGATACAATGTCTTTATTTTGCACTGTTTTAACTAAAATTCAGCTGAGGATCTTCAACTTGATCAGTCTACAAAGCAGTTTTCACCATTTTCACATCATGACAGCAAGTACTGGAAAAGCTCTACACAGCACTTTTCCCATTATAGTCGGATTAAACAATTTAGAGAAATCATGCAGGGATAAAAAGAAAATATGTCGAATTTATTCCGCTTGCAATGCAATACATTTTAAAGAGTACACAGATGTGTTGAATAAGCGACCACATTATGTCGCTGCAATCTTGTGCACACAATGAATGAACAACACAGATTTTTATTTTCTGTTGAATTATCAATAAAAGTTGGCCTTGCATGTTCATTTTTAGTGTGATTTTGATTTGAATAAAACGTCATTGATGTGTATATTGCTTGTTTCATTTCCACAGTTAATGAGTTGCAAAGGAGACTGATAGGACGTTCATTTGTAGTGAAAGAGTAAAAGAAATTTAAAATGTGCAGCTATGGAATGTAGCGTAAGTACATCATTTCTGCTGCTTTATACACCCACTCTATTGAGAAGAAAATATTGCGCAATACAGTACAGCGTTAAATCTACTCTTATGGATATTTATTTCATAAGAATTCCAAATAAATTTTGTTGGTGTTCAAACAGACAAACGAAAGCAGACACCAACAACTGAAAAGATGCTGTTTGATTTGAGCTAATAATTATCCTGTCCCTATTGTCGTGACGATATGCTTTATGAAAGAATTTAAACGTTTTGTCAGGAGATTAATTTTTCCTGCCCCTCAAAATCAATTTGTTTAATTTGGGAAAAGACTCAGCAAAGCGTGCTTACGGGATCATTTTCTCCTCACCTTAATTAAATTTACAATTCTCTCGATTACCAAAATTTGAAGGTTCTTCCCAAATTATAGAGGCCAGAAGAGCAGACATATACTGCTGTTGAAATACTGTCTACTATCAATGTGAATTTACAAGGCTGGTTTTTTCTTTGATTTGAACATTTACTTTTTTGACATTTTGTGAGCCTGTGTTCTTTACTAATTGGACTAAATGCTATGAGGACTTGTGATCCTTGCCAAACGCTCACTCATATTCTTATATTCTGCAATGGGGCACTCAGACTGTTGCCTCTGGTACAAATTGGCGTTATGGGAGTGTACGGGCCGGGATTAAATTGATAGCATGGTATCATCAGTAGCTCTGTAATATAATAAATAGCCATCTACATCACACTTGCTGTTTCTTCCCATTATGTTGATCCCATATTTTAAATTTTCTAAAAATGATAGGCATTACTTAGAGATTGAACTTTGAAAAGCAGAGCATGGAGTGACCCCAACTCGTCCCCTCCCGTGTTCTCTCGTTCATCTCCAGCTGTCTATGATCTGTTCTCCCTCTGTCAGATAAGGGAGGATCCCTGGAGTCAAAGGCCCTGAACTCTGTTTCCCACTGACTGCAGCCCGAATAAATCACGGAGACGCTGAAAACACAAACCATGGATCCACACGTTACTCTCTGGTTTGGATATGTCGAAGATGCTCCTCACAGCTGCTGGCAGTAGGACTGGGGTGGCTCCATCCACTGTGCAAAAAGAGTGATTTTACCCCTGACAAATAAATATCCTTTTATAGCACTCCTGTCAGTGATGTTGTACATGGTGCATTTCGTATGCTGTTTGGAATTTGGTGCCTTACCTCAGAGCTAAATGTGTTATGCGCCAAGATTGTTCATCCCTCAGTTCTAAACTACAGAGCTACCAGCTCAATGACTGTACATTTGTGCTTGACATGTTCCTTCTCTACGTCCCGTATGTGCCTAAAGCTACTTCGGGTTAGAACAAAAATCCTCCTTGTGATTATGTAGGTGCTCCAATTTGTACCCACACACCCACATCTACAGAGGAAATTGCGCATCTTCTCTTCCTTTGATGTTCCCAGACGGGATTGTGTTGATGGATTACGGCATTATTTACTGTATGTAATGTGTGTGTGTAGCAGCTCGGGTATGGGCTACAGCTGAATGAATTATGTTTTTTATTTCCTACTCCGGTAAAAAAGGCTTTTCTTGCTGATTTGATGTGGAAAGATGCAACGTCTGTATCACAAAGGCAGACAATAACAAGAGCCAGCCTGACCGAAAAAATGAATAATTTAAAAATTGTACATTAAAGAAAGAGAGTGAAACAGAAGTGCTACAGAAAGAAAACCTGACACTCATTTACATATAAATACATTTGTTACACAGTATACTTGAATGCAACATACAACTTGAATATAACCTTGAAGTGTCCTTGTCATAACCACGTAATAATCTAATCTCTCTAGTTCTCAAAAACACTACACTAAAGTATTGTCACCCCACCCAAATAAATCTCTGCTTTTACTTGCAGACCAGGTGCTACTGTCATGCGATCCCTCCTCCGCCGCCCCTACAGACCAGGTGTCCTTTCTGTCACCCTGAAAGAAAAAAAAAACCAAAAAAACAAGAGCATTGCAAAGTCATAAACTTCAGCTGGTCCTGTTTTGACCACAGGAAGCTGAGGTCTTCAGCCAGGCCCACACCCGTGTGTGATCGCGTCTCGAGTGATCAGAGCAGGTTCAGCCTGGAGGCCACCACCACCATCGTGGAGTGAAGAAACGCACACCAACATTTCTGTCAGGAGGTCACGTGCAGGAAATAATCCAGTCAGCCATTTACATGGTACCAATTTTCCGTCCATTGGTTTTTTCCACCCCTCGGCAACTGAGTGAAATTTCAGTCTTAATAAGGTGGAGCATTTCTTCTCTGTGAGCTTTAAACCAGATTTTATTTGGAGTATTATGGTCCGTGCAAACGTGTCTACTGTGCCAGTGTAAAGCCATTTTGCTGTCATTCTCGTCAAACACGTCATGGAATAGCTTTCCACACACACTCACGAATAAGCTATTGACATGAACGTAAGCCAGACGTGGTGGTGATTTAGAGCTAGCAGACAGTGGTAGAGCAGAGGCCAAGCTCCGGGTCTCAAACTATTTCTCCCCATTCACCAGCCCATAAATAATCCCCCAGACCCACGGTGAAGCGACGGACGGTGCTGTCAGAGAAGAGGGACGGGTGGAGAAAGATGGAGGACGGAGGGAGAATGAGGGTGACGTGATAGAATGAGAGAAGGAGCAGAGGGAGAATCCGGAAAAGACGTAAACAGATGTCCTGCTGAGTTCAAAACAGAGACAAGACGTGATTGAAAGCTACAAGGATGTGGAGAAAAGTAAACAAGGAAGGAATTTTGTGACTTGTGTAACTCTGTTGTATGTAAGTGGGTATAAGTAAGTGTAAATTTGAGGTCAATGCCACTTAATGTGTCCATACCTCTGAGGGAAAGTATGAGGCTTTAAACTTACATATTATGACTTAGGCACACAAAAGGACTTTAAATACGTAAAGAACGTAAGATATGCTTTACTATGGATAAAACTAGACTGCAGTATAAGCTACAAGTGCAGGTGATCCAATAATAGGCTAATAAAGAGAACTGCCAAGCTTACAAACGACAAAAGGCTGATACTTCTGGCAATACTGTGACTTTGTGCTCATTTGTTGCTGTACTGGTAATGAGCAACAGGAAGCAGACAGATTGTCGGACGGACTGTCTTTAAGTACAACAGGGATTCTTTTTGAGCCTCCCCTGATCCCAGAATAGTCGCCTGAGCAGCGTCCATGGATGTCTTCCTCTCACTAAGGTTGCGTGGTTGACGTCAGTAAATAACGCAGCTGTTCTTCTCTTCTCCTTACATTCTGTCGAAGTCCTCTTAGCCACAAGGACCCCCGCCACTCGGGTTCTCACGGTCCCTGTCAGAGAGTCACTCCGTGGGCTGTGAGAACCAGCGGCGGCCCCGGCTGTAGGAGGCCTCACGCTGCACTCCGCTCCCGCGCAGACACAAACAAAAAAACACAAACATGTCACAAGTCGACCAGCGTTGGACACACACAGAACGCCCCCTCTTCCTCTCTGAAGACAAACACAGCTGTGAGGCTATAGATACTGCAAAGTAGCTCAATGCGCTTCAGCATCGCAGTTACATCAACAGCGTTAACACCACTGACAGTTGAAGTGAATAACACTGATCACTGCGAGTTCTGCTATGAAACCTTTGACCCTGGCATTCATGTGGATGCCAGGTGACACAAACATTATCTCTAAACCCCCCCCAGGGCACCTGCACACCCTGATGACGGATCCAAATCTGACTGGGCATCCATGGGACGTGCCTGAAAAATGATGATCCATGGAGGCCCCACTTTGTAACATTCAGTACTCAAAGGATCTGCCACCAGCGCTCTGATGTTTGACACCACAGCTACACACCCCAGAGGCCATGTGACTGTGTCTTGACAGGTTAAAGCCAAGTCTGTTACACAAAGAGACAATGTGACCGGAATGACCTGCAGGAGTGTTACTATAGCATTCAGTAAGCTACTGGACAGTGAAACTACAGTGAAACTTGTTGGGAGGATGAGTCCTGGGAGGATTTTGGATATAATATACGGATCCTGGGATCTTTGTTTAAGGGGACTGTTAAACCTTGTGCTATCCACAGTTCCGCGGTTTGAATGTGTTTTCGATGTCAGGATAAATTATTAACCCCATCAGTCAACCTTTACTTTTTAACTTGAACTTAGAATTTAGCTTAAGTCATCTTGGGCATCTTGATCTCATCTTCAGCGTCAGGAAAACTTCTTTGCATGAACTGTTTACTTTGTATGCATAGTTGCACAACTCTTAACATCTCTACCGTTTGAAATACATACTCCTTACAATTGCATTAATCATCTCCTACACAGACTTCTACCTTTAGTCTATTTATTTTATACTTTATTCTATTTTGTGTATTTTGTAAATTGAAAGCGAAGTTGAACCGGAGTCAAATTCCTTGTTTGTATGCACAAACTTGGCCAACAAATCTGATTCTGATTCTGATGATAACACACTATATATATGTATCACAATACTTCAACTAGGAAGATTATCATAAATGATTGGACTGGGCAACAAACTCAGCAATCACAATATTTTTTGACCATATAACCATATTCATATTAATACTGTAACAATATTGTAGGGATTTTAAGTATTGGTATGTTGATAAAACACAATGAGATGTTTACTAAATCATTATCAGTACTGCGGACTCTAAAGTGGGTGAAGCCAACATGACATAACCATAATCCAAACGTCAGATCGTGACGTACATATTGTCCTATCATGATAACAACATATATCACATAGATCGCCCGCCCTAACGAATCTATAATGTTTCATGAGTGTCTATGGAGCATCAGAGACCATTATGTGTTTAGCAATAAAGAACTATGAATGCATTATAATACAATGCAAATGTTCCCATAGATCACTACAGATGTGGTCCCCATTGAAGGTGTCACCTGAAAAACACAGTAAACTATTGTTTACTTGACCCAGCCGGGAAGAGGAAAATCAAGGACGCAAAATGCTTTAATGCCAGCGGGTTGACATTTAAATGGATATCAACTTTTAAATATTTTTTAAAAGAAAAAAGATTATCTATAGTTTGACTCAAGTAGTGGAGTGTTTTCAGGCTATTGGTGGCAGTGAGAGTAACAGCAGCAGGTTTCTCTACATCCCTTGATGTTGTTTTCACTGTCAACATTCTCCACCGGCTCTCCGCCTCTTCACAGGGTATCTCCATGGGCGTTGTGTCCTGTAGTTATTATTTACAGACGTCCTCTTGTCTTCAGCATTGCTGCTGGAGCTACAGTAGTGTGAAGTCGCTGTTTGTTAAACCCTAAATACAAGATTACAAATACAGACGTCACGACATTTTATATTCAGTAATAAAGTTCAGTAATATTCAGTAATTTTCGTTCAAAGAAACGTCTCAGCACGTCTCCTTAGCAGCACTGATGCCTCTGAGCAGAGCTGCTGCGAGAGGCGTCATCAGCATCTGCTCGTGATCCACACGGCGAGGTCGAAGGCCATGTGAAAGCAAAACAACAACACTGACGAGGCTCAACAATGCAGCTTCTGGAGCAGGGACAGAACATGGCTTCCCAGGGCACCCTCTCTTTTCTTCCCCCTCTGCCTCCACATTTCTGTCATTACTTATCTCCTCCTCTCCGTCTCATCTCAAAGCATCACTCCTCCTCTCCGTGTCAGTCATTTCAGTGTCAAGACCTCTACTCCCACCAGTCTCTGCCCTCCTGAAGCACCTGCAAGCATGAGGGTGAAATTCTTCCTGCAGAAGGAGCAATAAATAAAGAAAAACAAAAAAAAAAAAACAGGCTGAGTGAAAATTGGCCAGCACACAGCTTTGTTTAAAGGGCTTGTGTGTGTCACAATTAGCTGCATGCATTTATTAAAAAATATATGCTTAAATGCACTGTACTATCTTAAAGCTACGGTCCAGACCTTTCTCCTTTGTCCATAGTAAAATAAAAAGATTAGTTCTGTGAACATCTTTTGTTTAAAGACTGACTCTCATGAGAATCACGTGTTTGACCTCATTAATTGTCCACAAGTTGGACAAGGTAACAAGTACTGAGGGCGCAGTCACACAAGGCCATACGTATTGTGCCCAAGAATGTTTGGGCAACAGAGTCCGGGTGTTAGTTAGTGTGAGCACTCGGTACACTTTCTTGGCCCTGGCATGGTTGGAAGAGGTGTGCCTCGGCATGGTATAGTTGTTCACGCATGAGCACAAGCACGGTAGCGCAATGTAGACATGACATATAATTGATGCGATCGTTCCTCTTGTTAGTCATCGTCTTGCTAATCGATAAATCTTTGACTATGAGATGGTCTTACCTGAACAGAACAGCTCACAATAAGCCACAAAGTCAGTAAAGTTACAATCTTCTACATAGAAAAAACCTATAGGACCATGTTTGATGACTTGCAGGGGTGGTGCCTAAAGCTGTAGAAATGAAACTGAACATTCTGATGCATCAGCTTGTAGGCAACTTTCTCTGGTTGAAACATGTATGGCTTTCCCATGTTGCACGTTGCCACTGTGCAGCATATAGTAGACTAATTAAAAAGTCAGAATGTGACAGCTCCGGCTGCAGCGAGTGGAAATGGGGCGGGACTAAAGTAGCACACTCATGGATCCCCACAACCCTGATGAGGCAAAGGTGCAGAATTACGAGACATTTACGGCAATAAAGGGATTTTTTTCATGAAAATATCAAAATATGTGATTTTGATTAACCAAAACAAAGTGTTATTAGCTTTAATAAGTTTCAAGAGCAGAACTTCAAGGTGTTTTTCATGTTCACTGCAAAACTTGTCATTCCACCATCATTATTTTCAGATTCACCTTAATCTGTTGGCACACATGTCACTCAGTAACATCATTAGCTTACTAGTGACATTTTTGACATTGACTGGCCTGTACAGTTTACCTCTTTCACCCTCTCTGTCCATTCACTCCTCAACGTGAAGAAATTCATAAACTGTTGCCTTGCAATTATGCATGAATTTTTTCCACTTATTTCCATTAATGTGATATTGTCAATGAAATCACTACAAATTTACTAGATAAGAAGACTTCAGGTTTAGCGGACGCTGGTAAACCTGTATCGCCTCCCTCCTCACCCCATGCTGATTTCAAATGTGGTTAGTAGATACTGAGTTTTAATTTTAGAGTGAACTATTCCTTTAAGGACTCAGTTGGAAATTGTTAACACTACACCTCTAATATCACGACGAGCACTTTCAAAATAAATGCAAAAAAAGATTCGACACGCACACAGCAGAGAGAGATATGGAGTAAAACAGAAAAAGGAAGAAACGTGATCAGTGCAATGGGATGCACTGTTTGGAGTCTCCTTCAGAGCAGAGAGGTAGACACAAAGAGCAGTTAAAAGACACGGAACAGAATAAAAAAGTAAAAACACGGATGCCGTTCTTGACTCGCTTTAGTGCTTCTGGCTCAGGACCAAACGTCGAGTCTGAGTGGCTCCCCTGAGGAGAGCAACTCCAGGCTTGAATTCTTTTGTGTTATTTTATGTTTTCCCCGTCTGTGTACTAGTCCCCATTAAAGCAACTGTCTGCTGTGCTGTCACACACTCTGCCTAGGCAGCCATGTGCACTCAGACTCACGAACACAGACATGTTGTCCCTCTTTACTGTCTTATTTTCACTCCTAAGGGAACACGTTGACGAGTTTTGATGTTTGGGCGGGACGGACAGAGAAAGGGGGTCATTTCCGCTGTGTTGGTGAGGTCTGTGACGGGTCAAGCCTTCCCCAGCACTGGCTGTGTGAATCACATAAACACTCAGGCTGAAACACTCCCACTTGACTGCTGCAGCCCCCCCCTGCAGTCCGCTGCTTAAGTTGCAGGAGCCACACTCCTCTGGCGTATATTTCCAACTAAAATCAACTTTTATTTGGTACATAATCTTTTAACCTCCACGGTCCCAGTTCCCACAGCAGTTTTCTGTCATGTGTTGAATCTAATTCAAGACAGCCTGGATGATCATTTCAGGATTGTCTTCCTCTGACTTTAACAAACTCAATCCGGTTATACAGACGACATAATTACACAGAAAATAATGCCTGCGCTTTATGTGTAAAACTGGAGGAGTGCCTCTGTGAATTTTATATTTCTGTATATATACATATCTGTACACTATCAGATATGCAAATCACTGGAAAAGAACACTATATTGCTTTCACTGCTTTTTACTAGAGAAAGGTGACATTTAAATTTATTGTCCAAAATAACAATATGAACAATATGATCTTCCTTGAGCTAAATTAAGTACATCTCCCAAAGTCCCATGAACATTTGAATACTACAAAAGACATGTCTCAGTAAGTATCCATAAGGCTACAGTATCTTTAGCAGTAGCTCCACTGTAGATTGTCCAATTTGGTTAGGGACTATCAGTACCTTATTTTTAATGTTATTGGATTTTACCGAAAGTGGAGCCTTTGACATTAGGGACAGAAGTTATGTAAACCCATCTGTGCCAGTTTCAGAAGACTTGACCACAACAGATAACGCAGCACAACATCATTTCCAGAGTGCAAAGGAGCTGAGAGGTGGAGGGTAACACACTCGACCTGAACCTGAAAAACCACCAGTCATTTCCTAAATCGAGCCACACGGTTTGTGGTTTTTGAGCCAAAGCTTAAGCATAAGGCTGGTTCATGAGGCTGGTTCATAAGCCTGCGACACCAAAGTGCACCTTCTGCATGTGAACGTGCAGGAGACGGTGAAAACAGCGCATCATTTTCATACTGCACAAAACAACAGAGAGACAAAGTCGGTGGGAAGATAGTGAACATTTAGTGACGAGACATGGACCAACTCCGATATGTAGAGCAGAAACATGACTCTTAATGAACACTGATGCTGCATTTTGTCTGTCTGGACGTGTAAATCCGCCACTGTTTTGTCGTGAAACATGCCATCATGAATTTATAGGGTAATACTGTATTCCATTTACAGTTTGTAATCCTTCCACTAAGTTAAAGTTTAATGCAACTTTGTCTCTGTAACTTTACTGCCCCAACAGTGACCGAAGCCCTGACTCAATTCAAATCAAAATTCAATCACACAAAGCTAGCGCAGAGTTTATAAATGGGCAACTTAAATGTATCACCCATTAACAGGAGGAGGTAAACGCTAATATATGAACACAGACCATGCTAGGATGTGGATGTTAATCAGGCACAGTGTTCACTGTCTCATGTAGGCCTGCTAACATTTTGTAATTAGCATGAAGCACAAAGTAAAGCTGTGACTGAAAGGGAAGAAAATTATTATTACGGTAAATCATAAAGTGAACTACTGGTGAAAATCTGACTCGATGGTGGTGCGAGAAGTGAAAAAAACTGGATCAACAGGGTCAGAAGGCTGTGCACTCTGCACCTAACATAATGGCAACCCAGTACTTGTCGGGATATTTCACTCTGACCAACGCTGGCATCTATAGAGATCCACCTGCAGCATGAAAGACCACACAAACTGACATCAGACACCACTTCAGTTTCAAATAGCCCAAAATCACAAGTTACAATTTGTCTCAGTGGGTTTGGGGAGCATAACAAACCTCAGGAAGAACCCCAGATGTTTCCTTATTATTTCTCTTGACTTTGTGTGGGGTTTGGCTATTTGAAAATAAGGATTAAACACACTGAATAAAACCTTGAGTCGACTGTATATTTCAAATGAATCCACAACCAGCAGTCAGCCGCTCACTCTTCTGTATCGACGTCTTCCCATGAGAAAATACCCCTTTAGCATTTCATTGAGAAGCAGCAGGTCAAACTTGAGAGCGGTCACTGTATTTGTTTTCTCGCACTCCTGTCAGAATCTCTTCCTCCTTCTCAGCCTCGTAAATACACTCACACAAACACACACGATACAGCAGCTCTTTCATGGCCAGCTGGGCTTGTTCGTGGAATTGAGGCAAAGTGTACAGACAGTAGATTAAAAGAAAAAAGATGGGATTATGATTGAGATCTCATGGAGTGCTAAAATCTCAAAAAAATATCTCTGTTTTCTTAAAATCTCACTTCAGAAAATCACATATGGACCTGCTGTTCAATATGATTTCCACTCACAGTTTTTCACTTATAACAAATGAACATAAACAAAAAAAACTGCATCGTAAAAAGTCCCAAATTTTGTCATGAATCAAGGCAGCTCTTTCTGGTCTTTTATAGTTGGAGCCCCTGTT
>KV751348.1:12576213-12592417 GCA_001698575.1 Mola mola | reverse complement strand
AATGCAGGGCTGCATTAAGTGTACAGAAAACCTATTTTGTTGTGTTTGTTCCTTTATTTAAGAGATCGTTTTAAATACTTTAAGTATATTTATGCTTTTGGGGGTGTACTTGTACTTGGATACCTGTTGGACTCTTTTTTTTAAGTCCCATGAGGAAGGAGACTGTGCTGCTTTCTTTGTGTCTGTCATGTGTGATCTACCAGTGTATTATGGATGGCTGATTGCGAAACCAAGACGCTCTGTAAACACAGACAGACTAATAGAAGTCCAAGACAAGCAGCGAGTAGGTCAGTCAGTTGAAGAAATGCTGCTCTGTACCTCTGACGAAGCCAAAACACACCAGACTGTTGCTCTCACTGGAACAGAGGGAAATTAAACAAACTCAGGCTGCAAGGATTGATGGAGCACAGCATCATGGCAGAAAATTAACTTTATATCAGTGCTGGATGTGATTGAGTTGTTTTTCCGTTCAGAAAATTCACTGAACCCCCCCTCCACTTGTTAAAACGTGACTGCTGCCGTTATTCAAAACGCTGCAAAGGTTCGTGTGTGTGCATGCATGTGTGAGTTACTTTGCAGTTCCTGCCGTTTGATGATAGGTGTGAGTGCAATCTGGATACAGTTTAATTAAAGTTTAAAGCCTGTTTTTAGTATTCAACCCTCAAACAGGCATCATCTTACAGCGTTCACAAGTATGCTTACTCACAGCTGTTGTGGCCAAAAGTTATGTGAGAAAATCAGTTCAGATCTTTCTGATTTTCTATGCCTTTATCATTGGGGATTGACATGGCAGACATTTGCACACTCACAAACTTGAGGCCTTGTTTGGTTTACTGTTGGTTTTTCAGCTCTGCTCGTGTGTTTTCTGACTATTTAAAAATCACATATCTTCCCATGAAACTACACACACCAGATACTATCTTCAAAGGAAGCTAGAAGAAGCATGGCATTACTTCCACTTCTTCTGAAATGCATTCAAAAATACATCAAAACACCCGAATGCAACTTTGGCAACATTCCGGTGCAGTTTGCCTTTCTCATGTTGTTTTTAGAATCTGCAAGATATGTGTGTTTGACACAATCATGATTTTAATTTGAAACTACAGCGCAGTTGGAGAGAACACACATCCACCAAGGCAACACAAAATAGTGAGCAATCCTTCAAAAATGTATCCTGATCTGGAACTCTCCCAATGTTGCATCATTTGTTCTTTGGCCTATTTTTACAAAACTTTCATACAAATCCATGCATGACTCATTGAGTGTCCTTTTCACAGACAGACAGGCAGACAGACATATGCAGGTAAAAGCATAACCTCCTTGGCAGAGGTAGTGTAAGAAAACAGTCATCATAAAGTCAGTGCTAAATCAAATGAGGTCACCCGGGGGATTGAGTGGGAGTTTGTGCATGTGTGTGGATCTTTGTCTACACACTCCATCCATCTACAGCAAAGTGATGCATTTTTCTCTTCATTCCCACCAAACAGGCCTCTGGGCTTATAGCCGTGTCGTGTGTCAGCCCCGGGTCTGCTGTGGAGCGTGTCGTTGCTTTTCCTTCACATTTGTCTTCCTCAGAGTCCAGTTACGTGACACCGAGTGCAACAAGGCTTGTACAATGTTTGTTTGCAAACAAAAAGAAGCATTGGGCATTAACACAGGCTTTCATTACTTGTTGAAAGAGAGAATTTCGCTCAAGTGAAGCTCATTTATTTAGACAATAGTTCTGGTGTCATATTTTTGCCTGGTTTTAGTGTCATTTTTCTCAGTTGACTTCTTAAGAAACTGACTTGTGTTGAAATCATGGGGGGCTGAATACATGCTCATACTGACCCGTACACAAGCTTATATGAGTCACAGTTTGCGGATATCCTGGAGTCCACTTGAAGGTTGTGTTCCACAGAGGCAGACATATTCTGGAGCAACTCAGAAACTGAGACGGTGCCACTTGGGTTTTGTCACTGCCACGCCCCTTCAGGGTACAAGATGCAGGCAGTGAGTCTGTTAGACGTTATGAGAGAAGAAAGCACAGATTATGACTAATTCGTCCATGCTATAGTCACCAGAGTTAACACTGCATACAGTTTTCACAATATATACTGTATGTATTTTATATATTCAAAACACTCTGAGAGTGAAATGACATTCTTCCAAGACACAAATCAGGAGAATATGTGTTTCAGGCCTGTCTTTGCTGCAGCAATAGTCTTATGAGTTCATAGACCCTTTGACACAGGGCCATCGCCGTGGGCCTGTTACTCCTTATCAGCCATATCAGTGAGGTCATTTACAAGTTTTCATGTTTTTGTGTTTTTTTAGGTTTTCAAATTGTAATTGAGTTTGAAATTACTCAAAAATATGTACAGTTACATATTTATCAAAAAGTCATCAAAACTGGTAAAACAGTGTGGATAAATGTCACATCGGAACACAGATGTAATGGTTGTGTGGGCCCCAGATTTTAAGTTGGCATTCTTCAGTTATATATAAATGTTAGAGGCGTGATCGGGGGTCAAAGTTGTTGGGCATCTGAGACAGCATCTGTATAAATGGAACAGCAGTTTGTGAAAGAGGACCCACAATCGGAAGATTGAAAGAATCTCACAGCAGGTAACAACTAATGCAAAAAAGAAATTACCAGCAGAAATGATAATACTAGTGTTGTAGCCGATGCAGGGTTTGGTAGCTGTTTACCCTGTGATTAGATGATGACATTTTCCACCATACGACAGATGGTAAAAGGCTATTGCCATGTTATTACAAAGTGGTGCTTGTCATCCATGTAAAATGGATCATGCTGTGTGGTGGCATTATGACTTTCAGCATATCAACTTTGGACTTAAAATCTAGCAGCAAAACAAGAAGGAAAAATTAAATTTATGTATATTAATTGTTTAAAAATGGACAAACAACAAGCTTCGTGTTAGTGTGGACGGGTGTGAGAGGTGAGAGGAGGACATGGCTGAGCTGGTTATGTATTTTCTTTGCTCCAGAGTATCTTTCTTGTCCTCTAGTGGCCAACACAAATTGGAGTCTGCACCATCGAATGATGACATTTATATTAGAATTTTAGCTAAGCATGAAAATAATAGAGTATAATCTGGAATCAAAACTAAGAGACTGTCACCAGCAGCAGGTTTCAGTGAAAACGTGAGTTGTTGCTCTTGGTAACCCAATATGTCAATCAGTGTCCAGGCAAATATTAATATAAACCGTTTATCTGCCCCCAAAATGCCAGTTTATATTTCCTTTAAACGTCAGTTTGCTGGTTATTTAACTTTTATTTTTGTGAACTTTATGCTGTTTGCTTATTTTCCTTGGTGTTCGTCCTATGAGAACATAATCTTGATCTTTATCTGAAGATGCTTCTTCAGTCAGTGCATTGACAGCTACTCTCTCTGCACTTTTGTGAATCATTTTCTGTACTTACTCATTTTATGTCATAGAGAGTCAAAGTCTCTCATATGTTTTTCTTCTGCGAATCCAAAGTTTTTGGTCTTTCCCAAATTAAACAATACTTTCAAAACAAGAATCAAAATCCACGGGCAGAGGACCTTAAAAAGAAAACAACCAAGAGGAGTGTTAACATGACCTTTGACCCTATCCAACTAAATTACCTTGTGGAGTAACTTGAACTGCTGTTTTCTATACAGTTGAACTCACAGTCACATTACTCAGGACTCTGAATATTGTCTCTTACTCGAGGTGAGTGTTTGATGTTTGTCACTGATAGTGAGGCATCAGATAGGCAGCCTGATCTCTATCTTGATTAATGCTGTGTTGAGCTCCGATGTTTGTTTTCATGAGATGCCATCTTTGGGCTGAGCCCCGCACGACATCAGTCATGGTGCCTTCAAAAAATGTTTACTTATATGGATGAGGTGAACACATTTTTTAAAAACTAAAGCAGAGAGTGCTGTACAAACTTTACTCAATTGCAGCATGAGAACTTCTGGCAGCAACATGTTGCTTAAATAGCGCAGGGTAAAAATGAGTTCCATATTTTCCTCCTCATGCATACACAAAGGCTTTCTCAGTGGAGTCGCCCTCCTAGGACACATTTTACGTGTCTGTCGCTGCTCTCACACTGTGAAAATATTGGCGGAGATATGTTCTGCTCTTGTAAAGTTGAGGGCACAGACGGCCAGGCATGTCACGACTGACTGTGAACGGTATCGTAAAGAGTTAAAAATCAAGTATTTTTTTCTTTTCCTGTGTAAAACGCCACCTTTGTTTCTGGGTCATGAACCAGCTGAGGTCACTGACGCTAACTGAGCCAAACAAACACACGCATGCCGTTCAGTTTGCGCTAATTGATTCCCCTTCCAGCCCAGACATGAGTGTGTTTACTTTAAAGGATCTGCCAGGAGTTTAAATAAATACATAAGTGGCAAAGTAAACACACAGCCCACACACACACACACACACACACAACAAAACAACAGCAAGGACACTTACACGCATTAAGAGTTATGTGTTCATGATTTTATTAATCACATTGTAGTGTGTGTGTGTGTGTGTGTGTATGTGTCCTTCCTGGCCGGTTCTATCATCTCTCTCAGCAGTAAATCCATCCACACTCGCTGACCTAACACTGTGTTAATGAGGTGGTTCAGAAGCAGGGGACAGTTGGTAGAGGTCTCTCCGCCTCTTTCAGTATGTGTGTGTGTGTGTGTGTGTGTGTGTGTGTGTGTGTGTGTGTGTGTACGTACATACGTGCATCTGGTTAAGGATTGAAGTGAGTGCGGCAGAGGAGGAGACGTTCACTTGAGACAAACGCGGAGCCATGTCGTTGTATATGATGGCACTGACGGTTGCTCATTTTCCGGCATCTGTCGGCCATGCCTGTAAGTTTCCAGCACTATTTAGTTAGCTGGTTTTGGTGAAGACAGAAGTGCCATGGTCAAACTGAGCCATGCGAAAAGTGCTCCAGCATGCAGTTTGATGCTTACTGCTGCAGAGCTTTACTGCCATACCGTTGTACATTTAAAAACTGCAATATATGTACATGTATTTGTAGGTAGCCAGTTGAGTGGTGTGCTGACGTGCATGCCTGCATCTTTGTTTTTGTCAATTATTTACACTGTAAATATTTGATTTTCCAAATTGCCAATTTCCATTCCTTCACATTGTGACTGACTCCTTTGTGGCCACTCCAAGTATCAGTAGCAGTGCAAA
Source organism: Mola mola (assembly GCA_001698575.1). Classification (NCBI taxonomy): domain Eukaryota; kingdom Metazoa; phylum Chordata; class Actinopteri; order Tetraodontiformes; family Molidae; genus Mola; species Mola mola. Next base: position 12,587,242 of record KV751348.1, on the reverse strand, counting down.
TAGACAAACTTGAAGTGGTGGTTGTCTTTATGAATGGAAATCTTGTTAATAAAATATCATTAACCCCAACCCTGTTTGCATGCATTTTTTTAAAAAAAAATTGCTCAATTAATGTTGTAAATAAGTTCATATTTGATAAATGTGTAACTAACGCGAAGTAGCAAAGTTAAGTGGCAAAAGAAAAGGTGGATCAATAATGTAGTGAAAGTATATAGAGTTTGGTGGATTAAATGTCATGTTTCTACTGCATCCTGCCGCAGACCTGGATTTACTCGTAATGTACACATTCATTTTACACTGTATCAATGGTTCTTTACAGTTTTGTTAGCCTGAAAACTATGTTATCCATATTTCATTTGACAGTCTTTATCTCCTGTGTGGAAAAGCTCCATGCATAAAGATGAGCCTTAAACTGTGAGAGTAGCAGCGAACAAACAGTGTAAACTGCAATTTATCAATGAATGAAAGAACAAAGGTTCCCGAGAGCCGAGAGGAGCCACAAAGCCTGTGACTTGTTTCCACTGCTGAGTAAAGGCAGTGGATGTGAGTTTGGGTCTTGGAAAATCTGTTCTGTGCTTTTACACCAATGGAAACTGAAGCAGGAGCACAGCTAACATGCGACTTCTGCACATATTGTAGAGAATTTACCAATGTTGGCGTCGGATTATCTGTCCAGACTTGTGCAAACTGGAGAGGCGTCTTTTACCCCCAATCACCCCCTTGGCAGTCCAAGCCAACCTGTACGCTGCCAGAGGCAACACTGGGGTAACTGACAGCTGGGCTTAACAAGCATGACGGGCCCCAACTGAGAAAGAGTCCCGCAGGTGATCATTAGTCAGTAATCAGGCCAGGAGGTAAACGGAGGAATGGATGGAGGGAGGCAGGAGAAAGAGCAGTGACAAGTGTTTTTGTGTCTGAAGCTGAATTGTGTAACAGTCCTGGCAGTGTGCATGAAGAAAAGGGAGTGCAACAAGGTTGACAACAACAACCAGTTCAAACCTCCGTGAAGCCTTTGCTGGTAGAACATTCAATGCTTCTGGCCGGATGCTGTTGCCAGGCGTATACGACTCTTTGAGGTGAGTGACACATGACAGCAGGACGGGAACTGACGGATCTGAGAGGGAGGAGGAAGAACCACGCTGCAATTAGAAGGAATCCAAGAGAGTTGAAAATAGCCTACTTTCTGGGAAAGCGGTTTTTGCATTGCGACTTTATTCCTTCATGGTAGAAAGTTCCCTTTTTGAGATCTCCAATTGTATTAAAATCAGGTCGCGCTTATGTAAAAACCATTGCTCACTCTGTGCTTACTCATTTCCAGCTTTTGTCTCTTTGTCTACTTACTACTACAATGACAAGAAATGATAGAATAGAGCCTTTTAGGTTTACCCAGCATTGATGTTGAAATAACCGGAGGATATGTAACTTCCCTGGGAGGATTAAAAATGTACCAGGAGTTTGAGGGGGATGACAAGAAAACAGAGGGTTTGTTTGAGAGTGTTGTTTTTGCAGCCATCTGCCCATGGGCACACCTGAGGGAAGGTGAGTGCAAGTGACAAGCTGCTTTCAACTGTTGACAGACAGAACAGGTTCAGAGTCAACAGAGCGTGACAGCACACGCATGCAACCTACAGCCTTAATGTTTTTGTTTGAGCAATGAGGTAATCATGACTGCTGGGAGTCCATCTGTGGTTGCGGCTCATCACTGCTGTGATTCACATTTTAAGTGAACAAACTGGTGTCCTTTTGAAGAGGGCGTTTGCCCAACTCTGCCACCAGTAAGCACCAAACCAGGATGCCTAATTCCTCTGCCAGAATACTTCTATTGATGTGTTTCCTCTCCCTAATCTCTTTCCTTGTTTTCATGTTTGTGTTATGTTTGTGTAAGATTGAGGGACTGACAGATCACTGTCATTTACATCAGCAGAGCTGGGTGGAACAGTATGGCTGTAAAATAATCCTGATTTTTGTAGGCTACATCATAATGCCCAGTATAGCATTTGCTTTTCTTTAAATGAGAAAATAAAAACATCTTCTGTCTTCTGTCTTGATAAATGATGATCATTAATGTGGATTTAATGACTTGAGTGGGTGAAGACAAATATAAGAACAGGTAGAACACTCAGATTCAGCTCAGAAAATTACATAATATTACTGTAATACAGAGTTTGAAACCAGGAAAAGACATTATGCCACATTACGTCTTATTGATAGCCACAAAGTCAAACGATACTGTAGATATTCTCATATCCTCATAATGATATATATCATATACACTGCCCAGCTGTGGCAAACAAGCAAACAGAAATCAGAGCAGCTGTGGCCATAGTGACGAGTCCAGTGAAAAAAAAAGACACCAACATACTTTAGATAACATTCTGTCGTTTTCTGAGCAAAATCTCTCTAGAGGCAGACGTTGTTTTCTTCTGTGACCAAAATTTCACTGGTTAAAGGCATTGTTAAACGAGAGTGGAGAAATTTAAACAAAACGCCTAGTAGACCTGTGTTTTGGTAGTGCAATAGACGAACGTTTGTTAAATGGGTACGGGCACTATTTGCGTCTTGTGACTATGCACACGTTGGCTATGAATGAGAAATCCTTTGTTCATTTGCAGACAGAGTTAGCAGTTTGCAGCACAAAAGGAAGCAATTTGCCGTAAAATAGGTGAAGAAGAAAACCACAACACTGTATAGACAAGGGACCATTGCCAATGTTTTATGAGGTATGCATTGCAACTTGAGATGGACTGATTTATTGGCTCGGTATTGGTAGTGGCCAATATTGACATGGTTGACTGGTAACGGTGTATTGACAAATAAGGTGGCATTCACCAATACCAGTGGCTGATAATAATCTGTTGTGTCTCATTAATTCTGCGCTGGCTACATCTGCTGTCCTACACCTGGCTGTAGCTTCAGAAAGCGCCTCTGATTCTTCTAAGACAGAAAAACCTACGGATCCAATCTGGATGACTTGTGGGGATGGGGCTTAATGTTGTAGTTCAGCTATATTTTATACAGAGGACAGCTTTATTTCCTTGACATGAAAGTCACATTTATTCATTTATTTGGCATTAAAGGGTATAGATATATGTTGAATCTTGGTGAAACACTGAGTCATTGAAATGACTGAATTGACCATTTATCCAGTTGCAAAAAGTGCTACAGGGACTCTGCTGGGAGAGCTATTCCTCAGTTTGCACAACAATTCGATTTATGCCAGTTAGAGTTAGTAATCCACGCTAGCATTTAAGGAGCGAGGACAGGAAATTAAAGTCGCGTGAAGACATCAGCAGCGTAACAGTGACAGTGACGAGACACACTTGTACACTGGCTGATTAGCCAAGCAACTGATGGTGAAGTAGTTCATGTCAGAAACATAAGGCCAATGTTCAGCACACTTGGTACTTTGGTTAGAAGTTTCCCTCAGACTACAAATGAGGCATTTGCACATACACAGTCAACTTCTGCAACTACTCTGTAACAAATGGCTCTAATGATTGCTCTATTACATTTAGGCTTTACAGTAAGCCAGCAGGCATGTGGCACTGGCAGTAAAATGCCAAAATGAAATCCTGCAGTGATCCGTAGGATTAGTTGCACTTTGTGTCTTGATAATTTGGTGTGATCGAGCAGCTGATTGATGAAGAGGCAGAGGCCGACGCAGACACTGATTTGTTACAGTTTTGGATCAACTTCAATAGGAAAACAAGATCTGTTTGAGGAAACCGTTGGCTTTCGCCCTCAAATTCCTCAAGGGAAATAACAGTCACTGTCTCAAACAAGCAGGATCTGGTATTTTTCGGGTTTAATATTCTATCCTGTCGCAGCATTGTTTCGCAAACTGACAGAGGAGAACTGCAGTCTGAGAAGCGCCAACAATATCCCTCACTTTGCGTTGTCATCACTGCTGCAGCAGCATAGCTGGCATCTCTGCCATACCTGAGTCAGACACCATCAATCAGGCAATCATGTGGGCCGAAACCGACGGCGGAGCTGGCCAAATGCTCGCAAAGTATTAGCCAGCAATTACACTGCCAACATGTCTGTCTTACAGCAAGGTTGTTTTCAGTCTGGTTTGTTGGTTTGTTTGTCTGCTTGTCAGCAGGACTGTGGAAGAACTCTGGCCTGTTTTTCATGAAACTTGTTGAAAGGGTGTAGCATGATGAACCGTTAAATTATGCAGCAGATTTGACACAGAAAGAAACATACTGTTTACTTTTGCAGAAAGAGGAGGAGAGGCTATGTTGTCAAGCACAAAAACATGACTATAATCAGCAGCAGGAAGGGTAAGAAAAACACACACACGTGCCTCTTTGTACATCCATCACAAAGCAATGGAAAGAGGCAAACTCACATTCCATTTACTTTAAAAGTCAGATGGGAAGATGGAAATGACACACGATCCAAATTGACCCAGACCCAGTTCCGAGTTACATAAGCAAAAGTAACAAAAAGCAGCTACTGTTGTTGTTAGCACTGTTAGCTAATACCAGACAACAACAAATGGTTTATACGTGAAAGCAACATAACAACATGTCCACAGATAGAAGTTGCACAACATTGTCGGTATGATGGTTTTTTTTTTAGACTTGCAAATTAACAGTATAATGTGCAGCTTTTATTTTTGCTGAAGCACAGAACAGCCATCTTGGATTGCAAGCTTGGGGTTACTGAGAGTTTCCAAGTCAGAGTTCTGACACCTGAGGTGGTCTTAGAATGTCCTACTTCCATGACTGAATGGAATGCACTGAGCTTCATATACCATAAAAATTGATTGATTGAAACTGTTAAATTGTTTGATTAGATAGCGCACTGAGGTCAAGCTCTTTTACAAACATGAATCCACCTTATAGCATTCTTGAAGCCGACACTGGATCTCTGCCCTGACCCTGTCCTCTGACCTCTGGCCTCCACTCTGAGCCTAAAAAAGCTTTGTAGTGTACATGAAGCCACCTTTTACAAGGAGATGGTCACTTCAGCAAGCAACCAGCTGCAACACAGTGAGGCCTTTTCTCACTGTATATGGTCAGTTTACAGTTATCAAGGGTTAAAGTCATAACAAGCCCTAAACAGCCCTGATTTTTGTTTTTAGTATTATTATATATTTTTAAATTATACCTCACTCTATCATGTCAATGAGAGTATACACTATATGAGAGGTAATGAATAATGGTCGTGAGCTTCTGGTGACTCTGGTCAATCTCTGATTCATCTGGCACCAACTTCTGGTGAGATTTATTTACACTTCAGTTAAATCTCTTAGATTGGTAGCATTTGCTAGACGTTCATGGTTGCTAAACAGTTTATCCTGTTGGTAATGTGCCACCTTTTTTTTGTGATTTGATACATTCATCCCATTTCTGCTTATTGTTTATGACCAAATTTTATCCAAACATCAACATCCAAGCATTATTGTTGTGACAATGTTAGCATGCTGGTGTTAGCTTTGGGCTCTGTTTTAGTTACAGCCTCACAGAGCTGCTAGCATGGTTAGACCTCTATAGTTGGGCAGAACTGGCCCTGATTGATTGATTGTAGTTTTGTTTAGTTTTTTGTATTTACTGAGAATAGAGACTGTATGATGCATTGCTGAAATGCACAAGGTTTGAAAACGTCATTTTATTTTGCACAAAAATAGCATAAGCTCAGAACTAAATAGACATTATAGAAAATTGTACACATAATTGCTTGTGTGTGTTGTTAGTCACAGCATTGTGCAAAAGTACACCCAGAAAAGAACATAATATATACAGTATATGTCATCTGCTTAAACAATTAAGGCTTGCGTTAACAGGGTATTCCACTTTAGGGAGTTTCGAGGGTGTGGGAGTCGAGCTAATGTTTTTGTTTTTTACAACTAACTCACCCCCCTTTTCTTCCTTCTGGAAAATGAAGTAATCTCCCAGTACACCAATTTCCTAGCACAATTTATGATCCCCTGTGTTTTTCTTTTTACCTTCATAGTCCCTTCTCCTCCCTCCTTCACCTCCTACAATCTCTCCAAATCCCTCCACACCCCTTTCTCTTAAAGCGGTAATCCTGGTCGACACTAGGAGATTAACAGTGGTCACATCTTTTCCATTGAATGAAAAAGAGGCCATGTTGGATTACTGCTACTCATGCTAACTCATTTTTCATTTGTACTCTAATAAAACACCACTGATCAAGATAAATAAGCTTTGCATTGGGTTTTTTTTTTTTCGTGCTTTTTTTTCTAAAAACAATCTATTAATGCAGCCTTTATCTATCAGCTATAATATTTCATCCCTATGTAAGGACCGGGGGAGCACGATCATGCAGGCGATTATTTAACATCTATAACCTAGGGGACACGTTTGTCCAAAATACTATGTACAATCTTAGCTGCTCTTTAATTACAACCACTGTGGGTTGTTTTCATGCCTATTTCCAGTTTACCTCAGAGACTTTGTTAATCTTCATAACCCTCCCCAATGGTACAGAGTGGAAACAAGTGAAACAGTACCTTGTCTGGCAAGGTTTAACCACAGGCACTGCGCAGACAACAGACAATTTTTAAATTTGAGCTTCTACAGAAATGCCACAAATCTTTGATAAGAATTTAGGACGCACACATGAGTTTGGGAGTATGGGAGCACAGTGTTACATCCTGCTTCTGAGCAGTGAAATCTGTCATCTTCAGCTGGAGTAGTAGACCAGTCCAGCGTCTGCTTGGAGTTATCGTTCCAAACCTACAAAAATAGTAATTATGGTTTGTACATTTGCACTTCCTCAAAAAGTGAAATGTTTTTACTAAACACTGATAGAAAAACGTTGGCAGTAATGTGATGTGGTGACCTCGTTGACAGAAGTTTGAAATGCAACAGGAGTAAAAACTCCTTTAATCTCTGTGCGTTCAAACCTGCTTATGGATTTTGCACGTCGCCGAATTTAAGTATGTCTCTAATGTGTTATTGTGTTCTGTATGAAACAGGTGTATTGTGGACTGTGTTTGTACTTTCAATGTTTTAAACGTTTTCCCTTGACAGTAAATCAGGTTCCCATTTTAGATAAAAGCTGAACTAATGTGATTGGGTGGACTTTAAATTCTTCGGTTAGTAAAGTAGCACTATAGTTGTGCTCGTAGAGGATTTTATAGGTCTCCCTTCACCTCTGAGGATATACAAAACAGTCACATCTGCCTTTTCTCAGGCTCTCTACTTTTAGAGGAGTCAGACTTTGTTTACATCAGATTTTGGATGAATGGAGACAGTCCGTCAGCTACCACCTAATAAGACACCAAATTTTTCTCATCTTTCTCCCACTCAGTTTACTTCTCTACCTCATTATCTGTTGGTCTCCCTCGCTCTTTCTCTCTCACTACCTTTATTTCTCCTTCATGGGGGAGAACAAAGGTCTACTTAGGCCTTTCATTCTGTCTTACAGTGAGAAATGGCTGCAGTATATTTTGGGTAACAGAATCCAGCTGTGTTGTAGATGCTGTGCTTGTGTGTGTCTACTGGTTTGCTTTTGTGTGTGTTCATGCCTGTGTGCTGTGGCACCTTGTGTGCGAGTTGACCTGTTCTGTGTCATTTTGACAGCCAAGACTCTTTTCTATCCTCAACCCCATTGTACAAATATCTGAGAATACATGGCGTGGCATGAGGTCTGCACAGTCGAACACTCCCATGTTTTCACGTTTAATTGCGAATTCATACAACAAAGAGAACATAGAGTAAGATGTGGGTACCCAGTCAATATCATGCAAAAGATTTCTAATAGACATGCAGACATGCACAGATTTAGCTCTAGTTCATTCTTAACTTCATCTCCTCAGGTATCCTTTTTTCTTCCATTTCTCCTGTCATTCCTTTGGAAAGCTGAGTCAGTTTCAGAATGTAGGAGGTGTTTATGAAGTGGCTTTGAACTTTACAATATAAATGATAAAGATTAACAGTTGTTATACTTTAGCTTTAATTTATTGCTTTCACTTGGGTGTACAGAATGGAAATAAGTGTCTAAAAATCTAATATATCTACTATTATAAAAGTAGAATGACACTCCCTTAAATTAAAATTGGATCTGTCCCTTTATCCTGATCCGCATCAGAATTCAGTGGGTTCTTCCTTATCTCATTCCCCATCCTTCCACCAGGTTTTGGTGAAATCCATCAAATAGTTTTTGCGTAATCCTGCCAGCAAACACACAGAAGGACTTGTTAAGAACATCAGCAAAAACTAATTGAAAATTAAGAGAAAGAAATGCATTATTTTCAGAAATTCAAAATAGGCGTAAAGAGACAACCCATGCTAGAGCCTGATGGATGAGTCAGTGGGCTGATCTTATTGGGCAGTATTAGCCTGTCACACATACTCTATATGTATGCTGTGTATTGGTGGCATATCGGATTTTCTAAGAAAACTTATTTTAGGAATTTGGATTAAAAAACCCAATTTTATGGGGATGAAATGTAAGAATTCTGACTTCGACGTCTGAAATGAAGTAAAATCTATAATTCCCTAAAAAAATTTACACATGCTAAAATTTTTTGAAATTGAACAAGAAACAAAGTAAATATGAAATATCTTACTTTTTTTTTTCAATCCCTCCCAAGGGATTTAACTTGTGTAGAAAGGTGAAAACAAATGAAAACACAGCTGGAAGACGAACCCACAGACCATCAGTTGATCTACTGCTCCCAACTACAACATGGTTAGGAGAACGGTCAGGGAGGTCAGAGGTCACGTTCAGCTCTGAAGCAGCAGCCATGAAGTGTGAAGGGATTTGGTTTCTTAAACAAGGATGTTTTGGCAGGCTGGTTATGAGCTGCTGATGGAGGATTGAATCCTCACCCTCTGTGGCTCAAGGCTGCCTCAGCAGCCAGCTGCATGTAGGACTGTGTCTGTGTCGCACACACTCTCAGGATTACCTACAATGCAAGTCCTGACAGCAAGAAGCCACAACACCGCATGTACACTGTAATTAGGATTTGCCATTGCAGACATTAATATTCATTCATTTTCTACTGCTTATCAATTGTCTTCAATTTTTGATATGCAAACTGTAAGAGTAGTCAAAAGCAAAGCCCTGATGTATGGATCTTTTCTTGACTCTGAAAGACAGTCGTTCATTCATTCATATTCCAATCATTCCTCCCCGTCTCTGTCCTCCCTCACGTCAAGTCAGTGTGCCAGCGTCAGCGCCCTTACAGGAATGACGAGCACCTCCTACTAGAACCGGTTACTGTTCTGTTAAGTGCTGCACACAAAGAAAAGATCCAGATTCCTGAGCGGAGTGTGCCTAAACTTAGACATGTACCTCGGACAAAAGCAGTCTTGTGTCTTTTCATTGCAGTGATTCTTTATCATTAGTGGAGCATGCTGCTTCGTTGTGTGTGTGTATAAAGCTGTACATAGATGTGTGGGTGAGGATAATGCAGATGCTCACAGCTATTTCTTTGCCTGATGTGACAGAGCCGTTTGGTGAATTCAGATGATGAAGCCAGACATGTGAAGAGGTTTTTACAATAAACTTCTTCACGGAAAAAAAAACGTGTGACACTTGAAGACAGACACATCCGAGTGTTTAACTCTGTGGTCTTGTAATAAATTGTAGTAGAGCTTTGGGAACAAATGATCTAAGCAGGATTTTATGACACTCTAGCTGGTGTGATATGGAGACCTGAAACCTCAAGCAAGAACAGGGTATTCCCTTTTTATCAGAATCAGGATACTTTATTGATCCCAGGGGAAAATTTGGTTTATTGCAGTAACAACACAAATCAAGAATGAAGAGTAAGAAACAACTAATGTGAAAAGTATATAAAAGAATAAGAAATATAAGTATTAATAGAAATGTCTACACAAAATATGTGCAATATCAAAAGTGCAGTGTAAAGTACAATGACAAAAAGACATTTGGAGTGTTTTTGATCCATTTTGTAACATGTAACTATCATGAATAATGTGCAGTGTACAGGATGTGCAACAGTAGTGCAAACAACAGGTGCCACAATGAAGAAGGAGTTAAAGGCTGATGGCCACAGAAAGTAAGGAAGTCCTGTGGCATTCTGTGGTGCATTTAGATGTTATGAGTCTATTGCTCCTTGCACTCTGCTGCATATCTTGGACGATGTCCGAATGTCCCATACAGCAGTCAGTGAGTTCACTTCCACTCTGCTATACCTCAACCTGCTGCCCCAGCAAACAGGATAGCACTGGCTACCACATCCTCAGCATTGATGTTGAAGGATCTGAGTCACATTAACAAATAAAGACAACTCTGTCCCTCCCTGTAGACATTTTTAGTGTTGCTAATCCAGTCCAGTTTATGTCTATTTAACCTCCCAGGTATTTATATTCCTCCACATTGTCCACCCTGAGCCCTCGGATGGAAACAGGGGTAACACGTGTTTTAGTCCTCCTTAGATCCGCCAACATTTCCTTTGTCGTTGTCACATTGAGCTGTGGATGGTTTAGCTCACACCATGTGACAGAGTTCTCCACAGCAGCCTTATGCTCGGACTCTTAGAAATTGCTGTGGAATTATCAGCATTGAAATTTCATAAATGAGTATCATTTGCATATTGAGATATTCTTCTTTGAGGGAGGAGGAAATGAGAGCTCAACTACCTAAGTGCTTGTGTTAAAATACTTTACAACCAGACAAGATGAACCAAGAGGGATTTTTACACACAGTCCATGTTTTTCTTCACACACCTGTTAGGGTCAATATGTTGCTGTTTTCTTTAAAACAAAGAAAAACATTAGAATCATTCTGAGAACAGGCCAACCCATTAAAACTTGTCACTTGCCTTTAGTCTGTCATGTGACAGGCTTTGCAGTTTTCTTTCTGAGGTGTGCCACGGAAGCTCGACCACAGGATTGCCAGCCTGGGCAGCTTTTAGATTATATTAGCTGTTTCTAAAGTCCTAATTTTAGTTTTGAAAAAAACAGCAAAACTGTGGTTACATCTTGTGTTTGCCACTAGAATATTACTGATTGTTCTTTCGTTTTGTCACCTTCACCTTGTTTTCATTAATAATCAAAACATTTTTTAAGGGAATTTTACA
>KV751348.1:12520564-12566449 GCA_001698575.1 Mola mola | reverse complement strand
AAACATTGTATCAACATTTTACACTGACGTAGCGGGAATAAAAAAATATTACGCCAGCTACTTAGCTGTCTGTAACTCCATAATAGGTAAAGCTAGGGCCATAGTTTTTATTTATTACTCATTTAATTCTGAGACATAAAGGTTTTCTGTCATTGTTGGAGCATGTGATGTGGATGTGTTTATGGGTTTGAATGCACTTAATTGCTATAAACTCTTAAAGACCTCACTGAATTAGGAGTGGGGTGGTGGCGTGTGAGACATCAGTAAAGGTAGAAAAATATTTTAAAGGTAAGACTTAACAGTTCTTTGTGGCTCACACTTAAGAGAACACATGCGTGCCTGTTCATATGAGACAGATATGGGCAAGATAAGCTCAACCACAAACAGCCCACATGTGGCAAGGACAGATCTGGGCCACATGAACCAAACCACAATCGGGCCACATGTGGCATGCCATCATATAAACCAAGCCATCATTACCAGACCTGGTCCAGACCTGTCTGCTATGTGGGTTTAAAAAACAAATTTCCAACAAGTATAAAACTATATGCTATAATAGTATACTAAAAAGTAAAAAGTATACTATAAAAATATTACATAAAACCCATAACACTAACTCATAATCATGACAGACAGATCAAGTCTGAATCTGTTCTAAAGTTGTCACTATGCAGTGGCAGCAAAGCAACAATAGTCTTAGGTCTCATCTGAAGATTCTTTCAGATTAGTGTTACCAAAGATAAAGATTTAAAAGTTGTGTTTGGTTCTCCCTTATGATCAAAGGTTGCTTTCATCTTCCCAAATTGATGATTTCAACAAGAACCATCACACCTATAGTCCATGTAGGCAGTGCATACTGTACACAACATAAACTAAAGCTACAAAGACTCCAAAACAAACCCCAACTTCACAGCCCATCGCCCTCATTAGCCCTAAAATGTGGTTCTCATTTAAAGACCTTCCTCCATGGACTGCTGCAGGGTTCTGAGAGAAAAGAGAGACAGAGAGAAGGCAAGGCATTGGGGAGAGGCTTGATTTATTTGAACAATCTGGTTGTAATGAAAGCATCCAGGGTTTGCTGGAGGTGGATGGATAAAGAGAGCGGAGAAAATAGCGGGGAGGAACGAGTGAATGGGGTGAAATCCAACTGCAGACAGATTGCTGGACTTCATAATGGTTTAAACAGACCCCTACAAGGCTCTTAAGCACCTCTTTTTGGTTCGGTGTGTGAGCGTGTATATATGCTCCTTTCTTACAGACTGTACTTAACTTACCACATCACAGCCAAAAATTCCATGTGCAACCTATTTGTGCTGCAATATGTCCCGCTATCAATGCTGACATACCTGTGTAATATATAAGAGCCAATGAGAGATAATGTTTACTACCGCTGCTAGCGCACCAACCTATGGTTTATGTCTTTTGGACAGTGATGCATTTTGGAAAGTATATTCTGGCACCAAGTCTTTGGACGTCTCAGTTTGAAGAGATTCACATACTTCAGAGTGTTTCGAATTATTTATGAATGCACTAAAATCTTTGGCACTAACTCAAAACACAGATCTGTAGTTCTTGACTGGAAGACATTTCTAATCTTTTAAAGGGATTCAGAATGAAGTCCCTCAAGTTAAAACAAGACAATATGCAGTTAAAATTGATGACTGAACCTCCTACTCCATGATAAAATAAAGCGGAGAACTTGTCCATGGGCTATTTAAGTAAAACATAAAACTCCAGTTTTGTCCAAAAATGCATTTGAGTCACCACTACTTGTAATTGCCATGATTCTTCATTAACCCAGCCCCTGAAGTTTAATTTGTGTCGATCACTCACACAGTGTCCTACGGACATAAATATTCTCCAGCACAGTAAAACATTCTCTACCTGAAAATAGTCCTCAACTAAGTCCTTCTTGAGTAATATTTGCTAAAGCTGCAATGTACAGCTGCGTTTGAGAAATTACTGAAAGAAAATACTATATATGTATATATAGAGTATATGTATATATACAGTATATACTGTATATTTGTGACACACATTTTGAGATTAATTTCCTCAATAGCAGACTTATAAAGTACTGCGCGGTGGTTATGGTTTAGGCCTTTTCATGGAATGGTTGACGATAATTAAAATACAAACCTATTATTTAGGTTTTAGTCCATTGAATTATAGAACTATGAGAGAGTACTTGCTCGTGAAATCGCTTTCTTGATCTAAAATGTATAGTTTACTACAGCTTAACTTGAGACTGAAGAGGAGCAGACCGAATACGAATGGTCGTGTACGTTTTTATATCACATCACATAAGCGAGAGAGGTGAGTTGAATCAAGACACAGTGCAGGCTCACTTGGTTCTCTCCAACATGGTTCCCACACTGTCTGGGTTGGGAGCTCATGTTGCTCAGTTGCATGAGAAAACCACCGTGGATAAAGCCGTGGATGGCTCCTTTCCTCTCTGGTTTAATTGAATTATCTTTAATTGCTATTCATTTGCTTGTGGATCCCAGAGGTCTCCTCTTACACATGGCCCTAATGGCTTCCAAGTTCTCCGAGGCAAAATTTTAAGGGAAATGAAAACGTCTTTAATGCAGTACAGCATTGACATTTCACAGATCACTGGAACTGTTGATATGAAAACATTTTCAAAAGCACGTGGAGCTGTTCCCATTCTGTGATCGATCACAACTAACAAGAAGAGAAATGTAGTGATAAAGAAAGCAGAGAATAGTACAGTCAGACCTCATGCTGTTTTAAATACTTTTTTTTTAAACTGCAGTTAAACCACTTAAATGTCATATTTGAGATGAGAGGAAATGCAGATAGACGATAGGAGGGCTTGTTTTGCTGCAGGGAAATTGGGGCCTCCGAGCAGTAGCTGGGGGTTTATTGGGCCCCATTGTTTTTGCAGCACAACGATCGGCCCTCGGGGCCAGGCAGGGTCATGTTGTGATAGGAGATGACAGGACTGCGCTGAACAAGGATTACCCCTATTAGGCAAACACTGCAAACCATAACAGACACGACTAATGCTGCACCGCAGCGAGGCATACATGCCTGTACACCACATGCTGCAAACATGCACACAATGTGTAAGAGGCATAAATCATGCGTGAGCAAGGGAGGGCACGTTCATGTGTGCGGACATGAGCAGAACAGCTCTGACAGTATTTGTAAACACAGACACATAGTGTACATATGTGGTAAATCTTGAGATATTATGACCGTATCAGTTTTGCCACACGAAAACCACATGCATGTGTCTGAGATGAATTCTATTATGTTTGTTCTTTTCAGGGCTCACAGTTCAGTTTTCACTTCACACAAGTGTCAGGAACAACAAGTTGTGATGCTGCACATCCACAGCTGTGCTTGCACATAATGTTGATGTTATTCAGAGCGTTTTTCAGATTGTCTCTTTCAACATGTGTCTGTATGCCAACTGCAATATCATCAGGGTAACAGAGTTGTAGTGTAATTTGTTAAAGTTCTGCATACACACACACACACACACACACACACACACACACACACACAGTGGTGTACTTGCTAGTAAACCCTCCCTAAAGACATGAAATCTGTTTCTTATTCTCTCTTAAAACAAATTAAGAATTTTTCAACAAATTGTTTGGTAGAGAGAAGAAAAGAGCAAGTGAAAGCTGGACTTTTGAACATAATGTATATGAAAGTTACCACTCAGGTGAAATGCTGTTTTGTCATGTCAGCCTGAACCAAGTCAGCTGACCCACACGCTGTTGAGACCTTCTGCTGTTTGACGTGTTGAAAAATCATTAACACAACAAAGATATATCTCTAGCTTGTGGGTAAAGGCAGGGAAACCTTTTCTGCAGGTATTCTGTGAAGTTTAACAGCGTGGCTTTGTATGTTTTGACGTTTTTGTATAATTGGCTGTTTTGCATGATGTGACCAGCTGGCATTTCAACACTTATTTTACAGATAAATTCAAGTCATTGATGAAGGTTGATTCACTGTTTAATTTGGTTTTGATATTGCAAAGTTAATATTTGATACTGCAACATTGGTTTCAACATCTTACAGAACAAATTCATTTTTATTTTTGAGGTAGTTTTACCAGCAAAATATGATAAATTGTTGGCGAAATGTATAATAATTTCGGAAGCTGATGACATTAAATGATTACAGGCTAAAATTTTAGCAATGATTTATGGGAATATTGTAAACCTTTTTACACCCATGTTGTTTGCTTGTTGTTTCAGTGTTGAAAAATTGATTGATATTATTTTAACATTGAAGTTTGTTCCTGTGGCAGCTGGCTACTTTATTGATGATTGGATATTCAAACACCTAACACAGAAAATTAATCCTAACTGCACATAATTTGGAAAAAAAAAAAGTGAAGGAACATCTGTTGAAGCAGAACTACAGGAACTACAGGATTCTTGTAGTCTGTGGATGTTAGGGTAAGATGATAAAAATCAGTTGATTGTGTTAATAAACATGCACACGTTGACAACATCTTCCATTCTGCACTCAACATGCTTATTTTCCACCTATCTGCATTCAGTGCTGTACTTACTTTGGCTTTGGACATAATATGAGGAAATTTTGGGCCTCTGTGGGATTTTGTGGGAGCCTAAATTTTGCCAATAATCGTTCCAGTTACCCAATCACAAACCGCCTAATGTGAAATCATCCTCTGGGAAATCCATTAGTTTTGTTCCAGAGTCGCCGGTGTTTTGTGGGCACTGGAGGAGCTTTACCATTCCTCATTTGCAGCCAGCTTGTGGTGAAGCCTCAGCTCTGGAGTCTGTCAGTGTGTCTCCGGGTGTCTCCGGGACCTGGTGGTATGCTGATTGTCTGGACTCCTAGTGACTGGACTCCAAACATATATATTGCTATTTTAGTTTTGATTGTCCGATTTAGTTGATTTTGTGGTTTTATGCTGTTAAACATCAGTGAGGTTTTTTTTCTGTTGAGAATTGGAATTGGATTTATTTAAATAGATCTTTTGAAAACAATTGTACGTTTTAAAGTAATTGTTTTTCTACTTTATATTCTATGTGATCCCGACTGGTACTCTTCCTTACTACCTCCTTTGCTTATTTCTTTGACTCTCGAAAAGTCTTGATTGTAAAATCAGCCCTGTGTGACACTTTTCTTTCTTTCTTTCTTTCTTGTTCAACATCAAACTGTTGCACTCAGAGCTTCATTTGATGTTAAAGACCTGTCAATCTGTCCATGTTAGCCAAAGCACTCTCTGAACACTAAACAGCTGCTGGGCTTGTTCCCCTTGACCTTTCACCTCTCAAAAGGTGACCTTTAACCATCGGCAGGAAAAGGCCATGCTCAGCCTCTTTATGCCCACTTATAGCAACAAAAATGGGTGTTTTTGGAGTTTTTAGCTATTTTCAGTAATTCCTTCCATCTCCTTGTCAGTTTTAATTAGCTGTTTTTCTCTCCTTCTTGTGTTTCCTTCTCTGCTGCTTTTAATTTTCTCCCCCATTCATCGTTCACGTCTTTATTTCCCCTAGTGAAACCTTCTTTAATCTGGCTCACTCTCAGGTTTCAGAGTTCTTAGCTTTCAGATTTAATTCTTACCCATCTCTGCCTCCCGTCTTCCTGCCTCAGGAAATGTCTGGTAAGCCTCTGGGCTCTTCCCCTCCCCTCATCAAATTGATACCAATTGAGTTATTGAGGTGCCATCCCCAGAACAAAAGGTTGTGTTTTATTGGTGTTTGTCAGGCCAAATGTGAAGCACGTTTGGACATGACCCGGCAGGAAGGGGAGAAGGACAGGAAGGAAACATTGAGAGGAAGGAGCAAACATCAGACATGTTGATATGCAACCGATATGGTATTTCAAACCCTTGTTTGCGTTGCATCTTTCCAGAACTTCAGTTTAAATTTAGATGAGGCATTTCGATGATAATGGTGGGGGAAAAGGATTAGTGACCGAATTTTGTTTCTCTTTGGAGGCTGGAGTTTTTTCTGTTGATCAACACAAATCTTCTGCCAACTTAATTACACCTGTTTTTTTCCTTTCCTGTTTTTAGTGTTTATTCTACTTTCATTCAACATTGAAATTTCCATCAAGCTAAGAAACAATGATGCTGAACATTTCTGTAGAATCATTACTTCTACTTCCAAATCTAGTTTTGGACTGGGCACATTTCAAACTATGGGGCAAATAAAAGGACACATTTTGACCTCAGCTCAACACTATGTTATTTTTTTACAGACACTTCAAATAACAATTAAGTCATCCGCTTTAAATCTAGTGTTTCGTTTATCTATTTAATCCATTAGTAACATCACAATCACTGCATTTGCTAACTTCAGTCACAATACAAGATTAAGAGTCTTGCAACATTTATATTTAACTTCAAGAAAGATTGAAGTTAATTTGTAGGTACAAGTGAAATTTAAATACATCTCCAAGAACCCATTATTTACGCAGGATTTAAAAGAACAATTTGACATTTTGGGAAACAAACCCTGTCGTCCTGCAGAGCAGATCAGCAAGACATTGCCTTGGCCTCTAACATCACTGTCAGAAACCTGGATGTTATCTTTGACCAGGAGCTGTCTTTTAACTCACACGTAAAACGGATTCCAAGGACGGCCTTCTTTGCTAAAATCTGGCACATCCTGTCTCAACATGATACAGAATTTGTTACCTCCAGGCTGGATCACTGTAATTCTTCATTTTCAGGCTGACATAATAAGATCTTAAAGACTTTAGCTAATCCAGAATGCAGTAGTGTGTACTGACAAGGACCAGCATCAGTCACCATCCTATCTTAAGGAGCTCATAGTACCTGGCAGTCCCCAGGATCTCCAAAAGTAAAATGGGAGGCAGAGCCTTTAGCTATCAAGCTCCTCTCCTGTGGAACTATCTTCAGGTCTCGTTGCAGGAGGTAGACACACACTCTGTATTTAAGAGCAGGTTTAAAACTTTCCTTTTTAATAAAGCTTGTAGTTAGGACTGGCCTATCTAACCCCTCCTTATGCTGCTATAGGCTTAGGTTGCCATGGAGTCACCCCATGATACACTGAGCTCCTCTCTCCTCCTCCCCCTCTACCTCTATATCTGCTCCTCTAAGTGTCCATATCTTAACAAAATATTATACTAACTTTACTTCTTCCCCGGAGTCTTTGTGCTTTATCATCCTGCAGGTTTTCTAGGTCCCGGTGGGAGCTGCTGCTGTGGTCCTGCCTGACGCCTACTGCTCACATTAGGACAAGAGATCTTCTGACTTGGATCCTAGTCTGGGTGGCCCACCACAAATCTGGATCCATGGATTACAATGACTCCTGGACCAACAGACTACACCTGCTCCTGGATCAATAAACTTCACATACCTCTGGATTTATAGATTCCAAAAACTCTTGGACTCATGGATTCCATAAGCAACAAACAAATCTGGAACCATGAACCACTATGACTCCTGAACCTACAGACTACTGCTTCTGTATCTAAGATCTCTCATACATCTGGATTTACAGACTCGTGAACTCATACAGTTTTACTAATCTGCTATTGTCATGTTGTTGTGTTCTGTACAAGTGACATTTACTGCACGTCTGTCCATCCTAGGAAGAAGGATCCCTCCTCTGTGATTCTTCCTGAGGTTTCTTATTTGTACCTGTTGAGGGATTTTTAAGTTTTTCCTCACCCGGTTCGAGGGTCTAAGGGCAGAGGGTCTAAGGGCAGAGGGTTGTCATATCTGTACAGTTTGTAAAAAGCCCAAGTGAGACAATTTTTAATTTTTCATTTTGTGCTATACCAATAAAATTTGATTTGATTTGAATTTAATTGAATTGATCAATTTAAATTCTTGAAGACTTGTGAAAACAGGTAGTCTGACTCTGTCCAAAGCAGATATAATTCACCTACCAGTGCTTGTAGTTACTTAATACCCCATTTCTTAGATTCATTCAAAAACATAGTGAAAAGACACCAAGCTGTGCATTTACATTTAGTAGTTGGTGCTTTGATATTATAATGACTAACATACCTCCTTTGGTCAGGAGATTCAAACCCTCTGACTCAACGGCAGAGCTCAGCTGTCGATCAGGATGTTGAACCTCTTTTTGTGGTAGCGTTGCACAAATAATTAAAATCTGATCAGACAAATAAACACTTGAACACACATCAACATGTTAAGAAAGACTATACAAAGAAATCAAAAAGGAAACATTCTTTGGAAAAAATTGAAATGAGGTTAGTTTTTAGTTTGACTCATGTTCCCTCTGCCAACCATTAAGGCTTTGTTTGTCTGCCAAGCAACCCACCACTACCACAGGGTCGATAGCTTGGTGCAGTAACTTATAACCACACAGTTAACGGGTCACCAGTCGAGACTCAGGACATTACTTCTCTTCTCATGTAAGTATGTATTTTTTATTTTCTCCTGTTTCACATCCTGCCAAGCTAAGAGCACCACTTCCTGTTTGCAGCCTTGAATTAGACAAATGATGACATTAAAATTATGTTTTAATTTAATTCTCAGCAAAAGAGTGAATAATGTCCCAAAATATCAATAGAAGAGAGGAGAAGAACAAAGAAGAGAAGAGTGAACTCTTGACTTTCCTGTGGCTTTTGAGACAGGCAGCCATCATAATCCTTCCTTGTTTTTAGGTTAGGGTGGAATTATATTTTTTTCACTGTGGTTTCCTCTGTGTGCCTGTTCTCTCCAGATTCACTGTTTCCTATGCTGGAGAAAAATGTGGGTATTTAACTCCGTGGCCCTGGTGGGCGGTTGTTATGGAGGTAAGGGGGAAAAAGAAAATCAGAATAAGTGTCTATTTTCAAAATCCAGTGGAATTAAAGTTGAATGTTTAAATCAGAGGTCAAAAGGCTGCAGCGAGTACTGACATCAGCTTTACTCAAGAGGGAAGAGTAGGGTTTCATGCTGGGTCGAGTATGTCTCGTGTCTCCAGTGTTTTATAGAACACATATTGTTTCCTGCAATTTTAAGACCTTGCTATGCTCTTTGACTCTTCCACTATAAATTTAGAATAGTTTTTAATGTCTCCCCTGAGAAAATAGGGAGCATTTTATCCTCCCATGTCACAGAGTATGTTGAAAAGCAGCCAAATTCAGGATGTCTGAATTATCCTGAGGGAGGTGTTGACATTTAAGACTGCAGTACCAGTAGGAAAATGTAGTTTCCTTTATTTGTATGCGGGATACTTTTCGGCTTTAACATCTGCATTTATTTCTTGTTGGGGTACTTGGAAAAGTTTGTTGATTGACGTACAGCAGCTCATTTCCTTTCACATAGATGAGCACCCATGAGCCTCTGAAAGAATGAGTGACCTCCACTCTCAGTTATGAGTTTTCCCTCCTCAAACAAAGGATGTTGTGTCCGCCTCTATTGAAGCGCCTGAGCGTGATGAACTGTTTAATCTCCTGAGGCTCTGTGTGACAGACTCACAGGTGCGAGTTGGCAGAGACACAAAGATTTCACCTTGGAGATCAGACAGACGAGGTCAGCTATGCTCCCATTGTGAGAGAAAAACACACAAAATACAAGAAGCTTACATACTGAACTCACACACGTATGTATATGCTACTTTGCTCCTCTGTTTGGCTGTTGTGTCATTTATCTTTTCATTATAGGGTGCAGGCACATTTTAAAATTCTGACATCATATGTGTCCCACATGTTGTGTAATCCAGATAGCACTTCTGTAAATTGTGGAGTATAATTTGACGCAGTGTGGATGCTGTATGTGTATAAGGTGCAGTATATCCATGTTGTCTATTGAGATTAAACTACATTAATCTGTTTGGGATTCAGTGCATTGGTTTATAAAGTTGTAGCAATGATAATAGCCCTTTTTACACAGATAATGAGCCATATCGTCACAACGAATTCTTCTTTCTCCGGCGTCTGCCCGGAGGGTGAAAAACTCATGAACCTTGCACTGATGCCAGAATTTGTAAATAGTTCTGGGGGCTGTTCCTTACTTGAGTTAGCTGCTAACTGCTGCTAGCTGCTTTTAAATCTCCTGGTTGTGGGTTGCGGGTTAAAGTTCTTTCAAAGCATATTAATAAAGAAAATGAATCCAAACTTTTATTTCCCACTTACAGGTATCTGACCATAACATTTTTTGCTATTTTACAAAAAAGACAATATGATGGCCTTCAGTTTTGAGGTTTTGTATTGCACACTTAATCTCATAATCCGTAAAGTCAACATGTGAGACAAATACACACAATTTGAGCTAAATGGTTAACATGTTTTAATGACATTTTCTAACTTATGCCAGGTTTTTCTCACACAGTAAATCAAAATTCATCAAACTCTGAATCTCTCTCTTTGTTCAACACACAAACCCTCCGCTGTCAAGCTAATCACATTGCATCACTCTCCGTCCTATCGCACAGGGAGATTAGGAATGAAAAGTTTACAGGTGGGGGATTGAGTATTAAATCTCAGCAGCAGGCTGCGTGGAGCCCGCTGAGAGGAGATATGAGAAAGTATGTTGCGCTGGGAAACCACCAGGCAACCGCTGCTGCTGGTGAAATCTGTGTTTGGTGATGGGTTGTCTGGGAGAAATCTGTAAGGAAGTGTTTGAACAGGACGCAGAGCTGCAAAGCAGATGCGTGGCGAAGAGAGGAGTACTGTGCTCAAATATTCAAATTTAACTTCACTTTATGCTGACATGTACTGCATGAGACACTTGTCCTGTAAAGTTTAGATAAAAGTCTTAAAGTGTGCTTATTATAGTTAAACCTCATTTAAAGTCACATCCGAGTATTAGTTTGATGTTTACTTTCCTTTCGTTGCCCAGCCCACTGCTGCCAGTTTCATGTAAATACATTTAGATAGAGAAACCTCTTAAATAAACCTGCACGGTTCAGTCCTGACAGACAGTGAAGTGAACTGACAGGAAAAACAGATGTCTCTTCCAACAAACAGGGGCTAAAACCAGATTTACTTGACCAACTTTATCCATAAGACTACAACAAATCTTTGTGGAAATCTCTGGCTTCTACTTTGGAAGTTGAAACTGTTTGGCAGCAGATATAAAAAACACACAAGCTGCACACGACCACGCTGCTTTAATCCAAAATAACAACAATGCCTTTTTTTTTTTTAATTTGTGTCGGTGCCACGGAGTCTCCAGAGTTTGTTACAGGATACAAGTTCTCTACATTTGCTCTGATTTGTCTGTTTCGTCAGCAAAATCTAAAGAGTACAAAGTTCAAAGTAAGAACATTAAGAATCATAGAAACATTTAAACATGAAATGCGAAAAGATGGGAAATTTTTGCAAAAGATTTTCAATACAATATATTTTTGGAAAAACTTGGCTGTGTTACCTGATGACAGCCGAATTATGTAACAGTATTTCCTACCCACTTAACATCCATTCTTCCTCTTTTGGCTTTACCTAGTCTTTCTAGTAATCACCACAGCAAATCATCCTCCTCCATCTCTCTCTGTCCTCTGCATCTTCTTGTCTCACACCAACTATCTGCATGTCTTCTCTCACCACATCCATGAATCTCCTCTTTGGGCTTCCTCTTTGCCTCCTGCCTGGTAGCTCCATCTTCAGCATCCTTCTACCGATATAGTCACTGTCCCTCCTCTGCGCATGTCCAAACCATCTCAATCCAGGATCTCTAACTTTGTCTCCAATACATCTGACCTGTGATGTGTTCATTCTTAATCCTGTTCATCCTCGTCACTCCCAAAAAGAAAATCTCAACATCTTTAACTCTGCCACCCCCAATTGTGCCTCCTGTCTTTAGGTCAGTGCCACGGTCTCCAAACCAAACAACATTGCTGGTCTCACTACCCTCTTGTAAACCTTTCCTTTCTCTCCCTGTTGCTCTGAGCGGTTGCCCCCAAGTACTTAAAATCATGGACCTCCCAGCTCACAGCCACAATGAGGAATATTTATTTGAAATGAATAAAATACTTTTACAAGCCCATACAGTTTCCTCAACAGACCAAGATTTGAAAATCAAAACTTATACACCTAAAGCCAAGTGTGGCTTGAACTCCAAAATACCTAATCACGTCTGGAGATTACACTTCCCAAAGTGTAACCTACGCCAAGGCTGTCACTTTTTTACTTGTGATTGTTGATTGTTTGGTTCGTTTGTGCATTAGTAGGATTAGGAAAAAGTACTGGATGAATTTCAACAAACCTTGGTGGGAGCCAAAGAAGGATTTTGGTAGAGATCCAGATACAGGGACGGAATCGTGAATTTTGCTTTAAGGGGATTGTTGAGCCTTGGTGAAGGTATGGGCTCTACTGTGTGCCATTTTATTTTGAAAATCTCTGCAGTGTAGTTTAAGATAATTCTGATGATGCAACATTTTCTTGTTTTTTGTCCCCACTGCTAATATTCATCAGGCCAAGTCACTAGTTTGGGTTTG
Source organism: Mola mola (assembly GCA_001698575.1). Classification (NCBI taxonomy): domain Eukaryota; kingdom Metazoa; phylum Chordata; class Actinopteri; order Tetraodontiformes; family Molidae; genus Mola; species Mola mola. Next base: position 12,554,072 of record KV751348.1, on the reverse strand, counting down.
TTAGTTTGTTTTACTGCTCTTTCTGCTACTACTACAACTACTACTACTCCTACTACTAATAATAATAACTGTGATAATAATGATAATAACTCTTATTGGTATATTTTATTTATAGAATTTGATTGTGATTCAGTAAAACTTTAAAGTCATGCAGCAGAGTACTCAAACCAAAAACAAAAAATTGGAGGATAGAAGCAGGACTATGATCATGAACTGTTATTATTCATAATAATGCCACAAAGCTAAAACAGCAATAATATTACAATGATAATACACAGCTAAATGTTAGAAGCCAGATTAAATTTAATTTCCTTTTAAAAGTTTAAACAGAGTTAGCTGTTCCCAGATCCAGTAATGGGAGGCTGAGCCCAAGTTTAGGACCAAGAAAACAGAAAGTAGTTTCATCAGTTTTCTTGTAAGACTCTTTAGGAAAGGCAGAAAAGGCAGAAGAAGATCCAAGCAAGGAAGATCTTCTAAGGACATCAAATGAGAGGCAGTCAATAATATACGGGGCGCTAGATTAAGTTTAGCTTAAGTAGATCAAGTCAAGCTTTAGAAATTAGTCAAAGGATTTTTAACTTCTTTCTGAAAGATACAGGTGGCCAGTGTAAAGATGCAAGCAAAGGTGTGGCGTGATCTCTCTTTTTTTGTACTGGATGAAATCCTGACTGCAGCATTATGGCAAGAGGGATTTGTTTTCCCCAAGAAAGAGGCAGGGACACATTGCAAACCAAAGTTTCCAGATGTGGAACAGAACCAGGATCACCTCCAGAACCAGAAAAAAATTAAAACTGTTCCAAAACTGATTTCCGCCAGCCTGGTCTCTTTAATCAAACTGATTCTCTAACTGACCACTTTGTGTTCTTTCATTAGCTGCCGATATTTCTGAGCCAGCAACCTCCAGTTTCACTTCTGAAATATTTAAAGTCAGTATAACAAAAAGTCTCATTGTTCCCATTGTGTAATAGCTAAAAGACGTGTTACGTAACAGTTTGATGACGTTAGGAAATGAAAATATAAATGGATGGATTTAAGGCACCAATCGAGGCTCATGAGCCAGTGTTGCACAAGCCGAGATAATCAAAACCACTGCTGCAACGGAAACTCCCATGATGCAATCTCGCAAGGTGGAGGGGGCTGTCGGTGATAATGAAACCTAAAACTGATCTGACCCACATGCGTTTTCCTTTACTCCTGTCTTCTGTCTTGCTCTCTTCATATAGTTTCTGTGACCATACAAACAATCCAAAAATGTTTGCAAAAAGGTCAAAGCTCGGCTAAATCCTACCTGCGTAAGATATAAAGCAGACACTGCACGCCGGAGCAAGAGTAAACAAGGGATGCAAATATGTATACAAATAGTCAACTTTCCAGTCCTGAATCAGAAAAAATACTTGATTTAATTCCTTTTTCTGGTAGCTCAATTATAATATTACACAAACAATATTGCATGTGGTTGTAAAATCCAAACAAATTGGCTAAATTTGAAATAAATATTGTACACTGTGGAACTGATGTCCAGCAGTGATCTCTCAGTGTCTCATAATTATGATTTATTTGCACTGGTACTACATCAAATCCTGCAGGAGGTGTCTGATGTATGAGACGTTGAGACGGTGTTCCATGAGACTGGGCTTTGTAACTGGTTTAAACAGGGTCATGGTGAATGACGCCCCCCCACCCACCACCCAAATAAACATAAAAAAAATGTATGTTATATAGTGGCATGGAAAAAAAGCAATTATTCAAAGGCAGTTTGAAACAAAACAAACCAGTTGAGGCTTTGGAGAATTTAGAGGCCTTAGATTATTGCTGATAATTGAGATGATATCTTAAAGCTTGTACATATACATCTACAATTGTACTTTTGAGCAACTTTCCATTTGGAGGTTGCTAGACCCTGAACCCTCAGGTGCAATCACATGATCCCACCTGGCCTGAGCATGTACGTCTCAGCATGCCACAACGGGAGCTGGAAAAATGTTGCCAGGAGGAGCAACGCTATGTGCTTAGCTTGCTGCAACCGCGACACCAGTACCGATAAGTGAAAGGTAATGGCTGCAGTCTGAAGGCATAGCTATCTCAGCTACCAACAAGCAGATGTTGCTGGAGTATAAAAAAATCTGGTAACACATTATGGGATACAGTAAATTTAATTATACTATCATAGATATGACAGTATTTCATTAAGTTTTGAGCAGTTTTAGCTGTTAAAGTGATCAGCTAACTGACCGATGCTCTCTGCCCAGCATGGTTTAGATTCACCTATGTGATTAATATACATCATCTGGTTTTTCGCATCCAGTGTTTTTCCTTCTCTGAGGTATAAGAGCAGTCTAACTGCTGACTGATGGCCGGAATTAAGTATGTGCAAATGCTCTGGCAGCCCCTTCCTTCACTTACTCATAATGTTTAATCAAAACCATGCCCGGCACTTGCCCCCAAATTTCCACCGCAGCTCCTCCATTCCCAAACAGATTTCAAATTATTCTTTCCTTGTTGATATTTTTTCATACAGCGGAAAGTTTACATAAAGGATCCCTGGAGCTCTCTCTCTCACTCCTTTCCAAATACCTGCAGGATGAAATCAAACTCCCTTTTGGAAAATTATATTATAAGTCTCCGTCTCTCTTTCATTCCCTCGCCCTCTTTCCTCTGAGCTAGTCTGATCAGTCAAGCTTTCCAACTCTCCAGGAGAGGATCAGCCGTCATTCTGTGGGCGTCAGAAGTTGATGCACGTCTTAATTGATGCAAGGGGGTTTTCATGGGAGAGGGCTGAAGCAATGAAGGGTTTTGCCAAGGACGAGAAAGCAGAAAGCTGCTGCAGGCGAGGTAAGATGCTGTGTAGATGGAATTTGGTGCATTTTTGGCAGGTGACTCATGGAGCTCAGCAAAACTCTCCAGCCCCCATGATCTCCAGGCTAGAGACATAATCAGAGCAATGTGTGTGCATGTTGCACAATGCTCGCTTTATGGCTAATCTGGCACGGATAAGGCAGGGCTGTAGTTTGGCACTCATGTACCTGGAAGCCGGATATGGTAAGGGGTGTGACATTTAGGACACATAGTTGGTGGTTGACCAATCAAAATAGAGTGGGCCAGTTGACCAATCAGCTGGGGAGATGGGTCTTAAGAGACAGGAGCTAAAAGTGAGATGTTTAGAATGGGTAATGGATAGGATAGGTTAGGATACAATAGTGTAATGCTGCAATGGACAGTATGGCAAAAATAATGTGTTTTTTGACATTAAAGGCTGTAAATTCATTTTAGTATATTTAAAATTTAAAAAATAATTTGACAATTTGCATAATATGTGCACTTTAGAGGGGTAATTTGCAGGACTATTGTGTTGCTTGCAGGATTTGAGCAGATCATGCTCTACTTTTTATTGTACAGCTAGATGCATTAATTTTCTAACTCAGTGATTCCCTTTTTTTTTTTCCTTGGACCCCCCTTCTTGTATTGAAGAAAAGATGAGCCCTGCCCCCCAACCCTTCTTGTAAGCCCAAACACCAAAATAATTATTGCCATTCATCCAAAATCTGTGTTTTTGAGTGAAGAAAAATAGCCCAAAATCACAAATTGCAATTACTCTCAGAAAGATTTTATGAACAGGATGACTCAAAAAGTAAGGTTTTTTTGGCCAAAACTCCAGCATTGGATCCACTGGCTATAGTTGATTCATTTTGAGGCTTTCAAGATCAAAGTTCAAGGCCATTGAATGTTAAAACAATATTTTTGTTGGACATATCTCCTGAAAAAAATGACATAGAGGTGTACACGGTGTAATTTTGTAATCCCATAGTCACAACCATGTGGCTCTTGTGTCCCTCATCAGGTGGTGCCAACAACATGAGCTAATTTTTGCATTTTTGATTTAAAAAAAACAAGAGGTGAAGATGAGAATGCAGGCAGGGTGGAGCGTGTGGGGAAAAGTGTCAGGAGTGATCTGTGACAAAAGAGTAGCAGCAAAAGGGAAAGGAAAGGTTTTCAAGAAGATAGTAAGACCAGCAATGTTGTTTTGTTTGGAGACGGTGGCATTGACCCAAAGACAGGAGACACAATTGGGGGTGGCAGAGTTAAAGATGTTAAGATTCTCTTTAGGAGTGACGAGGATGGACAGGATTAGGAACAAGCACATCAGAGGGACAGCACAGGTCGGACGTTTTGGAGACAAAGTTAGAGAGGCCAGATTGAGATGGTTTGGACATGTGCAGAGGAGGGACAGTGAATATATTGGTAGAAGGATGCTGAAGATGGAGCTACCAGGCAGGAGGCAAAGAGGAAGACCAAAGAGGAGATTCATGGATGGGGTGAGCGAAGAAGATGGAGGAGGATGATTCATTGTGGCAACTCCTAGAAAAGGTAAAAAAAGCCAAAAGAGGAAGAAGAATTTAGGAATGCTCCTTACAAAAACTAACACCACAGTCTGGTAGAAAGCTAAAATATTGGTATGTGGGAGCGGATTGTTTGGCTTTGGTGGTGGTCTGAATGCTTTTTTTCTACTTTAAGAAGGCTAATATTACAAACTAATATTGCACGGAACATTGAACCATTATTGTAAACTCAAACATGTTGATGTCTGAAGACAACCAGACAAAATGGAAAATATGAAACACTGACTTATACATCTAAAATAAAAAACCTAAAATAATTTCCTCGCTGGATCCAATAACATAACAGGAAAAACAAGGACACCCACAAATTGAATTTTTCTCCTAATATTATTTGTAAAGTAATCACATCATGCAAACAACACTGATGAAAACCAAAGCCTGGAACTTGCTGTTCACCAGTATAATACGTAATTACTCATGTTTTATTTTAGTTCAGTTTGAAGTGGAGGCATCTAAAATGTTTAAACTAGTACTAATGATGCACACAGTAGGAATTCTTGGCATGAGGAATATATAAAGAGTTAGCCATTTGAACGGCATTATTGGGGAACAGAAGTTTCCACTGAGTGTTTCTGCTATTAATCAAAGTAGCAAATGCTGATGGATTTACTGCGGCCCTGCCCGGTGATCCAAAGTTCTTGTCCTAATTTGTTACTCTGAATTTACTGAGGTGACGAAATTACTGCAGAATCTCCAGCCTATTTCTGTCAAATATGTAACCCGTAACCCCAATTTCACATCTCGTTCTTTCAAGATTACTTTTCTTTATGGTAGTTAATTGGACACTTTTACCCTATTTCGTTTTTTTTCCCCCTAAATTTAATGAAAAACATTCATGTTTGGTTTGCTTCTCGCAAGTACTGTTAAGTGTATTCTGGAAGATAGTAAATGTCTGTCTGAATAAAAATTGTACACAGCACTTTTGAAGGCTCGTCTTTGTTTGAGTCTGGGGGCAGATGTGTTGTCTGTCTGTGATTTAAACTGAGAGAAGCAGATGGAAGTCATGGAAAAAAGCCGCAGAGATGAAAAGATAATACATTACTCATGATGGGTGTTTTAAATTAAGGAAAATAGATTATTTATTTTGCTTCATGGCTAATTTTTTTACTACAATTAATCACACTTTCTTACTGCTTATTCAATAGAAAGCATAGAAAACGCAGTACATTATTTCTTGCATTTACTGTATTCCTATTCATGATCAAGGTCAGCACTGGAACGCAGACATAATAATAATTTAATACATTTTATGGATTTTTAATTTCAAGCTTGGTTCTGTGAAAACATGTGGCTTTGTTAGTTTGCGACTGGTTAACTTCTGATTGCTGTTAGAAGCACACAGAAATGTGACTTTAACATTTTATTTATTTTTTATTCGTTTCGGTAATCGAGACAAATGCCATGCTTATGACACGTATGAGCACACGAGAGCCACCACTCACAATTTTTACTACAATTTCAGAGCAAAACAAATGTTCTGTACTTGTGACTGGGAGTGTTTCGGTCCATTCCAAGTAATAGAAGTGCACGATCATCTGTGCACAAAGGAAGGACCTGAGCTTTTACTTTAACATCCCAAGTGATTTTTTTTGTACTTCCTCCTTCAGGATTTTAGCAGCCCTGTGGATCACTTTCAACCTGGCAGATGTAGTCAAGACCCAGTCAACACTGTGAAGAAAAACAGTTAAGTCAAGCTGTCACATGACCTTGACAACCCCAATCACATTGTGACACTTATGCTGCTTCCTGTCAGGAACCCCACAGAGGGCCACCCACTTCAAAGGACCAAACCTTCATTTTTGCCCCTCCTTCATTTACTATCATAGAGGTCAATATGTAGTCCATAGAACACAGCCTACATGTTCAAAAAAAATAGAAAAAAATGTATATATCTGTGGATAAGAATTGGTTCTCCAAGTGGGGACCACAGTATTAAGATAAGACAAGTCATTTCTGTGCTTGATGTATGAGGGGGAACCAGCTAAGCTGACTGTGGAGTTCAGGTGTGAAACCAGGCAACACGTGCCCACAAGGCTACCCCCGAAAACCCCTGATGTACACACTTCTACTAGTTTTCTTTTTCATTTTGCTGTTGTTGTTTTTTGCTATCCTGCTTCCATGAAGGATTTGTGGATTGGCTTAAAACGAACATGTCTGACAAAGATGGCAGCCATGGCAGGAGACACCTCAGGCTGTCATCATGAAAATATTTGATCTCCTAACCAATTTGCATTACATTTGGTGCAGATTGGATTTATAGCATTTCATAGCACTGAAGATATGAAAACTGTTTATATTCTTACTTATTTTTGGAAAAATGAAATGAAATGAAATGAAATGGTAGTAATGGTGATTCATTCATTCATTCATTTTCTACCGCTTATCCCGTTAGGGGTCACGGGGGGGGGGCTCGAAAATCTTGATGTCAGGTAGAGGTAAAAAAAATACTGTATGTAATCTGCTCCAGATGTCATGGACATCTGTCTGTGCACAACAAATGAAGTTCAAGCCTTCAATCACACTTACTTGAAAGATCCGTGAGATCCTGTAGGGCGGTGCACAAAGCAGTAATACATTCAGCAGCGGCACCAATGATTCATTAATATCCTCAAGTTTGGGAGGGATGATTAGTCTCTCTAAAGTTCACAAATAGCTACTGGTTAGCTGCATCATGGTTCCAGTTACTTGTATGCTGCCTCCTATGAATTAGCAACTAACTATTCAAAAGTTACAATGGACTTTTGTCACAGCAGTCGTATCGTACCGTATGAAACTACAGGTAAACACACTTGTAATTGAGACAAATTATTAAGGTTCCTTTCCATTTAGTTTGGGAGCGCCTGTCCAGTGAACCAATAACAAATTGCATAATAACACAGCCACAGCCTATAAATTATATGAACATATGAAGGTATGAGTGCAAAAGTCTGCAGTAAGGACAGGAAAAAATAAACTTCAAGTTTTATTGGTTGCTGTTAATAACAAAGACTCCCACTGCTGTCAGTGCTGTCACGCCTCAGCTGCAACTCAGAATGTTACTTTACAGCAGGGAGACTGTAACAGGCTCTCCTTCCCACACACACAGGTCTGTCTCTCTCCTAAACACACACACCAAAACCCACTTCTACCTCCAAGTTTCATCATACGGTTAATTACAGCCACTACTTAATCATGAGTGTCATGCCGAAAGATCCCCTTTCATTGAGTCGCTTTCCATTAAACGTGGCGCCCACCTCTGCCAGAAACAAAATATCAAATATCAACAAAATAAGTCCAAGAGTTCGCTCTGTAAACTGACAAGAAAAACCTGATGACGACTTCCACTCGGCTCATTTGTGAGAGGTAGTTAATATTGTTTTGTCGATGTTTTTATAACTGGGAACACAGCATTCCTGATTCCCTTCATTATGAGTCTGATTTCCTCTCATTGAAGGGCCAGTGCTGAGGTCATGGTTTAGGCTACATCATATACAAATATATTCATCTAACGTATTCTTCAATTTTATTTTTTAATCCTCCAGTCTTAAAGCTACCTACCTATCTCAGAGGCTTCCTTTCCTCTTTATTGGTATCCCCTCGATGCCATGTTTCCATTGTGTAAATGTTCACTTCACTAAAATATTGCATTGCTCATTTTACAACACAACCTCTCAATTTTCTTTTCATTGTCAGGTTGACACCTCAATGCTTTGGACTATTCAGCGTAGGCCACCAAAGTATCCACGTGTGATGTCCTGGGGACTTAATTATGTTTCACTTAAATGATCTACTGATCAGGTGGTCATCTCTTCACTCAGTGCCGTGTTGTTTCTGGTACATACTTGGCCACTTCTCTCAACCGAATTCATTCCCCTGTGATTCTCTCTGAGGTCACTTTAGCTCTTTGGTCTTGAATCCTTCAGTGATTGAACTTTCAGTGACACCTACTTGTCTTCTATTGTTCCTCAGACAACCTGAAGCCACCACACTGTCTCCTGTGGACTCTTCCCCCTTCCCCTCACCTACCTACAAAGAAAACTCACCTCTTTCAATGTCCACTCCTGAATAAATTTTCAAACTAAAGTGCAACATGCTAAACTAAAATAGTAATCATGCTCATTCATCAGCATATTTTCATTGTGAGCTTTATGGCATGCTTACATTAGCAGACCTTGGAGCTTCTCGCATGGTTTTAGACTACATGTTAGCACAGCACATACAATTCCAGTGTCTAAACATACTGTTTGTTTAATCGCATGCAAATGTGGGGTGCACCCGACCTTATCTATGAATCATTAACAATGTTAAAGTGTAGGACTAAATTGATTTTATTTTTGGAGTGGTTTTGTTTTATATGTGATGTTATCAGTTTTAGTTTTTCTTTAGTTTATTTTCTGTTAGCTTTAGATAAGTGTTCACTGCCATTTTGAAGGTTTTCTGTCTTTGTGTTTCAATAACTCCAATGTGATTGACTTTACTTCACAGCAGCTATTTTGGTAAGAAACAGCAGCTAAACACAGACGTTCGCGATGATACCGATGAAGGTTCACTTCCATTTAGCTCAGAGTTTATGTGCTACCTTTTGTGATGTTGGCTCACTGGATTGGCTCTGCCACAGTAAAGGGAACAGAACCTTGATAAATTTGATGAATTGCACTGCAATTTCGTGTTCATAGGGTTCCCGTAAAAATGGTCCATTGTCTGTCCTGCCCACATGTGCCTCACCTGTTCCTCATTTAATTTCCCTGTGTGTTGAAGTCTGTGCTGCCCTCTTTCTTTGTCAGTTCCTCCTCATGCTCATATGCCAATTTCCTCATTATTCCCAGTGTGATTTATGTATTCATTTTTAAATGATTACCCTTTGTTTGACTTGCAATTAACATCTACCTGATTCCAGTGCTTTTGTTTTATAGCTCTACCAGTTTCATGGATTTCTGGACACATGAATTGTGATGAGGTGTTTAAATGCCTTAACTCAACGAACCAGAGGTGTCTGCTTTGTTGATACAGACTTGAAGAGAATCACAGGAAAAAAAAATATTCCCGTAAGCCACGTGTTTCATCGAAACTACATTATATTCAGTCCTCATTTCTTGATTTGTCTTTTTTGGTGCACACTCACTCTTGGCCATTTATACCGTGCTGATTGATAGACTAGTGTGAGTGCTCTGTGCTGTGGTTAAGATCAGCAGACTTCCTTGGCCCTGGCACAGTTGGAAGAGGTTTTCTTTAGCACGTTACGGTTGCGAATGCACGAATGCAACTTTACGCGTAAACAAGGCGTACATGACAATATAACTGAAGGCCTCCCTCGTCTCTGCAAAATTCAATCACTTCATGCAATACTCCATTCCACTCGATAAATACTTGAGTGTGAGCATGCCCTATCTGAACAAAAAGACTCCAAATAAGCCAAAAAGCCAGTCAAGTTGCATTTATGGTCTCCCAGCACTGCGACATAATTACTTGTAGTGACTGTGCTGAGGCCGGGATGGACTCTGAGCAGTGTGGGCCAGCATGGAGGGTGGGAATGATCATGCTTCCAAGTGTGGGTGCACCCTAGGTCTCTTTCATTGATGTTATAAGTAAAATGAAGGCTTGATTAGGAAAAACAGTTATATCTTTCCTGCCTGAACCCTTCAAAACCTCATTGTTAAATTTATTACACATGTAACGACAGAGGTTTTAAAGACCTTCAGTATTGTGAGAGGAGCAGTACCTTTACATAAGAATCAATACAGTACAGTACCTGAACGTATGAAAGTGTCAATAGGTATATGTACTGTGTTAGGGTGGCATGTGAATTTCTTAAGGAATGAAGCTCTCACTCCTCATAAAGACAAAATAAACACACACATGCTGGTTTGACTCTTAATGAGGCTAAATGACTGGGCAAGAAGCCAAACAAGTGTTGGTGAGGCCTAAAAAATAAAAAGCAGAGAGACCTAAGGGTGGCCCCCAAACACACACCTTTGTTCTGGAAATCTGATTCCGAATCAGAAATACTAGAAAGCACAAGAAAGGTGAGCACAGACCTCCGTCAAGGCTAAACACTCTGTGATCGCTGATCCAGATCGCCACCACAATCTAATCATGCCCCTTAGGGCTCCTTCGGGCAAATTTCAGCAAAATTGGTCTTGAACATTTTGATTTCTTCTTTTAACAAATGGCAGCAAAAACATAACCTCCTTAGAGAAGGTAATAAATTAGCATCAGTATGTGCTGACAGGGGAGTCCAAGGTCCAGCCTATTTACTTAAACCAGTCTTGTTAAAACACTCTGCTTCTGATGAGCTAGTGTGGGAATGTCTGCACAGACATCGGCTTAAAAACTCAGCCATACCTACAGAGATTTATCTGGCTGGGATCAGCTTATTTAGGATTGTGTGACTTCCTTTGGCAAAGGCTAAAGGTACTGAAATATTTTTTTTTTTTTTAAATTAAAAAGTCCCACACTCCAGATTCAATGAATTATATGCATGATATAAAAGTAACATAGATGTGTAAGGCTTATTAAGGCAAAGATCTAAATTTTTGTAAAGCTGTAAGCAATAAAAACACACAGCTTTGCCGCTGACATCTGAGAGGTCAAGGTCATACCACGGACAGGGCCGCCCCTGTTGTGTTTGTGGGGTATTCTAAAAAAGAATCAAAGGTGAGGAGGGTAGTCTTCCTCTCTACATGTAGTGTGATGAGGAAAAAAAACAACTTCTCTATTTTTATCTGTGAAAACAAGCTGTACAGCCTGGATGGCAGAAGTGGGGTTTTTTTTGGAAAACCGCTTTGAGAAACATCAATCTGACAAACACGTCAACCGTCAGTCCCCCAGACCATCATCTGATCTCATCTGCTGCAAAAACAGCTCAGACTCTGACATTACGACATTGCAGCAAAAGGCCTCTAAAATTAGAATGATTTGAGAGGAATTCTCAGGGCTAAAATTACTTAACAACAAGAAAGAATTTGCCATTTGTGTCTGAACAGTTTAGTCTTGATTTTGGGGCTTTCCATCACACAGTGACTATAATGTTGGCTGAGCTTTCACTGGAAAGGAAAGAAATTGAAAACCAGTGACAAGGAAGTTTCTTTTGACAGCACTAAAGTTTTGGGACTGAAACTGGTACCAAAATTCAAAACTGTGGCTATCATGCTGAAATATGCAACAGATATACGGCAATTAGTTGATTCTGTCCAAAGGCATAGCAAATAAGCTGCAGATGGCAAGTTGTGGGTTTTGTACAAAGGATTGAATACTGTCTTCTAGACACAGAATTTGTCATTTAATGGACAAATCAAGAAGCTTTACTCCAATATTTTCAGCCTCAATGGTTTGCTTTTAAAACCACTGTAGGCTGTATCAGTGGAAAAACTCAATGGACATACAGAGAGTGGTTTAGGTGTTGGGCAAGCTATTCAGTCTTAAAGTTAATTTAAAAGTAAGAGGGTCCTCTTCTTTTTTTGTCATATCGTAAAGATTCTGTACTTTATCACCACAGAAAACAACACTTGAGCTTGGGTATGTTGGGTATATGTTTTTTATTCCCAAAAAGTTGTGACGCTGTACAAGACGTGAATAAAAACAGAACACAAGAGCTTTCTCTACCTACATTCAATTGAATTCAGCACAAAGACATGACATTTAATGTCCAAATTGATAAACTTTATTGTTTTTTTTAGAAACATTGTACACACATTCTGAAATTGATGACTGCAACACGTTCCAAAAAACCTGGCCGAGGAGCATGTTTTCCACTGTGTTGCGTGACCTTTTCTTAACAACACTCAATAAACATCTGGAAACTGAGGACACTAGTTGTTGAAGCATTGAAAGCAGAGTTCTTTCCCATTCTCACTTGCTTGCTGTACATCTTAAGTTAATTACCTGTCTGTGGTTTCCGTTGTCATATTTTGTGCTTCATTTTCAGTGGGAGCCCAGTCTAGTGCCTGCACTCTTTCACCCTTCTGAAAAATATATCATCTGGATGGAGGCATATGTTGCTCCAAAACCTGTATGTACCACTTATCATTAATGGTGCTTTCACAGACGTGACAGTTACCCATGATGCCATGGGCACTAATACACCCCCCTACCATCACAGATGCTGCTTCTGAACTTCGAGTTGAAAAGAATCTGGATGGTCCTTCTCCTCTTGACACACATTATTTCCAAAAAAAATTGAAATGTGGACTCGTCAGACCACAGCACACTTTTCCACTTTAGGTCAGTCCATCTCGGATGAGTTCGGGCCCACAGAAGCGGGCAGAGCTTCTGGGTGTTGTTGATGTTTGATTTTGGCTTTGCATGGTAGAGTCTTAAGTTACATTCTGTAGCTGCAGCAACGTCCTTTGTTTACTGACTGTGGCTTTCCGAAGTATTTCCGAGACCACATTGTAAGATCCATCACAGAATGATGCCTGTTTTTAAGGGAGGGCCACCTGAGGTGTCGAAGGTCACGTGGAGTCAATGCTGGTTTTTGGTCTTTCCCCTCATGTGTGGAGATTTTAATAGATTCTCTGAATCTTTTGATGATATTATGGACTGTTAATGGTGAAATCTCTAAATTGCTTTCAATTGCACATTGAGCTATTTTGTTCATAAACTGTTTTCCAGACAAGTCTTCTCACAAAGTGGAGAATGTTATTGCTTGTAAACAACAGAACTTTCAGGAGTCTCCTTTTATACAATCATGGTACTATCACCTGTTACCAATTAACATAATTTACAGTGGAATCTTTTAGGTATTTTTTCTGCATTTTACAACTTTTCCAGTCTCTTCTTGCCTCTGTCCCAACTTTTTTTGGAATCGGGAAAAGGCTGGACTTCACAGAACGTTAGGACTAGACCCACTCACGTCCAAACTCCAGTTCGAAAGGTGACAAAAAGAGGGAATGCTGCCTCTGCAGGACCATCTAACTGGTTAATCGATTCTATCCAAAGCATGATGGGTTTGCCAGTTGTTCACTAACATTTCCAGCATGCTACCACTTTATATAGTGTCAAATCAACAACGCAGGTCAAGTGTAGATCTCAAAACATCTCAAAGGAATACGATCCCAGCAGGGCTTTCGGTCACAAAACATATCCATCTGTGCTGAAAAAACCCAAAAAATAAGTCTACAACATGTGTTTAAAGAGGAGTTTCGGTCAGATACATATTTTGATGTCCTAGATTGCACCGTTAACCCCAGACAAAGTAGTGAAGTAATATTACAAAAATCTTTTTAGCATTGTATCATTTTACTTCTTGAACACTAGACTACCTTACTTAATGGTTTCTTCTATGTTTTTAAATGGCAAGTCGGACGTAAGAGCAAGACAGTGATACTCTCATGTGTGTCAATACAGACAATACAGATCTCCTCTTACCAGCTTTGCTTTGTTAGTGTTTTGGAAGATGAAAGCACAAAAAGGAAATAATGAGAAGAACAGAACAACCAGTGGGGGGTGTTGATAATGGAGGATACAGCTCTGGGGAAGAGGCTTTTCCAGTCAGAGTTTTGATGGTGCTGTATCTTTTCCCAGATCGTAAAAGACATCCCGGCATCCAGGTCTGGGAGCACAACTCCCACAATCCTCTGCACTGTCTTTGCCACCCAGGCTTGTCCTTCTTCCTCTCTGCCGTGCAGCTGGCATACCGCACTGTGCCCACAAGAGAGAAATCAGACCGTAACATGCAAAAGCAAAGACTGCTTCAAGCAACTTCAAACAGTTTCTAAATACACAATGTGTGTTTTTTTCTGCTTCTTTGTTGCTTTTTGATTGTAACACACTACATTCCCATTGGTATGGCTCTGGTTGTTACATTTCGTGCAAATGTAACAAGAAAAATAGGCCCAAGAAAAAGTGTAATTGAGACTGAAACGCTATGTTCTGCACAACAGCTTCCTTTGTGCAGTGAAGAAGAAACATACTTTAGACTGATACTAGATGAATGTCATCTGTCACCATTGACTGCAGCGTTCTTTACTTTTATACAGAGATGTGTAAATGAATTGCCTTGGGACATCACCGAAGGTCAGGTTTCTGTCAACATCTCTGCACTGTAATGAAAAGTACATTTTTTCGACATAGAGCACAACAGAGAAGGACCACCAATGCTGGTTTGCTCAACCCACTTTGTTTTAACATGTCAGAACTTTTGACAAAAAAAGACATCCACACCAACACGTTCCTCTTCATTTCTCCTGTAAATATCTATGGATTTGTTTCACAAGTTTCAAAGGATTTTCTGATCTGTGTGGGCTTTGTGCTAACGGGATGCTGACAGATACAAATTGCCACAGTGCATTCAACCAGAGACAGTCAATTGTTGATGTCAGGATGTTTCTTCTGCTAAATATGTAGTGCTGTAGGCTCTGGGTAACAGATGGTTTGAATTTGTTTGATATTCTGTAATAACAGCATGTTGTATCAGTTGATATAAAAATACACAAAAATCATATACTCCAAAGTGCATAAGGCACTATGTTGTGTTTGATTCCCATTAGATAAGTTATGAGTGTTTAACTCCTTGCAACTTTGTGTGGACACAATTGCCAACTTTGTTATAAAAGTATTCATGTAAAACAAAAAGAGATTTGAATTTTAGTTGGATTTAACTAATATGATCACATCTCAGGTCATCAGAAAACAACAATGCACCAGATACCTTTTGACTACCAAAAGACTAACATTTAGGAAGAAGCCTTCTCTGATGGTCAACAGGCCCTTTGGCATTCATGACTCACAAAAACTCTTATCCTGATGCACAAAGTCTTCTTTACTTTGATTAGGTTAAGGAAAGGATTGGTGAGGCTTGGTTTCAACCTTCCATCTCCTTGTTGAAAGTTGTGTTTGAACCTTGACTTGACTCTGACGTCCACCCAACTTGGCACGTACACACTTTTCAATTGAATAAGAGGCCGTGACCAGCTGATGATACCTGACTAGCTTTGGATGAGATCGAACTGACTTAACCTTCAAAATCTGCTTCCTGAGGACTGTGTGAGTGACATCGTATTTTGTCAAATTTTTCCAGCTTTAGCAGAGTCGAAACCCCCAAAACAGTTGCCTCAAGGGAAATGATAAAAACGTTTAATTTGATTTTATTATTTTGCATTATTCAATGATCCCATAACTCAACTTATGACATTTCAAATTAACAGAGCACATATCCCCTTGCATCATCTCTTTTCTTCACTTTACACTCTAAGAACATTTTTGAATATCAATTTTTAGAATACTGAATCCCATTTTTTATTGTTTCTGTACCGTGAAGCTCAAAGTCAAGACAAATTGCTTTAAAAATTGGGATTGAAGCAGCAGCAATATGCACAGGATTAACAAATTTTAACAAACTAATTACCATGATTCACATTAAATTATAAGTAAACAACCAGTCAGACAGTGAGGTTGGAAAGCTTACCTGGGTCTTTTGGTGAGAAAAAAAAAAACAATCTGCCAAAACAATACAGAGACACCGCAGAAAAGAAGATCAAAAGTAGTGAAATTAACTTGTTAAAGCTTTGGTTGATGCTTTTTCTTGTTCTCGTCTGCCTCCAACCTTCTCACATTGATTTTTTCCTTTGTGTTATGCAGTTGTCTCCTTTGTCTTCTCACGTAGTCTAATCTTCTGAGTCAGTCTCAGAAAAATAGTCAGACTGGGTCCTGGGGTTGTTGATGCTGTCTGGAAATGGGTTCTCCAGACTGATAATTATTCTCAATGTGCTGTGAAACCTCAGTCCAAAGACAACAGGACCCACATTTCCAAATAATTACTTTGATCATTGCAGGGGCTGGTCTTAATGGCTGTGCTGAATTGTGAGCATCAAGCCGACGGTTTGATCCTCACAGAAGTGAGAAAAGAAGATCAAAAGTAGTGAAATTAACTTGTTAAAGCTTTGGTTGATGCTTTTTTCTTGTTCTCGTCTGCCTCCAACCTTCTCACATTGATTTTTTCCTTTGTGTTATGCAGTTGTCTCCTTTGTCTTCTCACGTAGTCTAATCTTCTGAGTCAGTCTCAGAAAAATAGTCAGACTGGGTCCTGGGGTTGTTGATGCTGTCTGGAAATGGGTTCTCCAGACTGATAATTATTCTCAATGTGCTGTGAAACCTCAGTCCAAAGACAACAGGACCCACATTTCCAAATAATTACTTTGATCATTGCAGGGGCTGGTCTTAATGGCTGTGCTGAATTGTGAGCATCAAGCCGACGGTTTGATCCTCACAGAAGTGGAGGACCTGATCCTTTTGGTTGAAGATTGTGGTGATAACCCTGTCTTCTTTCTGGTCTCATATTTTTGGGCACCTTTTGCTGTGTATGCTTGTTTTTGCCCCACTTCGCAGTTAAGTGACTGGGATGTACACCACAGTCTTATACTGTTGACCACTTCACGTCTTCTCAGGACTAACTGGAAGAGTTAAAGCAAATATACTGTACTAGACCACTGGAGACTCATGGAGTCTCATGCATCACTGATCATAATTTATCGTTTTTTTGTGTGTAAACTCTCTGATGCAGCTACTTTTCAAAGGTTCCATCTTTCAGAAAACTTTATTGCATGGGATGTGAACTTGAAACTAATTTTTTCCAAGCAGAGACAATAAGTTTTGTTGCAGTTAATATCCTGCATTTCTTTCTTGCCTATTGAAGTTTATTATGTAGTCAGTTGTGGCCCATAACACAAAGACAATCAGCTGAAAGACATTAAAAAGACTGAAGGGTACTGCAGCTTTAAGTGTTTAAATAAATGGCAACCGATTGTCTCATCTCACAAGCACTGTTCCATATTTATTTGTCTGCCTTTGAGCTGACCTGAAAACTGTTTTTCAGCAGTATCTACCTCAGATTGCACGCTATGTGACATTGTGAGTAACCCACAATGAGAAATGGACATCTTGAGCCAGGACTGGACATGTGCGAGTGGTTAAATTGCTTCTGGCAGCTCTTTGAGTGCGGCGACTGAAAAGAAAAACAGCAGAGAGAGGGAGCGAGAGGCTTCATATGAAAGTGCTGAGTAAGTGCAAGGAGCACTGGGTTGTGAAAGATGAGGAATGAAAAGGGGATTTAATGATGAAGTGCAAACTGAGAAGTGGGAGTTAGTTTTTTTTTTAACTTCTACTTGACTTTAACTGGATCATCATGGATTGCTTTAATATCATCGAAGAAGCAACTTGGAGGCTTTTCCCTCAAAGTGACCATGAGCTCTTTTCATCTTTCTTCAATCCTGCTGCTCAAAAAGGCTACACCAATTTTCTGTCTTATCCTTCACTCTCCAACATGACGCCCTCTAACAAAACAGTACCAACCTCTCCGTTACCAAGTAAACTCCAAACCCACTCATCAGTTTGTCCTGTCAGAAAGACCACCTTCTGCAACTTGTCATTGGTCTGTCAATAATTCTTATGCAACTACTCTACATTTTCACTTAGCTTTCCTTGGAAGGAACCTTCCGATAGGTGATAGAGTGAAGAGGACTGTTGTGTGTCTTCTCTGAACACTCGCTGGCTGGGTTCAAGCGGTCAGCATTTGTTATCTTGCCACTTGTGGTCAGTGCTTCTGTCATTTCACCGTCATCTAGAATGAGATATTTAACAACTTTTGGAACGATTGCCATGGACTTGAGAACAGTCAGTCTTTGTCCTGGCTAATAATGATATGATTTAAGATATATTATTTTTTACCTCACCATTAATAAATTCTTGATAAATTGTGTGGGAAGTTTTAGTAATGCAGGTTTTCTGGAGAAAGAACACAACTTAATCTCACCTCTTCCAACTCCCTCCAGAGGCAGGATAGCTCATGGAACTGAGTCGTTTCCTGCATTATATCACATTGACTCTCCCAGTGCCCTGAGACAATCAGTGTGACCGGAGCTACGCCCAGCATCACATAACTGTTGTGCACCTGACTGGCGTTCTTGT
The DNA here is from genome assembly GCA_001698575.1 of Mola mola. Lineage (NCBI taxonomy): Eukaryota > Metazoa > Chordata > Actinopteri > Tetraodontiformes > Molidae > Mola > Mola mola. The sequence goes on along the minus strand of KV751348.1, from coordinate 12,535,794 downwards.
GCTTCGACTTGGATCATCTCGTAACAGTACAGATTGTCTGTGTGTTTGTGTGTTGCCAACGAAGGCACCACTGCAGATTTTCCACAGAAGTTAGATCACAATGTAAGTCTGCAAACAGATGTCTCAAGCCGTGCACACATTGTGTTTATTGCTGTTGAAATAAGCCAATGCATATTGTTTATGGTGCATATTTACTAGTATATTCTGAAGCAGAGAATGTCTTATTCAATGTGATTATAGTTCTGGATTGGGTTGAATATTATGCAGCTGACTGCCAGGACTGTAAGAATAATCACAACCTCCAAGAGTGATGAGAAATCAAAGCTGACAGGGGAGGTAATCTGTTTTTCAACGTTCCCGTTTCACCAATAATTCTGACCACAGCATTCCCATTTCACAACACAGTCACTATTTTTTTATTCATTGACCTGGGAAATTTTGCATGGGAGGCGTTCAGGGATTCGATTTTTAAAGGGGACTGAGATAACTTGACACTTGATAAAGTCTCACATTTTGCAGCAAAATGAGGTGCTGCTTCACAACATCCACTGTACGGATCATCCAGTGAGGGGAGAGGGCAAACAGTAATCTTTGGGGCTCTGGTGATGACCCTTTGGGGATCTTTCCTCTCAGCTGCTATGCAGCTGAACAACCACACACAGATACAGTATGTCAGAAAACTCTCCACAGAGCAGCGATAGAAGGCCAGCAACAGCAACAGTGTGTGAGATGGTTGTTCCTGAGCACTCTCAGGAAGTGTATTCTGTGCTGTGCCTTCTTGATGATAGCTGTAGTGTTGATGCTCCAGCTCATGTTATCCTCCAGGTGGATCCCAGGAAACCTAAAAACTGACACCCTCCAAACAGGGTCCTTGCCGGTGCAACAGGGGCTGAGTGTCTGTTTTTTCCCCTGTAACGTCAATGACAAGCTCCTCCGTCTTGGTGATGTTTAGTGCCAGATTATTCTTCCTGAACGATGCTGACAACTGCTCCTCCTGATCCCAATACTTAGACTCATCTCCACCTAAGGTGAGCCCCACCATCAGCTAATTTGACGATGATGTTACTGCAGTGGTTGGGGTGCAGTCGTACGTGTAGAGGGTGTACATTAAAGGGCTCAGCATGCAGCCCTGCGGGGAGCCAGTGCTGAAGCTGAGGGCAGAGGAGATGTGGGGGCCTACCCTCACCCTCTGGGAGCAGTTAGACAAAAAGTCCTTGATCCACAGGCAGGCAGAGTCCAATAGTCCCAAGTCTAACAGTTTTTTCATCGGTCTGTGAGGGAGGACGGTGTTAAAATCAGAGCTAAACTCCACAAAGCAGCCACGTGTAGCTCCCCTGCTGCTCCAGATGGGACAGAGTGCAGTGGAGACCTGTGGCAATGGTGTCTTCTGTGAACCTGTTGGCCATGTAGGTGAACTGGTGGGGGTCAAACCATGTCCATTGACCAGTTTCTCAAAGCACTTCATAATAATGGGGGTTAATAATTGCTGTAAGTTGCCTTGGCTGCTTGGATGCCTCATTTCAGGTTGGCCCTGGCAGGATTATATAGGGCTCCGTCACCCAATCTGAAGGAGGAGTCTTCTGGATTGCAGAATAAAAGCAGAAATCGTCAGACATGATACTGACTGCCTATTTTGCTCATGTGTGTCATAGTACATAAGAACACCTCATGGATGACAGGGGAAATTATTATATATAACCTTGATTTGTTGTTGTTTGTTTAATAATATATTTTAAAACCTTTACAACCAGCTCGCACTACAACTGTGAGAGAGCTGATGTTTATCACACACTCATCTTATGTATCTCAGACACAGCTGTGCCTCAGACGTAGTCACAGGTTTGGGAATAAAGTGTGACAATACAATATGCAAGCTGTACCTAGCTTCGCTCACTGAACACCTCCTGCCATCACATGCTCACCTACACACATACGGATGTACATTTTGAATCTTTGTCAGTCCGTCCAAATTCTGAGCTGCCCCAGGCTCGATTGTGAGTTTATTCTGCATATGACTGATTCCCTTCTGTGTTAAATCATACAAAGACAACTTATTTGTGAAGTTCTTTATTCCTCACTGAAGGCCCTAATAGTGATTTACACAACAAAGGACATGTCAACACCATGATTTTCATCCGGCATTTTCCATATTAACATCCAGGTTACTTCAGGATTCTTGACTCACATAAACTCAAACACACAGAAAATTATAAAGAAAAGGGGCGTTTTAATATGCTGTCATCATAACCTTATGTTTGTGGAAGGAACAATGAAAACATTTGCATGAGACAGAGAAAATGTGGAAATGCGATGGATGGCATCATTATTTACATGCCAGTGCTGTTTCCCAGGGCTCTCACCGAAGAAAATTAACGGAGCTGCAGTGACTAGTTGATTAACTCTCTCACAGTGTGACTCTGGGAGTAAACCTGAGAAGAGCAGGAGTGTGAGATAAATAACTCATCACAGGAGTCAGTGTGTACTATACCACTGCCATCTGAACTGCACACAGTGCTGGGTTAGTTTGTACTTTCTCTGCAAACACATCTCCTTGATGAATTAAGATTTATCAAGCTACCACGGTTCAGTTTTTATCACAGCAGTGCCAACAAATCACTGAGTTGTGTTCTGCATCCCATAGTAACATAATGAAGTGTGTGGCGGCCGTGGCAGTCAGAGGTCTCCTTTCCAAAGAGAACTCTAATGACTGTGATTCATTTCATGTCCATTTTTCATTTTTCATCTTGTGGAGTGAATGATTGGTGGTTTTGAACATGGGACCACCTCTCTTTCTCTCTCTCTCTCTCTCTCTCTCTCTCTCAAACACACACACACACACACACACACACACACACACACACAGCAGCTTCTAATTAGTTTCACACATTTTCAAGCTTTTTCCTCTTCTGTTTCTCTTTCCTTCTTTTCGTGTGTTTCTCAGTGTTTTTACCATCTCTCTCTCTCTGCTTTTTCTGACATTCTTTAGGGAAATACTGATTGAGGTTTTGCGAAGTGTAGGATATTTGTGGAATCTAGAAGAAATAGAATATTATACTATATTTTCATTAGTTTACATGACAATTATTGTGTTTTCATTATCTTTGAATGAATATTTGCAGGGGAAACAAGTCCTCTTTCATGGACTCGGCCATGTCGCACCAACTTGACTCAGACAAGCTAAACCAACTCTAAGAATTGACCTTTCACATGTTCCACCTGTTTTGCTGCCAACATATGTTCATCAACACACTTGGAAGGGGAGATTATGTGCAGAGGGTTTCAGTTGTTTAAACTACCTCATCACTAGTTGCAAGAAGACGCACTGGACCTTTTATGAAGGCCAAAAATGTGTTGAATAACAAACCGCAGTTGTTCTCATCCCCAGCTCATCAGATATCTATATTTTGCAACAGGTCTTACCCACACATAAGGGTTTAATGTACCTGCGATGGGAAGCCGTCTGCATCTGTTTCGGCGGACATAAATGATGTACGATAAAAACGATGTACGAGGCAAACAAGCAAAGCAAGACAGTGTCAGTAGGGGTGGAGGTCGGGTTCAATAGAAGGGCACAAATACATGACTTTCAACAGGTTTTGTGCCAAAGATAATAAAAATAACGCTGATGTTGCGTGTCTAGATGGTTCTTCCTGCTTCACAGTCATTGAAAGTGTTTGTTGGTTCAACTAAGGTAAGAGAAAATGAAATATTTGAATTCCCGTATGTTTCTTCCTAAATGTTTTCTAGTTTCTGTAGCCATCTTAATTGTTTCCTTAGACAAAAGTCAGGTCATTTTTCCACAATATCAAGAACAGTTTTCCTGTCTAAAATGTCCAGATAGTAATTAAGAAGTTATTTTCTAGCTCACCTTGTGAAATCTTTGATGTACACTATTTCATGATCTTTCTTTAAAACAATGTCAGTTTCCATGTCATACTTTCACAGAATAGAAAAGAGAGACTTCCGCAGTGACTCCTGCATCATGACTCCGGTGGTCAACTCTGGGAATTTATGCCAATTGTTGAAAGACAACACCGGTGAGAACGGCTTTTCTGGCACAATGGCCGTATCGGCAGCGTGGACCACCCAACTTTCATACCAATAGGTATTTTTAGTTCTGTGAAATGTCAATACTTTTTCACAAGGAGTGTTGTTAAGCCGAATTTGTCTAATTGAAGATTTTAAAAAATGTTAATGCTGGTAAATCAGGATTATTTAATCCTTATCTGAAATATCACGTAGCAGTTTAAATGTTACAACTGAAACATGTAACATGTTTATGTGGACCAGAAACATCTGGCCTGTATTATCTCAAGTGACTTTAGTTTGAATTGGCAACAATGCAGAATACATTTTTCCAGGCCTCGATGCTCAAACTGTTTGGATCAACCAAACATTTAGGAACAACGTGTACTTTTTTTTTTTTTTTTTTTAAATGCTCACACAAACGTAAATTGTTTTGTTGCAAGTTTGTCAGTTTTGGAATTATCAGCTGTAGAATCTCCTGCCTTTTCTTCAACAATAATGGACCTTAAATGTGCTTGTTTTGTGTTGCTTAATGCACCGAAAGGTGATGTGAAAAATGAGAAAAGAGGGTTTTTTTAAAAGTAAATATTAATGGCATCCTCATCTGCTGAGCTGTAATGTTAGCTAGCTTAGTTAGCTAGCCTTTCATCCATGAGCAGAGGCTCAATTCTGCACAATGACAGAAAGTAGTTACTACATGAAACACATTGAAGCCAAAGCCACTAATTGATTATGTCAGGAGTAATTGGGCAGCACTGTGGTGCATCGGTTAGCATTGTCACCTCACAACCAGGAAGTCCTGTGTTTTTTCTGTGTGGAGTTTGCATATTCTCCTTGCTTCTACTTGTGGTCCCTTCAAGTCCTCTGGCTTGCTCCCACAGTCCAAAGATATGTAAGTTTGGTCATTTTAGGTCTCCAAAAACCGAGCAGCTTGCACCAAAACCATTTCGATGTATAAATAGCACTTCAGATAAGAGGTTGCCTGAACTGTCCCATTAAAAGTTAGATGAACTTGAGGGAGCCTTTTGTCATGTTTCTACTCAAAATAAGGTTACTGACAGGGACAGGGACTGAAGAGCAGGGGAGGGAGCTATGAGCTATGACGATTTAACATTTTTGTGTTAAATAAAATACAATTATTAGGCGTCAGAGTTGCTGATACGAAGAATTTGTTGCCACCAATAAGACAGAGGCTAGTGGTTTCTCTGTCTTTGAGCCAATTCTGCTCCCATCTGTAATATATATCACAAGAATATGAGAATTTTCTTCATCTAAATCTCTAGAAGGAAGGTAATTTGATCCCTGTACATACCAAGTCAACAAAATATTCATTTAAAAATGATTTCTGCCTTTTCTCTCTCTTTATTTTGTGTTGAATGGCTAATAAGGGTTGAGCTTTCCATCTACTACCAGCACAGATGTTTGGGATTTACAGTGGAGAGGAAATGTAGATCAGGTAAGCAGACAGAGGGACATGAACCATTGGAGTCACACACACGGTCCATGTTCCCAATCTTTCCCCTTCTCCCTCTCCAACAACAACACGTCCAAGCCTCGACTCACTCCTTCCTGCTCTCTCCCCTCTCTTCATCTCCACCTTTTGGGACTTTCCCTCATCCTCCTCCTTCGTTCCAAACGCTGTTCTGGTTTATGATAAATCTCCTCTTTGGATTTAAATACCTCTTTCCACCCACGCAACCTTCTCCAACCAGCTTTTCCCCTCTTTTCATTATTATTCACCCATGTCATTTCATATCTGTGTGTTGGAACGATAAGCAATATTAATAACTTCAGTCTGACTCATCAATGATATGTGTTTACAAAGTGATTTGAGTACTTCCAAGGGCTTTGATGCATCACATCATTTCTGGAGGCCTACATTTTTTCAACTGGAAAGTGTGATGCAGGCAGTGAAATTCAATAAAATGCATTTTCCTTGCCCAACATGTGTATTAACCATTTCAATTTATAGTTTGAAAAAGTTAAATGTCAGCTCAGCCCTTAGTCCAATATAGTCCTGTCACATTTATGAGATTATATGGCTTTAATCTGCCAATAAATTACCACCTTCACACGACAAAATACTGAATCAACCTCTTTCCTGTACCTCAGCAGGTTTTCTTTTTCTAAACCCAAAGAGTTTTATGGGGAAGTTAGTCAGTTTCCAGTGGTTTGGGTCTCAGCCCTCTCAGTCAGCCGAACTTCAGCTACTGGAAATTAAGAAGCACTTAACCTGTCTGTCTCATTAAATATCCAAGTCTTTCCTCTATGGACTTTAGCACAACACCAGGAAGCTGAAAACCCTCTGTTGTCTGGCCATCGGTTGTCTGTTACTATTTGAAATTAAGTGAAATTGCCTAGAATGCCAATGCAGATTCATTCACCACTACAGTGGGTGGATACGTCCATTAATATCCCAACACTGCTGCAGCTCGCTCTGGAGTGGTGAGCCCGCATGTTGTGCCATTTAAAAATTCAGATGCTCAACTAGTTTACAACTTCACCACGTTGTCCCACAGTACCCTGACTGGCTACCAGTGGCTGTTTACTGCTTGCTCTCTGCAAAATGGGCAGGGTTCCCGCTCAGCACCACTAGTGCTGTTTACTCTCTTGCCTCTACACTGTTGGAACAAAATCCTTCTCATCATTAGCACAGCGGTTCTGAGCAGTTCAGGCTGCACCTGAACATTATATGATGAAAAAAAAAGTTGTGTAGTTGTTACAACCACATGTCTTGAATAACTTTATTTCTAAAGCAAAGTGTAATTATCAATGAGGGACCAAAGATGGGGTAAATTCTAAATGACTGGTATATTTGAGGACAAAGAACCATAAGTAAACAAAGGTTTTTGTTTATGGTGTATTAATTGAAATCATTTAGGATTGTGGGAGGAAGCCGGAGTACCCAGAAAGAACCCATACGGACAGACCGAGAACCTAAGAATCAAACCCAAGACCTTTTGGCTGTGAGGCGACAGTGCTAATCACTCCACCACTGTGCTGCCCACTTATTCAACATTGATGCACCGTTTCATATACTGTAGTGTCGTCAGTGTATTTGCTCAGATTTTCATCCTAGTTCAGCCAAGTTGAGATGTTGTCAGTCAAGAGCCAGTGACAACTTGACTCAGAGATGAATGTGTAATATACTGTGTGTGTGTGTGTGTGTGAGATTAAGAGAAAAGGGCGACACTTGTGCTCCCTCGCTTATGTCTGTCCTCCTTTTGGAGCCATCCCAGCAAGATCGTGGGAAGATAGCCTCTGACCCAATACAAAAATAAGCACATAAATAAAGTAGGATAAAAGAACAAATAAATTTAAAGCAAAAAAAGCTACATTTTGCTCCTATCAGCTTCGGCTCTATATTTAGATGCAGATAAGGAAGGAGATGCTGTCTCGATCTGTATGGATTTGAGTGTTTGAAGGATTTAAGTACTAATAGATGAGATTCATGAGATATTGTACAACCACAAAAATTCTCTGCACCGGTGTTTAACTAAATTAACTAGACACGCAAAAAATTAACAAAAAATACTTGATTCTGTCTAGTATGTGCGGTCTTGTCCTTTATGTTCAAAGGCCTGCAAATCTTTATCAGTTCATGCAAGTTCAGCTCCCAGTCTCTCACTATCTGCAGGTCCCCTTTACAGTCTCTGGTGTTAGATCCCTGCTTTTCCACGTGGGCATGTGACAGGGCAGGGAGCTCCCAGAGCACAGCCATGTGGCCCTTTGAAAAGGAGGTGTGGGAATAGAGTTTATGCTTACGTGAATATGTTAACCTGTACTCTTTGTTAGGTGTAGCTTGGTGGAACCAGACGCAGACACAGACCAACGTGGTTTTCGGTAAACAAGGTTTTATTCCACAAAATGTGCGAGTGCTGGCAGGCGGGAGCAGGGAGCAGGCAGAGGGGCTGGCAGGCAGGCAAGCAGTAGTGGTCCAGGTATACTGGCGAGAGAGAGAAAACAGTTAGAACTGAGCTGACTAGGACAGAACACAAGTTGTAGCCTGAGCAAACGCTACCACATGGTGGGTACAACGATCTGGTGAAGAGCCGGGGTTGATATACTGCTGGTTGTGTCGTTGATGAGCCAGGTGTGCAGACTGGGACAGGTGAGTTGATTGCAGATGGGCGTGTAGAGTTGGGAGCCAGGAGAGCCACACCCAGGCCAACCCACACACCATGACACTCTTTTAAAATGCAATACAACACTAGTTGACAAAATTAAGTCTTCTTTTACAAAGAAATATAAAATTAAACAAAACAATTAAATAGACAGGTAGCTCATTAAAATTTAGTATTGACCACCAACGTAAACCAAATGAGTATTCTCAATACCCACGCTGCAAAGAATAGCAGATTCCGTTTCAGTCAAAAGAAGTGACAGGAGGTAGGCTCTTTATTGCTGCTGCTCAGCTGTGACCTCAGTTTAATCAGTCAGCCAGCCATCACAGGAAATGAATGAGTGAAGTACGTGGTCATTATATTGATCCCTGTCTACATATTTCCCTAATAGTAGAACTGAAATAAAGTTGTTCACAAGTTGAAAAATGCACTGGTTATTCTGAAGAGTACAATATCCAATGTTTCTCAAACATGGCCCATTAAAGGTGAGTTGCTGCTTTCATTTTTCTCAATCTTTTTTTTAATGTAAAGGAAAATCAACAATAGAAAAGACAAAAATGCCTAACATTGTGCTGCCATAGAATAAAACATCATTGTGATTCAACCGGGAAGCCTGATTTCCCACCCTCGGATCACGTGTGGATAGAATGCCACTTCAAAGACATTTCATAAACTTCATGCTTTGGTTAAAATCAGTTTGCTAGGTCACACAACTTGTGTTACTTACATGACTCCAGGTAAAAACATTGCATAACACAGGTTCATGTTAACTTGCAGCTTCACAAGGGACGGTGCTGAACTTTCTCACTCTCTATACTACTGTACGTCGTTCATTACGTTCCTTTAATCTGAGACTAGATTTTTTTTTTTTTTTTTTCCAGCGTAAAGAGAAGCAGATAGTAGTTAAAGTGGAGGGGTGGGGGTCCGACTTCTGTTCTCAGACTCTAAGCTGGGTTCATTTAGCTGGAGATCACACTGCTTGAGGGAGCGTTTGGTTTGGCTCCCTCGGTTTTATAATGTACTTTAATGAGATCTTTATCACTAATAGAATTTCTGTAATGTTATTACATTTTTATATCAATTACGACGCATTATCATTGTACCGAGTCAACAAGTTTACACATCAAAATGTTCACAACATCATAAATATCTTTAGATGTTGCATGTTAGGGCATCACTACAGGCATCACTGGTATTTTTTTTTTTTTTTGGTCTGTTTTTCAACCCTCACTCAAATGGTGGAATAAAATTCATCCAATAACATTGACATGAATGGGTTACAAGTGGTTAAGAAGAGCAAGGACAATTCGGCGCCAAAGATGGAGACGGTATGACAAAGTGAGGCTATTGTGGATTTCCACTTTAAAAACAAATTTGACCCCCAGCTCAGCCATTTTCTGCAGTCTCTCTCCACAATCATCCGCTTTTCTGAATCACAGAGGGAGGTGGCCGAGGGGAGCAGCAGCGAAGCCGAAGGCAACACGCTAACCAGAGACAAATGGTGTTTGTGCGTGTGGAGAGTTTGTGAGTGTGGAGAGTTTGTCAATGTGCGGTGGGGAACGCGTGGGTGTCGCAGCTCGAATGAGCAGGACAGCCTTGCACTTAAAGTTTACAGGAGATGAGAAAATTAGGGCAAAAGTGAGGGGATAGGCGGCTGCAGAGAGAGGGGGATTGGAGCAGGCAGAAGGATTAGGAGGCGAGGGGAAAAAAACCAGCTCAGTGGGTCCAAGTGTAAACACTGAGCCAGAACGTGTGCGGGGGCGCGGGGGTGAAACTGAGAACGATAAGGATGATGGAGGGAAGGAAGGAAGCAAAAGAAAGTTAGATGAGTTTATTATACAAACACTCGTCCTCATTTTCTGTCTATGCCCCCCTCACACACATACACGCACACAGACGAGGTTAGAAAAGATAACAACGTTATGCAAGTTAAGACAAACTGTGTTTTTACTAGTTTGCTCTCTTTCTCCCTCTATCTAGCACACACATTTCTTGCCACACGCCTCCTCTCAGTTGGCCACACACAACCACATGCCGGGCCCACATGGGCTGAGAGAATCCAGAACTGAAACACACAAACACTCAGAATAAAACACTCACAAATACCTCAATCACAAGAGCCGGCACCTAAATACACACACTGGCAGCCAAGCTCAACAGGCACAGCCAGCCTCACGCTCACACACCTCCCTTTGTACTGTACACTAATGTTCACATGTAAAAACTCGGAGGCCCAGCGCTGAGGACGAGGGGATTTCCAGCCTGATGCTCCACAGCTGCGGCACGGCACCAAGCGCGCCGCCAACCTGACGCAGAGTTATGACCTCATCAAGTAGAAGTAACTGAGAAAACAAACCGCACATGATCCAAAGCAGAACTTTGACTTATCATTTGACTCGTTGTTATTCTGGAAAGACAAGAAGAAGGTACAGACATACACACTAACCCCTAACATTTGGCCATTTTACTAAATTTTAAAACTTTAATAGTATAGAATTAGCTGAAATTGCTTTAAACTTAACCTTAAAGGTGAGTGTTGTTTTTTATGTTGAAGTCTATGATGAGAGATATATACTGAGGGATCTGAAACATCCAGGACATTCTGCCTTTGAACTGCCGCCTTCAAGCAGGCGTTACAAAGCAATGAAAGCATGGAAGAGTAACATAAAACAAACAGTCTCTTTGCCAGAGCTATCACTGCACTAAATACTGCATAAACATGAATCTCAGCAATCATAAACTGTGCAATATCTACATGCAGTTTGTGGACGTTTCGTGTGTTTATATTTTTATTTTTTTTTTAACATTATTTGTAGATTATTTATTGTCCTGCACTTTTAAGGCTTGCTTTCTATTTCCTTGTTCTTATACAATGAAAAAGACATTAATATTCATTCCACCAATGACAGTCTCAGAAACAAATAAATAATACACAAACAAAAACAAACTTATGATTCTGGCACATCAACTTGTAGGCGACCTTGTACAGTTCCTCCTCTTCTTCCTGGGAATCTGTGTCTGATTCAAACGTGTGACTGAATTAGTCCAATGTTAGAACTTGCCACTATGCAGTTTATAGTAGACTAGTTTAAAAGTCAAAAGGTTACAGAGCAGGTGAGCTGCAGCTCACTCTGACTGCAGGCGGGGGTGGTAGAGAGGTGAGCAGAGATAGAGCAGGGCCTAAAGTTGCACATTCTAGAAAATGCAGATGAGACAAAGGTGTAAAATTACATCAAACCCTTTAAGGCCACAAAGGGAAATGAAAATTGAAATAGATCATTTTGTATCAAAATTAATATATTCTGTTTAAATCAGTGGATGGAAGGAGAGATGCTGTCAGTAGATACTGTGAAGCTCTAGAAACATTTTTTGGAGTTAGAACATTCACAAGACTCTCCATTGGCATGTCGGTGATCAGATAATGAATGGTTATTCATTTTTGAGTGAATAGTTCCTTTAAAGTGAAAATATCAAAAGTCAAAGATCAAAGATCAAAAAGTCAAAACAACAATGAATGGTGTTCCCAATGCACCAGGACCAGGACCCAATGCAATGTAAAGAGAAAACCCACACTGAATTAAGAGGTTTTTTGTATATAATTCATCTTAAAAAGCACTGAGCTCATAACACACGCACACACACACACACACACACACACACACAGCAGCAGACTGGGCAAGACTGGACTGTCCTTTGTTTCAATCTGGAAATTTTCCACTTAAGGTCACATTCACACCAGCCATCCTTAGCCCGGTTGAATCAAACCCTGGAGCGCTTACCCCTCGATGCGGATGGCTTGGGTTGGTCTGAACGCAGTCTATGACCTCTGGTGCGAACAGCCAGACTCTGGTCCTCTTGGACAAATTCGCCATCTGCTAACATCTGCTGATGTAGGCTACAGTAGGAATTTTGAGGGTTTTACCTGGCTAACCATCTGACCAATAATTGAACAGAATTCTGAGCGGGAACGCAAACCTAGTCAACTGAAAAATAAAATAATGTAACCAATTTGCATCTGGTCCGCACCAAGGAAGCAATCTATTATGTGTGAACAGCCCAGAGGCCAATCAACCAGCAAACTGCAGCAGCTGCAACAAAAACTTCAACCCATAAGCCTCAATGTTAGAGATACAACTCACACAGTGACTCATTCAGAAAGTGATTATATTAGTCAAGGAGAAATTCTGTATTTCACAATATTGCTGAAGCAGTCATCACATAGTTCCAATTCAAAATTTGGACACTTACTTTACCTGCTTTTGTCAAATTTTAATGTCATTTGCTAGTTGAGAGTAGCATTTAATGCACTGAAAATCCATTCCAACATAAAGACATTATTCTCTTATACACATTTTTTGTGCCAGTCTGATGATTTCATGTAATTTAACGTTCAAATATGGACACATCAACATAAGCGACACACACACATACACACACACACACACACACACACACATTTAAAGTAGACACACACATCAAGAACAAACCCATCAGATGACAAATGACAAGTCTCTTTGGAAAAGAAATTAACTGGATTAGTCATAGTAACAGGCTTAAGTAAACACACCAACAGTAGTAAACACGCCAACAGCACACGCACACGTCTGTAATCAGACAGCAGCTTTCAGTGGGCTCAATGACACACTCCTCTCATTTTTCATTACTGAACCATCATATGCATACATCCGCGTGTGTGTTACATTCTCAATTAGCCGAAAGAGAGTGATTGAACTTGCAAAGTAAGGTTAACAAGTAGAAAACGCGAGGAGAGTGAAAGTCCAGAGTGTACCAAAGAAGGGAAGAAAGATAGGCAGAAAATGAAAAGAAAGAAAGAGACAAACAGCGGGGAAGGGCAACGGTCACATCTGTTCATGGTTAGTGTTCAAGAGTGCTATGGGTGGACCGATAGGCGATCTGACACACACACACTCACACTGCAGAGATGTCCTCTCTCCCCTAAGATATTTCGACACGCACACACCCCCTCACATCCAGCCCATCACGTTAAGTCCCACACACATCCAAATCCCAGAAATCAGCATCTATACAATCCAACCTGCATTGCATCAACTGAACATCTTGTTGAAGTTGCAGCTGTTTTACATTCAGCTTGTGTTCCGGGATGCTCCATGAGATTGCCTGAGGATTTATTAGTTCAGTGGGAGTTCAGAGAGAGATCAGGGTCAAGCCTTTGTATATTCTGAGAAACATTAAAACCGACCCCTGAATTAGTTGCCACTTGTTGGAAATACCAGGATTAAAAGAAGGATTTTTCAAGCTTTAAATGCTGGTGGTTTTCCTGATTGTTGTTTGATTGCTGTGAAATACGTTGAAGCAACATGAAACATTTCATTAAAGGCCTACTTTAACCCAACTGAAAGATGAATTTGAACAACTGAACATGCAGGTGAACTTTTATTTTCCACATAACAACGACTTAAGTTGCAATTCCACCTCGTAAGTAAGCACTTAGTAAGCACTACATTGAAAACCACGTGAACATAAGACGATACTTTAAAATTCAAACTTTGCTCACAAACCCCAAATAGATAGATATTTCGACCATTAATTGCACATAGCTGTGCTAATCTTAAGTTAGCGCAGCTGTATATAATACGAATAGAAACACTATAACTGCATGGCCTTGACATTTTCTTTTCATTTGATGAACACCTGATTAACAACACAAACGATGTCTTCTCTTCACAAACACAGTGGAAGTCTTGACTGGTGTATCCACCTCTGCTCTTGCATCAGTGCTAACGCAGACCTCTTCTATGGCCTGCGAGAGAGCACCGCGTTGGTAGGGTTGATGGTCATAAATATCCAAACGCCACACTGACAAGAACACCTCGATAGGGTGGGCTGTGTGGTCTGACTGGTTGCATGTGTCTTCATGTGTACATTCTGAGTTCAGGCGAATGCTAGAGTGTGAGGTTTCAGTGGTAATGTTGCAATTAACACACACAGGCTTTCCCTTTTAAATGATGTGGCAAAGAGAAGTGTGTTTGGTGTTTTGGCAGAACACCACACACTGTGAGAATTTGGTTTGAATTAAATAACAACTGAAATTATAATGAAATTAGTGTCATGTAAACAAAGTCCAATACAGTCCTCCACCTATTTTAACGATAAATCCAACAATGGCCACAGTAAAAAAAAAAGAAAAAAAAAAGGTGTTTGGTTAATTGTGCCTCAAAATGCATTGGAGGCAGAAGTTACTGGTCCCTCTTTAGATGACCCCACCTGTTATTGGATCATTAACTTGCCTCCTTATGTGCTAGCAACACTTTACAAGCCAAAGACCCAAACACCTGCGAATCCTCTGAAGGGAATAATAAAACATCATCAGCAAACAAAGACACCATTACAGCAGCCTCATGAATCTCACCTGTGTGTGGTCTAGCAACAGATGAAACCTGGATTATGTAAATTGTGCAAACAAAACAAGAGCTTGGTTAGCAAGAGGAGGAGATATTGTAATTTTTTTAGCACACTGGACTCTTGTTAAAAGCTGTGAGAACTGCTGGGTCCTGGTGTTTATAGCTAAGTGGAAAGAGGAAGGCCAGACCTTTGCTCATAAACAGGAGGACAAGATGAGCTGTGCATCTGTTTGGTCCTTGCCGTGCCACCTCTGTAAAAGCCATTTTGTCAAAGCTCTTGTTTTGGTGCGATGGCCAGAATTCAGTTACCTAAATTAAATAAGAAGATGTTTATTCTTAAAGAGAAGTACAAAGAATAACAGTCTGCTTCATTCATCAATCTGAGTCATGAGAGCTAGTTCACTCCAGCTCAAATTTTAAGGTTGTCACAGCAGAGTTATGGATGTTCAAAGCCATGAATTTATCATAAGTTGTGAGTTAAATGTGTAAAAACAGATTTGTTATTAAAACCTCACACACAAATGTTTCTCATTATAGAATATGAACCGAGTTACAACCACAATCATGCATGAAGTGGCAGGATATTTGGAGCTGCTATATTCACTAAAGTCATTGTTGAGTTTGCCAGATACAAATGAAGAGAAAAAAACAAAACAAACAAAAAAAAAATAACACTGAGCCAGATCTAAAAATGGAA
>KV751348.1:12482934-12513176 GCA_001698575.1 Mola mola | reverse complement strand
CGTCATTGGTTCTCTTTATAGTTTTATGGATAGAGTTTGTAGGCACAGCCACTTGGCAGAGGGAGTGAGGTTCGGTGCCCTCGGGATTCCATCTCTGCTTTTAAGTTTATAGCCGAGTGTGAAGCAGCAAAGATGAAGGTACGCACCTCTAAATTATTGTTATCAGCCACAAAAGTGGGGTTTGCCCAATCCAGGTCGGGGAAGAGTTGCTGTCCCATGTGGAAGAGATCACATATCCTGGGATCTCAGATAAGTGGTAGAAAGCGAAACGAAACAAATCTGGATTTTTTTACAGTGTCAATTAGTTATTTACAGTGGCTTGGGGGGGGTAAATGTAAATGACATTTTAGTCAGACAAAAGAAGGATTGATGGGCCATTTTTGTGCTTTTGATATGTGAGTAAACAGTAAGTTTGATATAGTTTGATAAATATTAATATTTAACTTGTTTGCCATAATAGCACTTACATGACCCACTGCTTTCTGCTGCTACAGTATCAGTTACTGAAGTAGTAAAAATTATTTTTTTGAGTTCATACACAGTCATTTAGTGATAAAACTGCGGTCCCAGGCACCATGAACGATGTATGTTTGTGAGCTTGGTTTTCCCATTAACTATAAACTCATGATGTACGACTGCTCAGGACATGAGTCAGAGGTAAAAGGTCATTTTAGGGTTACAAGGTTGTTACAAGGCCACACTCTCCTGCTGATCTAGTACAGCTCCCAAGATCAGAGACACTGTGTTTATTTTTTAAAAAAAAAATTGAAGTTGATGATGAAAATAAATCTAAGTCATTAGTTCTCTTTTCCCCATTGAGCAGCATGGTCAAGACTGCGCAGATAACACTCTTCAGCATCTTAGTCACCTGTACTCCAGTTCATCTTTCTTCCCTTGATTCTGCAGAAAAAGAAAAAATGAGCTAGATTTTATGTTATGAACATATGTGTGGTAATTATGAACTGAAAGCTGGCGCTTTCCTGAACTTTGATGACAGGATCAACTCAGACGGCAACTTAAACATTTATATATGCCCGACTGCCAAATGACAGAGTTCAGATACCACAATGGGAAAGTGGGAGGACTGTATTTTTACTGATCTTTCTGACACCTTTGTCTTAAATAATCTGTTCAGCATAACACAAGACTCTATTTCGATTCCAACTAATTACAGACTGCTGTGTCATTGCACTCATGTGTTCTTATAATTAAAGTCAAAGCATGGGCAGAATGAGGAAGATTCCCATCCGCTCTTGCCACACAGCGTCGACTAGACTGGCACATTGCTTCACTTGGTCCAGTAATTATCACAAGAAACAAGGGTGAGGTCCAAAGGCAGGATGATGGTGCTCCTGGAGGAGATGGAAACCATTATATATTCATGAAAAACAAACTTTAAAGTTGCTATTGCTGTGTTTGAAAACTTAAGCTAAGTTAAGTTCTGATAAATTCAAGCTTACGCCAACTAGCATCTCCACAGAGTCTGACAGAGTTAATACATGTTTCCCATGTTGAATGTTTTCCAGGCTGTCTGTGGTACAACCAACAATCTCTGGGTGAAATCCCACTTTCTTTAGACTTTCACCAAAGTCTGCTCTGAAGCCTCTGCCTTCTAAAAAGGCAGTTTTTTTCAAACAACTGTCGCCATGTGCTTTAATCGTGGGAGAAAGTTGGATCTCCCTACTAATTATCGATTGAATGAATTAATGCTACCACCTCTGCACATGAAGTGTCACAAGATACTGTCTGACTTCATTTTTTAGTAAAAGACCTTCTGACTGACACAATGCTGTCAGTCAGCTGCTTAGTATGCTGCTTAGTTCACACAGGAACAATGTGTGTGAATCTTTTTGAATCTGAAAATTAACTTTGCCTGAGAAATCATTCTTAGTTCATAACTAAATTGAACAAATTCTGCACTACCCATACACTTCTTCCAATGCTTTGTTTTCCAAAAAAGTGTGTGTTGACGCTTGTTTAAATGCTGAATTATAACATAAAACATGGCACAGACACTGGTTAATCTTCATCTTGTGACATTTGTCACCATTAGTGAGTAAATGAATATCAGCGGAAGAAGTAGATTTTAAAGCGCTTTGTAAAGTGATGAATTAGTGCAATTAAAAAAGTTTACGCCAATGACCTGGAAGAATGTAATAACCCTTGAACTTTAAAAGAATAATACGTTTGTTAAGTATCATCCAGGACACGGAAGCCGGTCAGTGTTTTCTGGCCTAAGCAGAGAAGCTAAATCCAAAATGCACTCAAACACCTGCAAAATGACTTTTGCACCAAACCTTACTGGGAGCAGCTGGAGACAAGTCATAAATATTTGCATGGCAGGGCACTTTAAACCAGGATAAATCCTCAAATTCAGCTTAAAAGCATCTCTGTCTCTCTTTGTTTGGGTTCACAGCCGCCAATAAACGAAACGAGCTTCACAATTCAAGAGAGAAAATCTTAAACTGGGCAATTTTACCACTGTAATCCATCAACGATCCGACCAAAGACCTTTAAAGCCTCTCTCACTAACATTGCCCCTGAATGTGTTGTGTCTTTACAGCTTCAGTTAGATTTGCCAGCTGTTAACGCTGGTGGAATTTAGGTAGATGGATTATGTGGAAAAGGCAGAGGGACCTGGAAAGCAGTTCAGATTTCAGTGTTGCTCAACAAAGAGCCACTGAAAAAAGTTTAGTTTATTTTCTTTGTCTTCTCTTCCACTTGTCAGAATGTAATTCTAATTAGTTCACCCTGAATTGAATGTCTTTGTCAAATTAAATTGTAATGAAATCTTTTTTTATAGGGGGTCCAACACTGTTTTAAAATAATAACAATGTTGGAATGCTACACAGTCTCCATTTTAAACCATCACCATCTGTGCTTAAAGTTAGTTAAAAGTTATGGTTAGTTGCGGGGATACGATGCTGGAGCCGGAAGGTAACTTTATTTTAGCTTATCTTATCATAACATAAACATGGGATACATGGCAAACCAGCCAGCGTGGCTCTGAAATGTAAAAAAAAAATCTGTCTACCTTCACCCCTGAAAATCACCAATTAACAAATTTAATCCGAGCACATTTAATTTGATCTTTTCGTCGATGCCGACAAGTTGGGAATGAGAAGGGCTTGTTCAGTGCTATAACCTGAACCAAACCTGTTGCTTAATACTCGTCGGTTTAATACACGAGCGTGACCGGCAACTCTCTCAAAAGTAAGCGTGTACCATATTTACCAATGCAAGTTTTTTTCAGTGGCTCTTTGTTGAGCAACACTGAAATCTGAACTGCTTTCCAGGTCCCTCTGCCTTTTCCACATAATCCATCTACCTAAATTCCACCAGCCCTCCTTCAAACAGCTGTGAGATTTGCCATAAGTGGCTGCAGTTAGTAATAATTGTCCATGCTGTGCTTGTTGCTCCCCATGCTTCCGTGTGATTTATGGTGAATGTTGTTTGCTGTGGGCCTCTCAAAAACCCATCAGAGGAGTCTGGCCACGGGAGCGAGTGGGCGGGAGATACAGCAGGAGACATTCTCCTAGAATGAATGATTGGTGTGTGTGGTGAAGCCTGGCCAGTCTTTCTCAGGAACTGTGAGTCTTACATTACTGAGTTGCTGACACATATAGAAACATGCATTTATTGAATCATGTAACTCTACAAGTCGCTACAGAGGCTCAGAGAACCTCGCACCACACTGATTCTTCCACACTGAATACACACATAATCAATATATAACTATATCCTGTGGAAAAAAATGAAGCTATTTCATGTCTTACAATCATTCAGCTCATCAAATAAAGATGTAATGAGAGAGGCTGAAATATTCAAATCATTTCCTTTCATCTCCTGTTAGCTGTAAGAAATTGATAGGGAAACTGAAAGATTCACTAGTTCTCACAGCATTATTTGAGCATAGCATTTTTGGATCAAATAATTTTTTTGCATGTTCTGGCCCATTTACAAATAAATTACATTACTAATCCATGCTGTCTTTTTTTTTTTTTTTCCCCCTGAACTGTTTCGAGAAAGTTGTGTATTTATTTATCTTAAGATATACATCAATGCTGTTATATAAAGCATTGCTTTTTCATACTGTACAGGAATAAATGAAAACCACTGGATTTCTTGCATACAATACAAAATCAAATTTCAAAAATTTGTAGCCTGAAATCGATGCGATTGACTCAGACACTTTAATGATCTAAGGAAAATGTATAGTACATTAAGTTTTTGTATGTAGAATAAATTACAGTTATAAAACTCTGGAATGTTATTGTCAAATTTTATTTTAGAAATACAAACAGCTCCCTTGGCCAAACTTCAAATAACTTCAACATACTTTGGTCTTGGCTTCACTGATGGCCCCTGCAAGCGGCTGCTGGTTTTATATAATGATTATCTAATCAAGCAAGCCTGTGATTACACCCCAATATTTCTTTTCTCACAACAGGGTTATAAATCAACCAAATATGTTCACTCTTTTTTTTCTTTCCCAGGCAGGCAAAATTTATAGCTCATTTGAAAGCAAACAGGCTACTCAGTCCGCATTACTAATCTCAGTAAAAAGGCCTGAGAGACATGGCAGGCATGAAGTCATCCATTTGTGTGCTATACGTCATTGTGTTTTGGTGGTTGGCTGAGAGTGGGAGGAGCAGGGCCAGGCCAGAACATCAACCAGCCGGCTCTGGATTGATATGGAAAGACCATGTGGGAAACATTTGGCAACCTGGTAATCTGATACGAAATCTGAGGTCAGCCTTTTAATAGTTGGTGAGGCCAGAAACATCTCCTTGACCTCCCTGAGATGGATGTAAATATACGTCCATGCACACGCTCACACTGCTATCAGCCTCAAGTGCATGTGGCAGCGATCTGGAACATTAATTAGCAGAGGATGGGGGCGGTGGGACGAAGGGGGAGGCTGGAATTGGACCAGAGGTTCTTCTGATTGAGGGGAAATGGGAAACAGGCTGAACCAGCGTTACCCTTTAGCCTTGCTCGCACATGCATACACACATACACAGTTGTGTCTCTTTGTGAGGACACTTATTGACATAATTCATTCCATAGCTCCTAACCATCATAACTAAATGCCTTGCCCCAACCCTTTCCCTAACCTTAACCAAAACCTAATTTTAACCCTGACTCTAAGACAGTCTTAACCCTCAAAAAGGATTTTAAACTTGTGGGGTGAACATGTCATCAAAAGACTAGTGTCATGTTGAAATATGTCCATACAATGACAGAAATACTTGTACACACACACACACACACACAAACTTACTCCCTTTTTTTCTCTGCATGCCAATATCCATTAGGCAGAAAAAAAAATGTGGGTTTGGATTGTGTGATTATGTGATTACAAAATGACTCGGTGGCAAAACTGATGTTGATTAGTCAATCTTGCCTTTCTTTCTCTGCTGTGCATTCTCCAAAACTCAGATGAGTGGTTTATTACTAATTTAGACCTGCAGCCTTTTATAGAATTCATGACATGACTCTATGACAAATTCCATGATATAAGGCTATTCAGTTCAGACCTTAACCTCTTGGGCCTGACGGCATCCAGCTCAAGCAGCTCAGCCTTGTGATTATGTGCACAAGTACAGATGTTTATGGTCCATTTTAGTGGAAAATCATTCAGCTGAAGTGTCCTAAAGCATGACAGCGATGAATGTCAGCCTGTCAAAGTGGAATAATACCAGAGAATAGGACAGATATTGAACAACTCTAGTTCACCGAAGCGAAAATGGCTCACTGCATTAGAAATGGTAGCGTTACAATATCTTTTTTTAAATCACCTTTGAAAACTTATTTTTCATAGCTATCCATTTTAGCCCCTTTTGAGCTACAGTTTGTTTTTTTTCCTTTCTCCACTTAAAGGAACACTTTGTACAATGTTATATTGTTTCATTAATCAACACTTTGGTTTGGTACCCGACCAAAGCTTCCAACCCAAAGGATCAGTTTCCAACCACACAAGAAAACCACAGTGTGGATGCTGAACAAATACATTTTGCTCAAAGGTTCATAAATAACAAAAATTATAAATCCTCAGAATGAGCACAATAAAACAAGTTTTAGTAAAAAAGTCAGCCCCAAATGAGGAATAGCCATCGCTTCAGGGTATAGTTCACGACTGATAAGAAAATTGAGCTTGAAATGATTTGACAGTTTGGTGCATCATCAGGGATACTGCAGATGTTGTACCAGCTGGTGGTTGTAGGCTAAGAGGAGGCTGAGCCAGAGGTCAAATGTTTCAATACACCAGTAAGTCGTTGTTCCAACCCTTACTTACTGTACTGCCATCAAATCAAATCAAATCAAACTTTATTAATAATAATTACAATTTGAGTGGGCTTTTACCAATTGTACAGATGTGACACCCTCTGCCCTTAGACCCTCTAACCAGGTTCGGAAAAACTTAACAACCCTAATAGGTAAAAATAAAAAACCTCAGGAAGAACCACAGAGGAGGGATCCTTCTTCCTAGGACGGACAGACGTGCAATAGATGTCAGTTGTACAGAACACAACAACATGACAATAACAGACTATTAAGAATGTATAAGAGTTGCAAGGGTATGTGAGATCTATAAATCCAGGTGTATGAAAAATCTATTGGTCCAGAAGCAGGTCTATTGATACAGGAGTGATAGTAGTAGTCCATGTATTCACATTTATGTGTTGCTTATGAAATCCATGAGTCCAAAAGTTTGTGGAATCTAAAATCCAGGGGTATGTGATGTCTGATGATCCAGAAGCAGGAGCACTCTGTTGGTCCAGATTTCACTGTAATCCATAGATCCAGATTTGCGCTGGGCCTTCCGGACTAAGATCCAAATCACAAGATCTCCTGTCCTAATTTGAGCAGTAGGTGTCAGGCAGGACCACAGCAGCAGCTCCCACCGGGACCTAGAAAAAACTATGAGACAAAAAAGAACAAAGACTCTGGGGAAGAAGTAAAATTAGTATAATGTTCTGTTAGGATATGGACATTTACAGGTGCAGAGACAGAGTCAGAGGGGGAAGAGGAGAGAGGAGCTTAGTGTATCATGGAGTGTTCCCCCAGCAACCCAAGCCTATAGCAGCATAACTAAGGGCCAGATAGACCAGGGCTAACAATCAGCTTTATCAAAAACGAACGTTTTAAGCCTACTTTAAAAAGCAAAGTGTGTGTCTGCCTCCAGTCCCAAGACTGGAAGATGGTTCCACAGGAGAAGAGCTCGATAGGTGAGGGCTCTGCCCCCCCCGTTCTAATTTTGGAGATTCTGGGGATCACTGTAAGGACCTTTGGGTGAAGTGTCGTCCATTGAGAGGCTCGGCTCTTTCCATACATTCGAAGTGAGCTTGAAAAAGAGAACCTGTTGGAGCCCATTAGAGGTTCGACAGGCACGTCCAACTCGGAGGACACCCTAAAGTAGACCCAGGGATTGTCTTGCCTGGGAATGCCTTGTCTTCCTCCAGGCAGAGCTGGAAAGCATTGGAGTATAACCTACTGTCATGGTGACACAACTCCCAATAGGAAGATGATGCATGAATGGATGGATGGATGGAAAAAATTTGTAAGTGGTAAGGTAATAAAGACAAAACACTGAGCTTGAGGTCAGCTTTACAACACAATCCGTGTGAAATGGCTGACGGTACTTGACAACAGTTATAATCTCATATTCTTAAAATTGAACTCATTATTCAGAATGATCATGTCCCTGACTGACTGAGCAACTTTTAGCAGCGGTGCTTCACTCACTGACCTTGTCAGTGTACCTATGATTGACATTATGTCACTTTTGGATTAAATGTTTTGAACAAAACATAACATTTTGAACAGACTGGCGTTCAGACATTGTCTACCACCAGCACTGGAGGTTCATCCAGATCTCTTTCTGTTTCATGTGTTCACCGACATGTTAAGATGGGTGGTCCCAGCAGGAGTCAAATCCCTGAACTTTGACCTGGGTTGTGGTACTGTAGCCGAAACAGCACCCCTGAGATCCAAGTCAGTCATGTGGAACTCATAGACGCTTCACTGAGATGTGAAATCTCGGTGTATGCGATCTGTACATACAGTTATGCAGAGGTACCAGTTTACAAGAGATTTCACTTATTGAAAGGATTATTGGCCATCCTGGTTTCAGCTCCTGCTTCACTTCTTTCCTGGGAGGAGGAGCTATAACCTCAAGTGTCCACCTCAGGACTCGACCAACCCAGCAGACAAATCCCGGGTTTAGTGCTCTCCACATAAAACAAACCCCTGTTCCCAGTGGACAGACCAGCAGCTCTGGCGAGTGATCCTCATAAACCAGAATAAGGACGGGTTGCTTGCCGGCATGCAAGGTTCTAAATCTCACACACTGTCTCTCACCTGCTCCCCTATATTCACTCTCTCTTAATGTGCTCTTCAGGTTTCAGTCAAGCACCATTTTTTTGCCCACACACACACACAGCATTCTTCAGATCGAAATATAATTACCCAAGAGCCTACAATAGCAACTGATGAGTGCCCTACAAGTGTAGTTACCCCCCCGCACTCTGCTTTTAACCTTTGTGTGCGGCCCCGTGAGAAGACACGAGGCTGTTTGTACTGTAGCGCCAAATGGAGACGTCTATTATCAGTCCCTGTGATGCCTTCTTACTTTTCCCAGTTACTCCCAGCAACCAGCTGCCAGTCACGGATGATTGGCAGACAAATGCTTTTATCTGTTTGCATAGCTGAGGGTCTATACGGGTTTCTGCTTTTATGGCCTGACAAGGTCAAATAATGCCCCGAAGCTTTTAGCCCTCTCCAATACTTAATTGCCCTTTACTGACTTTGGAAAAGTCTGGCTGTCTGGGTTAACACGTGTCACTTAATGTTGTGAAAGTTTTTGTCGTCTGCCTGTTCCCATTCTATATTCTACATATTGTGTAGTTCTGTGCTTGAATACATCTGTCAGCTGTCCCAGACCTTATGGCTTTGTGCCAATCTTGGTTTTGAAAGCGTTTAATCAGGGCAAAAAGGTTAGTATTTCCCGAGGAACATGAGTTAAAGTGACACAGAAATCATGTGCATCATTGGAACTGATTTTAAGTGTGCTCTTACAGGGCTGCACTAAAAAGCATGGAAATGAGTAATGCTACAATGTGATTAAAAACCAGAGCAATTCAGAACATAGAGATCACATTTTTGTTTGTATATGTAAACAGTGAGTACAATAACAGAGATGTTTACATTAAATAGAATCTGCTGAATAATCAATACTTTCCATTTTACATGGAGGTTTGAAGATGCTGCATCCTGGACATAAGTTGTCCGAATCTAATTGGTATATTTGCAAATGTCGTGTAAATCATGGCTGACAGCAGTAACCTGAGGGTAGGTTAACTATTGCAACACGGTTCTACAGCTGAGTAGTGAACACTTAGGCATGCTAACTTGCTAACAGCAGGGCTTTCTGTCCATTTCTGGGTGCAGACTGTCATCATTCACACTGGACTGAATAACTCCACATGCATTTGTCGTACCCACATTCACAGTCAGTTCAGCTACGCACACACACACAATCCTTACGAATTCAGTATTTACATTCAAATGCAAGCACAGAAAGGTTTATTTGCACGAGCTCCCATCCTACCTGCTGTCAGGAACATTTCTGTAGTGCTATTGGAAGTAATCCAGACTCTTACATGTTGGTTTGAGAAGAGAGCAGCTGAATCCACTTGTACATCATCAGGTCAAACGGTGAGCTTGTGTGTTTGGACAATCCTCAACATTTACAGAGTTCCTCAGAATGTACCTGCAAAGTTTGCAAGATTGCCACCAGTTGGATTCAGTCAGGCAGTTTTTTTTTCATACTAATTCAGAGTCTTTTAAAGCATCATAACCTTTGTAATAATACTTACTTTTGATTTATTGTTTGTACAGGCAAATGTTACTCTGGATTGTAAACTAACTGGGTTTGCCTGGCTGGAGAAGTCTCCCCGGCTCAGTTTTTGTGTGTTTGTTCAAACATTTTCACTAACCTCACGAAAATCCATTCTTTATCAATTAAAACATAAAAGACTAAGAAATGGTGGGGGGAGATCAGTCTTGTCACTGTCTATTCTCCCTCTATCCTCACAATTACTTTCTGTTTCAAATCCAAATTTGGAGTTTGTTGAAATCTTTAATGCTGTTGAGGGTGAAATAGTTAAAGGTA
Source organism: Mola mola (assembly GCA_001698575.1). Taxonomy (NCBI): domain Eukaryota; kingdom Metazoa; phylum Chordata; class Actinopteri; order Tetraodontiformes; family Molidae; genus Mola; species Mola mola. The sequence continues at coordinate 12,502,999 of KV751348.1, read as the reverse complement.
TTATTTTCTATAAATACTAAAAAAACATAAGATATAGTGACACTGACTGCACGCCTTGTAGATGAAACTGTTAAATTCAAAATTCATAAAGAAATACAAGAAGTCGTACAGAAATGTGTAAACTCTTATTAAATCTAGAGCTTCAGGCCAACCTGAGCGATCTTCTGCTTCCAAACACTCCTCGCTTCCATTCAGAGGATAGAAAATGTTGCTTGTTTCATCTGGTTGAGATTGAAGGTAAAATAATTTTTATTTTGTCATTTTAACCACCATGGAGTGTTTTTCTGAAAATACAGAATGTTGAAGGAAATGTATTTGAGGATAAAACTCTTACCTATTGAAAAATCCCAAACAAACACACTACGCACGACAACAGGAAGTCATTTATTAGGTTGAAGTTCTCCTAGGGTCCAGAAGTCCTCGTCATGGAATATGGTCATTCTGCCTTTGTGGTTTTCCCATAAAACAAAGTTAAACTGGAAACACGGTTCATTCCCTTTTTTTAGCATTACTAAACAATGATCAGGACAACCAACATACTGTGTGGATGTACGAAGTACTGTGGCTTCCTACCGGGTCACAAGTGTCCACTGTTGGTGAAGACTGACCACAGTTGGAAAAACCCAGCCTGAAGAGACGACCTCTAAGACCCTTTCAAAAGTGTTTGTCCAGACTCTGCTCACAGTGATGATGTGGTTGTCTGAACCTTCTGAAGGATCATGGGAATGAGTCCTCAGTGAAAAATTAGGTCTTTTCTCGTACTGCCATCTAGTGTCGATTCTCAGTATTACAAAAAGATGTGAAAGCTTAGTATCAATAGATACAGTATGTGAAAGAGAGGGAAGTTTTTAACTAATACTAAAATACTTTAGTATTTTATTTCATTAAACATTTAACATCTATTGCCACATTCAGGTACAACAAATCACACCCAGTTCATCCAAGTCTGAATGAGAAAGCTACTGTAAAAATACCGTTTCTCTTCTTTCCATTTATTGCTATTAGAACATTGTCCTTTTTAAAAGCAACAGTTTTTGGAGGTTCAACCATCTACAGAGTGTTAAGACCAGCTTCAACAACAAACCTATGTGGCTGACCTTTTACCATTGTGAGTCCATTTTATTCTTTTAACTAACTGCACCCTCAAATTATTTGTTGGTTTTATATTTATTTTGACGTGTAGAAAATGTAGTTGAAATGTTACTACAATATTAAAACTAATGGTGTCATTAGTTTTATATTTGGCCTTTCATTATTTTCAGACAATTTTCTTTTGTTTAATTACATACTGTTATTGTCTATGGAGCAGCTGTGTGACTAAACAAGCACTGGTGTTTCAGTGGGGATGATGTTACACCACAATAGTCCTCTGTAGATGCCTTCTTGTTCTTCTTCCAGCAGTTCTTGAGTTTCTTAGCTCAGCACCTGCGTGTTGGGTGTGGGTGAACCTGGCGTCGACGTGGCCCGTGCCAACCCCAGCTTCAACAATGCGTGACTGTGTCCACACAAATACCACCCTGCCTCCCTCTGCTTCCTCCTTGGTCCCTCCCCACTGCGGTATGAGACGACCTGGAGCTCCAGTCAGTGGATTTCTTTCCTTCCTTTAGCATGTTTACCGCTGCTTTCCACCTGGACAGGGAAGAAGACCGAGGTAAAATTTGACAAATGTCAACGTCTCACAGGGAGCCGGCTGTAGCTAAGATTTTAATAATACTGAGCTCAAGAGTCAAGTGTCAGACCAATCACCCACCTGACCAACAAATATTTAACTTTCCATCAAAAAGCAAATAAAATCTTGAACTCATATTAGTGGAAGTGTGGCAATGTTGTAACATTTATCTTCCCACACACAAATTTTAGTGGAGAAATACTAAATCCTGTGAGTGCCTGTCGCCGGAGAATCGGTATCGTCTTTCCCAGGCTGTGCTTTTTTAAGCTGAGTCAACATGTTGAATCGGTGTCGGGTCGGGCCATGACAGAGCTCATTCTTCTTAGCTGTTCAGGTTAGGAAATAAGTGCATGAGAATAGAGATGGAAGTGATGGAAAGGCAAAGCTCCATGAGCCTGTCACTGTACAGGCTCATGGAGCTGCATGATTGCATGATTTCACCTATTTAGTGCATCATCTGAATTCCTTACTCTGCCTTTCTTCTTACACAACAAAGAGCAGGACACCAGTGCCATTCTCATATTCTAATCAAACATATCACGCAAGAGTGCTTCAAAAACAATAAGCAAAAGCGGTTTGTTTGCAGTTGTTATCTCTAGAAATATGTCTTCCATCGCCCATATAGACCCTTTTACAGCTGATGTCATCCAAAAGGCAACGGAAGTAGTGGCCTCCCCCAATCATACAGACAAGTAAGCAGGCGGAAAATATTAAATTAGACAATTTACAAGCACCAAAATATCCAGGTGTTATGTGTACTGTTGTCAAAATTGATATTCTACTGGTGGATTCAAGTTCTACAGGGTTCAGATACAACAAGCAGCAGCATCTCTGGCCGCAAGTAATTAAACACATTGACAGGACTCAGGACAAAAAAAAGTCCTCAAAAGTGCGCCTGTAGCATTCGTGATCTTTGGGAGCTAGTGCCCTTGCATAGTTTGACACGCTGTTGTGTTTCGCCGTACTTCTGTTGCCAAACTGCAAGTGCAGCTTACTACGTCATCAGTGCAACCTGTAAAAAGGGTCTATGGACCGCCCCCTTCTGGTCTGCAGAGTTATCCCCTCCCATAAACAATGTACAAACCAGGTGGAGGTCTACAGAGGTACTTGGGTGTGTCATAGTTCATACATTTTTTTCTTTTCCCTGACATACATAAGGTAACTCAACAAGGGATTTCATCATGACATGATCACTGTTATTCACTTCTTTTTTCAGTGATTTAAAGGTTGTGGCTGCAACTGCAGAGATGGTGCAGATTTCCCATTGGTACAGTGTTATTGACTGAAATCTTGGAATAAAGGAATTATCTAATCTTATTTTATCTTATCAGCATATCAGGGAAAAAGTCAGAAATTCTATGAATGTTTGAAGTTCCCACCTGCAGCTGAGTGTCAGCTAAAGAATTTCTTTAGTTTAGAGAGGAAGCCTCCTTCTTCCTTCTCCTGCTTCTTGTCCTGTTGCTCCTCTGAGCTGGTTGACTTCGAACCAGGAGCACTGCTGCCCCCTCCTGTACAGAAATACTCATTGCATCAGGGGAGCTACCGATGACACTTTAATGACTGACTATGTTTACGTGTCACTACTGCTGAGACATTTTCACTGAATGATGGAATTGATCTCTTAACTCTTACCTTTAGAAGCATCAACGCCGTTGACCGTCCCATGAACATCTGTCTCGTCTTCAGCGTACGTCAGCAACAGAGAGCGCTGCCTACGAGTCAACTTCCTGCAGGAAAAAGTGACCAAAAAATATCAACTTCAGAGCATCTTCCAAATGTAGGCGTTCAGATACAAGGAAGACAAAAATGCGATGGAGAAAAAAACATTTTTTTTTTGGCCTATAAACTATTTTTAAACCGTGACTAACTAATGTTTTAAATTTAAAGTTCTGACAGTCATTTTTTTTGCTGCTATAATGTATTTTTCAAGAACATAAGAAGAACTGTCATTCAAAATCAAGACAGGTAGACTTATTGAGTAGACCTACAACCGTTGACAATAAAACCATGAGCGTCTTACTTTGGAACTCTGATCTTGATGTGAACATAGTGATCTCCATAGCTGTAGCTGTTCATCCTGCGAATGCCTTTTCCCTGCAGACAGATGACCTGATCGGCCTGACAAGCCGGAGGAATCTGAAAATGCAGAGAACAGAATCAGGAATTTTCTTCACTGAAACTGTGTGTAAGGGCATATTAGTAGCCTCAGTGATGTCTGGCAGACACATCCAGAAAGCCATACTTGAGACTTCAGATAGCATTTTCATTCATTTTTTCACTATGTGTGTATGTGATATGATATTATAACTGCGTTGGGAAATTGAGAAGCAATGCTACATACTCACCACTATACTGATGGTTTCGTAGAGACCCTGTGCTGTGGCTGTGCCCCCCAGGATGGCCTGAGCTATAGAGATGAACACATCTGAGTGGATGTTTATTCCATCACGCCTAAACACTGGACTTCTCTGGACCTGTAAAGGCAATTCTGATATAAAATATACCCCTCCAATACAACTCTAGTATAAAGCTAGAATTCAACGAGGACTTAGAAGCATCATAAAACAAAGCCAAAAAAAAACTCACCCTGAACGTGATGAGGATTTCTCTTCTCCCTACTGACATGCGCACCGTCTGACCATCTCCAACTCCTATGTCACAGAAATTCACATTTTTGTCTCAGAACATTTTTCATATCCAAGTTAAAAGTAACACACAAACTTTCATCGAGTGAATTCCTGTGCATTAAGAACAAAAAAAATAAAAAAGCTGCCGATTTCCTCTTTAAACACACTGAGATATTGTTTTTCAAACAGATGCCTCGTGTGTGAGAAAGTACCAGCAGGAACTGGAACAGTGACCGTCTGCCTCTTCTTGGTCTGGCCTGAACCTCGGCAGAGCGCGCAGGGCGTGTTTACGATCGATCCTTTCCCACCGCACCGGCGACAGGTGCTGCGCATCATGAAAGGACCCGTGTTGATCGACTCCTGCAGGGGGCGACAGAGACAGTTATGTGCTATGACGTACAGCTCAGTGACCTTGCGTGGCAGAAATCCTGCAAGGACGGCCTGAGAACTTGTCATGAAGACAGTTCCTCATTTTAACAGACTCTGCTAACTCTGCTGCCATTGTGAACCTCACCATGCCAGTGCCGTTACAATAGTGGCACTGGGACACCTTGGTGCCTGGCTCGCTGCCACCTCCATTACACCTCGGGCAGGTGTCATCAATGTTCACACTTAGTTCCTTATTGGCGCCCTTCGCTGCTTCTGAAAACGTTAGCTCCATCACAAACTGTGGATAGAAAAGAAGACAATAGAAAACATAATAACGATAGCATTCTCACCTCAATCACTTGTTGCTTAATATGAATAACCGATAAATAATAACATTAAACATCAAAAATTGTTGCAGTAGGGGGAGTTCCAACCTCTGGCCTTTGCTCAAACATGTTTTGGATGTTTCCGAAGCCCATTCCTCCAGTAAACTCCCCAAAGATTTTCCTGAAGAGCTCCTCGGGGTCTATGCTGGCTCCCCTGGCTCTGTAGTACTGCTGCTGTCCTGCCCCAGCCCGGTTTGGGTCGAAGCCTGCCGATCCATACAGGTCATACTGCTTCCTCTTCACCTCATCACTCAGCACCTTCACACAAAATGCACTTTTACTTAACTAGAGAGGTAATTACATGTTCACTGACACATGTTGGTTTTGTACCTCATAGGCTTCAGCCAGCTTGGCAAATTTCTCTTTGGCCTCTGGGTCATCTGGGTTGGTGTCTGGGTGATATTTCTTTGCCAACTAGACAAAGACAAAGAAGGCAACGAAAGATGAGGGCAAAGAATGCTGAAGCACATCAGATTTAAAAGCATGCTTATACGCAAGACTGTGGAGCAGGAAAAGCCATCTTATACAGCGCTCAAAAAAAAAAAAAGAAAAAAAAAAGAACATGTATTTTAACTATTGGAAGCTGGATGACATTTAAATCAAAGCAACATATACTTTGATTAAAAAAAAATTGATATTAAAGTCAAACTAAATCTGGAGGAAACCAAGCTAATTATAAGACATTGATTTTTTTTAATTTATTTTAGCTGTTATTTTCCTCTCAAATTAAGGAATTCCAGGCAAAAATCGTGAAACAATGGAATAAACAATCACAATACTATCTAGCTGCAGGCCTGAAGCCCCAGCCCCTGGCACGACAGAAATATCGATTATGACCCCCCCGGGTTAGGGGTTAGGAAGCTGACAATGTGTAACTAACACATTTTATAAAGTTTTTTCCATCACACAAGCGGCGCTTCCATCATGCCAGGGGCTTGATCTAGATGCTACTCAACAAGCATGTCTGCATTTGCATCATAAAGGTGGTGTTTTCTTACTGAAAACTCGCTCAGTGGGGACAGTGGAAGGTTTCAGGTCAGCTGCGAACCAATTAATTTGTCCCCCTTTACGGGGGGGACAACTGCATTTTTTCTTTCTAAAAATGCATCCAAAATGCACCCATTCAAGTTTTTAGGGCATCGCAAGTCTGCTGTTTCTCTCAGAATGGCGTGAAACAGCAAAGTGCGTCTCTGACCTGGTAGTAAGCCTTCTTGATGTCCTTCTGCGATGCTGTGCGAGAGACACCCAAGACTCCATAAAGATCCTCTTTGTTTGCACACCTGCTGCTGGTGTGAAAAAAGCAGCCGGTGGGGCCATGGGGACATCTCATCCCTGCAGAGATTATGTAAAATGGAGGGTTTCATCACCGTTTCTGTTGTAAAACCACATTCAGAGAGCATGAATATTATCCGTAATGATCAACATATATAACTTAAATGATTGCCTTCAGATCTTCAGCACTGAATTAAAACATGCAGTAAAAGAATGTTACTGTACACTCAGAAATTCAAAAATAAACATCTTGGAAGAGTACTCATTGTGATAACACTGCTAAACATGTAACATTAATTAAGGAAAAGTCTCTAAAAGAAGATTGTAAATTGTGCTTAAATACAAATACACACAGCTTCTGACGTAATGTTGCCATCACTAACAGAGCAGCAGTTACATCACACACAGACCGAGGCTCACCAGCCTTATAGCACCATGGCAGCCTTTCACTGCTTTGACATTGCACACACGGAGCCTTAACGACCAGGGTCTGCACATTTAAACAGATATTTCGTGTAACGACAGATGACAGCTGTCACAGGAAACTCGGAATGTTATGCTAGCAGTTAGCTAGCTGTCTCACCTGTCAGCGCCTCCAATGTCACGACATTTCGGTGTATTCGGTGGCTCACAGTAGCTGCTGTCCCTCCCCATGGAGTCTGCGATATCGTTGCCGAACAAGGTCCTGCATGTCTGGCAGAGACATTCAGAAAACGACCACTGCAGCGTCCAGAAGAAACTGATGCGGGCAACCAGCGTGTAGCAAGCCGGGCAACAGAGGACGCCATTTTGGCCTCACTACCGGCGTCAGCGGAGGTCTGCGCATGTGCAGATTTTAAACACACCTTCACTGTTACTTAAGGGGACTTTTAATATTTTAATATTTAATGTTTCAATCATTCAGTTTTTTTTTAAATTTTGACAATTATGGCCTTCCACTTAAAAAAAAACCACACTTCAAGATATTAAAACAAAAAAGGCTTTACATGTGTTTACTTGTCCATGTATTGAATATCAAATACACAAAGGTTTCACATTTTTAATTGAATTATGACAAAAATAATTCACATTTTTTATTTATTTATCCTTTTTTTAGATCAACTAGGACTGTAAAAACAAAACTAGAAATATTGTCTTTCCCGATGAAGATGCATTTGAATGCTTGATTACTGAAATAAAACTACTTAAAATGTGCTGAATTGCAGAAATGTGGAATAAAGATCCCAGAAAGTTAATAGCTACAGTGTAACTTGACGTGTAACAGTCGGAGCTTGTTAGCTGAACTGCAATATACCTAAGAAACAAAATGGTATAAGAATATCATATAAAATAAAAATCACAGCACAAGATGACTATTTCAAAATTTAGAAAAGTATAAAAGGTAGAAATGAGAAAAATAACAGCAGCAAATGTCCATTAAAATTTAAATGGTTTTAGTAAGTGAAAACATGTAGAAGAAAAGTGGAATGCAGCTGAAGTGGAAATTGATGTTAAAGGACAGGATAAAATCCACACTAATAAAAGGTGAGGCCAAATCACTAATATGGGAGGTGCAGGAGACAGGAGGTGATTATTTTAAGATGAAGATTTAATTATGCAGGATTAAAATAAATAATTACATATTGTTAAATACAAGAGCGAACGTTATTTGTGGAGTGTAGGAAATGCCATTTGGAGAGAAATGCATTTGAGAGAAATTTGGGGATGTGACAAAATAAAGGAATGGCATAAGGCTGTCTATGCTATATATGAAAGAAACTGGTTAAAATTGTGTTTTTCAGTTACTTTTAAATCACTTAAGGTAATGTAAAATCCTGAGACTAACCTCTCAGGTACAGCAAGTAATGGTATGCAACACGTTAAAATTAGAGAAGAACAAAGGGGGGGAAATGCGTGGATAATTACTCAAGTAGGATTTCCATGCTATGCTATTTAATACTGTGGTGGTTGAAGAAGAACTTTTATTTAAGAAAGTAGCAATGATGTATTTATCACAAAATTATTTGTTCAAAAAGTAAAAGTACAAAGTACCAGCTTAAAAATAAACCTGTCGAAGTAAAATAATCACTCTAATGTTGCAGGACCCTGATGCTTCCCCAAACCCAAACCACCCTCACACTAAGCTTCCAGGCCAAACAGCTTGGCACTCGAGATACAAATGAAGAGATAAAAACACTGACTGACTTTGATTCCCTTCACCTTTATAAGGTGGATTTGGAGAATCATGCCACTGAGTGTAATTCTTCAAATGACTTGACAGACATACAATAAATACAGCTGCCACCAAAAGAGACAGCAGGTGGCGTTCCAAAGCTGTAAATGACAAACTTCAGTTTACTGCATCAGTGAGCTGGATGAAGGGCTTGGAATGACCATATTGATCAAGTACTTATTATGAGATGTAAATAAAATAAGAATATTGCAAAGATTACTCACTTCCCTGCACAGTCTGATAGCTGTGGCCAAGGGTGTGGGTTCAAAGGTCACTGACAGGGTGGTGGGGCAAGAACAATGTTCCTCTGCATACTTTGGTGTCAAGACCGGCTTGGGCTGCTTTTTTTACAGCTTTGGAATTTTTTTTTTAACGCTAGATTTGCTTTCATCCTCTGAAGTAAAAGTAAAGACCCAACAAAATTACAAAAAAATATAAATTAAAGATTACTTAAATCAACTAAAAGTTTAAGACATGAGTGAACGTTGGAGTGAGTGTAGTATTCTTAGCTTTAATTTTAGAGTTGTAAAGACACACATTCTCAAAACCCACTAGGAAATGAAGCTCTATCTACTGACCGGACAGGTAGATGAGAGACAAAAGCTGAGAGGAAAGATCAGGATCAGGAATGTCATGTCTTGAGTGAGGTCAGGGGTTTTCATATAAAAGGAGAACATGTTGAATTGATTGTCAGGGTGTGTGTACATGTGTGTGTGATGTGATGAAAGAAAAGCTCATGCGCCCTTTCAGTTTCCCCTTCTTCATCACCACCATCCCTCTTTCATTCCCCGCCATCTCCAGGGCGACCCGCAAAACAGCATCCCAGCTGTGCATGGCTGTGGGAAATGTTTTACCGGAGGTGGCTGACGTGTAAATATCACTGTGAGCCACGAACTATATCTCTATGAAGAAGTGCAGACTGGCTGAAAAACAGATAATGTGCCAGAATGTGCAGAATGAGGCCTTTGGATGGTTTTTCTCATCACATGTGAGTGAAGTGTTTTCTCAGGTCTGAAGTCTATACTTATCCAACCACTTGGAGGTGGGGCAGGGGTGTCAGTCACTCATACCCCCGCCCCCACACACGCCATCATGTTTCAGGGTTCAAATCATTGCAAGTCTGGGGGTGTAATTGGTGTTGGGGGTTATGAACGATGGTATAGGGCCCCATATATCAGGCTGACTGTCAGGCATCTTCTTACCTCAGGCTGAAGCGTAGCCACTGCGAGGAAAACAATGTGACCGACCCAGATCCAGCTCCTGCGCCGCTTAAACAAGGCACACAGTTGTGGGGGAAAATGATGCCTTTTTTGCAGCATGAGTCACTCATGCCCCAGTCTGATGTCAGACGTGTCGATCTTCAGTAGTCGTATTAAACTGAGGAGAATTCCCAGCTGTGATTGATTTTCAGGTGTGGATTAACTATTATAGGATAACCCGCCACAGGTGTTTGCTGACACCCACTCTGCATGACTGTAGGTGTAGCAACCGAGGCTGCACAAAATTTACTAAATGAGGTTATAATATCCCTGTAAAGTTACATATATATTTTAGCTGATGCAAAATGGCTTTAAAGGCATTTTATGTTTTACCAGTCAAGCATCCCACACGCTTCAACACAACCAAAAAAGCAAAAGCAAAAGCTTTCCCAAGTCTGACACAATAATGCCAATGATGTCATCGGGATTTTGTCAGGTTGGATTTTGAGTAAAAAAAATGAGGATGAGGACTTGAAGAAAACACAGGCTTTTAATGAAACCAAATGACTCAGGACGGCCCGGTATGAGAATTCTGGGCTGATACAAAACAATTTGAATGGTAACCAATACATACATTGATACACGTTAGTGTCAAGTAAATAAAGAAAACCTCTGTCAGATAAAATAATACACCACCAATTCACACCCCAATAACACCACATGGACATGTTAACAGCGGTCACAACTGCTGATTATTACAATAGACTATTATCAGCCACTGGTATCAATGAATGCCACAGTGTTTTTGTCGCATAAATGACGGAACAAAAAGGATCAGATCATTTCGGTTATAGAGGCAGTATAGCAAGATTGTCTTTTTTGGTTAAGTCAATCAGCTAAGGAAGGGAAACTGGTGCAAAGTTTCATGCTGTGCAATTCTTGGCAACTGATGTTGGCAGCTGTACTTAAGATAGTTATTTCATTAGAATTCCTCTTTTATTGTGATTCTAAACACCATTCTAATTAAATTTTTTTCCTACCACCGGTAAAGCGCTGTGAAATACCTATTTTTGTATCTATTACGCCAGCATACATTGTAAACAACTTATGCCCTGTGACCCAAGTTGTACCCATTATAAATCGAAAAATGTTCTTACTAATTTCCTTGCAGTCCTCCCTCACTCCTGCCCTGCAGCCTTCCTTTCTCCTACTCGTTGTTTTCACTGGAGAATCATGAGATTGAAACCCCCATGTGATGCGATAGCTCATCTTCCTTACGGCCACTGAAATTTCCATGTCACGAGTAAACATCAGACACTGAAAGAGAGCACATGAGGAGATTTTCACACACAGGGATTTTTATTTATCTATTTATTTATTTTGAACCAGAATATGTGATGACAAAATGACCTCACATCAAGGGCACAGACGAACATTACACACTCATCTTAGAAAAAGACACACAGAGGCACAGTTATCAAGAGTGTGTATCAACAGAAAGAGGGAAGGAGCTGGACAGGAAGCAAGTCCAGCATGACACTCCACACTTTCCTCTGTTATGGAGATGCTGCTGCTGTTATGGTTACAGACTGGGCTACTGAATTACTGAATGATCCCACCGTATATCTGTGTGCATGTGTGTGCGTGTGTCTCTTGCAAGTACTGTTTGCAGGATGTGACATCTACCGACACCTATATTGTTACATTGTCGTTTTAGTGCTTTATATTAATTTTTAGTGACAGTGATGAACAGAATAAAAGACAAGATAAATCAACAAGTTATTTGCCAACACCATCACAAGATGACCAAAATAAATACCTTTTCAGCGCATCAAAAAAATGAAAAACAACTTCCCAGAAAAACAAACACCTGAACAAAGCCCAGTGTGATAAGAACTGCCTAAAATACTGGAACTATCATTGGGAAAAAAATATTTGATGCATGCTCGAGTTTGGTCCACGTCGAATCGGATAACATTTTGGGATTTATGACCTACGCTTCACTCAGCCACCTGGCGGCGATCAAGATGTTTTGGCTTCAGGAGTCTCCTTGCTGTCCGTCTTTGTATGCAATCAATTGTTTCTACAAACCCCTCAGAATTTGTGGCTCTTTAGCCCCATTTTTTTTTTTTCCTGCAAGCTGTCAAGGTTTGTCTAAAATGTGCTCATCTTCATTTTTCAATAATGTTCTGATTAACTCTTGTTAAGTTTTATTAACTCTTGGGTGGAATTCTGTATCCTCCCAGCTGCATGTAGGTGGTCAATCTCCCTTTAGATAACTTGTTTCTAATATGAGCTCCCTTTTTGGGAGTACTTGGATTACACTGCCCTGTTCCTGTCCTCCATCTTTCTTTATCACAGTGTTCTCATAAGACTGTCATCAGCCAGTGGTGACCTCATGTGTTGAATCATTAACATCAAATTGCGTTGTGTATGGAGCCCGAGCACGAGAAAGCAAAATACACTGTGAAAAATTGGGGCTTATGGCATGGATTGATATTTAGTCCCCCATCAGTATAGTTGCTATGAGCGGTGGAGTTGCTCCAATCGATTTTGAAACAACAGCAAATGATGATGGAACTTATTGTTGTAGTAACAAAACTTATCATACTGATGCATCAACTTGTAGGTGACCTTGTACATGTATTACTTCCTTTTCTTACTGGGAATGCATGTTTGGTTCAAACTGAATTACGCCAATGTTAGAACTCGACACTGCTCAGTGTATAGTAGACTAGTTTGATACGTGTGGTCCTTGTGTGTTCTTTTTGCACAGTGGGAGTGTAGAATGAATGATATCGACACACAGGCAACCTTAAGTCGAGAATAATAAGTAATAAGAGTAAAAAAAAAAAAGGAAGTAATAAGACGGTATGTTAATAACTGGAAAAGTCTTGTGTCGATATCGGCCAAGAACTCAGCAGCAAAGAACTAATTCAGTTACAGTTGTGTGCCTAAATTTGGTCACCCCTTGACAAAAAGCGTATTTTAATGATTTTTTTGATTGAAAAGATGCAAACACAGTGTCTGTAGGACATGGAAAAAATGACAATATTCCTACCAAACATTAATGCATTGTTGCTTTTATTTTATAAATTCAACCAAACTAAAGAATATTAAACACAGTTGTGGCATTAGCAATGGGCATGGGACCCTACACACTCAGTATTCAGCTTGCAACATTTCTCGTAGTCAGCTAAAAGTCTCTCAGTTCTTGTATTTTCTCCCATTCCTCCTTGCAAAAGAGATCTAGTCTATTTTTGGGCCGTAATACATGCAAAGCTTTTTTAAGATCTACCCACAGATTTTGGATAATGATTAAATCTCTAGACTGTGAGGGCCGTTCCAAAACTTTCAGCTTACGTCTCTTGGTGTTCATGGTGGGTTTTCAAGTATGTTTCAGATCTTTGTACTGTTGCATAATCCAGCCTTTTATAGGCCTCATCTTTTCTACAGATGTTTGCTTCCAGAATTTGCTGATATTTAGTGGAATCCCTTCCTACCTCTACCAGTGCAATGTTCCCTCTGCCCCTGGATGCAACACAACCCTTAAATCATGATAAATCCCCTCCCATGTTTAACAGGTAACAAGGTGTTCTTTTCATGAAATGCTGCTCCTTTTTTCTCCAAACATACCTTTAAGATTGTGGCCAGAGTTACATTTTAACATCAGTCTTCGGCACTTGTTTCCAAAACATGTCAGGCTTCTGTAGATGATCCATTGCAAACTTTTGACATTGGATTTCATGATGAGGATGCGGGTAAGATTTTCCCCTACAGACTCTTCCATGAATGTCTTCGTTGTGCAAGTATGGCCACACAGTGGAACAGTGCACCATCACTCCTGAATTGGTTGAATCTTCCTGCAGGTTTTTTGCAGTCAAATTGGGTGGTTGATTTGTAATTCTGAGCATCATACGAGCAGTCACCTCTAAGAGTTTCCTTGGTCATCCAAATCTCATCTTGGCCTCCACAGTTCCCCTCAACTGCAATCTCTTAATTATATTTGCACTGTGGAAGCTACAAGCTGAAAACGCTTTGCTTTCTTTGTGTAGACTTCTCCTGCAAGGTGGGCATCGACAACTTTCATTTTCAGAGTCTTACACATCTGCTTAGAGGAATCCATGGCTGCCAAGTGTTTGCACAGGGTTTCAAGAGTCTCAGTGTTTAAAAGCTTTGAAACTGGCACAAGCTGCCACTTCCTAATGAGACCTGTTGACATGCCTAACAAGCTGATTAAGATCTGGCCTTGTAAAAAGGCTGCCAAATTTGACATCAAACTGGATGTGTTTCTTTAAACTTGTACAAACTGTGTGCCACTACTTTGAGAAAATACTGTGAAGTATAATAAAATCATGTCACAACTATTCTCCAGTTTACCAAGCTGAATTCACCCATCCTGGCCATCTTCGCTTGTGACTTGTCAAGGCAATAGAGGAAATGTTTATTGAATAAAAGATATTTTGCTGGAGAAAAGCTGTGCAACATATTTTAATTTTTGTACAGATTTGCTTTGAAACTTTTTTTTGTTCTTTTGAAAACAAAGCTTTTTGCCTTGAGGGTACAAAGTGTGGAAAAGGGCCCATCCATGTGCTGGTTTAACATAAACTTATCTGGTTCAATTGTGTAATCAATCATTACTGTGGAGAAAATAACACTAGGCTGGCATTTACTTCACATCAAATGAGTGGGGAGGTTTAATTTTCAACAACCAGGTCCTTTGTGCAGCTTCTTTACTTTGCTGTCTCTTTTATGTCCAAAACTACAGAGCAGCTAGCTCACTGAGACTTTGGTCAAAGGAAACAGATTATATAACAGTGTGGCTACTGGGCTGCTTCGTCCTCAGCATATTCACTGTGTGCAGCAGAGGGAATGGCAGTCTTTGTGTGGTTACATTAAATCCCTAATCTGCCAAGTCAACAGACAGAGGGTTTCTCTGGCCCTGCAGTATGGCGGCAGCAGCTCTGTTAGGTAATGGCTGCTCTTACCACTAGTTCTTTTCTTCCCAAGACCACCGGCCTTGTTCAGTCTGGTTGAACCGACATTGGAGTGTTTGTGCAGATGCTGCTGTGTTGTCCTGCGGTTGATCGCTCAAAGAGGAGGCTTCCAGTGAGAGAATTTTTGAGTGCACTGTGTTGCCCATCAGGGAATATTCAATGGAGACGCATGGCATATGCCTCCCACAGGCCACCTACTCATAGAGTTTGGACTGGGCCACTAACAGTCTAAGCCCATATCAGCCAACTTGGACAGCAACATCCTGATTGTGGGAGCATGTTGTACCTACACTAATAAACATTAATTTGTCATTTCGTTAATAAGCATTAATGTGCTCTCTCATGCTGTTTTCATGAGGACTCCTATGGTTAATTATTAAGTGGACCAAATACTTTGAAAATATGCAGGCATCACGTTTAGCACCAGCCTGCTATTGAATTCATTTTCACATTTTGGAGCCATAGTGCCGTCACTCCACAGGGCTCTGCCGTTTGTGCACTGAGCTCTTTATGTGTCGACTCCTCTCTAACACGAAAACCTTTTCTTGGACTGCAACAACCTTCTTTACAGACTCACTTCCACTGACCTCCAAAAACTACAATATGTTCAGAACTCAAGCTGCCCAGTTGCTCACCCCCTCCCGCTCCAGAGAACAAGTTGGACCCATCCTTCAAAACCTTCACAGGCTACCAACGGAGCACTGCATTTACCCCTTTTCACAACCTTGCCCCCTCATAACTGACAGGTCCTCTGCAACATTACCCCACTACTGATGCCGGCCATCTGACCCCCGTCACCAGGACCCAACACTGCACGCTGGGGGTCAGAGGCTTTGACAACGCTAGCACACCATCCAAACATCTGCAGCTGTCTCCAACTCACGCCCTTCATTCAACATTGCAATTAAAGTTAAGTTATTCCCAATTTGAGCAACAATAAGCAAGAGTGACATGAAAGTGACACATAATCAAAATAATAGTGATATACAGTGTGCAGGTTTAACCCAAATTACACTAACTTCTCAATTTTGTGCTTTTCAGGATAAAAATGGCAGAAAGAACGTTAAAAATAATGTCCAGATTAACTGGATGTCCAAATGAAATAAAAGATCTACCAAACGTCCTCTAATTTCCATTGGAGAGATAGAATTTGATGACGCCATAAAGGGATTATCATCAGTGAACATCCCACATTCCCGCATCAGATTACATGGTATCAGCCCAGAATTGGCCTGGGCCAAAAGTGTGCCAAAAAAATTACATTTGGCCTCTGGATTGAAAAACTCAAGTGTTCAGTACCACTGACCTGTAAAAGCACACCACACATTACACAAAAGTTGTTACAACACGGCGAGCTACAGTCTTCATGTTCAACCGTGAACCACTGCGAGAATCAACGAAGACAATTGCCATACACATCATTCCATCTGTTTCTGTATCACAAGCTAGACAAATTAATGACAAACTTTATTTATACAGCATTTTTCAAAAAGATTTAAAAAGTGTTTTACAAGTGTAAAATAGTATGAAATAAATGGACAGAGATGGATAAAAACAAGGACTACAAAGAATCAAATAAATAATTACGGGGGGGGGGCATGATGATAATGCTGGGATAGGCCCCAGCCTCCTGTGACCCTGTATAGGATAATCAGTGATTAATAATAGATGGATAAGACCAGCTGGAATAACCTTATTATAATTGACACCTTCAGTATTTGATATTTACAGTACATAATGACAACAATGGATGACACCTCTCCCCTTCCCCCAATCTACAAAACTGAAGGCAGTGTGATAGAGATGGATAACTTTATTGTCATTCAACGATACACGAAATGTATGCTAAAGAAAATTTAGTTCCACTGACTCATAGTACTGTTCCTATGAAATGTTTTTGCATACTAAAAAGCGTTACCATCTTGCATTGTGCCGGTAGCACATGTGTGTCCAGGTCCTGCTCATATCTGATTAAATTGTTAATCCTTTACTTTTTATTGCAACAAACTAAATAAACTAGGATCATTCAGAAAAATGAACAAAACCTCCTTTGTTTAAAAAAACCCAGCAATGTATTTGACATGTACTTGGATAACTAGGATCATTCAGAAAAATGAACAAAACCTCCCCTTGTTTAAAAAAACCCAGCAATGTATTTGACATGTACTTGGAATTTCTAGTTTGGCCAATTGCCTGTTTGATGTCGTCAGGGGGCGTATATGACATATACTGCAGCCCACCACCTGGGGGCAGTCAAGATGTATTGGCTTCACTTTTGGGGGCTCTCATGTCATTCATCTTTAAAATAATAAATACCCCCCAAACCAGTTTCTTTTATTTTGCATGAAGATGTTAAAGATTTTGTTTGGACCGTATTTATTTCATTTATTTATCTTATTTGCATCAATTTTGTCACTTAATTGTTCATCTGATCATGTTACAGCTGTCTCTTGTTTTTTTTGTGTTGGTTCTGTGGTTACCCGACTGTGAATTTTTTCTTGTTTAAGCTCAATTGTAACAAAATTATTAGAAAAAAAAAAAAAAAAAAGCATTGTGAAGTTTGATCCCATCATTAGCTGATCAGGATCTGATTGATTCTGGTTATTGATAGAGTTTGGCATGGAGCCCCTGTGTTTATTTGACTTCCTTCCTTCGTATTATCTAAGGGTCAACGACTGCCACCTTCTCTAATTTGCAAAACTGCACACACGTGCATGTGTGTACATGCTCCCTTCTCTCTTATCATGCCTTTCCCTGGAAGTTCTTTATCTGCCCATCAGGGCTCTAACAGAGAGTCTGGCTGGTTATTTATAGCAGCAGCCTGAGGCTGTGTGGTGATTCATCCCCAACCCTTTTGTGTTCATCGCCTCAGGTGACATTTGAACCATGCAGGGCCCCGGCCCACCTGAGTGCAGCCTCTGGCTATAGGTCAATAACTACCTCCGTGCTGAAAAGAAGAGGTTGCTCAGGTTAATTTCAAACACTTCATAAAAAAGTTTGTAAAAAAACAGACAAATTGCAAGAGTAATGAGATCTAAAAATATTCTCTAGTGCTCTCTATTTCTCTGCCTCTTCTTTCCTTTTCTCCTCTCCCCCATTGGTTCTCAGCGGGGACCACCAAAACTCCTTTTCATCTTTGAGGAGGGTGTCTGACTTTGACAAGTTCACTTCAGTCTCATCGCGTGAGGCTCCATTAGTGAGAGGGGTTAGAGAGTAATGAAAGATGTGCGGCAAGGGGAGGGAGGCGGGAAAGCATACACGGCTGAGTACACAGGACTTGGCAGGATGTTACTTTCCCTGAGCTGTTTTGTCAACAGGTGAAGATGTAGCTGCACACTTGACTCGTATTGTTCTTCTCCCTGCTCTGCAGCCGCTGTGAAGAATGGGAATTTAAAGACTAAGAAAAGGAGGTTGTCAAGCCGACCGATCGTGTTGATGTGACAACACTTTCCTCTGTCAGTCTGAATTGTTTAGGTGACATGGGTCAAACCAGCCCACAGTCCCTCTGTTTGACCAAGTGTGAAAATGAGAAGACATTAACTCCCAGGTTCCCGTTTGTAAAATTAGAGCAGTTTTTTGTATAACACACTGAAAAAAATTTGCAATTTGCCCAAGACATTTTATAATTCCACTTTAAAAGGGAGGTCTCTGGAACATTTTTCGTTGCATTTAAAAGGAGCACTTTGTGTTGTTGAGTCTTATTGTTAGTCGGAATGTTTTGGGTTGGAAGCTGAGCTACAAACCTACCAACCTGGTAAACCTACAGCATAAACCTGATGTTTGATGGCCTGGGAATGAAACTAGACATTTAAGTTTTAAACCTCCATTAGTTTTTTTTGTTGTTTTTTTTTTTTTGACTCCTTGGGGTCAGTACAACAAGCTGCAATGAAATACTTAAAAATTGAAATATTTTTGTCTTACAAAGTTGTTCAGGCCAACAATTTAGCAAACTGTTCCATATTCACACATCAAGCTGACAGAGAGCAAACGTAGTATTTTTTTTGACATTTGAAGATTGTAGAACTCAGCATTAAT
Source organism: Mola mola (assembly GCA_001698575.1). Taxonomy (NCBI): domain Eukaryota; kingdom Metazoa; phylum Chordata; class Actinopteri; order Tetraodontiformes; family Molidae; genus Mola; species Mola mola. Next base: position 12,484,233 of record KV751348.1, on the reverse strand, counting down.
TTTGGCCGCTATTTTAGATTTAGTCTTGGTCTTTAGATAAAAATGCTTATTTGTTTTAGACACGTTTAGTCGCTTTTATTATTTTAAGCTGTAGTTCAGTTCAGTTTTCTTTGGACAAAAGTCATTACATTTTAGTCACAGCAGTCACAGCAATTTCACTACTGCTCATAAAAGTGAAGGATTAAGTCCTGAAGCACATAGCCCCCTTGTTTCCTGGACGCAGAGCAGAAAAATGCTAATACTGAGATTCTGTCTAGATTGCTCAAATTTTGACTGGATAATTAGCTTCTTTTTAAAAAAAAAACAAAGATCTATTTGTAGCTCGCTGCTTTCTCGTCTTTCTCTCTTTGATTTAGGAACATTTTTGTAATTGTTTTTGATCAGGAAATCAACTTTGGGTGATTGATATTGTTAAAATCGTCTTTGATTATTTCTCTCGGGCTGCAGGGAACAATTTGACATAGTGGCCAAACCGTCTAATGACACCTTCATGTGACTGGCCCAAAATAGACTTTTTTTTTTTTTTTTGTAAGCAAACTGCGGATGAATTGAAATAGCTCGTCTCACAATTATGTGCATGTGGTTCCATAAGATCTTTAAAAGTCTGTAAGAGGTATAATTCAAGATGATTGTATTCACTGGGTTAAACTGGAAGGTCTGGCTTGTGTTCATGTACAACTTTGACAGGAATTTTGTTGAGATTGTATTCAGGTTTTCCCATAAATGTTCATACACACCAACCAGTCGTAAGTCAGGGCAGAAAAATTTGCACAGGAACACATTGCAACAATGTCTTGACCTTTGTGAGTGATTTTCTTTTGAATGAGACTTAAATAGCTCCTTAATATGGTTCACACTATGACTTTTAAGCTAAATCTTGCAATTGCTACCAAATTTTGGAGCTTGGAGACAGCCCTCATTTGACTGGTAGTCACCAGTCGTTATGTGTGAACAGTTCAAAGATGAGACCCAAGGGGCCTGCTGTAAATAAATGGTTTAGCATCTTATCTTTATCCTAAATTGTTACTTATAAATTGTGATTATTATTGATTACAGTTTGTATGCCTTTTCTTTTTTTTTACAATTTAAAGATTTGTCCATGAAATGTTGACTAATGAAGCCTGTGGACCTACTGCGTGCAAACACACTTACACAGTGGTGTATGTGAAGCTGTACGACCATGGAGCCCCAGGAATGAAGCTTACCCCATGAATGGACTTGACACTTCTCTCTAATGTAATGAAAAATGGCCTTAATAAATTCAAATAACCATGGTATGCCTAAATTGGCAACAGATGT
>KV751348.1:12463493-12482614 GCA_001698575.1 Mola mola | reverse complement strand
AATTAAGATAAAAAGATAAAGAGTCACTTTGAAAGGAGCAGATACAAAGATCATGAGTCGAATTAATGTAAAAGGACAGGAACGACAACATCAGAGAGGTGAAACTGAGGACTACAATCCCCGATAGATGGGACAACTATCGCCCTCCTGCTCACAGCTGGAATAAAATCACTTCTCCATGGCCCACCAGTTATTGATTTACCCCTGCACCTGTAGGTAAGGGGTAAATCATCTGCACACGAAAAGAACATCCAAGTGCTGAGAAGAGTCTCGAGTTTGGTTCTGGTCGCAGTTTCAAAGACAGATGAGATCATTACAGAACCACAAAAGTCCACCAATCCGCCTTTTGACAGGAGCAACTGCTGTTTGTTTCCCAACAGTCAGTGTTGTCTCTTTTAACCACAATTGTTTCCTAACTCCAGATGACACTGACAAATGATCATAGATATTAAAACATTTCCAGCTGACTATTCACTTGCTGTTTCTAGTGATGTCACCTTTTTTAGATCTCAGCAGTTCCGTATCTTTTAAATGGATGGACTAGTTTAGAGAACAAGCTACTGTAAGCTAGTATTAACTTGTGGAAACAAAAACTGAACAAATCCTTACCTATTTAGTAAATGGCATATTGTGGGGTTTTTTTTTTACAATGCAACAATTCCCATGATGGCACAGCCACACAGGTCTCATCCCCAGCCCTTTTTGTCATGGACACATCCATCTACATTCATCCAGACACACATCTGTCACTTGTAGATGTAGACGTTGTGCCTCGTGGCAAGAAGCATAGCTTGTACATAAGCCTTTATAGCTGGTTCAGAAACAACAAAGAAAATGCTTACAGCATCCACCATAGATGACAAAGGGATTGCTGTGCATGAGGAAAGTAAATTAACTCTTTGGATGGTGATGCCAAAGGTTTGGGCAATGACACAACCAGTCGATTGGCCATTGTGAGCTTTAAGAATGTCTGTAAGCGTCTGTCGCCCAAATCTTTTTGGTGTGTTGTTCGATATCCACATTGTCTTTCCTTGTCTGCGTTTCTATTAGATGAACTGGGCATTAGTTCACTCTAATTGGCTGTTAGGAAATGAGTGCAAGAGAACAGAGACAACACAAGTTACAATTGCTCCTTAATATTTTACTCTGCTTCATTGTTTCTTCATCCACAACCAACAGGCTGACAGCACCAGTACCATGTTTTTCTTCTTGTCAACCACATAAAACGATAGTAATGAGCAAACGCTGTTTTGTTTACAGCTTTTTTCTCCACAGATATGTCTTCTGGTTCCCCTTATAGCACATGTGCAGAACATATGCACTAGTGGGCATCTGTACAAGTTAGACATTGTTGCGGTGAGTTCCAGTGCAACTTTCTTGTCCTGACGTAGGTGACACGAGGCGCCACAACAGGGCATCTGTCGTTACGTCAATTTCACATGTCCCAACCCTAAAACTGGTTTTAGAAGGGGTTATTTCACAACAGAGTCCTGCATTGGTCAAGTTTTGGTAACTCATACCTCGTAAAGTCAAGTTCCAAAACCGACACGTTACCTTCAAATATCGCTAAATCAAACCCTGCCCAAACCCGGTTAATTGAAGTCCCGCAACCCAGAGTCTGGATTGTTATTAACCATGCAGGCTTATAGAATTGTCTCTCAGTTGTTACAGTATTGCTGAGCTTCTGCAGCTTTCAATGTGTTTCCTCAGTGACAACGTGACATGTCTATCTTGCAGCTATCAAATGCTGACACTTCACAGCACTGTTTACAAGCAGCAACCCGACGCTGTTATCTCAAAAAACTTCTCCCAGACATCCGACTTGGCCTTAAATTACATACTAGTCACAATGTGGTGCTTTCCATTGGCTGTTTTTGCTTTTATAGCCTCCTTTTTCATGCAGCTACCAACTAACTGCAACATCACAGTGCATCAATGATGTTTGGGCTGGATGGCACGAGGTGAAAAGATGTGCCATTGTCTTTCATAATAAAACAACATTCTGGCTGACTCGGCTTGATAACATTAGTAATTTAAAAGGTGAAATGCTGCACATTATTTTTGTTTCTGCTTTCTTCTGAAAAACCAACATTTTTACTCTCCCCTGCATTTTGTTTTGTTTTGTTGTTTTACCCGGGCTCATGAATTTATTTAAATATATTTTCTTTAAGAGTCTCTCTGGGTTACCCAGCGGGGACTTGTTTGTATCCAAGTCTAGATCACATCCTATTCCCCCTCTGTGAAAGATTGGCAAAGAAAATGCTATCTTGTATGCCTCCATGGTAAATTAAACATGACAAACGCTAACCCAAGGTGAAGAAACCATGTTGCCCACATGATAGAAAAGTATGTACTTGAATAGTTAAATTGGTTAATAATTTATAGTTTGTGAACTATTCAGATAAAACATGTTAGTCATAATTTCAATTGACCAGGGCTTGTTACCCTTTCAAAGTAAATACAACAGGGATATCTACAAATTTGTGTCCCTCTGCATATGGCTGGTGCCTGTTTTGACCCCCCATTCTGTCCCTGGAAAGCCACCCCTGCAACATGTGCTTTGAGGCCAAACAAACTGATAAAGCCCAAGAAATTTTATTTCACCAGTCATCGACCCTCAGCAGATTTTGACTATGATTTAACACAGTTAGAAATATTAAAGTGACAAGTATTCTTTCATGCTCTACAACCATATTGAAATGCTTTTTAAAGTATTTACTGCCAGCACAAAATTTAGAACAAACGTGGGAAGTCACATCATTGACTTCAGCTGATAAAAATTAATCATCTACACAGAAATATTTTCCTTTTATTCTTTCTCTTTTGTCCTTGTGTCCCTCTCTCCTCCCGCTCCCTCTCACTTTAAACTTGGCAGACATGAACACACTCTGTGACCGTTCCTCAGAAGTCTCCCGGCCTTAATCCTCCCTCGGTTTATGAGACGGAGGGACACGTTACTTCTCACTTCCACACTGTTTGATCCCACATATTGCGCTCTTCTGGTTTAGCAGGGAACATAAAGGCAGAGCCAAGGGAGGACAAAGCAAAAGATGCAGGGAGAAGGGAAAAAAGAACAAAGAAAAAAAGCAAGAGCATGAGCGCTGTGACTTTGCCAATATGAAAACAAGACATAACGCACCCGTTGCCAAGACGGATATCTTTCTTGTTTGAAGTCAGGAATGATTTGACTGAATCCCTGGGTTAACATTTTCATGCAGTTATTATGTATTGCGACGAAAGAGGGATGAAGAACAGAGGGATGGGAGGAGGAGGGACGCATGATATGAATTCCTTTTGGGGAGGACAGCCATATCAAAGCAAGTGGGCAAATGTGATTTGTGGTGCGACCTGCAAAGTGTTCAGAAAGGAATGATATGGCTGAGAGGTGTAGCACTTTGATCTCAGTTTGGATTGGCTGACAAGATGCCCACAAGATGTTATAAATCAAAAATGGGGGCATGGGGGAGGTTGAGAGATTTCATATTTTCCTCCAAATGTTTTGATGTCTTAGTCTGAGGCATGTTTGACATTCTCTGGCAATCGCCCCATCATGCCATGAAAGAAATGTGATGGGAGACGGGAGAGGAAAGAGTCATGATGAAAACCATGCACAAGTAGTACCAGCGTGCGTGCAGTCTGGTTCATAGGGTATGGACACTGGAGTGTGATTGGTGTGTTTTCTCTCTTTGTCCAAGAGAGACAATACCAAACCCCCTCGGGTGGGAGCATCTTGAAGGAATCCTGATCCCTGTGGAAGGCAATCTGGCACCTGACGGCTGGACAAAGCTGAGGTCAAGGGGTAGTGAGTCAAAGGTCAGGAACGGAGGCCTGGTGGGAAAGCAGAAGAAAGACCAGTGCATCATCTTCAATCATTTTGTCTCCTTCTTATCAAATGTCTGTTTCTTTTTGGGAAAGATGCTTTGCCTTACTGATGCAGCCACTTGTGGAATGAAGGAAGTCAGCTTGTATGTTTCCTGTCTTTGCTAGTCCATTTCATTTTTCTTTCTTGTCTTCTTTCATTCTCACTCTGACAGTACTGATATGTTCTCAATCCCATCCCAAACATGGCAGCTTCGCCAGAAGCCACAAAAGCTTCAAAACCTAATCTTTTAGTGGGGAGTCTTGTGTATGACCCATCCAACCAACCCAGTGACCTTCTAAGTCAGATTTTTCTTGTCAATGCAATATAGGGATACCTCCAGAAATGACAACAAGAGCATTTTATTGTTTATTGTTTAATTCTATGAAGCATAGGAAAAAAAGTGCGTAGCCATGCTAGCAGCTCTGTGAGCCTACGGGCACAATGATGCTTTCATTTAAATACTAACATGATCATATTTGAGAATGATACCATGCTTAGAGCAGGTACACTGTTTAATATGTTTATTATCTTTATTTAGCTTGTAAGCATGCTGGAATTCTTGATTAATCAGCATCAAAGATGCTCTGCAATGATATTAGTGTATAAAAATAATGCATTGTAATGTCAGTGCTAGTACAGTACACATTACACATCAAAACAATACAAAACGAGGTAACAAATCATTCAGCTCATTTGGCCTTATCCTTTAAGGGTAAAAAATAGTGATCTGCTTCCCAAGTTAACCTCTCCAAATCACGGTAACAGTTTATTAATTTTTTCCTGAAATCTTATGTCACAGTGTAAAATAAGGTGTGCCCAGCAGTCTGATCACTAGGAGCATATTTAGCACCAAAGAATGCCAGTGGAATTGATTTACTCTCATATGACTTTGCTAAATACTGCTTAAAGCAGTCTGTGATGTTCTTCCATCCATCCTTCCATCCATTTCCTACCACTTATCCTGTTAGGGGTCATGGGGGTGGGGGGCAGCTGGAGCCTATCTCAGCATCTTCGGGTGAAGGTAGGGGACACCATGGACAAGTTGCCAGTTCATCGCAAGGCTCACATATAGAGACAAACAACCATCCACACTCACATTCACACCTACGGGCAATTTCGAGTGACCAATTAACCTAACGCCCTGTTTGCATGTTTTTGGACTGTGGGAGGAAGCCAGAGTACCCGGAGAGAACCCACGCAGGCACAGGGAGAACATGCAAACTCCACACAGAAATGCCCTGACCCGGAATCGAACCCAGGACCTTCTTGCTGTGAGGCGACAGTGCTAACCACTGCATCACTCTGATGTTCTTCCCTCATCAGAAAACCTCCTGCAGTGGTTCAATAAAGACCCACCCTGCCTGCTGTGCTAAGCTCCAGCTACCCTCAGACACATCATCACTGGTTGTGAGGAAGTCTCTCCCAAAGCAGGTACACATGGAGGGACTAACAGGTACTGATACACCTGGCAGCAACAACTGAGACAAAGAAAACTTCTATTAATGCCACCAAAACATCAAGCACAGTTCCAAGGACACGAATTTTTGTGCCAGTCAGCTGGAGGGAGCCTGGGACTAGAAAATTCTAAGGCTTATATTCCCATTATGTATCTCCACCAACACCATAAGACCTGCATGAATGGATACTGGTACTCTGGTCCATCACTCTGTGCATCGTTTCTTTCATGGACCAGGCCCTGGGAGGATGCTGTCAATGAAACAAATGAGAGGAAGAGTTTGTGGTATGCAGACATGACATCAGAGGCAGAATAGCGAGGCCAGAGAGCATTAGTCTGCCCAATAGATTATGGCTCCAGGGGTTCTATTGCAACAACTACCATCAAGTTGCTCAAAGAACTGAAAATCTACTGATAAGCACTTCCCCAGACCATTAAAGGAAGATCAGGGACTGCAGAACAATGCTATGGCTATGGATCTGGAGGAAAAGCCTCAACTGGGCCTCAAGATGTTAGGGATACATACCCAAGTTTGATCAACAGAGGCTGTCTTCTATTTAAAGGACTTAAACACCCGATGACACTAAGGAATACAACTGATATGTCCCTATTCGCTGGTGTTCAAAAATATCTGCAGGTGATCCTGGACAGCTGCTGGTAGTTGACATTCTAGTGCATCCAGTGCAGAGAGCCTTTAAATCTACAATATAATAATATTTTAATATAATCAGTGATTTGCATCTTCTGTGTAGTGTATGTGCAATGCAATACAATATTATGGTAGTTTGTACTGTCGGGCGTAAACTTTTTCTGATCATAAGAATAACTGTGTGTTGTTTTAAATAACCAGACCAGAAAGGAAACAAGAAGGAGACAGAGTCATTTACAAACACCATACTTCCCAAAAGTATTTGAATTATTATCCTGAAAAATTAAATAAATAAAACACTTACAGCGTTATAGTGCTGAACAGAAAAAAAAGCAACGTGTGACTTTGCTGTGAATGAAAACCCTTTTGCGCCACACATTCAAAGAGATGAAAAGGATGGTTTATGGGTAATAAAGAGGGGCGCCATTGTAGTCATTGATGGGCCACTGTGTGACTCTCTCTCTTAAAGTCAGACCTCCTTTATGCAGACTTGAATGGAGTACATTTACTGGCTTAAGTCTTGTGATGGTTATTCTCGTCTTTCAAGTTGTGTCTTCAAGCTGTTGTCGTTTTAGGTAACTCGTTCTTCCTCCTGGTGATTAAAGACATTCTGTGCCCTGTTTAAATACTGACGTGTTTGATTAATTAAGTCCTGTTGCTGCTTTGGCTTCCTTTGAAGGTCAGGTTTGTGATCCAAGTAGCCAAGTTAAAGAAGAAAAATGATTAACTTGGCAGTTAGCGGCGGGGCAAATCATCAAACTGTCACCCTGCAGAGCAGGATTAAGCTCCCTCTGCTTGTTTATTCACTGAAGCATGTGCATGTTTTCTTAATGTTCATTCAATAATAAACCCAGATTTACTACCAACCCAGTGGCCCCTACCTTCCCCTGCCTCTGTTGTGCTCTCTTTTTCCTCTTCCCATTGCCCATTGATGTCTTTCTTTTCTTACCAGTGACTTTTAGTGCCTACACAGGGAGCCCCATAATTCAACTGAGCTCAGTTTAGAAGGGAAAGAAGCACCACACTGAGCCATAGTTTCATCCGATGTAAACACATGAACATGGCATTGAGAAAGGCTGTATGTGTGGTTAATTAGCATTAGCATTAGTCTTTAGCATTTACGCAATAAGGAGCATATTTTCCTTCCCCTTATTGTCCATTTATTATTTTGTAACATTTATTATGAAAAAGTGTATGTAGCAGTTCATTCATGTAATCCTCATCTAAAACTAAGATCAATAAAATCTAATCTATTTTCATCAGAGAGATTAGAGAAAAGTTAATGTAGGAGTGCATAATGGCAGTTTTACAATAAATGTCCCTACCAAAGTTAAAACCGTGGCAAAATGGCCTTGTAAAGTAAATATGCCAAATATTTTTTCAATTAATGGCCTATTTACTCATATATTCATTTTAAATTGTGTTTTTTGTTTTTCTATTTTTGTAATATTCCTGAAAACTTTGTGTCTCCGGCTCACCATTATTCCCAAGATCATCATCTCCTGAGCCACAGGGAATTCATAAACTGACCATGCAAACTCTGGCTAATCCTCCTGTTACAGTACTGGGTTTCATGAATCTGGTATTGTCTTAGGAGGGAGATTCTTCTCTCAGATTCTCCATGTCTAAAATTGTTTAACTGAAAGTGGCTTTTCTTCAACGGGAGTCACAAAAATAGGTTAACCTAGCAATTTTGTGAATTGGAAATGTTATAGATCATTTTTATTTTACCCATTTATTGATTTAGTTTATTACAGATTATTGTCTCTCTTCACATATTTCTCTGTCCTGTAAAAGTTGAAAACAAAGAGTTTATGATAATTGATATTTACATGCATATGCATATGCAGCAATATTCATCCACAAATATCTAAATTTTCCAAAGGATATTAATATTATCTTTCATGCCAAAGCTCTTGCTCTCCTCTGTTGTCACAATGGCTCTTAATGGCTTAAATGGGAACGGAACCAATGGGGATTAGAGAGAGAGAACATGCTAGACTGACATAAAAATAACTACAATAGACAGACTTTGCTTACAGCTACATTTGAGATCGGGCTTAATCTCCACACGCGGCCACTGTAAAATAGGTTAAAGGAAAGTCATGGCTCTGGGCGGCTTCTTGGTTCTGATATGCTGTACGATGTCATGTGACTCAATCAAAGTGAGCATGCACACTCCATCTCTCGCTCTCTCTCTCTCTCTCTCTCTCTCACACACACACACACACACACACACACACACACACACACACACACACACACACACACCGTTATCCTTTAACAATCCAACTCCATCCTCTAGTGAGTGCATCAAAAAGCACTTAACCCCTCCTTAGCTCATCCCCCCATCTCTGTTTTTATTTCCCTGTTCAGTCACACTGCTGCTTTTCACTCTGAGTCTGCAAACACTCAGCGGTGGTAGCAGGCCTTTTGCTCGGCCCCACCAAAGACAATGGTGGAGCTGCAGGGGATGGAGACGTTGATGCGAGGGGTTGTCGAAGGAAGGGGGGTTATTTTGTTGAGTGATTTGGAGGGGATGACAGCAGAATGTTTTTTTTTGTTGTTGGACTCTTGCGTGTGGAAGAGGCTTATGTCTCTTAAAAAGCAGTGCTGAAGACGAGCAGTGAATAGCAGAGCAGGATGCTTGTCGTTAAGTGGTGGAAGGTGTTTAAAGGAATATTTGATAGCGATCAAGCAGCTGTTTCCCTTCAGGCTGATGTGGGATGGAGACCTACAGCACCTGGTTAATGCTTCATGTAGCAACAAACACAAAACTACATCAGCAAACGTGGCTCAGTATATTTGTGTATGTGGAATTATAGTGTCAAAAGTTTTTCCCTTTAAAAAATAAAAAAATCCACAATTATGCATAGTTGCAAAATGTAGTAAACACACCACAAGCACAGTTAAAGATTAGTCATATCTCCCCCCAAATTGTCTAACAAGTCAAGACAACTTACAGTTTAACCAATAAGAAGGCAGAATTGACTAAGGTTATTATTCTTCCTAATTTAGCATTTAAACTCCACAGCATCTTAATTAAAGCAAAGAAATAACTAGAATCTTGAATATATGCACAAATATTTCGCTACGAAATGGTAAGAACAGGGTGATTTGAAAATGTCTAAAGCCTTCATTCCACCGGACACAGCTTTGTTCTGTTCTGTTCAATTCAGATTCAAATCCCATCAGAAGCAACAAGGAGTAAGTACTTAAAATCTTCTCATGGCACAACGAAATCAAGAGCCCAAAACTTACACTGCATTGACTAGTTAAAAACTATGCTAATAAGATAGTGTGGCAGTACTGGTGTCTCAGACTTGCATTCTTTTCAAACATAAAAAATACCTCTCTAATGATAAGGAAACCGAAATACACCCCCTCCTGTTGTACAACGTGCATTAGAAGAAAACTGTACAAAGGGATTTAGGTTAAAGGGGGGTTTCGCTTAAGTCAAATACCAAGTGGGTCAGGTTTATTGTAAGCAGACCATTTTGCACAAATTGCACCCGAGGAATGTGTTCAAATGTTTCCAACCAAATAGACAAGAGTTTCTAGCTTATAACATTTTTCAAGGCAAGGTCTATAGTGTGACAAACAGGGTAGAAGTTGACTTTGCCATCACGCACCTCAATTTTAACCTTTCTAAAGGGGCATCATCAGGCCTGATTGTCCAAAATAGGAATTAACCGAGTTGCTCTTAAATTTTAAGGAGGAGTCAGTTGCACTCTGTTAAGGGTATGAAAAGGGTGACGTGAACGATCCCATCAATGCAGAGGGATTTTGAGACTTGACAAAATATAGCAAAAGAAAAACAAGAGCCACCTCCCAAATAATATGACCGCTACGAGTGTTCAGTAATTGCATATACAGAATAGGCTTTCTTATTTTACAGTTAATATTATTTATCATCTTGTGTGTCTAACTATTACCATTAACAATACCATAAAAAAATATAATTTTTTCCAAGGCTAGTCTTTTTCTTTTTTTAGGTCTTTTGTATCTGTGTTTATATTCATTAACATCATCATCACTGGCAGATCACAAAAAAAGATTTAAAACTTCTTCACAAACTTGTGCTGTAGCTGTTAAACCATGCATTGGTTCAAATGCAAGGAAATATATCCTTATAAAAAATGTCCTTATGCAGTTTTTCAGTTCAAAACTGTCTCCCTGTGTACTGTATGAACTGAATAGTAATTATAATCCACTATTTCAACCGTCTGGCTGGATACATTTGCATCACAAATGACCACAAAATAGATTCAAACACAATTAATTAGTTAAAATGGCACCATACCTTACTATTACCAGGAAATAACTTTTAAAGTTATTGTTTCAGTTATATGCTCCCATCATTTATAGCAGTTTGTCACTAAGGATAATCCTCAAAGAGAATCTGATCATTCTTTTCTTCATTATTTGGGTTTTAATAAATATCAGCATATCATCTGTATAGTATAGCATTTGGCTTGAGTAGGTATTGGATGTGTGCTCATCTTGACCTTTGTTTGCACATTCTGACGATGGCAGTTTTTTTACCTGAAGGCCTTTAAAGAGGAAAAGAGGAAAGAGGAGATACAGAAAGAGAGGAAATGGCTTTGGCCAACATGTAAGAATGGATTTGTTATGCTCCATTACAACAAGAGGGTACTGTAATACCCTGCCGCATAAAGAGGCAGAATTTAAACCTGGAAGGTGACAAGACAATAAAGTAACCCTCTGACAGAACTGGTCTTCATTATAAAAACAGCATTATAAATACAAAACCAGCTGCATTGGTGGAAATAACTGAATCCATTGACTCAAGCAATGTACTAAAAGGTGTAACTTGTAATTACTAAGCAATATTCAGAAGAGGTAGAAAATGGCCTACGGAAACTTAATTAGATTCTAGTAGCAATGCAGAGCATTGACTGGATCCTGGTGTTTTTAGGGAATTTTGTTTGTTATAACTTCTGCCAACAAAGTTGGAGGAGGTTATGTTTTTGCCTGTGTCCATTTGTTAGAATTCTAGAAAAGACTGAAATAGAGAGCCCCAACTGGTGTCATTTTGTTGCTGACTGAACTGGCTACAGATGATTAAATTTTTGGCTGTCCTAGGTCACTAAAAGGTCAAAAAACGCAATTTTTGGCCATCTGTCCTGAATAGAGTGGTCAAACTGGTGTCATTCGGCACTGGCTACAGATGACCATTTTACCTTTCAAGGTCAAAGGTTAAGTTCACTGAAAGGTCAAACACGTTTTTGGACATATCTCCAGAAGGATTAGACATAGAGAGGTCTAACTTGTGTTATTTTATAACATATCCCATCACATAGCCTGAACCAGCTCGATATGCAGGCCATGTGTCAAGAGCCAGCATGTGATCTTTGTTGCATCAAATCTGCGCTGACCTGAAAATAACACTTATGAATGTCCAAAACAAAAATAAAAAAAACACAGTATGGTAGAAAGATAAAATATGAGAGTCCAGAAAAAAATGACCTTAAAAGATGAGCATTTATTGCTGCATCGGCAGAGATTTCCACTTTTTAAGTACTTTCTAGTTATCATTATTATTGATCAAACATCTAAATAAACAAAGAGAAAAAAAAAATAAACAGCAATGAGGAAAAAAAGAAATCAAACACTTTAACTATATATTTGAAAAGGAGATAAGAAATACAAAATTAACAAGTACAAAGTCATTACCTGCACCAAGGAGGTAATGTTTGCTTATTGGCATGTTTGTTTGCAAACAATTTAACTCAAAACTACCAGATAAGTAGTAAGAAAATTTCAGACAGGTCAGCACTGGGCAAAGGAAGAACTGATTAAATATTGGTGGTGATCCAGCTCCTTGGAGTACCGCTATCAAGGAAATTTGGTTTCATGAAAACGTAGTCAGTACCGTCTATATTAACTCAAAGCTATAACTTAAAATGCTGTTTTGAGGGCCAAGGGAATTAAATATCACACTGTCAGTGGGTTGGGAGTATATTTTACCAAGGCACAGGCATGTGGGGTAGATTTTTAACCTTGGCAGAGGGCTGCACTCTTTGCTCTTTTAGTTTCCTTATAATTTTGTGCTTGTTGGCAAACAAAATTGTACAGTGAACTAACCTAAATGATGATGATGTTATTATTAGGAACCTAGTTTGCAGTATACAGTGACTACTTCATAATGATAGGATCAAGCAAAAACTTGTTATTAGTTTATGTAACAGATTTGAGTATCGTACGGTCACCAACCAGCTGGATATTTGAAAATTAGCACAATATGACAGCAGGTAATACACAGGGAGTTCATTTTCTTTACTTCAATACTTTCTTCTCTCTCGTAATGAATCTGAAGCTTTTCATTTGGGGAATTCACATTCACTGGCAGCAGATTTAATGTCTACCATCACCAAAACATCTTCCTCCACACAGCAGTCCATTGATGCCAAACCAGTGGTGAGAATAGGCCTGATGACGGGAGGGGGAATGCATATCTGGTGAGACGAGTCTTCATATAGCAGCTCATCATGATACATGGAGAGGGAAGAGGAAGATTAAGAAAGAGAAGTGATCAAAAGAAGGTTGTTTTCGATTAAGACATTTATAAGAGTGGTCATCACTACAGTCAAGATATTTATAGCCAAAAATAGGACATTTTAAAGAGATTATAACACGTTATCTTTTCTTTCCACCAATAATATTTCAGCATGTTTGCATAGTTACAGTGCAATTAAATACCACCTTTGAATGAACAGCTGCAAAAAATTGTCCACTTTTCCCCGCAACATTAAGAGAGGGAAACTCCACCTTGCTGCAACCAGGTACATTAGTCTTGGTTGCAATGGGGTTTTATTTAACAAGCTTGTGGGTCAGCCTTTTTTTTCCCCATCATCTTTATAGTCAATATACTGAGCCTAATTTGAAGGGCCTGCTCCCTACAGATACATGATAGAATGCTAACTGGGAGTTAAAACTCAATAGCCCCTTTTACAGTTTGCAGACAATTATAACTTTGGCAACACAATTATGGCAGACCACAACAGCTTGTCAAGCTATGCAAGGGTACCAAACACCAAAGACTGCGAATGCTACGTTAACAAATTGACATTGGCAAATTGTAACTAACTTCCAGATCTGTGTGCTATTAATGAACTGAGAAAATTTTAGCAAGTGGCCCAATATAGTCACGCATTTGATGAGAAACATAGTGTGAACACCAATGAGAAAGTATGAGCACAAAAATCACTATATGCTTACTATGTTATCTGTGGACATGTACAAGACATGAAATACCATAACATAGGTATCACAGTTTGTGTCTTGAAAACAGAGATCCTTCACTGCCAAAGACAAGGGCACAAGAATGTTATGTATGACGTGTGGGTTGTCATCAACAAACCTAAAAACTAGGCCTTGTACCTGCATGGCAGGGTAAGTATTATTTTGTATTGTTCGCGTGCTAGTGAGCAAGCTTAATTATAATGTTCCTTTGCAAACATGAATTCTGCCTCTCTTTACTGTTTGTGGTCAGTCGTGAACCTGTCAGAATCCTGTAGAACTTGAATTTACCAGTGGAATATCACAACTGTACATGCAACAACCAGACATTTTGGTGCTCATGAAACATGTAATCAATGTTTTCAGTTTGCTTATTTGTCTGTATGACTGGGGATGACCACTACTTCCTGATATGCCTACAGTGTTCACCATCTTAGTTTGGTGTTAGCATGCTAATGTGTGCTAATTAACGCAAATCACAGAGTATTACCACTGAAGCTGATGAGAATTACTGTAAGTAGACTGCTTTATACCTGATGATGCGAAAAAGCTGATCATTAAAGTTATAACAATCCATTTAGAAGGAGTGATATCAGACATACAGTGTTTTAGGCTTCTTAATGGCTGAGTGTAGGGATAGAGAGGTTGAATAATCTGATCTGAGATCTGTAGCTGAAGGGAGCGAGTTCACCCTCCATCTGCTTATATCAGGTTATACTTGACCGGTAGGGTGTTCAGCATTTTAGCTAGCATGTTGTTAATCTGCTTAACTGAGCTTTAGAGTGATGGAGTTCCTCTGTTTCACACACACACACACAAACCTACTTTCATCCTCCTTTCTCACACACGAAGACACATTTCACATTGTCATTCGCACATATACACACACACACACACACACATGCACAGACAATCTTGCTGCGCTCCATCCTGTCTGTTTTCATTTCGTCAATCTCACCTTTCATTCCCTGTCACACACAGTCTTATCCCCATCTGTTCTCCTCTATTTTCGTTCCCTCAAACACAAACAGCTGGTTTCACTGCTTTGTCTTAACAGTGTTTTCTCATTCTTACGTCAGTATATTTTAAAATGTTCAACACCCAAGACTGCAGCATGCATCTAACTGATGCATATTTGACTGGAGCTAAAAACTGTTTTCTTTATTGAAATAAATCTTCATGTAATAAATCTTCACACAGTGTCGTATTTGTCTAGCTCTTGCAGAACCACTCAATTTATGAATTTTACATATTTACATTATATACCCACTGGTAAAAGTGTTGGCCAATGTCTACAGATGGTTTGAACCAGCTCCTCCAACAGAAATGTGCCAGGAAAGTGTGTTACGCAAATAAACCTTGAGCTCGACTGTGTGCCTTTCACCACCACAAACATTTGCTTTGTCCTCTGTTTGTTGTAAATGCAGTCAGCTCTTGAAGCGTGTCCTTAATAAGTGTTTAATACCTGAAACATAAAGAGGGGTTTGAGGCTGCTTACAACTGCACAGATATCTGTCCAAGCAGGTTTGTGGGATTGGGAACAGCCTCATGGGTAGAAAGTTTGGCTCAGTGGCTTCAGGTTCGGATGTGGGAAGAGAAAACATCATGTCTTCACCACCAAGAAACAAGTGTCATCGCATTCAGATGCAACATAAACCTGAGTTAAAGCTGTCAGTCAGGAACCATTACTCCTTTGTTTCATTCTGAAATACTAAACTAAATTTTATGTAACAAATGCTCAGGCTCATGTAATGTTCCATTTGCTGAAGATGGCAAGGGGATATGGCCAAAACCTCAGGAGATGAGCTAGAAGTGAATTTGTGTTGAGTATTTATTTGTTCCTTTTCCAGTTCCCTGTTTTAAGAATGCACTACTATACGGACACCTCTGTCTAACTGATCTGGTTTAAAACACTGAGCCACAAGAGCTCCTTATTCATACTCAGCATCAGGTGACAACCATGACATCAATGCCCCTAAACGGTAGCTAAGAAACAACCGTTACTACAATGCAAGATGAACACACAACAATTAATAATTAATAATATTCTTTGCCTTCAGATCCAGGTTCCAAGACCTGGTTCTCACTGAAACTGAGATACTAACACTTGTCCCCCGATCAATTTTAAATTAAAATGAATTGTCAATAATGTCCATCATAAACAGAACCAGAGTGCTATTTTTTTCTGCATGATAACATGATTCCTGTACAGTTAGGTTAGGTAGGGGGCTTTTCGAAGCAGCTGCATTAGCGATGAATGCCAGCTACCTGACATTACCAGACCATTGCACAGGATTTCATTTGATTAACTTTCCAAACATGATCCGAGTGGCACCTATCACAGTATCTGACAACAAAGCAATGGCCAGCAAAGGCCGGTTTGAGGACAGGGAATACAGTACCACGGTGGAGTTGTTAAAAGGTATGGCACCTAGCGAAACCTTATAGGATGTCACTGATGTCAGTACATCTCAAAGGATGTGTTCAATCTCTGTGAGCACAGCATTGAGTTGGACTGGTTTCCCGGACAGCAGCTGTATAATTTTCAGGAACCATGATGCATCTATGTGCTCTGGAACCCCCAGAACAATTGCTAAAACCACCTCCTGATGGCGGGGAAGGCAAAAAATCCGTGAAATATGTAAAGGATGATCAAATCTAGCCTGTGATTTTTCTCATCATGTCAGGAGCTGTCATTCTCCAGCTATTGATTGAACTCTTTACAAATCATTTCTTTTTTTTCCTTTACATGTGTCTTTAAACTTCTATACCTTTACCTCATCTAGTTTGAGTGGATCTATGAATGTGCTACTTTAGCCCTGTCCTGTCTCCGCTCACCATCCTACCCCTGGTCTGCAGGTGGAACGAGTTAGAGCTTACCTGCCCTGTCATCTTTCAACTTTTAAACTAGTCTACTATACGTTGCACAGTTGCAAGTTCTACCATTGGAGTGATTCAGCCATACATGTTTGAAACAGACACAGATTCCCAGAAAGAAGAGGAAGGGCTACTTGTACAAGGTCACCTACAAGTTGGTTCATCAGAATGGCTTTGTTCATCGAATGGTAAGCCCCACCCCCACAAGTGATCAGGATTGGTTCCTCAAGTTTTCTACGGGCTGTCAGAATGTTTTTTGGCGACTTGAAGCAGAATGAAATATGAAAGCCTCCACCATGACCTTGACTGTTTATTTCAGTCATGATATGTTTAGTAGTACATAAAAAACACCAAATGGATATTTTAACAAGTTCAAAAAACTGGATTTTTATCAGAGGCTGTCTTTAAGCAATACCGCTACCAGTCCGTTTTGAATCGCTACAAGTGGTTTGGACCACAGTGAACAGGCTCAGTGGATGTGTTTTTGTGTAAAGTGAGGGAGAAACAGAGTTCCACACGTGCAAGATGTACACATTAATGGTAACCACTCCGGGTCGAGCAGTGTGTTGTTTTGACATGATGTCAACTTCTCCTCAATCTAGCACTTGCGAGTGATGGGATGAAGTCACTCCTGAAAACATTTATCTTCCTCTTGAGTTAACTGTCATTTCCTCGGTTTGAGTTTGAAACAACAGCCACTCTGTAACAACAATGAAAAGTTACCTGCTAGCTGTCAGTTATTCCACTGTGTTAACAGCACGCATGTCTGTGTCTGTTCTCTGCATTAGCAGGGTTTTATGTATGTTACTCTGTTAAAAAAATCACACGTGCTTTAGCTTCAGTATTAGTATCCCTCAGATAATCACTCTCTCACACTCACATAGAAGCCTATTTGGTTCTTGTTTCAGGTTAAAATATATTCTTATGTATCAAAAACAGCATTATGTGGACACCTGTTTGTTCTCACAGCTGTCGGATCACCATGCTCACTTTATTTTGATATAAATAGTTTATTAGTTTCAGTAACATGTCAGAAGGTTTTTCTTCCCTCTATTCTTTATGAGGATAACATACCAGAAGTAGAAACAGACAGTGATAGAAAATGAGAGGTTATAAAAATAAGAGGATATGTGTGTGTTTGGCTGAGGAAGAGTAAATCTTAAGAGTACAAAAACCTAATCCCAGTTGCTGTTTCTAGAAAGGATTCCACCCCGTTTATAATCCGAGCCACTGAGCGGTTTATACTCTGCAGGAGGAACAAGATGCAGACAATAACTGCTTTGATTTCCCAGAATTCACCTCACTTCTGCATCAGTGCTCTGCATTATTATCATTTAATCGCTTCTTTTCTCCATCGAGGAACTGCAGAGGGGAAACCTTCAGTTCTTTTTTTCTCACTTTTCTTTATAACAAATCTTATGAGTACACTTGAGGTCCTCATGAGTCAGTTCTTATCCATTAAACCTCCTCACAGTCAGAATAGACCTCCGTGCATGACAATAACTTAGAAGGAGATGGTGGAGGTATAGGTGCTTGTCTTTGTTTTCTGGTTCAGGTTGTCCTCCACTCCTCCATTTATCCATCTTTCTTCACCTGATGCCTGTTGAGGGAAAAGGCAAATGATTAAGAAAGCTCATGCAAAACATTTCATTTTTTACACCCAGAACAAGCAGTTTCATGTGAAACACATTTGCGACACTGTGTTCAGTTGAACTGATTTACCTCTTAGCCCTTACATGTCTTGGCCCATTTTGGTCATGTTTTGAATTCTTATGATTTTGCCTTGCCCTTACCATACCAGTGGTTGCCATATTTTATTTTAAAGATTTGACATTTTTTTCCAATCCGACACATTCTGCCATCATATTGAACCCCAAAATATGCATGTAAACTTTATATTAGGTAAGTATTTTATATGATCAATTACTAATAAAATTATATCGGGTAAATAGCCAAGTAAATGGGACTGGTCAGAGACTGCCAGCAAGCTGGATGGAGAGCTAGGTGCTTCCCGGTTGATGTTGACAGACCAGAACCATCACTACAGATGTGTTCAAAGGCATCAGCAGATGTATATTCACTTGGGGTTTAATGTATGTGCAACTTCCAGTGGTGCTGCACTGTAGTAACCCGGGCTAGCGCTGCTGCTATTGGTTATTCATGACGCCCAGCATCCCCTCCTTTTAAATATGAATCTCTGCCATTAGGAATAAGACTCTATGTGCCAAAACGCAAAACAAATCACTTAAAACCATTGTTCGTCCCATCCTCTATTAAGCTGATCATCAATGTGCAATAAGTATGTTAGCACTTTTGCTCTCAGGACTTTACTTACAAGTCTTTGTGCAATTGAGCAAATTATACATTTTGATGAATTAGAGCAGAGAGCATTCTACCTCACAGACTAATAAGTACCATGTTGTCAATGATGTTCTCAGGGTTTGTTTGTTTGTCTAAGTCTTGTTTTGTTTGTGAAGTAATCATACAACACCATGCCGATGACTTTTATGTTTCCGTTGTGTGATGCGATGTTCTGCAGAGTTCCTCTTAATGCACTGTGACCAATCCTAATTTCCCCAAGTATTTTAAGTAAAGCTGTCCACATCAGCATCAAATGAACTGAAAAGATGATGTAGCAAATAGTTTACAAAGAAAGAAAGTGTAAAAAGGGGTGGAGGTCAGGGTTGAGCGGGAAGTCCCACACATGACCTTCGTCCAGAAGACCGGTTCTGTTCTGTTTGAAACCAAATGTCCCAACCAGCCCATCATTTCCTGAACCCCAACCAAGCAGCAAACTTGCATGTAAAAGGATAAGACAAGGTGTGTATTTTCATGTGCCAGGCCCAGAAGGGAACGCATGTTGACTGTTGACACCAAAGATCACATTGTGCTCCTGGATAAGATACAAGGCCTGCACGATAAAACGTTGTTGTGTGATGAGCTGGGATGAGAATACATTACAAAAGCTGGTGGTATGCATCTTTATGGAGTGTGATAAAGATAAGGCGCTCAGC
>KV751348.1:12441024-12463483 GCA_001698575.1 Mola mola | reverse complement strand
ACCTTTTAATTAGAGGACACTGTAACTGCAGGACATTCAGAGCAACGTGGCACAGTGGTTGAACCAAACAGAGAGATTTCCCCCTCCCCATCATACACAGACACTATATAATTCATGAATCCACCTCCTGTCAGCTTGGGATTAATGCGTGTCAAAACTGAGAAAAAAAACAAAACAATCATTATTATCAATTTTGCTGTCAGTAGTTGGCCGTAATTCAAGAGAGACATTTGGTTAATAAGGAGTCTTGGGGGTTTGGAAGTGTGTGTATGAGGGGGTGTTTCCCTGAGGGGGGACTGACTAAAGAGGAAGAACAGTAAATACCTTAGATCCCTTATCAGCTCCTTTTTGGTGTCAGACATTCACACAGACAGAGCCTTCACACGAGAAAAGAGCCAGTGGATAAACATACACAGAGAGAGATGTATGCTCACCATTGTCTGTGTTTGAGCTTGGGCTGATCTGGTGTCGGTTGGTGCACATGCACTCGAGGTGATCCTCCAACCTCACCTGCACCTCCCTCAGCTTGGGACGCCTCCGCACATATTCCACCTTCGCCACCTGGAGAAGGAAATAGAGAGAGAGAGAGAGAGAGATTGCTATAATCCCGCTCCCAAACAGCAATAGTCTAATTATAGTTTTGCATAAGTAACTAGCTATTGCAAGTGTGACTAGCTTTGGATCTTTTCAAAGGTTTTACATTGCGTTTGTCTACTTTAATGTAAGCTACAAAGGTTAGCATATCTGGCAAGTGGTCCTGAACTCCATGTTATATCAGCCGCTCTGTCCCAGTATTTTCAATCAAATTTTATTTGTATAGCTCAAAATCTGAAATTACAGTTTGTCTCAAAGGGCTTTTACAAACTGTACAGATGTGACACCCTCTGCCCTCAGACCCTCGAACCGGGCGAGGAAAAGCTTAAAGAAATGCCTAAACAAGGAAAAATGAGAAACCTCGTCCTCCTTCTGCCTATGTTCCGGACTCGGAGGAGTCTAAGAGTATAATGCTATATGCTTGCTGAGTAATAAAGGGTTAAATCTGAGCAAAACAATAGCTGGATATCATATTTTCCTCATCAGAAAAGTAAACTTGACGTATTGCTGAGTCATTGTGTGGCATACGATTAGCGTTGGTGTTTCAGCATCATGTGTGTAGCATTCACGTTTGAGTGCACTTCACAGAGTGCTGATTTACAAATAGTCCGCTTGAACCACTTTATTCAGTCACAGACAGTGTTCTTAAACAATCATGTTAGTTAGCTAGTTAGTTACAGTTAATAACATCTTCAGATTAACCTCCCTGGCCTTTTTTTTTTCTTTCAGCTTCTCTGATTTTATTGCTTTACTCCAATTTCTATTTCACAAACTAAGTCTCCCCAGAATAGATTATGGCATTTTCAGTGCCTTTTTTGTCTTTAAAGGGAATTTATATATGTTTTTAATTTCATCAATGCTTGGCTACACCGCCTGAGTTTGTTGAAAAATAAAAACTGGGTGAAAAACTGCAGAAAAATGCAGAGCAACATGTCTATTACAAGTTCTGCAAGCCAAATGCTTTGTTTGAACAGCTCAAGTGACAGCCATGTCTGAAGTGGGGCTGTGTAAACACACAGGTGTGTCTGCTTGTTGACAGAGTAGAGCGTTCGCACCGGCTGGACTGTCGACCTCACTGACACCAAATAAAGCTTTTTTTGAAGCTTTTTGCTGAGTGTGAAAAATTTGATGAACTCATACTCATATGCAGCTACTGTAAATGCACAATATACCAAGAACATCCCAGAGAAAGAGCAGAGTCGTAAGAGCTCCAGGTTCTGGTTGGAAATGCAGCTCTGCTTCATGTCTGAACACACTCACAGACCACTGAGTGAAGATTCAGGTAAGATGAGGGTCTCTCAACCTACACCAAACATGTTTTATATATAACTGATTTACTTTACTGTGTCAATCACATGAACCGGCAACATTCTCACATCACAGGCTAAAGGAGTTTTAAATTTAGTTTTAAAAACTGTTTATGAAAATTAGGTTGAATCATGCACAATATGAGAAGACAAACTGATTTTCTTTCAAACTGGAAAATGATGCTGCATCACACACGGCAGGATATTTTTTAAGGCTTCCATGCTAAAGGAAGAAACACACTGCGTCACATGATCTCTCTCAACTGATCTCAAGGGGAAGCAAATGTGAAGAAAATGAAGACTAACTCCATGACACGTTGAGGAAAAACGGGAAGGGGTAAGTGGAAATTAACAGAATTTTATGGACTGAAGATCATCTGATCAATAAAGAGCTATATTTTCAGTTCACATCTCACACAACAGTCCAGTACAACAACCAAACTACTTCCAACACCCACCAGTTCAGCTCCTGGAGAACTGTGGAGCAGAAGCCTGCTCCTAAACTGACCAGTCAATTCATGACACTGCATCAGCGTACGACAGCCTCAGACTGTCTTCTCGACTGCTCATGAGGTCACAGCCTGCTATGACAGCAAGGAGGTTATGATCTCGAAGTGTATCTTTATTCTCTCTTCATTTGTCTCACGCATGGACACACCACGTAAACCACAGCCCTGCCATTCCCCCTGCAACTCGTGACTGTTTACCCTCTGAACTCTGAATCTCAGCACATGTGAGTGACTTTATTTTTGATTTCCTCTGTAAGCAGACAAAGGACGGGTCCTTTCATCTTGGACTGGGTATGAACAGGCCAAAGCACAGAGAATCAACCTCGCTCTCTCTTTTTCTTCCCTCTCCACCTCTGGTAATGTAATGTTATTTCTCTTCCATTCTTATTCTCTGAGCGCCCGATTTTCATTTCTTTTTGTTTTATGTAATGCTCTATCATTGCATGTAGAGTTGGGTTTTTTTTTGTCTAATCATTAATAATATCATTAATAACATTATTCCTGTGATTTAAAAAATCATTAGATCTGCAACACACACACACTTTGGGTCAGCTCTCTATTGGCTGGTGGTGTGAATTTACTTATTATAGTCTTATTTCCAGTCCAGGCAAAGATCAAAAGAAAGCTATTATGTTCCTGAACCAACTCACTGCCAGACACACACACACACACACACACACACTCACAGTAGTTGAAAGTGATTGTTTTTGGCAGGTGTGTACCTCCTGTGTGTTTACACTCTCTCTGCAATCATTAGTTTTGTGCGTGTGTTGGTGCAACTAAAAGACACATAACAGACACCTCAAAATGTTTCTACAGTTATAAACCGTGTTTATAAGGATTGGTGAAAATGAAACTTTAGAAAATAACATTTTTCCCTTTTCTACTACATTTTGATTTTTTTCACCTCCATTCCAGGAGTTGACAGCGATCTTAAAGGAGAACTCTGGTATTTTTCAATCTAAGCCCTGTTTCCTCGTCGTTTCATAGTTTCATAAAATTCACAAAAAAAATACTTACTCCAGTATGAGGTTCACTTGTTAGGACCCTTTTGCTCGACAAAGCTTAAGTCAGAATATTGGAGAATTGCACCACTACCACCGTTACACCACTGTTGTTCGATCATTTAGGAGATTACCGGAAAATTGAGTAAATGATAAATACATTTTCAAACAGATATATTTTAGGAAATTTAAGAGCCTAAAAGACCAGAAAATAAGGCTTAGGTTTGAAAATACCCGGGTTCTCCTTTAAGTTGTTAAAAATTGTACTGCAGGATGATCTGATGTCCAGTGCATTTAAAGACTATTGACAAAAACTGGGTCATGATATCTTCTTAGTCATGTTGCTTTTCATCACAAATGAGATTTGGCCATGGGAAGATGAAAACAAAGTTCGCTTTAAGAGTCTGTGATAAAGGAAGCTATTGATGAACATCTAAAAAAAATCTTTTGGCTAATTTTCATGCCCTTTGGACACGTTCACGTCACGCTAGTAGATTTCTCCTGTCAAGTCTACAGATTTCCGGTTTCAATGTTTCAATGTGAGGTCAAAATAACACCAGTTTTCTGATCTGCACAACAAACTAAATGAGAAAAGGTTACTGATGGTGATCCTCACTGTGTGCCTGAATGTTGAACTTAAATGTATAATATGAAACATATGTAACTACAGTATACATCTCCAGCCGTTTCCTTTGCTTGAGGAAGGCTGAATCATGGGAAATCCTATAATCTTGGCCTGCACTGTAAAAGCAAAGTCACTGTTTTAACTTTAGGAAGTTAGTGTCTGGGCTTCCTGTAAACTTTCAAACTTCACAGAACTTGAAAACACACATTTTGGTAATGTTAATTCATTAAAATGAATTACGTATTCTTCCTTAACTTGTCTTTTCAAGTTCGGTGACCTTGTCAACATCAGTTATCATAAATATGATTTATGACAGCCACAACTTCTGTGTCTTTGTCTTTAGATGTCAGCAAGATAAAACTTGTGATTGTGAAACTGCAACAATTCAGGATTTATTGATGGTCTGAAAAGTTTTTATTCACTTCCATAAAGCTGCATTTGACATCCTCAGAAACAATTCCTGAATTTACATGAGCTGTACAGAACTGTAGAGGTTACAGTATTACTACAAGAATTTGTTTTTTTCTGAGAGGTTCTGCCACAAATGTCTCTATGTCTAAAACTAATCTTTCAGATATAATGAGTTGCTTTTGCTGTGTACCTTGACTATGCGGTGCTGCATGCGGGCTGCCAGGCATCTCATGTTGCTGGTGTTGCAGCAGCCAGTGCAGCGTTTCACTTCCACGCAGGGTGGCCAGATGATGAAGTTGGCAGAGGTGGGATCCACCTGGCTCCTGGGGATCTCATAGATTGCTGTCCTCACCTTACACACTGCGGGCAAGGCCTCTTCCACCGCTGCACAGGAACAAAAAGGTAAAAGGCTTACAAACATTTTGAAACACTCTGTGGAACATTAAGGATCTGCTCAAGCCACAAATCTGTTCGTGGCCTTAAAATGTCGTGGACGTAATTCTACAGCTTGGTCTCATCTAGGTTACAGAGATCCATGAAAATGCTACTTGAGCCCTGCGCCGTCTCCATTCATCACTCTGGGCCTCGCCTGCAGCCGTAACTCACGTGCTCTGTCATCTTCTGAGTGTTCAAACTAGTCTACTATACGCTGCACAGTGCCAAGTTCTAACACTGGAATAATTCAGCGATAGTTGCTTGAAACAGACAAGGACTCCCAGGAAGAAGAGGAAGAGCTAATTGTACAAGGTCCCCTACAAGCTGATGCACCAGAATGGTAAATTTTGTTTGTACAGTGTTAAGCCCCATCCCTGCAAATTGTCAGGTTTGGTTCTTTAGGTTTTCTAAGAATAAGACCAGGGCAGAAAGAAGGCAAAAATCCTCAGCCATGACTGACGGACACGCTGCTAATTTTAGCTTAAAAACACTGCAGGAATGGAGACCAACTTTAATGCTATGAAGACAGGTTAGACTCTCAGAAATATGAAGGTTTCATGTAACATATGTTCTGACTAATTAAATCTTCATCTTTTTTGTTATCGTAGTAATTTTGAAAGAGAAACAATCTGCTGTAAAATTGTTCCAGGTACAAAGGGAGTCAGTATACAACAGAAATCTGTAAATACAGTGGTGGAAATGATCAACTTACCAAAACTGTACAATTTTGAAGCACTAACTTGGAAACATGGTACTTTTTACTCTTTTGTAGGTTATTGCTCCGTTTTAGCTCCTTGATGTTTTGCAAATTTAAATTTTACATACAAATTATTTGGAATGATGAACACATTGTGATCCACCATCAAATGTTTCTACCACCCTCCAGTGTGTGTGCCTCACCCGTGCTCCTCCTGTGTCTACTACGTGTGTGTCCTCTCTTCAGGTCGAGGAAGTTGTGGGAGTCCCTGTGGTAGCTGTGTTTGGTCTCTTCGAACACTTCGTTCTCTGGAAGAAGACAAAACAAAGCGTTCAGATATCACATGCTCTCACACCGTCCCTAAATATTCCCACACTTCTGGCAAAAAAACATGCCCACAAACTAATACACGTCTTTGAATGACAAACACAAGACACAAGCATGAATGTTAAATATAGAAAATACTGTAGCTATTTTCTCAATTGGAACATCTTTAGATCACATGGTATTAAGTCTAACGTGCAAGTGAATTTACTGTAGGGCATGTCCATCTCCATTCCAAGCAATGCATAGCGTATGTGTTTAGGAATTATGTATTCAGTGTGTGTTTGTCTGTTAAAAAGATATCTTAAGAAGTTATAAACAGATTTTTATGAAATTTGGTGGGCTGATGGATATTAACATGAGGCAGAGCTGATTTCATGGTGGTGCTGATGTGGCTCGGCCTCTGGATACAGGTTTTTTTCTAACATTTCACCATGGCAAGATAAAACCAGTTTAAACAGTTTTGCGTGTAATTCCACAAATACTGAAGGGAATGCATTGGGAGAGTGTTTTTGCAAAGGTATTGACGGATGGCAGCGGTCTACGCTCTCAGAGTGCTGTCTATTTATGCATAGTTGTTATTGTGGCATTAAATGGGACAAAAAACACTATGCCAATGACTTTTTGTTTGACTTTACACTGACTTTGGTTTTGTTGGTTCATTTGTGCTCTCGTTGTCTCTGCAAAGCACCTAAGCACACCTTGGTTTATGGCCACACAGATGGGCACAAGTAAATGTGGACAGTATGGGTGTGAAAATGATTCCATCAGACAGAAACTCGTGCCACTTTGCACCGGATGTGACTTGGATGCTTACACACTGGAGCACATCTTCATCAAGTCTCTCGTAATCAGAGCACAAGCTTAACCAGGTTATTCTATCTAAGTCGTGATGGCTGCATGTTGGTCAGTGAGAAACAGCCTGTCGGTCTGTATATCAAATACATTTTAAATCTAAGTCATCCCGGGGTCACTCGTGGGTCAACGGAACTCTACTGCTGAGAAAATACTGCTTTGGTGACCTCAAGGATTTGGTGCAGGAATGATATGTAGGCTGACACACTCACGCTGAGTGATTAACACTATAAGTACTCACCTCCTGTTCAGGGACGGAACATATTTCAGGTTTATGGCATGGTTATAAGAACATGATGAATGCATTGAGCAGTTTTTTAGTGATGATCTCAGTCTGTTTTATGGCTGATGGTTTATATTAAAGCGTGGGTTTCATTACGACAGGCGGACATATCAAAGCTGATGTTTAGTTTAGTGAGCAGCTTCTGTAACTCCACAGGCAGGTTCTCAGACTGACCTCCACCTTTGTATGCATGTGCGCTGTAAAAGTTGTTTCTAAAGTTTTCCCAGATACATCAAACTATTTCAACATGCAGCACTGCCGAACCACAGGATATCCACAGACTTGTTCATAGCCACTAAATGAGGAGTTTTTGTGTCGAGTGAATTTCTATGTCTGTGTGTAAGTAAGGGGGAAAAGAGAGGAAGATTCATGGAACTGCGAATAAATGATGTCTGGACAGGACTGTCTTAATTTGATTCTGAATACTAAACATCACAGTTCTTTGTGTGTTCAAGCGTTCACACATACACACACAAGCCTGCCTAAATATACAATGTGCTTCGAAAACACAACAAAGTGCACCTTCGACATTGCTGTGTGTGTGTGTGTCCCTCTCACCCTGACATGCAGGAATTTGAGCATGAATTATACATAGCAACACAGCAGCCGTCCAGCGGGCCCTGCTCTCAAACCAATAATGGGCAGCATGACAACAGCATAATGAAGTGAGCCACTTGACCCCCACCGAGCCGGGGAGCCGTCACACTCGACATTTGCATCTCAAAGATGCTAGGATTAATAGTGGCACCGCTCACAGGAGCAGACATTAAAAAATGGATCAACTATTTTTCACAGGCAACTCGAAGCACAAGTTTGTGTGGCAGGAATTCAGAGTCAGACTCCGTAAATGAAATAAAGCCTCTGTTAAATGCCAAAGTTACTTACTTATTCACCGATTGATTCGAACAGCTCTGATTTGAAAAAAATGAATGTGCACACGGATGGGGAAACCTTTAATGAATCTCACTTTCATGGAAGCTGATTCTTTAAGATTGGGAAAATGAGTAAATAAGTTCATCTGTTTGAGGAAAAGGAGGAAATTTATTTAATGATTTGACTATTTGGAAGAACCAGCTGAAAAGTATGATAACTCAGGGAAACCAAGGCCAGTGACACACACTGAAGGTTTAGAAAGGCACAGTTTAAGAAAGAATGATGAAAACTGCTGCAGAGAGCGATGTAGCAAATTTTAGCCCTTAGTATGAATCTCAGAAGTGTCTCTTTATTAAACTTCCTATGTCCACTAAATGCTCTCATCACATCCTTCACAGGTTCCAGTTCAGGCTGTGGTGGCAGGTGTTTTTCCACTTTTTATTTTTCTACCAGTTACATTGCTTACCATGACCACTACACTGATTCTGTTGGTGTAAAATTGATGGAATGCTCCTTAAAAAAAGAAACACTTGCACCTCATTCCCGGTTTAGCATTGGCAGTGGCTGAGAATGCACAAAGTTTAGCCAGAGTTCACGGAGAGTGTAAAGAGCGAGGCAGACATCTGGTCTCCGAGCAACGTCTGGCGAGGTATTCCAGTAGTGAGACGAGAGGACAGCATCCTCTTGCTGTGCACTGAACCAGATGCAACTAATACCTCAATTCAGAGTGGTCAAAGGCACCGACAGAGAGGGAAGCAGCAGCTCTGACTGGCACATGGAAGCATCTGTTGGGATGATGTTTTGTTTGACAGCAGCCACTCTTTGTGAAGTTGTGACCCGCTGAGAATCTTCCAAAAGTCAATTAATGCTTAAATAAGATTGAAACAGCACAGCTTCTAACTACACACATGTTATTCCGGTAATAACCCTTTACTCTGATAAACAGCTGATATGATCTTATCTCAAATGTCATATGAAGTGCCTTTCATCACTGAATAACTTGAGGGTCACTGATCCAGCTTGTGGGGGTGAGAGAGCTGTAAGCGCTTTACCTACGGAGTCTATCTCTAGCAGCCGCTGGAGGTCGCTGATGCTGCGGATGTCGCTACGGGAGAGGCGCTCCAGCAGCTCCCGGGGCAGAGGCGACTCCTGTGGGAACAAAGTCAGTCCGTGAGCCGCTCTGCGGCAGGGAGAAGGTCGAGTGTCGTGCGTCAAAGGCTAAAAGTCATGCAAGCGGCACTAATTCGCAAGTTCACACAACTTGTTGCTTTGTTTAATTTAAATGGACGAAATGGGTACGTGTGCGTAATTAGGGCGACGACACGGTTAGTTATTTCAGTTTCAGTATTAGTCGAAGCACAGGAGGAAGACATGTCAAAGCCAGCAGCTGTAAATAGCGAGGCTGCGCTCTGGTGCTGCTTACCTCAGCGGCGGTGCGCAACAGGCAGAGGCAGCCGGCGAGGAGGTGGAACACCGCGGCTCTCATCTCCCCTCGGGTCCGCTGCGGAGGCACCAGGACGAGGTGGCGGTCCACTGCCGGAGCCGGGCTGTCGCTCCCTGCTCTCCGGAGCCCAGAAACATCCCTCGGAAGAACTCGGCACCACCACGACCTCAATAAACAGCGGGCCAAGAGCGTGTGAACTGATGTTAATGCTCCTGCGTGTAATGTGGCTCAAAGAACTTAACCAAGGTCGCCCTGCTCCTGCAGTCTGACAAAGACACTGTAGGTGAAAGAGGGGCTGGAATAAAATCTGTCCTAAAGCATTGTACCACCTTTCGTCCGGTGTTTAGAGGCATCAAACAATCGGGCCTACGGAGATAAAGTTAATGTCCAGCAGGTCTTGGTTTTGGCATCAAAAGAGCAGGTGTCCAAATGAAACATGAGGACTCTTCTTTGACCAACAACATCCATCAGTTTGTCCATCAGTGTGATCCACTCAAAATCACATTGTGCGTCCGGCAGCGGTCGAGCATCTTTGGCACTTTCGCATGATTGAAAGCAGCTCAAAGTGGCCACGAAATGAAGGGAGCGGTTCTGTCCCGAAGAAGGAGGGAACAAAGGCAAGAGGCGTCGGAGAAGCAAGAGAAAGGGCTCTCCA
The DNA here is from genome assembly GCA_001698575.1 of Mola mola. Lineage (NCBI taxonomy): Eukaryota > Metazoa > Chordata > Actinopteri > Tetraodontiformes > Molidae > Mola > Mola mola. The sequence continues at coordinate 12,453,467 of KV751348.1, read as the reverse complement.
GTGCGGGCAGGAGGAGTGCGGTGATCTCCGGAGTGAATGAGGACGGGATGCTGTTCAGTCACAGGATAAAGCCCTGCGCGTCCCCGTGACACTGAGCCGAGAGCGCGCTTTGCAGAGAGGACGCGCTCCATCAGGCCCAGAACCACAGCAAAGGCTCGTGTATTGCTCAGGATCGCAACTGCAACACTTTCAGTGCTGTAGAAGTATTCAAAACATTTTGTAAAGTGGATACGTTTGACCACTACGTCCAGAATGTTAGTTTTTATGTTTTATGGTCCGCAGACACATCGTTACTCCATTGCATTTCCAAATCGATTAATTCATTTTGATATACCTTCTGTTGATCACGATAAACTGATGAGTAACTATATGAAGGACAATTTATACTCGACCTAAAATCGTTTGAGGGAGTTTCTCTGAAAGAGAGGCAGAGAACAGATCGATGCCCGTGTTTAATGGCTGTGCAATGAAACACATTAATAAGTTACCAGACCCAAGAGTGAGAGAGTGCCAAAACACAAGAGAAAATTGTGACCTTGGGCTTGCATGGTGGCTCTATATTCACAGTTGAGGAATCCCTCATATTAAAATTAAAGAGCCCCCTCAGATGAAAATCCCGTCTTTGACCTTGTTAATACGTCCACAAGGTGTTTATGTACTGGGACACAAACCATCATTGAAGTAAGCAGTGAACCTGAGACTGAGTGTTTGTGCTTTCCTTTCGCGATCCACCAATGACAGCCTCCAATAAAACATATTCTGACAGCCTGGGTCTTCTATGTAGACCACCTAAGGAACCAATCCTGAACACTTGTGAGGATGGGTCTTAACACAGTAAAAACAAAACTTACCATTCTGGAGCATCAACTTGTAAGCGACCTTGCACAAGTGGCTCCTCCTCCTCTTCCCGGGTATCCATGTCTGGTTCACACATGTATGGCTGAATTATTCCAATGTTACAACTCACCAGTGTGCAGCGTAGAGTAAACTACTTTAAAAGTCAGACGACAACAGAGCGTGTCCAGTAAGATGGGGCGGGGAACATTCATCAAGCCCTAAAATCTATGCAAAGCAAAGCTGTCGAATTACATCCCAGACATTTTAAGGTCGAGAAGGGATTTTTTTCCATGTGGAAAAAATTAAATATGTACTTTTAAGAAACAAAAATTGGTTTTTAAGGGTTTAATTAGTGGCTGAAGTAGGCATTTAAAGGGTTGGAAGATCTCCCCCCACACAGGTCTCTGGGATACTGAAAAAAAAAAAGAAGATATAGAGCTGTGACCATTTTTGGTGAGTCTGTAGTAGCTGATCTCAATTCTGCTGTAGCTTCCTTCTTCTGGTCTATCTCCTAAAAATGCAACCAGATGGTTCCTGTTTTACTTTTTTTGTCTTCTGCCTCATGTCTGCTCTCTGACACCTAAAATATATCTGATGTCATGGTGGGTTTTAAGTTTTTGGAAATGGGCTCCTATGATGATGATCTGAAGCTTATAAAGAGTGCATTGTCTCAAAACCTGTTACAGAGCAATTTGGGTTTGATGGTTGTGACAACATACGATCAGGAGCCAGAGACCACATCTCATCTCCCCTAACAGTCAACTCCAATCTCTTTGACCTTGAGATGAGAGATTGAGCCTCAATCTAAAATAATAGTATTACTCATAAGCAACAGTTTGAAACACTGATGACAGGAGAACCCAGTCAGAAAATGAAAAAGTAGCTTGTTTGTGGAGGCTATAACAGACAGCCTGAGGCGACTCAAAGTGCACTCTGATAGATGGACACGTTCATTCTAAAGTATTCATCCATTATTTACGGACCTTGATAGGGCTTGCAGGCAGCCGGAGCTCAGCACACACTTGGCAAGAGACCGTTCACGCACTCTTACTGGAAGTTCACCGATCTGTACCACAGGGAGGGTCAGTCTGAAAGAGCTGTGGTGTTATTTGGAGTGGTTCATAGTTGGCAGTAGGGTTAAATATGTGTGATTTGGAATTAATGAGCAGAAACATGACCACACCGCTAGCCAGCTCACTTCTGTAACATGCATCTGACTAAACGTCTGCGACTCTGAATTAGCTAACGTTTATCCATGCCTCTGTGCTATAGTGAAGGAAATTGTTGGGGGAATGTAAAAGACTTTCCAGAGCTAAAGCTTCATAAAGCAGCACTGGAATCTGGAAATCCAGCCTCACGCATTCAAATGCGCACGTACACATTTACTCTCCATCTCTCGTTCTGTGCATAGACACACACACAAAGCAATTTTCCCAATACCCTTCATCCCATCCTGCACATACACGCATGGTGTCGCCACACTGTCTTCTTCTTTCAGCCAAATAGGCTTCATCTTCATATTGATAAGCTCATTATCTCTGCCAATCTTGCCCGCAACTTATTCCTGGTTGTTATCTGTCTCCCTCTAATTTCAGTCTCTGTCCTCTGTCCTTAAAGAAACCTGTAAATTTGAGCCAGATTAAGTATTTTTAATGACTCTGTGTGTGTTTTGGGTGCAGTGAAGCCACTCAAGGGGAGATACAGAGTTGGATTTTTGTTGTGAGGGTATTAGCCTGTCAGGCTAAATGGGCTTTAATTGGTGTAGTGTTTGGTCCAACACAGCTTGGATTTTCTACACACCCACACACACACGGACAAAGAGTTGGCATGATGGAGGGGAAACGGGTCGGAACCGATTCAGATCTTGAATGGCGACACACTTGTGCCGTGACGCTGTCACTTCCTCCTGGCAGTGGCTCGGATGCATCCCATTCATTCTGTTTTGTCTTCAGCTTTTTTTTTCTCTCTTCCGCTGTCTGTTGTCTTTCTCTGGGCCAGTTGAGCTCCCCACTGTCAGAATCTCAAGTGTGACTGTTACAGACTGAAAGAAAGAGAAACTTTCATTTCAACTTTTGCAATGCACTGGTAACATTTGTTTCGAAATTGCCAGGAAAAAATTGTGCCAATATTTTACTCTCAGTGAATCCACTGATGAATCACAATCTACATTCGAAAACTACATTAATTAATTAACTCAGTCACTCTTCCCTATATTTTAAATGTTGCCACACACTGTAGTACCATTTAATAGTAAACAGCCATGCAATTTAACAACACAATCTTAGACTTTCTTGGACTTGTTTGTATGCATTGACACTGCCGTACATTAAATATCGGTACCTTTTTTGATTACTTTAATGGCATTTGAAACTTGTCAGTGTTTAGGATTGCAGTAAATTTCATGTATGACTGTGTGGATCAAAAAGAAATGCATTCCAAATATTCTATCTTCTCTTGTATTAGAGTGATGTCAATTGCTGATGTAAAAAAAAAACGCTTTCTTCAGAAAAGGCGGAGAGCTGAATGAACTTGTTAGACTTCCTGTCTCAAACAAGTGTTTTTTCCATCTTAGTTTTTCCTATCTTATCTTAAAGTCTCCTCCATGTCCTCCCTCTTCTGTCTTTCACATGACTTCCCACATGGAGCAGACCTTTTATTTAGAACGCACCATGGAAAACTTTATTTCTTTTCTAACTTTTCCAGTTCTTTTACAAGAAGCAGAATGGTACTGTACAATCCCAGGATGCACCACACTGGGATTTTGTTGACCTTACTGAAGAGAACTTAAGCAGTTTGGTACACTCAATACAAAAAGCTCTACAACCCAAACTGCTGCTTTGTGGGAACCAAGAATGCCACCAAAAGGGACTTGAGTAAAATGAAAATATATGAGTCAGAGATGGGGACAGGCACACTGGAGATATAAAAAAAACAACCAAAAATGAGTGTTTAATAGTTAGAGGCAGTTAAAGTTAATCCACAGTCGGATAAAAATCTTTTTACGAGCAGGGTTATGGCCTATCCAAGAATTTTCGCACAAAACCAAGAACATGGTGGAAATAACCCTAATACACATTTTCCCTCCCCCTTCTCCTTTCAATCGTCCCAAACTTAATTATTAGAGCTCTTTCCAAAAAATAAAGTCAGAATGGATTTCGCAGTTAAATCCAGAGTAAATCCCCTATTGGACACCTGCCAAAACTTATTGTGCGACGCATGATTGTTTGGTCATCAGCCAACTGGAGACTTATCCTGGATTACCATTTTAAATATGCCGGCATTTACCTGCATGTAATGCCTCCCCCCGACACCCGTCTGTTCATCGCAGGCCACACAGCTCTGAGAGAATGCTTTATTAAGGTCCGTTTGGAGCAGTGAGAACACAGGGCCCTTGTGCTGTGGCAACTTGTAGCCATGATGACAGAGGACCAGCTTACTGGAGGCCCTTACTGTATGCCCCTCCCACCAGTCTCCATCAGATTTACTCTACATCAAATAGCAAACTGGCAAATGCTTAAGCAGCACCACAAAGTCCGTCCCAAATGTATAATTTAGCTACTTAAATAATAAAAAATATAGAAATGTTTAGTACATACTTAAGAGTTCAGCGAATAAACTGGAACCTAATCACATTCTTTGGAAATGTAACAACGTCTTTTGTAAGTTGAAATCCAAATGCACAGATCATACCATTTTCATAAAGACACCTGGTCTCAGTTCTTGCGATTGTTTAAAAATGAAGCCAAAATATTCTGCATACATGAGTGCTGCCACCTTGTGCTACTACCGTTATTGGTGATGGAGTCATAATCTACGCAGTAGTGTTCAGGCGGTGGAGCAGTGGAATCGAGTTTCCAATCATACAACTCAATCGTGAGCAGGGCCCAGCCTTCGTTTTATACCATCAAATAACTAAACCAAATTAAAACGCCTTAGCCTGATAGGAACCACCTAAAATGACAGACTATCTTTGGGAAAATTTTATTTAGCATGTTCTTATTTTATTTGTCCTGATGTCATTTAGAGGGAGGATTTTTGACCTACAATGCAGCCACCCACCAGGGGGGCAATCAAGTTGTTCTGGCTTCACTTTGAGGGAGGCCTGATGCCATCCATGCTGTAAAAACAAAAAAGTTGTTTTAACTTATAAAAGTTATTGTTCAGGGCGCTATTAAAATTTAAGGGAAACTTAATTCAAGAGAAGACAAGGAGCAACAGAACCTTTAACATAAAACAGGACATACTAGAAATAAGCACAAGTAATTTGACAAAACACTCAAGAGAACCGCTAGAAACACAAGAGAGAATACTAGGAAACAAAACGTCAGAAAAGACTAAAACTGAAACTCAAAACCAACAAGAAATAATACTTTTAAACACAAATGCTAAACGAGAACGGGGGTGTTTTCAGAGTGCATCTTTATATACAGTTAAATACAGTATAGTACTATACATATAGTAGATTGACCAAGAGTGAAACTCTTGGTCTGCTGAGTCGTTGTGAAAGTAACTCAGACACACCCCTTCGACTACCACCAACAGATGCTATTTAAAAGTTATTTTGAAAAATAAATACTAGAGCTAACCGTAAAATACGTTTGGTTTGTAATACCTTTTATAATGTTGCACATTTCTCAATATAGGTATACAAGAATAGGTCATTGCAGGTGACTATGTTTGACAGTAAATATGTTCAGTTACACTGATTCATTCAAGTTTTTTTTCAAGTATTCAAGTTTCATTATTCATTATTTTGGTAAAAACTTTTCCTAAAGTACTGACTAAAGCCTTGTGGGTCACCAAAAATGTATCTAAGTGTATAAAAATTCAACTTCAAATGAGCCCACGATATGTGGAATAAACAGATGCCTGTTTGGAACAGACTTATCTCTGCCTGCCTATCTGAAGATAGATTTCTGATCCTGCCTAAGTACATCCTGTGCTGTTGTTAACATCTCTAATTTGCCTCTGTGTTCAGTTGGCAAAGACAAAGAGGTGTTTCCACGCATAGCTAACGAAACTAACACTACAGAAGCAACATTGCATTTCTGTATTAAGACACTGCCGTCCAAACATCTGAATTGTTTCAGCATGATGTTCTACATGTCTGGCACATGTAAGTGAATAGTGAATTTGGTGTAAGGAGGAAGTCAGAAAATGCTGTTAAAGTAAAAAAAAAAAATCAGCACAGGTCAAACTTGGCAAGACCACTGCCTACAATATTTACTCCCTTCATCAATGACATAGTCTAATGTATGGTGGTATGAGATCAGAACTTCATATGTGTTTGAATGTGTAGGAACGGACAACCGGTGGCCTAATATAGCCAAAATTGAGTGTACATCAATAGCAATTATTAAGTTCATGCAATACAGAGTCCAGACTGCTTCTGAAGACAACGTCAGAACTGAGTGGTGCATTAGGAGCTTCATGATATTGGGTGCTGGCTGTTTAAATGGCAAAGAAGATATAATTTCCTGACAACATTGTTTTGAATGGGATGCCCTATGACTTCTCGGAGTCATCCATTCACATTTTGCCATGCAGTGTGTTTTGTTGTTTTATTTGGAAGAAATTTTCCCAGCCCAGCAACAGATTGAAATAACTCTATCCAATAGAGGAGTTGTGAAATTTAAGATATGCAGCATAGTTTATTTAGGCCCATTTTACCATGATGTTATATTAATAATTAAGAAGTAATGTTTCAAATAGATGATATGAATATTAACACAAATGGGTCAAAAGTAAATAAGATGTCAGTGTGAATGGTTTAGTGATAAAGTCTGCATTCGTGTGCAGCATCACACTTACTGAGAACTGACATTTAAACGATTTATTACTTCAAGTGAGATCACAATTTCACTATTGTCTTTGCCTCATTTTCAAATAAGAGACAAAACAACGATAACACTAAATATTTATATGATCTGTTGGATTTGAATTGTCTTCTGTTACGTCCCGAACCTGAACGGCTCCCACTTCCAGCCAGCTGCAGCAGAAGGTTAACACCTCTTCCCTTTTCCCCTTCCTCCAATTCTATCACCTCTGCCTCCGAAGTTTGCCAATTGATTTATCTGATAAGGTGACAATCAACACAATCGTGATCGAGACAGCTGTGACTCAATGACAAGAAAACAAACAAATAATGTTCTTATTTGGATTGACAAAGTCTGTCCAGCTGACAGCTGTTAGGGCCCGGTGACCGCAGAGAGTGAAAACAGGCGCTGCTGGTTTATTTGACCAATGGAACATTTGATTATAGGGCTCGTCTGCCGCCAATTGTTCAGTGTTTCACTTGGGAGACCTTAATCTCCTCTGCGGAAATAATTGGGAAGCAGTAATGGAGTTAATTTTCTTTTCCAGTGATGAGTCATCAGGAAGGGTTGGTGAGACCCGCTGGCCACACAAACAAAGCTTTACGTAGCTACCTTTGTTGAGATATTGCATTGATTTCCCTTTGTTGTAGACAGACTGAACAAACCCTTTCCTTTACCTGGCTCAAAAAACCGGGACTGCAAAAGTAAGGTTTGGCCACATCTGGGCCAATCGTTCGTCCCCAGAAGTATTACTGGTTCAGACAAGGTCAGTTTTTATATCAGGAGAGGTCCCCAATGGGTAATGTACCTGCCAAAAATGTCAGCACACACAAACTAAGGGCACATTCATAGCCTGCATACCGAAAGACGCAAACATATTAAAGGGGCAGTTCACCGCAAAATCTCCCACAAGTCTTTTTACTTGACTCCATTTTTCCTTAGTTCCTTATCTTTAGGATCATCCATCTTTTAGTTGATTTTTTTTTTTTGGTGTGAGTTGTTTATCAATTTTGGAGATTTGGGCTACATAGATGTCTATTTTAAAATATAATGGAACTAGATGGTATTTTACTTGTGGTGCTTGAAAAAAAAATCATGAATTTTTCTGTAAACATGACCGTGCAGAAGAAACGAGCAGCTAATTATAGATATGAAACTAGCTCACTAAATAAACTAAGCACGTTAATGATTGAGCTTAGCTGATAAGGACAGTTTGAATGGGTTCATCCAGTCCTGTCCCTCATGAGCAACAGCTTATAGCTCAGCAGAAACATTATGTTTCCTACATGAAAATGCTAAGAATAATATCTGTGAATTATTTTCATTAAAATAATCTAGGTATATAGAGTATATAGGACTACAGGTAAAAGGAAAAATAAACAATTTTGACTAAGGAATTTGCCATTAACACCCATAGCACACCCATACTTGAACACTTTTTCACACACCTACCAAACTTAAATACACACATTTATGTATACACAGTGTATACATGCTCACACAGGGAAGGCAAACCTCTCTTTCCATCTTCCTATCATTCTCAGAGACCAATTAGTAAAGCTTTCACGGCAGTTATGGCCACGCTGGGAACTGGAGGGAGAAGAAATCCCCCTGTCTCCTCGTCCAAAAGGAGAATATCTCCTTCATTGTTGCCGGGTTGAGAGAGAAGGATGTGGGGTGTATTTAGAGGGCTGCTGATGTGGTAATTTTTGGCTGGGAAACAATGCTATGCTGTCTAAAGAGGGGTAATGGAGGGAAGTAGTGGAGGTAGTGTTTGTCTTCACATTACACACACTGTGTATACACAGACTGAGGTGACATCATTGCATCACTCTAAAAACTTTGTGAGGTGAAGGAGGAAGCACCATATTCACTCACTAGAACAATGACATAGGCCCTTTGTGTGATTGTAATGAAGAAAGAGGTTGGCAAAGAGAGTAAGGCTGTTCCTGTATTGATATGTTTAAATTACTGTGAGGGGGAAACCCATCCAAATTAGTTAGAAATATATATATATATATTCAGTGTGAGATATTAGGGGCCTTATTCTGCCATAACTAATTGCCGTTGGTTCTACTCAATATTAGTTTTTAAATTTTTGCTTAGGTAGTGGTTTCCTACATTCCACACAATATCATTCAACAGCACTGACATGTTTTTAAGAGGGAGAACAAAATTGCTACATTGCATTCTCATCTACTGGCTATTACATCTGCTGCAGAAGCCCTGAGAGCTAGAAGCAATGCCATTTCAGAAAAGACTTACATATAGAAAAACCATAAATAAAGTAACAAAATGACTTAAACAATATGACCAAACGTGTGCAGCATTTAGAAACCCCCCCCAAAAAAAAACCCTGCAAACCATAACATAACAAATACTGTTTCCAAGAAACATATAAATCACACAACCGGATACAGCTTAGACATGTCCCTTAGAGATGTCCAATTAAATAAAGGCTAGGTGCAGCAGGTCGCATACTTAGAGCATGTGGGCAAGCTCAATTTGCCAAAGAGGTAGGTAGGTGTGAATGTGAGTGTGGATGGTTGTTTGTCTCTATGTGTCAGCCCTGTGATGAACTGGCGACTTGTCCAGGGTGACCCCGCCTTCGCCCGAAGATGCTGAGATAGGCTCCAGCCCCCCGCCACCGCGACCCTTAACAGGATAAGCGGTAGAAAATGGATGGATGGACAGCCAAACGTTCCCATACTAGGTAGACATAATGTTAAGCTTATAGCTGGTTGGGAATTTGCCTCTAGTAAATAGTTGATGATTGATTAGCGCAATAGCTAAAGTTACTAATTACTAATTAACTGGGGTATTAATTATTATTACCCCATAAAAGCAAACACACTGTTTGTGTTTTGTTTTGTAAAGCTATGTAAGTCAGTCCTTCGCTACAACAAATGTGTACATCTGTAAAAGATTCTTCAACAGCAATATCCATCCATCCATTTTCTACCGCTTATCCTGTTAGGGGTCACGGGGGGGGCTGGAGCCTATCTCAGCATCTTCAGGCAAAGGCGAGGACACCCTGGACAAGTCGTCAGTTCATCGCAGGGCTGACAAAAGTGACGCTCAACACATTCACACCTATGGGCAATTTAGAGCGACCAATTAACCTAACCCCCAGTTTGCATGTTTTTGGACTGTGGGAGGAAGGCGGTAATGTACCCGGAGAGAACCCACGCAGGCACAGGGAGAACATGCAAACTCCGCACAGAAACACCCTGCCCCAGGAATCAACCCCAGGACCTTATTGCTGTGAGGCGACAGTGCTAACCACTGCACCACTGTGCCGCCCCAACAACAATATGTTTGTTGCAAAGTTTTAAATGTGTTTGTTACGTCTTTTATGATAAGTTTATTAATCCATGCAATATAATTCTAAAAACAGTTACATAGGCTTCTACAAATTTTAACTGATGGCATTGCCCCATAAGAACATTATTGACTTTAAGTCACTGTCCAGCCACCAACCTCCATTAGCAAGGTTACATAAAAAGCAAGGGAACAAGTTCAAAGAAATTTCTATAACATGTGTCTTGGCCCACCCTATGACTAATCTTTTTGTCCATGTGTTGGCCAGAAAGAATTAAAATACAGAGGTCCAACAGGTGTAATTTTTTAGCTGACAGCACTAGCTGTAGATCATTAACTTTTGGGCTTTCAATATCAAAGGTCAAAGTAGCTGACAGGTCAAAAAACACAGTTTTAGGACATATCCCCAGGAGAAATTAACATAGAGATGTCTAACTGGTGTCATTTGGCACTGGCCACAGATTATTACCTTTTGGGCTCTCTAGGAAAAGATCAAGGTCACTGAAAGATGAAACACATTCAGTGGACATAGTTTCAGAAGGAACTGACATAGAAAGGTCTAACAGGAATCATTTTGTAATTAATCACATAGTCCAACGCTCAAGCAGAGCCAGCTAGCTCTGCAGTTCATGTGGCAACTGCCAGATGGCGCCAAATGACCTTGACCCAAAAGTCACACTTTGGAATGCCCAAAACAAAGACTAACACCGAAGTTTGGTAGAAAGCTGAAATATGACCTCACAGGGGGGGGGGAAAAAAAGTATCTTGTGAGATAAGCATTTTTTGCTGAGGAGCATCTGTTGTAAGGAATTTAGCTGCTGAGGTTTGGACTTTCTGAGCACTTCCTAGTTATGTCTGCGACAGCACACCAGCTACCATAACACATAGCACAGCTGTGCATGCACCCGCAATCATCACTGTAGCTACTGTGTTCAAAACCAATGAACAATCTACATTTTTATTGAATGAATTCAATGGCTATATAATGTGGAAGGGGAAGTTTAAAGTGATGAATCAACAACAGACTTGTCTGTCTTGTCTTGTCTTATCTCTACAGTGCATTTTGGCATCTTTCAGCTTGTTGTTTCATTTGATTGACTTTGTAATCAGAAAAGCTCTAGCAAGGACCTGGTGAACATATTCAATAGTGTCTTGCTTTTAAAAAATATGAAGAACAGGTACTTTCAGCAAACTGTATTTAATGTTATAGTGGCTACTTTAATAGTTTATTTGCCTCTCGGAGTGTCTGGGGAATAAAAAAACATTTCAACTATCTATAAAGAAATTCTGATTAATAAAACATCTTTAAGAACCACAGAGGATCAAACCTTAATTTAACAGTGATCACAATAAAACTGTAATGATACACATTACAGTACTAATACTTAATTATTTGATACAATCAGGACAGTTGATTGTATCTGTAACGTAGTGTTCCAATTCAGTGTCCAACCAAGTGCAAAATATAGTGACAAACTCTGTGTCTCTTGAGGTACAATATGGAATAATGGTCAAAAAAGTGTTTATGTTAAACATTATTACATCACAGTAAAGTTGACCTTCAGCTTGTGTTATCATTTTGTGAATTGTGTCATGATTATTAATTTAATTCTTGTCACAAGGTCGCAGCAACACATGGCCCGGCAATTTCGAATGATTTCATTCTCAAGTCCAAGTTAAAATTTGAGCAAAATCTGAAGTTCAAGTACGCAAAGTTATCAAACATTGAACAAAGTTAAAGCTTTGCTCCAGAGTAGGTGCCTGTGCAAAGCAAAACATCATTAAATAACTGTATTAAGTTCAGACCCGTAAGATTAACCTGTGAAGCTTTAACATTGATCTCAGCGTCCTGCACAATCTGATCTTTTCATTACATAGCAGCAGGCAAATAATCAGTCAGCCCCTGCTCTCTGTCACTGTTCTCAAGTGTTCTAATGGGCTTTGCTGGAGCTAAAACACTTGAGTTGTGACTAAAACGCAGTTGTCTGGTCATACATGACAATTCAGCCTTACAGCTGCTAAGCTGCATTAAGGGACGGAACCCATTTTCCCATGCCTCAGTGTTGTTTTGTTCTTATTTTGCCGTCTTCAGACACCGTCATGACGTCAGTAGTATTGACTTGATAACTGTTAAATGAAGGGTATTAAATACCAACAGCATAGCACTATAAAATGTCTTACACTGAACTTCCACATCTGCTGATTGTGAGCTAAGATGATGGCGCCCTCTGCTGGACAAACTCCCACCTGCTACGGAGAGGTCAGTGTAGTGAGGCATACAATAATATACTGTGAGAGAAAATCTATACTTCTTTTTGAAAGAATATGGAGAATGGAGGATGATAATGATGAAGGCAAGCAAATTTGACTGGTATGTTTTATTTGAGACGGTAAACAGTAAGATCAAATCTTCAAAACAAAATCAACTACATCCAAACATTATTGTGTGTGTGTGTGTGTGTGTGTGTG
>KV751348.1:12385839-12402648 GCA_001698575.1 Mola mola | reverse complement strand
CTCCCGCCAGCGGTGCTGCTTCCCAGCCTGGAGGGGCACCCCCAGGGCCTCGAAGGCCTGCCCCCCCTGCCTCCAAACCCTCACCGAAGGCCTCTCCTGGCCGCGGAAAGGGCACCTGGAGGGTGGAGGACCTAGAGGGGGAGCTGGAGAGGAAGATCAAGATGCTAGAGAAGGAGCGCCAGGCCATGAGGAAGGAGACGCAGGTGCACCACGAGAAGATCAACCAGGGCCTCAACACCGTCAGCCACCGCGTCAGTGAACTGGAGCACAGTGAGTACTATGGGGGCTGAGGGGGAGATAAAAGACATAGGACTAAAAACTTGCAGGAAAAACTGATGCACACAGCTGTACTGGCAAGCTGACGTGCATGAGGGCATTGCACAAGAGGGCTGAAATGAAACTTTAATGAGTGCTGTGGGTGAACTGGGTCATCACAGCAGAGGAGAATAGGCGAGTAGATTAAAATAAGATGATTAATGAGCGCTAGAGGTTGTGAAATGTCAAACAGGACTGAGAGCTGAAAATTATACATCATAAAACAGTGTATCACTTACTGCATTGACTTGTAACCTGTAAATCATAAAGCAATTTATACTATGGTTGACAGTTTGGAAATGTAACATCGGCTGTATGTTGATAAAAGTTCCTCTTCCAGCTAGTTTTTATCCTCGGGAGAGATTGAGAGTTCATAAGGTGCAAAGAGAAAACTTGAGAAAATGTGCTTCTCTATTCTCTTTTTAGCACTGCGGCTGTCTCTGCATCTTCTCTCTCTTAAGGGTTCACTGTGGCCTCCAGTTAGAGAGGCCGATCATTAACTGTAATGCTTGAGCTCCTGCCGGGCTCAGCGTGTGTGAGCGCTAAATGCAGGGGACAAGGGAAGGAGAACAGTGTCTTGGTGTAAAGTGTCTCTCACGCATCACCCTTCCTCATTTCCTCCTCTGTCTGACCGCTTCTCGTTTTCTCTTTCATCTTTGTCTCCACAGCGCTGGCAGAGCCGTCCTTCCCCGACGGCTTCATCCTCTCCTTCCCCATGCGAACCAACTACATGTACGGCCTGGTGAGAAAGGAGATGACAGAGATGTACGCCTTCACTGCCTGCTTATGGCTGAAGGCCAAAGAGGGGGGCATCGGCACCCCCTTCTCCTACTCAGTCCCAGGGCAGCCCAATGAGCTGGTGCTCCTGCAGGGGGTCCACAACCCTGTGGAGCTGCTCATCAATGACAAGGTAGATGGCCTTTTTATATCTTCTATTTTTCTCTTGCTTTGGGGGCTTTAGTGATTGAAAGATAAATTTGGTGTAGCCAAAGGACATTAACTAAAAAAAAAAAAAAATTACGTTCAGAGATTAATTGCTTCTTCTGGTGAAAAGAATATATTGTGCCCTGCAGGAACTAATCAAGTGAAAAACACTCCCAGGGAAATAACTAGCATAATACGCTGTTCCGCAGAGCAGCACAAACTACCTGTTGATGACTTGTTGTAATTTATTGATTGGAATGAGCGAAGAAAACACAGCCGTCTTTGTGACAGTGAGCAGAACAAATAGTAGAGCAGAAAATGTCACAGCACCCAGTGTTTGTTTCAATCAATATGATGTGGATTAGGATCTCTGGTAGCTTTAGGGTTGGATGCACAGCCTGAGGCATGTGTTGATTCTTGTCTAAGTTCTTCCATCCAGGTAATCCACAATCAGAAACAGTTAACAGTACAAAAAGTTATTAAACAGATGATGCCTGTGAAGACCAAATGAAATATTTAAAATTAAGGTAGTTATTGGACACAAATTAGCACAATATTGCTTCTGATCTATGATCAAAGCTTTTTTTTTGTCTAATTGAATGAAATGATCTATGCTGACCGCCACAGAAGTCCGGCTTCCTGAGTTATATTTTTATAGCTACAGGAGTGGGGGTTTGTAACTGTGCCGGAGGGAAGGTTGAGACCGTCCACAGAGCGCAGTTTGGCTGACATAAACAGCCAGCGTGTCCACATCCTGTCATTATTACTGCCCACATTTGGCTCATATCCGAGCAGGATGCTGGCATTGAAAGGTGGAGAGCTGTAAGTAAGGGTGCGAATGCAACTGAGACGCCGCAAGAAAGCATTTAGATCCGACCACTTAGACCAGATTTGTCCTACACTGACACTTTGGCCACACTGACAAATATATTCTCACCAAATAATACTCACCGTTAGATTTCCAGTTATAAGTTGTTTCTGTCCTGGTTAGAAGTGTCCGTTTGTTGTGCCACTGCTGCTGCTTCATGATAGGTATTTCAACACACTATAATGCACTAAATTTATGAAAATAAGGAAGCACTTTTTGCAAGTAAATGTGTCAAATTGTACAAATACAGCAAAACAGTAAATCCGTGGAATTTTGTGAACTGTTGTTGAGCTAGGAGAAACTTGCATTTGTCTATGACAAATTCTTTATTCTCATTTATTGTTAATTCTACAAATGTGGTACATTATTTCTTTCATTGTGTAAAAAACATTGTGTCTCTTTCACCAAATGACACATGAGTATGTCATTCACAGCATATAATGCATCTCGATAAGTTAGAATATTATGTGTGTGCAGAATATTGTCAGTCATTTAAGATAGTGAAGATTTAAATTATTCCAGACTCATTACACATAAACGAAAATGTTTTAAGGGTTTTACTCTTTTGCTTATTATAGCCTACAGCAAAATATATATAGAGAGAGAACATTTCACTATAACTGTTTAAGCCATAATCATCAAAATTAAAGCAAAAAAGGTTTTATTTATTTCACTTGCGGCTATCCGTCATGAATGCAGAATAAAGAAACGTTTTATGTGAAATTACCAAGAAATCCAATTTTTCTATGATACTTTACGTTCTTGAGATGCTCTGGAAGAGAAGGAAAATGAGAGCACCGATTGGAGTCATTAACTCCTGTCAATGCCTGGCGTGAGCAGGAGTAACCGCAGCCTCTGTATTCTCTGGCCTGCAGGTGGCGCAGCTGCCTCTGTCCCTCCCACAGGACGAGTGGCAGCACATCTGTGTCAGTTGGACCTTGAGGGACGGGGTGTGGAAGGCCTACCAAGGGGGGAAGATGAAGGGGAGGGGAGAGGGACTGGCTGCCTGGCATCCCATCAAACCAGGAGGAGTCCTCATACTGGGACAGGAGCAGGTGAGATCAGAGGGATAAATGAAATAATGTAAGACTGGAGAGACGACTGGGATGGGTGTTGCGCTACAAGGACAGATCAATGGATGAATCATGAGTTGATGGATCATTTAACAAATGGATGGATGGGTGGATGGTGAGGTAGGGACTTCCTTTTTGGGAGAACACCATTAGCTCTTCACGCATGAACAGACAAGAGTTCTAATTGTGTTCATCCTCACGCTGGGCTGCCTCTCCTCTTCATTAGCGAGGTGCCTGCATTACATAACCTTTATGAAATCATGACATTATCCCTCCTCCCTGGCATCAAAAGAACAACCCAAAGTTCATCCCGCAGCCCGTCTCCCTTGCATAACGGATAAAAAGCCGAGCGCTGGGAGTCCAATTCTGCAAGAAGCTGCAATGATGCAACAAGAGAGAGCAAGTGCTTTATAATCTCTGTTGATGAATCGCTGTTGTGTGGATGAGGTGACCAAGTTTTATAGGGAAAATCCTGGGACGTGCCCATCACAAGGGGTTCCTGAAGCGGGGATAAAGATATTTTAATCTTATCTAGGGATTATAAAAATGTAGTAATACTGTGCATGGCTTTTGCTGAATTTTTATTCTCATTTGACCAGGGGAAATGACCACAGTTGTGTACATCAAAAGCTTTAAGAAACACTGGCAGCGGATTTCATTTTAAAATACTGCTCATTCTAAACATAATAAACCAGAAGTTATGAATTTTGTGCCACGAGTCACATAAATGGGACCCCAATGCAGAAACAGATCAGGTTAAACCAAGTCTTTATTTACAGAAAACAAAGTCCAACAGAAATAGTCCGTGAAGATATCGGTAACAATACGCAAAGTACAACCAAAAGAGGAAACGGAGACTGAGCTTGAAGTTCTAAAAAAACTAACAGAATAACAACAGAAGGAGAGAACAAAAAGCGAGGCAGAACCAACAAGCCTGAATCAAAAATCACAAGAAGAACCAAGGGCGAGGCAGAGGCGAGGCTGACTGGGGCACACTGCATAACCGGAATGAAAACAGAGAAAAAACACGATCAAAAAACACAAACAAAAACGGTCACGAGATAGCAGGAATAAACGCGAGAGATCACTGAATAGGCAGGATAGTCTGGCATTGAAGAGAAGTCCAAGGAGGGTATATCTAGTGGGTTGATTGCCGGTAAATGCAGGGCTGGTGTGCCTCGTCAGGCATGGAAGGAGGAAAGCAGAAACGTCCACTGGGAAAAAACACAGGGAGGAGGGGCAGGGGAAGCAGGAGCACAGAGAGCAACACGGCAGGTTAACCAAAACAGCAAGCAAAAACCTAAACCATGACATTTTGATGGTGTTTAAAATATATTGTTGTCATGCTCACAGTGACATGGAGCACACATCACATCGAAAATTCTGAAAATTTATCACAATAATGATATTATTGACAATAATTCAGAACCTGATATTTTATTCTATTTTAATTAATTTAAAGAACATTCAGTCTAAATAGGCAATCATATAATCATTTGCATTCTGCGGTATGAACAAAAACATATTTCTCTAGTTCATGAACAGTAGCTCAGTTTGAGAGTCACATTCTGTATCAAATAATACAGCAAAAATTAAATCAACCACCACATAAACTGTGCATTGCAGTCTGCAAATTTAAACAATTACCCCGATTCTTCAGTACAAAAACATAGGTAAAAATGGTGGATACAACAGAAAAGCATTTGCTTGTTCTGCTGTAAGAAGTGTAACTCACTAAAGCCTCAGAAATGACGTGCTGATGAAACAATATACGTTTTATTCAAACTGGCATTAGAAGTCACCATTGCTGAGTTCTCCTCTTCTTTTTTTTTTTTCTTGTCTCTCTCACACTACCAAAGTGGATCCTTTTTTAGGTATTTTACTCCAGCAGCACAGCCAGCCTGCCACCTTTCTCCACTATGATCATCGCAATGTTCATTTTTACCTGGTGATCAAAAATGATCCTGATTATCATGAAGGAGTGATACGCCCCTAGTGAGAAGTAATGGCTAATTTCCCACTGCAAAATCTGATAAATGTCCAAAATGGCAGGCATTTGGAAGTGCATCACGAACCAAACTAAAAGGTGTTTCCATAAATTTCTATTTCATGTGAAGAAAGTGAGTGAAGGTTTGTTGAACTGAGGAACCCATTTGAGACCTGTTTCAATTTCACACTACTAACTTCTAACCTTACTAATGTAAAAAAAAGTATTTTCTAAATCCTCATGTTGATACTGTACATCAGATGTGTGAAACCTGTGTACAAGCAGCCTCAAGCCTGTCTGATGCGTCATCAGTGTTTGGTGCTGAAACCCAGCAGTTCCGGGGCCATTTTTCAAATAGTGCTATTATTGCTGGAGACGGGAGCTTTTTGAGGGCAGGACCTCCAGCTGAGGAAATAAGTGAATGAATAAAATGTTTCTGCAGTTGATACTCAGACTGTGTTCTTTCCAACTCTTTTGCCCAAGGATACACTGGGCGGGCACTTCGATGCCTCACAGGCCCTGGTCGGGGAGCTGTCCCAGTTCAACATGTGGGACCGGGTGCTGAAGCCGGCAGAGGTGGCCGCCCTGGCCGACTGCAGCTCCTCGGCGTTGGGCAACATCGCCCCCTGGACCGACCACGACGTGGACGTCTACGGCGGCGCCACCAAGGAGTCCCTGGACCCGTGTCACGCTGCGCTGCGATCCAACCCCTCCGGCTCCAAACAGTGAAGGATGGCCACGAGAAGTCAGCACGGGGTGCCTGTGTTTCATTTAGAGTTTCGAAGATGGTATATTTGTTGGGGGATGGGAAGCTTGACTGAAATATGCGATGGAGCTTTTAAGCCATTATGAGCGGTGTATCTGTTTGGTTTTTAGAGTTGATGTCCACACTCGAACGTTTAACTCTGCAGTGAGATACAGCGAGTATAGTTGCAGAAGCATCTCAGTGATAGCTGCAGGGGTGGATCAACCCATGACATGAACACAACTCTTATGGAAGTGTTCCATAATAGATGTATTATTGGTCAGTTAAAGGTTAGAATCTGCTGGGCCCAATTGAACATATGTTGTTATTCAGGCAGAGAAATGCTTGTCATGTTAAATTGATTTCAGTGCACAATGGGAAACAAAGTGTTTTGTCAAGTTTTTAACTGTGTGTGATCTTGTTGAGTGACATATGTGTACTTTTAAGTTTCCTACATTGCCTATCATAATTTAGTGAACGGTGGTCTTATAAATGTATATTGTGTAATGTATCTGTGCTATTGCTGCTCTGTGCCGGTCGCCCGCCCCTGTAGCTTCTCATGCCCGTCACAGGAGAGCTCTGTGAAAGAGACACCTGACATCTATCAAAGCACCATTCAGATACTGAAACTGTGACCAGCCTGAGAGAGTTTGCTGAACTCGTGTTGCATCCACAAATGTAAACCAGATTGAATGTGAATGTATTTGCATGAGCAAAATCACATGCCCTGTCACTAAAAGAAGCAAAATCAAATTGTGTAAATTCTAGTCTTTGTGTGCTCCAAACTGCCCCACTCTCTGTAACGTACAGATGCTTCTCTGGTTCATCGGATCCTAACAGAGTATTAAAAAATTGGACGGACTACAAGGTGGCCTTTTGTAACTTATGCAGGCAAGCTAAAGAAAAAACAAGCTAATAAGTGTAAAAATAAATAAAGAGACAAACCTGGAGATGTATTTACATTGCAGCATCAATTTGACTTTTGTTTTTCTATCATGATATTCCCTGTTTTAAAATGTATGGGCACAAAACTGTGACATGTAATGTATAGTACAAAAGATATGATAGTGGAATGAAAAATGTACAAATTAGCCTTGTTGTTGGAATATTTTCAGTACATTGAACTACAGCTATTTTCTGCTATCATGTGGCTTTGATTTTGAAGCACATACTATCTAGGAGAAATATAATATGTGTAATATGAAATCGCTTGTCTGGAATTGTGAATTTTTTTTAATACACATAAAGGTAGTGTCCATGTAACATGAATTGGACCAAACTGCAGAATTTAAACACACTACAATATTTACTCATGACATATGATGTATGCTTTCCTGATTGGAGCACTCCATACTGGCCACATTTGCAACAACAAATATTCAACGCTGAATCATCATGGACATTTGGGAAAATAATTAAAAAAGTGCCACTGAGGATGGTTCAATCACAGCAACTGCATGATTTTTAACCACAGAGCCATGATACCGTTTAACTGCGATGCTGTGTCCTCCGGAGGCTTCGGTCAATATGGTTCTGGTTGTCAGTCAGGAGAATCACCTTTCTACGATAATATGAATCTCTTGTTCCTGTAAAATAAGATACCCATCGTCAGGTTACCTGGTTAGCTGGTCAATGTGCAGTCAAGTGAAATGCTAAAACCCAGCCAGTGCTTCTAGTTTCTTATTACCTCCAGACATCAGCCCACATGTGATTTAAAATGATATTGAAGTTCCTACCTGGGCTCTTATGCCAGAAATAAAGTGAAGTGTTTTTGTTTGTCTTCATCGTCCTCCTTCCCTTTCTCTCTCTCTCTCTATGCTTGTTGAGGTTCTGCGACAGTGTTATGCTTGTACTTGCACCTTCATGGATCCTTTATATCATGAACTAGGTGGATATGATGAAAAAATAAATAAAAGAATATGTTAACATTTCTGGACCTGCACCTCACAAAGATTCTCAAAAGAAATATGTGAGAATGGTATGTGTGTGAGTGTGTGTGATTGTAGAGCTGGAGAGGAGAGGATTCGGCAGAAATGCCACAGAAAGTTCCAATCTTTGATGTAGACATAATAGATTACTCATGGTTTGAACTGAGGCTGCTTTGATTTGTGACTACTGATCTGCCCACACGCATGTTGCTTGGCATTGTTCTGTGATCGGATGTGTAACCTCCCACTGAAATCATTTCAACATTTCATTTGTCTCACTTGAACTTGATTTCCTGTCTTTTCCTTCAGACACACGCTGTTTTATGACCAACAGATTGTGATGACACTCCAAATTTTTTATCATTAAAGCTGGAAATCACATTTGTGGTGTCTACTGCTCTCGCTAACAAGCTATAAAGTGCAGCCCTATGCAAACAATTTCTTGCTCTCATTACACTGAAATTTGATCGCATGCACTCCGTACACTAAAACTGAAAATAAAACACTAAAAGGAAAATGATTCATTGGTTAAATTTCCATTTTAATAAATTCAATCATTCACGTCTCCTCATTTCTTGCTGTGTCACATGTTTCATTTCCTTCTCTGCTCTGTTGGGGTGGACATGTTTTCTGCTTAGACACCTCAACAGATGGCTTTTTAGACTATCAAACCATCTGATACTGACCTTCAGATAAATAACTTCTATTTTTTGTTATAAAAATTAATCATGGAATGTGTGTGTGGTACAACTCCATTCTGGGGTAAATTGAAACCTAAAAAGGATGAACACATTTTGAAGCAGCAAAATTAACAAATGCATGAAATAAGTCTACTAGACTAATCCGATTTTGGCTGATCAATTACGTAATCAGTCAATCAACTAGTGAATAGAGCAGCGAGTCATTAAACACTCAGTCCATTAGGTAATCGGTCAAATCGCCAGTCAGCCAGATGAGTCAGAATCTTTCTTTGCCAATTCTCTGCTCCAGCTCTGTCAATCACCGTCACAGCTTGTTAGCATGGTCACGTGGAGTCCTCCACTCCCCTCCCCAACAATCCGCTTCCTCCGCTCTTGAATTATAGATACACCTTAATTACCTTGCTGTGAGACAGGCAGCAATGATTGAATTCCTTGCATGACCCACCACAAGCCAGCATCAATCTCTTGTCACACGCAGACACAGATAGCTAAAAATCGAAATTTTCGCAGTAACACTTCATCCCCTTTCATACACTCCCTCAACTCTCTCGTCGCCTACAGAGTGGACGTGTGTGTCAGCCTTCAGAAACGGATTATAAGTGTTCTTCATTCTCCCGGCGATGCTTCGCTTCATCGCTGCGAGCTCTCCAGTCAAGCAGCTCATACACATCCCCCACATCCGCAATTTCACCGTCGATCCGTCCTTCACCTCGAACCGCTTCACCCAGAATATGTTCCAGCCATGATGAATGCTCCCCTCAAGGTCTTTGTACTACCTCATCCTCCTTTTTACTACTGTTCCATCCACCTCACTTGGCACCTTTTAGCTTCTGTCAAATACACTTCCATCTTCTGATTTCCGCACCTCTTCCACCCCTCTGGCGGTTCTCTTTGTGAGGCTCTCACCTCACAAAGAGAACCGGTTTCCAGTGTGTCCCTCTTCCACCCTCCCTCAGTGCATTCACAGATGTTTCACACTTGTAAATACAGACACCCCATACACAGCTTGTTAGAAACATTGTCATATCTCTTGTTGATTGTTATTGATACAAAACAACATATCATATCATTTAATGTTGTTTTACTGTTGGGTGGGGTGTGTGTGTGTATTCTGGTCATCCAAGGAAAATAGGCCACCCACCATTCCTGGACTGTGCTATGCATTTTGCGGATGACAGATGCCTCAACAACTAAATATGTGGGATTCTCCATCTGTATTTTAGAACTGAAGAAGCTTTCAAACTAGAGGTGAAACGTCTGAAGAACCTTTAAGAATACGACTCACCTTCTACTTATGCACTTAAGACTACCATGACCTGGATAACTGACAACATGCATTGACAGAAAAACTATGCAGGAACAGGATGAGCAGTGGCAAAGATCAAGCGGTTTAACCAGGCCTCCAAATTCCCCAGATGGGGATTCGATGAGACATGAGTACCGAGTTTCGTCCATGGTGGAAATGCGTGGATCATAATTTTTTTAAGCATATAGCATGAATGCTTAGATATGGATCCGTGCAACTCTAAGGAAACACCTTAAGATCGTTGTCATCTTCTGTGGTCAGTTTTTGTGGTGTGTCGCCACACATTGTCCTAATGGAGGGACCAATGTGCAACCAATGGACCAACGGACCAATGGTAAGTCTGTCTGGTCTGCAAAATGTTAGGAGCAGATGGTTTTACTCAAGTGGCAGGAATGAACTAATGAATGAATGTCAGGATCAAGGTTTTCTATTATTTTGGGGGGTCTTTTGTCTTTTTTTGTCTTATAAAATACAATGACTGCAAATCAGTTGTCATCCAACATTTGTTACTTTAAAACAAATAAAAATGAAAATGTGCTAAAAATGAAATATTTATTTGTTCAATATAATTTTACAATCTGCAATTTGAAGGTCCTTCAATATATTAGGAACACCCTGAGAGAAATTCTTAGAATTTGTCACAAATATCAACCTGTATCCAAAGATGAACTGATTCGATTTTGGAGGTCACAGGTCAAGGTCACTGTGTACTTACATCAGTTCCTTGCTCTTGAATGTGACATATCAGGAAGTAATTGCTTCAGATTTTTCATAAATGTCAATTTTCACCCGATGATAGAATGGCTTGTGTGTGAAAAACCCGAGTTTCAGAATATGTAGCTTTATTGCCATATGAGGAGCATTTTAGTCCATCAGAGGCTCTTGGATTATTGTTGCTCTCAACTGCTACATACTGTTTATGAATCTAGACAGAGTGAGTAACGGAGGAATACAACGGCAGTAAGTCTAGTCATGACAACGCAACAAAGCTGTGGCTTGTGAAAACATTATGACAAGATTGAAAAAAGTCTAATCTGAGTGAAATTTACTGAGCCTCAAGTCAGGGTTGTTCTGTGAGTCAGTGAGTACGTGGTGCTAACCAAGCAAACATTTCATAACATAATCTGTTGCTGTGCAATCAGTTAATGGCTCACTGTTGACAAGAACAGATGGCAGAGGTGAACAACAAGGTTTAGATTTTAGATGACATTTTTCTTGCGGTTGCATAGGGAGACAAAGCCAGAGGAGTGAGAGAAGGAGAGAAGAGAAATTAGTGTGGGATCGCTCTTACTTTTCAGGTTTGCATTAATCCTGAAACTTGCCGGGATATTTTCATGCTGGATTACTTCACCCGCCTTGTCCCTTTAAAAGCAAAAGTCAGATACAACACGGACACAGAGAATCTAGGACTGGGTGTGATTTTGGGTGTGAGTCAGTGCAGCGTAAAATGGTAACCGCAGGTCAAAACTCTCCACATGGGGATTCCATCCAGATGTTTCCAGCTGAATGTGGGTCAGATTCAGTAAGTGGACTGATTAGGAGTGGACAGAAAAAAGGGTTTTGCATGCACACACACACACACACACACACACACACACACACACTCTGACGGAGAGTAATTTTTTAAACAGACAGTATTGTAACGCAGCTAAATACTGTAGGCCTACTACGGTGCACAAATACAGTTATTGGGCTTTTCCCTCTCTTGAACTTAAGGCCAATATTGTACTTCTTTTTGTTTTAAACACACTCTTTAATGGTCTTGTCCAATGGTAGAAAAATTCGGGGCTCAACAAATCAACATTTTACAGAATTTATTGAACTGTCATATTCCTCATTGTCCTGCTGTTTGTATATTTGAAAATATGATTGAAAAAGTGCAAAAACCACTCAACATAGCATTAGCCTTTTGGGCCTCCTTTCAATGCAGGGTGCAGTCACAAACCTGAGTGACTATGATAATGGACTGTAATTAGAGAAAAGTTGAGTAATACGGTAATAACCTGACCATGTCAGACCAAAAAACTTTAAACTTAAAAAAAAAAAAAAAAAAGATTAATTATCATGTATAAAAAAATAAATCACATTATTATAGAATAAAATTGACAGTCTGAAGTAGCTTAATTCAGTCTCAATCGACAACTTTAAAGAACTGTGTTAGTGCATCAAATATAATGATACAATGATATAAGACAATAAGAATATAACATCAAGCGGGGCTATTCTTTACAGTGCAAAGTTTATTAGACTTTAATTGCCTATATACTTATCAGAAAAAAAAGTAGATTTATTGCCAATTAACAAGGAATTTACCTTGGTGCTGTATTTTAGTACGTAACAATTGGCAGGGAGAAAAAGTGTGTAACACAGTGGTAAACATGCTCTTGTCCCAGTGATGAAGGCACCAAATACACAGTGTGTGTATATTTACAAAAACATCTAGAAACGTTATTGGTTTGAACATTAAATATCTTGTGTTTGTGCTGTTTTCACCTGAATATCGGGTGAAAGGGGTTTGGAAATCCCAGTATTTTGTTTTTATTCACATTTATACCGCATCCCAACCGTATTTTAATTTGTGTTTTGGTACCTAACAATCAGCAGTGAGAGAAAAGAAGTCAAATAAAAGTACGGCAAAAGTCAAGATTGACCAAAACACACACACACACACACACACACACACACACACAAAAAAAACCAGCACAAAAAAATATACTAAACATATTTCCCTTTTGAGTAAAATACAGCGAGATGCGCGCCGGTAGAGGCTCTCGGTTGATTGACAAGCCTCTGAACCAATGGGGACGAAGTCAAGGCTGTAGTGGGCGGGCTTTTCTTTGTAGGGACATCACTTGTTTAAAATGTCTCCCTAACAACCGAACTGGGAGCCAAACAGCAGAAGTTTTCGCTGGACAAAAGCCTTGTAAGTAGCTCCCCCTTCGGTGTGTTCGCCCCAACAACCCGCAGTCAGTAGCTTCAGACAGCACATCGGACGCCAGAATTTCACGGGGCTAAATTTAAGAAGTCTGTGTGGGGGAGACAAACGTCAACCGGCGGCATCAGCTGTTGGCTAGCAAACAGGCTAAGCTAAGCGGCTAGCTGGTGCAGCTTCATTTGCTAGTTACGGTCGCTAACCTGGTGAAAACCTGGCCGCGTTTACCAACCAACCGAAATGCGCGCTTTCTGTTGAGGCTGTCTGAAAGGGAAGCCAGTTGTGCTGGTGTCTAGCTTGTAGCCAGCGACTGTTAGCTGTCTTTTGGGCTGAAGGAGCCCGTCATCACCCCGGGTCTTGTTACAGTTACTGCATGTGCTCCTCACGAGATGCTTCTCTACATCCTCTCTCTTTTTCTAACATTCAGAAAATGTCTGTTTCTTTCAGGGGTCAGAATGGCTGGGACAGGCGATGGGAAGAAGGAGGAGGCTGATTACAAGAGGCTGCACAGCTTTCCTCTCATTAGGGTAAGAGACAAGTGGGACGGTGCCTCCTGATAGAGGACGAGGTCTTCAGGCCAGTCTGTCCGTGACAACATTAGAATTACACTTTGGTTGTGTTGTTGGCTCCAAATTCTAGGCTGCTGGGGATCACTTGTATTTATTCTCCTTGCGCACATTAAATGTGCATGAAAATAGATTTCTATCAGTTTCGGGTAACTGCTGAGTAAGACAAACTCCCAATGACACACATTACTGGACTGTGTGCTTAATCAGTCCCTGCAGTTCCACTATGAGCCACAGCTTCTGATCATAGTCATGCAAGGTTCTCTCTGTGAAAATATACCTCAGACTCTCTTTTGCTGTTGGGAAAGAAGGGGTGACACATACTCTACACTCCACTGATTCATGAGACCGGTCTGGTATTTAAACATGTGCATATATAGACAGATAATAACAGATAAACGACACCCAAACAGGACTGGTGTGAGGAAAATGTTCAAGTTCAGATGGATCTCACATTAGATAAAGCATACTGTTACGTGAGAGGCTTTCTGGGATACGCGATACATTTGTTCTTTGAGGAACGTTTGTTGGCTTGAGCCTGAATATTTCCCTGTTAAAGCGGCACAGTGGTGCAGTGGTTAGCGCTGTCGCCTCACAGCAAGAAGGTCCTGGGTTCCATTCCGAGTCAGGGCGTTTCTGTGTGGAGTTGTGTGCATGTTCTCCCTGTGCCTGCGTGGGTTCTCTACGGGTACTCTGGGTTCCTCCCTCAGTCCAAAAACATGCAAACTGGGGGTTAGTGGGTTAATTGGTCACTCTAAATTGCCCGGAGGTGTGAATGTGGGTGTGGATGGTTGTTTGTCTCTATATGTCAGCCCTGCGATGAACTGGAGACTTGTCCAGGGTGTACCCCGCCTTCGCCCCAAGATGCTGAGATAGGCTCCAGCTCCCCGCCCCCGTGAAGCTAACAGGAAAATGGATGGATGGATTACTGCAAGCACAGTGGTCACTACTGTATCTGCGTGCACACACTTGTTCAGTTGCATAGCCGTGGTCGACACTGCAGGTTTTTGTTTGATTTTGTCATTAGGTCTGAGTTATGCTCAAATAGAACTAGCCTGTAGGTCGCATTTCCCTATCATTTTAGGAGAGTGTTTCCAAATTGAGGGTGGAGGGAAACAGCGATGATCATTGAGGGTGGGTGAAGTGGTATTGTTTATAGCCTGACTGTTAGCTGATACCTATCTCAGGGAGTAATAAAGTTCTGATAACAGATATTGGACAATATACACAAATTTTTCACAATGATCCCTAAAATGAGGTTTATTAAATGTCTGTAACAACGACATGCAATACAGAATAATATGTTACAGATAAATAATACACTTTTACTGACTTAAATGACAGCAGTACATTGAAACAGTAACCTTTACTGGAAATGAAATATAAATCATTTTTTGATATTAATGATATATCTGTCATAGGCCAATATCAGTTGGTAATACTAATCTGTGCATGACTTGAACAATCCTGTTCACAGACACAGACAAGTTCACAAATGTTGGTAAAACATAACCTCCCTGGCAGAGTTACATACGTAACTTACATACGTAATTCTAGTGTTGCATTTGTCACTAGAAAAGTAATAAGAATAGTTAGTAGGGTTGGCCATTCTGCAAAATTGCCATGAATTGTTGGCAAATTTAAATGGTCAAGCTCAGCAGTAGGTCGAGGGGGTTTCTGAAAGAAACTTACTAGCTTGGTCTTAGTCAGAGTTTTGGGGTGACACTTACCTATGCCATCATTACACACATCAAATTTCAAGTTCTGGCGATGCAGCAGTAAGAGTGATGCAGTTAGAGGTGGAGGTTATACAAGGTGAGAAATGTGTCATGAGAAAAGCTTTTGTTTTCCTTGTATTCAGCAACTGTTGATGACTTTTTTTGAATGGTTGATGGTTTTAATCGAATTTTAGACGTAGACAGATTAATTGGTGCCAATTTGAAACTTTAGAAATAAGCAGTGTCAGTGGACTCTGGCTCAGATATTAACCGATACCTGCACAGCTTTATTTCACGGCTGAGTGAGTTTCTTTTGACCAATTAATTGACTATCAGCTGTTTCTTGCTCTAAAATATCCGTCTTATATTATCCTTTGAAACTAGACTATTCATTGATGTCTAGTTTGTTCTCATTTGTCATTATTTTTTAACTTTTTTTTCCTCTAAAATTTCTCTGTGTAGGAAATACCCAGATGTATCGCAACATGCCGCTGTTTTATTTCCCAACTTTTCCCCAGAAAAAATACAAATTTTATCATTTATTTCTTGGATGAAACCATCCCAGCCACTGTACTGTTTCTGTGTGATGTTTTATTCAGTGTTACACACAGAAAAAGTGCTCTCCTTTTCTTAAGTTTGTCTCAAATTGCGAAATAGTTTGATGTTTGATTCGTGTTTGCCCATAGCTCACTCATATATTTGATATATATTTTGACATGCGTACTGTTTCTCTTCAGCACACAGACATGCCAGAGGAAATGAGGGTGGAGACCATGGAGCTTTGTGTTACAGCCTGTGAGAAGTTCGCTACCAACAATGAAGTAAGTGTGCATTGTGCTGTACTCGTCTTTGATGTCTATTTAGTGGCTTGCTCAAAAAAGTATATTTTGCTGCCACGGGCTGTGTATATGTAAAGGCTTTTGTTAATTAACCAGGGTTTGCAGTTATTGCAATATGTCTGTATTGTTTTGACTGCTATCATGGTACATGTGCATAAAACTATTATTAGACACCGACCAATATATCAGTTTGGCCGATTTTAATGGCCGATATTGGCCTACCACAGATATAACAATATTGGCACATATGTTATCCATATTGGCCAATATAAAATGATAGGATTTTAAAGAAAACATAGCAAAAACACATGGGATGATTTCTAATACATTTCCACTGAAGGTTGTTGTTTCAGTGCACTGCTGTTATTAAAATCAGTAAAGGTTAATTGTTAGACTGTAACATGTTTTGCTTCTGTTGCATATCTTTGTTACAAATATTTGATAACCTCATTTGAGGAAATGTCATATCGGTTACGCTCTTATTATCATAGTCTGTGATGATAGTAATCCTGTTATTTCAGTGCCACTCAAATATGTTGGTTCATGCCGGGGAAACTTGGAGTGGTATATTGTGTCATGTTTAGGTTCCTTTTTAAATTTTACAGAGAGAAAAAGTTAATACTGTGAAATGAAAAATAACAAAAGATTTACACCGTTTAGTTTATCGTGGATATATCAGAATGGATTCATTTATTTTATAGGTAAGTCTCAAAAAAGACACAAGGCTACATGACATATCTTCTGAAATGGTTAAAATTGCACCTGGTGGCGTTTTATAACATAGTAGTAGCACTTCAGAAATTGTTAGCTTGAGTACAGTCAAGGACTTCAATGACCTTACAGTTAGCGTCAATAGTGTCCACTTTGTCATATATCTTTCTCATCACATGGAGGTGAGACACAAAAG
>KV751348.1:12288581-12376475 GCA_001698575.1 Mola mola | reverse complement strand
CTAGAACGGAGCGGAGTTACCCTTCCTAATAATGTAGTATGTGATCATTCTGGGTTTACTTAATCAGCATCACATTGGCAACATACAATCCCACTTACACCAGTGTCTGAACAGCCACAGAGTGTGTCAGAGACGCAGGGAAATAATTTAGCAACATCCAGGGGTCATCGGTGGCTTCATCACTTTATTCTAAACTCCATAAAACTACACTTCGCCGCAGAAGTCTTCACACCTCTTCTTCATTTTATCTATGAACTGTCTGTATCCAGGATGCGCCGCAGCTCCCAGATAACCTATAACAAAAAACCTGAAACAGTTCTTCCGTTGCGGATAATTCAAAAGACAAATCCTGACACGCCTTGTGCCCTTATCAGCACCATGCAAATCAAAGAGAAACAATCCTCCTTATTTTTGAAAGAGACACCTTGACCATACACCTTTTTCACCGACCAGAATTAATATTTCAAAATAAAGGCATCTGTATTTATACTGAGAAGCTAATTAGCATGACAAAACAAACACATTTTTAAGAAAATACCTATAAATCACCTGTGGATGATAGAACTAAGGATAAATGTTGACGGTAGAATAATAAGAATAGTGTTATTAAACATAGGTGTTGCTTAAAACAAGTACTCACGGCTAAATAAAGTGTCTTAAAACACACAGTGTGGCCCAAAAATGTCCCTGGCTCTTCTTTAGCTAAATATGGATATAAAATGACCAACTTCAGGATTTAATAACTACGAAAATAAGACTTTTTGTCCAGATGTCAAGAAGTCAGCTGAAGTCCAGTTGCCTTCAGCTGAAACACCAAGACTACCATGACCTGGATGACTGAGGCTCCTCATAGACATAGGAAAATAAGACAGAACCAATATTCTTAAAACAATCCTTATAATCTCACGTTATCCGCTCCTGCATAGTAAATTATGCTGAGAAGATCAATAAGGATTTATGGCTCATTCTGAGATTACATGTGTTGGTTAGATCAGCACAGTGACAGCATGAAGAACATGTAAAAGCAAGGCTTGCAGGAGGCTAACATGGGCGGTGTCACTTCTCCTCAGCCGTTACACTGTGATCTATTTACGTCATAATGATAAGTAAAGAAAAATATGGTCTATTGCCAGTTGGAAATGAAATCCTCTACACTCGCTGAGACGTCATGACAGCTAAATTAAATAGGCTGATATCTTTGTTGTTGTCTCAGCACACAAAGAGACTCATCATCCTCAGAGATGATAATAAAAACACGCGCACACAAAAACATAATTTTCTGCCTTCAGTCTCCTCGTTTGCTTCATTTGCATGTGGCTTATGTAGTAATCCAAAGCATTCAAGTTTAATGAGGGCTGATAAATAATGAATCAACATGAGCACCTGTATGAATACAGAAAAAAAAGTTTCGCACTAACCCTGTTCTTTGCACTCGTTTGACCTAATAGAAATGAGCCGCGTGGGCCTTTTCGTCGCACTGTGGCAAAGGTATGACACACGCGTTTAGTTAAACTCTCACTCTGATCGCTCACGTGGATTGCTCCGCGTGGACACTCGCTCACATGTAGACACACACACATACACACACACACACACACACACACAGCACAGACTTAAAAGAGTTATA
Organism: Mola mola; assembly: GCA_001698575.1. Taxonomy (NCBI): domain Eukaryota; kingdom Metazoa; phylum Chordata; class Actinopteri; order Tetraodontiformes; family Molidae; genus Mola; species Mola mola. The sequence continues at coordinate 12,374,848 of KV751348.1, read as the reverse complement.
CTTCAGAGAAACAGTGGGGTGTACTGCGGGATGGGGAATCAAAGACTGAGAGCGAGCACACTCACAGAATATGAAACGTCTGCCTAGATACTGCCTACTTATTAAATTTACTTCATAAAAGCCCCCAATAGAGTGCAGATAATTCACTGTTTATGTGCGTACAGTCTATTTACATATGCATGCATTTTCTAGTAACACTAATGTTTCCTCTCTCCCATTTCTCTTGCTGCGGTGTAAATTCTGTACACAATACCTACAAAACCCACTGTTGCAGAACATTTGCTGCACAATTTCATACTTTCCTTGGAGAGTCAAATGAGAATTTGATCCCATTACTAAAAAAAAAAACAACAAACAAAATCATTTCTTACAATAGTAGTGACATTTGGTGTATTTCTAATGCTGGAAACTGAGCTGAGGCTGTTGTGTGGGGTGTGCAGGAGGATATTTTCAGCAAGGCATGCTAATAAATGTCAGTGACTACTTCAAAAAAACATCTCTGTCTCATAAATTTACGTTGATGCTAAAAGTTTGTGTTTGAGTAAGGATATGTAACTCCATCACCGTCAGAATGACATCAAAAATAGAAGTTTTCAGCCAGGTACCGCAAGGTGATTTCCTTCCCATACCTGATTTGAGCTGTGAATTGTTTGATTTAAAACTGATGGGGCCTTTTCATTATGAATGAACGTCTGTAACCTTCAAGAAACTACTCGTGGAGTCAGTACAATTCTCTTTTCTGTGTTGACTTCCAGGCAGAATATGTGATCATCAGACACGTTGTGCAAGAGAAGTTGAGGGAAGTTGATGAACGCACTGGAAAAAAGACGAATAAAACTGTCAGAAAGAGACTGACTTCAAAAGAGAGAGAGCAAACACATCGATCTGGTACCCAGATCACTTTAACCTGGCACCCACTCAGAGCAGGAGTGAGAGAGAGAAGTACAAACGACTGGGTAAAGGCTGGCCGGTGTTACTCAACGGGGAAACAGCCACAGCAGAGAGGTGACAGAGAATCTTTTCAAGGACTGTATGTAAGTGGCCCTTTTGCTTCTCTCCTCAATGATTTGTGACTTCAGAAAGACCATCTGAGAGGTGGAGCAGATAGGAGTAAATTGGTAATTGGGAACGTAACAAAGCAACCCTAATGCCTTCATTGAGGCCACGTTCTTCACCATATTGCTACTATACTTAATGATGTAAACCACACAGATTCCCTCATATTCCCCCAGCATGTCGGTTTTAAAATCCTCTCTCATCCTCCTCTCAGTGGGATGATATGGCGTATGCGCAGTCGCTCCAGGACAATCTGTCTGTCCTTGGCCTTCGTCACCGTTTCCCTCTACCTCCTCCTGGCGCTCGTCTCTCTTTCCATTCACCACCAGCCCTGTGACCCCTCGCGGTGGCCCCAGACACACATCCTGCGCGAGCTGGCACACACCAACAGCACCTCAGCGGGGACGAGCGGCCCGACATACATCACACATGGTGGAGATTCTTCTCTTAAAGATGACAGTAAGGAGGCCAAAGACAGTGTGCGAGCTCTTTCTGATGCTCTCTCATCAGTGAAAAGGGGTAAAAATGCCTCAGTCAACACGACTGCCGACCACACTGAATCCGTGGAGTCCGGGCTGTCGAAGCTGGAAGCGCTGTTCGACCATCCTCTCTACAACATGCCCGGCCCTCCAGTCCACGAGGACGACTGGCTGCTGAGAGTCAAGTCAAAGGTGAAGGCCAGTGAGAAGAGCTCCCAGATGTGGTCAGTATTTTAAGGCGAAAAAGATGCGTGCGTGTGCGTGAAAGATCGTGGCCAAAGATTTCTCATTTTACATAATCTCACATAAAAAACAGCTTTTGTTGAGCAAATATGTTTATATTGTGTATATCTTCCTGTTGCCATAGTGCACTCAATTCAAGGGCTACTATATTCAACAGCTCACTCCTCAGGACAGTATAGGCATTCAATATACTAAAGAACTTAACCACGAATCCAAAGGACGTTAAACTATAGGACACAGTGACAACCCACTACAGTTTCTATTGTGGTTCTACTTGAAAATAGCCGTCGTTAACTGAGTTATTTGTCAGTTTTGTCTTAATAAATAGATTGATATAAAGGAAAATAGCGAAATATTGCTGTAGAGACTTGTGAGAAACCAAAGAAGTAATCTTTAAATAACCAACTAATAGTCAAAAGTGTAATTATTTACATTTTAAAGATTAATAAGTGTGTTTTTGCTTATTTTTTCTACGATTCTGTTTAATGTATTGTAATGTTTAAGCCTGCCAGTTACTGACGCGTCCTCACGTCCCATCCAGGGGCAGATGGTACCGTTTGGCAACGCCTAAGCTAAGAGTAGCGCACCGAGATTCCCTTCATGATGCACATGGTCTGTGTGATAACCACGTGGTTAAGTTTAGGAAATTAATGGTGACACAAAGTCCGGCTTTGTGTATGAAAGCTGTGTGTGACACTCCACCTCTCCACCTAGCCGGCCTTATCTTGCGCTTGATCGCGTGTCCACTAAGATGGAGAAAAACAGCTTTACATCATCTCTACATTCAACTGTTGTGCAAACTCATGGTTACCCTGTTCTCTCCAGGGTCAGTGCCAGCCGGGAGGCCTACGAGGACGCCCACTGGAACGGCAACGTTGACAGACACCCACCTTGGCTACGTTTTCACCTGGGCATCTCCCGCCGGCAGCTGTATCCTCACCGTGACCCCAACATGGAGCTGCTGACCCAACAGCTCGCCACGCACCGCATCGTCAGTGCAGGTGTGAAGGCTCCACTGTTCTTCATGTTTCCTTCTTAGTATTTGTTCAATGGATTTATGCCACGGCAGCCTGGTCAGAGAAGAGCAGAGCCACTAACCACGCACTCATCACAGGAAGCGTCAGCTGTTTTGTTTTCTGAAGACGACAGGACTGCATGAGTCACTTTAGAAGGTGACTCAGTGAAAGCTTTTAACACTAAAGTGTATGAAAGGGTGGGTTTTTTTTTTAGAGCGGCAGCCTGCACAGAAGGAGTAGATCTTCAGAATTTCACCCCCAGAACCAAGCATATGGTGGAAGAGATGGGCGGGTTTCAGGGCAGACGGAGGGGAGCGTTGCTGAGGATGTCCCACACCTGAGACTTTCAAACGTAGATCCACTTTGATGCCCTCCTGAAATGAAAGCTAAGTGTGAAGCTTTGAACGGCCTCGGTGGCTCAGCAGAGGATTGATGGGAAAACATGAGTCACTGGCAACGCAGCAAATGTCTCAGTCTCCTGGTGAACTTCAGTCAGTGTGAGCACGGCGCCTCCCGCTGCACTGGGTCTATTGTGAAAAGAAAAAAACGATAGAAATTGATTACCTCAAAGTAGAAATTGAAAAGATGTTGGGTCTTATTCATCCACAGTAGGGGCAGGATGTTTTCCATTGCTGAGCGTAATACAGGCTGTAGAGAGGACCTTTCCAGTTTTTCCCATCCACCATGAGAAGAGGGGTGCTCACTGGGTTGCAGTCTGCAGTCAACTGGTTGCCACGAAATCATACTAGTCCTTTAAGTCGAATTCTTACGAAACTGTATCGTGAGCAGGTAGCATCGAGTTAAAGTCAGTGAACCAGCTCAGCAATGTCAGTTATACGGCTGTTACTCCTTTATTTCACAGTAAAGCAACCATGCACCCATTAAATCAGGACTTGCACAAAACATCAGCTGAATTGTGTTATCATTTCACGCTGAGGAGGTATGTGAGCAAATTGTTATTTGGACCTCTTTTCCACCACCAAAATTCTATTACCAGTCTCCTCCTGACATGCCACTCTCCCGACCATTAAATAGCAACTTCTGTCAGGCTCCTGACATCAGTGCAGCTAAATTAAATTAATCAAAGTGGCTTATTTCTGAATTAAACCGCCTCACTGATAGGACGACAACTGTTTTATCTGGACCTGGCAATTGTTGCCTTTTGGGGACGGCATTTAAAATAGCTTAATTAGTTCTGACATCTTCATAGCAAACATTAGCAGCCTCTCAGAAAAGACCATGTTTTTATGTGTCAGAGTGCTGTGACACTGAGGCATCCGACAAAAATATTGTCTCTGTTACATTTGGCGTGTGTGTGTGTGTGTGTGTGTGTGTGTCCCATTTATGGCCAACGTGTTTGGCCGCAGCGTGCCGTCTGCTTCGTTGCTATGGAAACATTCTTGGTATTGTCTTTTCAGTGCAGAAGCCTGGTGGGACGCAGCTGAAGCTGGTGATGTCATTTCCAAACTATGGACAAGCCATGTTCAAACCCATGAAGTGAGTTGCGAGCGACAAATGCAGCAAGTCGCTCACATCACGGTGGAAGCACGAAAGCAAAATAGATGAAATCCTCTCACCGGCCTTAACACCGATCCAATAAAGCATGAGAGAGAGGCGTTTTTAATTCTTCGAATGAGAGAAGCGGTGATTGAGTAAATAAAAGGAAGGACGGTGTCAAATATTTCATAACGTCAGGTGTTTTTATGGGGATTTTATGGGGCTTCAGTTTGACTTTGCATCTCCCTGGCAGGCAGGAGAGAGACGAGGAAACCAATTATAACCTCTACTACTTCTCCGACTTTGAGAGACACAATGCAGAAATTGCAGCTTTTCACCTGGACAGGTACCAAGTCCGTCCATTTTTTTATGTATTTTTTTTGTCACGACGCTACAGCACAACACCGCTGGAGTGAAAAGCTGTGTGAAATTGTCGCATCATGAATAGCATTACCTAACACTGAAATCCTTTTCCCATTCCTCCCCGCTCTGATTTTCTCTTTCTGTTTGGCCACCCTGTCTTTGTCCTCGCCTCTTCATCTCCTGCACTCCCTGGGCAGGATTTTGGGTTACAGGAGAGTCCCGCCGGTGGTGGGGAGGCTGGTGGATGTGGTCAAGGAGATCAAGGACATCACGACTGACCACAAGTTGGCCCGTACCTTCTTTACCTCCCCTGGTATATCGCTCACACAGCCCTCCATTATTCATTTGGCCTGCTTAAAAATGCCTCTGTGTGTCAGCTGATGATGCATTTCTTTGAATTGTCTTCTGCCCACAAACTCTCCTCTCCTCTGCTCTCCTCTGCTCTCCCTGTCTGCCTCTGTCTCCCCCTAGTGGGTAATGTGTGTTTCTACGGCCAGTGCTCCTACTACTGCTCTACAGAGCACGCTGTGTGCGCCCGCCCCACAAACCTAGAAGCCTCCTTGGCTGTCATGCTCCCCGATCTCTCCCTGGCAGCCCGCAGGTCCTGGAGGTCCCCTTGGAGACGCTCCTACAGCCGCAGCAAGCTGGCAAAGTCAGTGGACATATGGCCTTTGGTCAGAGAGAAACCTGTGTGCTGCATGATATCAAGGGATCCAGCGAAGCACCTGAGCACGCCTTCCAAATGTTACACTAAAGTCCCTCTCAAAGAAAGTTATAGAATCGGCCTTAATTCTACATGAATGCTTGATTTAAGCAGTTCAGGAACAAAACTGAAGCCTAATCACAATCCAAACTGGGCCTGTCATTCATGTGTGCACTGAAAGTCTGTCCTGTAGCTCAAAAACTCAAGCAAAACTCCCACCTTTATCCACAGTATCTCAGTCCTCCTTAAAGATGATCTGGATCCAGATCAGGGTTCCAGAAATGTTTACAACCATTCCCCTTTGGGAGATGGGATACATACGCATCTTTTACACAATTTAGCTACACAGAATTTCTGTCAGGTCAAGTAAAAAATTCCAGAAACAGTCAAAATAGGGGAAAAAAGAAATTCTACATTATTGATTTAGAATGATGTACTTTTTATTAATGTTGCAGCTGGCGAAGCTGCTGCGTTTTTATGCATCTAATGCTGGAGAACTTGTGCATTTCACCAAAGGATTTGTCCTCATCTGCAGTTCTACATGCTCAATTACTTTGTATTATCAATGTAAATCTGTAAAGTAATTAGCATGACTATCAAACAAGTGTCACGCCGTTTAAAAGCGCGTTTTCCTCTGCAAATCTCAAGCAGAATGTGAGGCTCAGTTTGGCGATCAAGCGCAGGATTTCATTATGAACAGTGTCAGGAAGACGTGTGCTTGTTGTTTGACCGATGGAGGCCGAGAGTCATACCGATGTGCGTTTAAGGTTTCATTAAACCTTAAAGAGCGGATCATGCATGTCTGTTTCAGCTGGGAGTCACAGCCAAGCTACTGTTCGACGGTGAAGAAGACCGTGCCTTACAACGAGGGCACGACACTGGTGGACTTCATAGATATGGTCATACTTGACTTCTTGATGAGTAAGTCTCTTGTCACAGTTGCTAATTAGAAAGGTCAGACACACTTATTTTTAAAGTCAGCGCAGGCTGTCCGAGAGGTCTTTGCTGCGGCTCAGATTGAAACGTGGCAGAAGAGCGTGTTTGTATACAGCAGAGATTTTTTAAATAGGGAAACCGCAGGTATGACATGAATAATGGATGCATTAAATTCATAGGCCTGTTGATTAATTCTGAAGGTGGGGGACCTGTGCTTCTGGTTGGAGAAATCAAAAATATGTGCTGTGGTAAAGATCTATAAGGCTGAACAGGCAGCCTCGGATATTGTTGCACTAAATCTAATTCCAGACAATATTGTTATCGTTTGAGCCATAAAACTAAATCATAAACTCATAGGCAATTTCTGCTGCTGAGGCAGCTCACATACTCAAAGCTACACTCTCACTCCTGCAGCGTTTATGGTCTGATCTCTACATGAATGAGGGTTTGTCCAGCTTTTAAGTGTTCACATGCTTTAAAGGTACCTACACTTCTCCACCCAACAATGAACCTTTATTGTCTTAAATGAAACAAGCACACTGAAACAGTAACCTTCACTGGAAATTAAATAGTTATAAATCTCTCTAAGCATTTTTTCCTACCTTCTTTAAAGACATTTTTTTCCCCCTCTAAATATCTACCGTTATTCATAACATATGTTAAAACTAATTTATGTGCGATTGTCAATTATTGCCCAATAATATCGTCCACCACCATGCACCACAGTCCATGTAACAACACCTCATTCTTATTTCTTCCTTAAAATAATGTTTCCACTTTCTTCTAAAGTAAAATATATCACCGGATCACACGACCGATATATCAAAAAGCTGCTTGTGCACTTGTACATTGTTTAATAGCTGTTCGGTTGCAGAGCATTTTTTTCTGCAAATGCAGGCGAAATGATCCTTTATTCCAGCATTTTGTGTGAGGTGCTCCGCATTGGGGCCACACTCGGGCTGTCCTGCGCGTCTTTGTGTCCTCCGGGAGCGGACCCGACCTTCACCAGCACGCGTTACCGTGGCAACGAGCAGGTAACCAGTCACACCTGTCCCTCTTCTTCTTCTCCTGCCAGGTGTCCGCCAGCCTTAGCTGTAAAATCTCCCCCTGCTCGATGGTTTCCGTCTTGTCTGAACTACGGAGGTGACTCTGGCAACGCTAGCATAACGAGCTAACTTTAACTAGCTGAAGCGAGCGATTGCTAACTTTGAGTGTTAAAGTTAGTTTTAGGTTGGGTGTTCTCGCAGTTAGGGACCGTCAACAAATTGCTGCTGTACCGACGCACAGCCAAAGCTGCGTTTGCTGCCCTTTCGTGTTTTATTGCTATTGCTATTGTTACTGAACGGGACAAATATAACACAGCCTCTGCTCTTGAATGTCAATGCTTATTTTTGTATTAATATTTTTGCCACAAAGTTTGTGGTGGCTGAGCCTGCTGATGGTATTCATGGAGGGATCAGTAGCATGCTCCGTGCCCCTTCAGAGGATGAAGCTCCTCGGATCTGTGGTAAACACATCACCAGGCCCGGATCCAAGGTTAGGAAAAAGGGCGCTTCTCCTAAAGGGACGTTACCACCTCTGTGCGGGCGGCCACCTTCTCTCTCAGCAGCCGTTGTGTCCACGCCTCTCTTCAGCCATACACCCATCCCTAAATATCCCTACTGAGCGACCTTCCTCAGGGGTGGAACTCCCTCATCCTATGGCCAAAGTCAACGACACAAAAAGGCCCGAGGGATCTCAAATAATTGCCTCCTCAGCATTAGAGACAAACATCTCCGTAAGAACTGCTGCTAGGTCCACAGCTCAGAGGTGAATTCATTTATTTGATTTGGATTTTAACAAACCCGTTTGTTCTGATACGAGCTTATGCAAAAAAATGGGTGTTGACCTATGACATAGATACAATATTGTAATTACTACATGATAACAGATCAACAGTAGGACTTTAATGTCAACAGCCTTTTTCGAGGAAGTCTAAAATGTAAAAATGTAGCTGTCAGTATTTACCCCACAAACTATTTGATTCTCATATTTACTGCTCAGCTGTGTACGCTCAGTTTTTGTTGTTTCAGTCTTACAGGGCAAGCGGAATCCATAAAAGTCAGGACATGTAATGATAAGAGAGTAAAGATAACGACCGTCAATAAAATAAGACCAAACCAAATAAAGTTCCTGTCAGTGGTGCAGAGGTAGTTGGAATCTTTGCCAGGAGAAGAGACCTGAGACAATGGGAGCTTTATTATCTGAAAGAAGAGGATGGGGACTCTTGCAGGTGCACTGAAATAAGGTCATGTGTCATGCTTTTATTTTGGTCTCGACACTGCACAGTGGATGCTCCTGCAGGAAGTCATTCTGTAAGGATGCACAATATTAACACCCTGGATACAGAGTGATGCGTCTGCTTTCCTTTACACCATATGAGCTGCGAGTGGTCCATCCTAGTGACACCGGTTCTGAGCACCACATCTTCTCTCCTAATACTGTGTTACATGTGACGGAGAGGGTTTACGGGGGACTTGTCAGTCTGACAGAGTGGCACAGAGAATCTGTGGAGGACAGCTTGTTCTTCAGGGGTTTTAGACTGTTAAAATCTTTCGCCTGGTAACTATGTATAAGCTGTACTTTCTGTCCCTTTTGTCCTGACCTTCATGCTTCATCGCCTCAGCGTTTGTTTGATATTTATGTGGAAAAGAAACGTGTGCAAAATCATTTTTAAACAGAGGTGTGAGGATCTACAGGATATGCTGTTCATAGCTGTACCCCCGTTTAGAAATACTCTTTTTTGATTCAACAGGTGAGTTACATTTACATCCAATTCATTTAGCTCAGAGGTTTTTTTTTTTCCTTTGGTAATAGTAAAATCGAGGCCAGCTTTAGATAGTACCTTTAACATGAGTTGTTCCGATCACAGGGTGACTGTACCTTTTTCAGAATAACTAAAGAACTGAAAGAGACACACTGGCTGCCCCAGCTGGCTGCTGAAAACTGTGAATCAAGGTCGTCTGCAGATACTTGAGACATTACCGCGGTGCCGCGCTGCCATCCTTAAGGTGGTACCACCACTTCTTTTTCTGATGGAAAACAAATCAGTAACCAGCTCAAAAGTCAGTTTAGAGGTCCTTTGTTTGAGAACTGGTCTGTATAAACATTTTCTTCATTGTTTCAATTTTTAAATTTCAGATAGTGGAAAATTACATTTAAGTCTGACAATGAATTTTGCATCTGGTAAAGTAGAACATATATTATTAAAATCCTATCACCATGTATTGTGAAATGGAAGTATCGTTTTTTTTTACCTGCAGGTGATAGGGGACAGTTTCAAGGTACACAAGGAGCTACAGCTGCAAATGGAATATGGTAAAAAGCCAAATCAAAGCTACGAGACCGTTCACCTCCACGTGGCTCATCGGCGGGAGATGAAGAAAGAGCTGGCCCTGTCCGAGAGCATAAATCGGCAACTTTGCTGCTCTCATGAATCAAAGAGTGTGCAGAGTCTTGTCAAGATTATCCAACAAGATGCCGTTTCTTCTCACAGCACCGTTGTGAAGGTGACGAGACAACATTTATTAACCCCATTTCTGTATCGGTGTCTCGCTTCGAGAACACAAAGGTTCTAAAGAAAAAACATTGTTGTGTCACCTTTGTGTTTTAAATGATGCAAATTGCCTGTGAACTAACATCAGTGGAGATGTTGATATAGAAGCAGCAACTGCCACATAAAACAATGGAGAAATCATCAGATAGAGCTTATTGACAAAGGATGTTATGAATTGAATCACATAAGTACTGTATTAATGATGCATGATATGCTTTTCTTTGTTAGAGGAAGACATGTGAGCTACGCTGTCTCTCCCACACGGAGCTTTGCTTCAGTGCTGTTGATCAGCTGACAGTGGAGCCGCCGATAAATCTGTTCCGGGAGGCCGTAAGTGAAGCACTGCTCACTGTTGGTGACACAATGATTGAGGTAATTTTACACATGTTCACTGTGGTGACGATAGATACACCAATAATACAGCACATTGTCTAATACACTATGCATAAATATGATTTATGGCAAAATATGTAAACTACATGTAGGATATGTATGTCCATATGTCCAAATATTTCTGTAGGTCCATATGTCTTGGTATTTTGTATGCATAGACTTATACATACACATTTTTGTATGGGTCCTGTCTACAAACAGTAAACGTAAAAGACAATTACAGCATTACAACATAATTTTTCCTAGATTTTTTTCCTAGTTCAGAATCTGAGGATCCCATAACCAAGGCCATAGACATGCTCATAGTACATTATTAAATTTGTTCTACAGCTTAATTATGAGCATCATTTTAATTAAGACAAATACAACACTTTCATAGGATTAATCATTGCAGGACATTTTATGTTATTTCTCTCCGTTTTTTCAAGTCACATTATTCGAATAAAAAAAAAAAAAAAAAATTGTTTTAAAATGATTTCGCCTCCAGCCATATAATTTTTGTATTCTCCAGTAGATATGTGACACTTGTGGCTTCTTCTCAGACAGCACCAGTGTCCTCACCTCAGCTTTTGCTTGCACTGAACATCCCATTATTACAGGTGTGTCCATTTGTTTTTTCACTGCTCTGATTTCAATTGATTTGGGCTTCTGCTGATGCAAACCCACAGTATTCACATGAAAATGTGGCTGAACCAGTGTTCATTCCTGTTGTGGTATGGATCAGTGTGGCCTAAAATAGAGATGGTTCCACAATGTTATTAAAACTTTATAAACAGTTTGATCACATTTGTTTTCATATCCAGGGGAAGATAAGAAAGATAATGGAGTGAGTGGTCGCAGAAAGTTTTGCTGTAGGAAACTTCTCAGCGTGCCAGCAGGTGCAGCGTGAGAAGACCTGGGTAATCAATACTCTCTGCCAATGTTTTCGAAGGGCAAAAGCTGAAGGTCATTGAGGAGGAATTGCTGGAGCAGCTTGTTATGAAGATAAAGCTGCACTCAGAAACTGTCATATCAGACTTGGAAAAGGCTCCTGCTGGGTACAAGACTGAACCCAGAGATGCACAAGACTTCTCCAATTATTCCCTTTTGGTACAGAAACACTTTCAACTTTACATTCTTAATTTAGTAATAGATTTGTAAAAAAATAAGTAATAGATTTTGTAGTTATGCAGGAAAGAAAAATCTGACTAAAGGAAAGAAAAACATCTCATACAAATCCTCAGTTTTACCTCTAGAGTGTTATAAATGTAATATCAAGATCCTCTGAGATTCTGTTTACGTCCCACATTCACTTTAATTTAATTATTGATCACAAGGGCCTTGTCTGACCGAATGTGTTCTGAATTTAGATTCCATTTTCCAAGAACGATCAAGTGATGCACAGTGCATTAAGATCTTAGACTTATGGCACGATGATGAGTAAAGGCTTTAATAATGCAGACGCAAGCCAGAGTGAGAGTTTATGGTTTGTTTTAATTGTCACCCAGCTTATCATTTTAAATACTTGTCAAGCATGTCCATGTTCATGATATTTTAATGCTCTGTAGCTTAATGGGATTTTATTTTAAATTTTGATGATTGTTTGATGACATGTTACTTGCTGTCTGGATACTAGAGTCTTAAAAACTCACCAAGTACTGTAACTAACATAGTTTTTCATATTAGAATTTACAGTGAAAAAAATGGTGAAAATTAAATGAAAATGAAAATCTTCGCTGACACGCAGAAACGTTTGGAGTATGTTCACTCCCTCCAGGAAACTATTTGCATGCAAGATGACTGAGGAGGAGGTAACTTTGGAAGAAGAGGTTTGCAGGCACAGAAGTGGATGTGGTGCAACTACGCACCTCTTCATACTCACACAACTCAGTGTCATGCAGTAACATTATGGCTGTTTAATTCCGTCCCTCTGAGATGTTCCCACTACAGCTCATTTGCTTAAAAATGTGGCCTCCAAAGCTACATCTGGAACTGTTCTTGATCCAGCCTAGAATGTAAAAGAGATGGCCTCCACACTGAGCTGTATATATTCACATGTGCGCAGTCTCAGTTCAAAGTTGGAACAACTCAGTAGGAATAGTCAAAATCTAAAAGGTGAGTTAATAAAAATTCTGAATATAAATAATTTCTAGCCTTGAGGAAAAAATTGCTTTCAAAATGATTTTAGTTTTTACCACTGATAGATTAAACATGTGATCTTATGAGACTTTCATTTATCTCCCTCCCCTTAAAACGTCCAATGGATTTGACCATTTTGAAAACAGATGTTAAGAGGGTCGAAGCCCATAAAGAGTTGTGGGAGCTGATAGCTGCGTACACAACATGGATGGAAGAATGGAAACGGCTGCTTTTTCTGTGAGGTAAATGTCTCCCTGCCTCTGATAAAAAGGATTAAATATCTTTTTCAAGGACACAATTATTTGTATGAATTCATAGTGATGACAAATTCTTAACAGTTTGTTTAAAGTTTTAATTGACCTTGAATTTATTTTTCAATACATTTTTTAATGATCGCCATATTTCATTTCTTTTGAGAAGGCAGAAAATAATTCTGATGTTAAGAGTTGGGCAAGCAGAAGTTGTTTCTTGCAGAAATGTTAATCACTGCAATATTGCAAGCAGTATTATGTTTCATGACAATACACACTAAGCTATACCATTATGTGAATTAAACCAACATATCTTTTGAAATATCTTTCTGTCAGGATGTGCTGTCACAAGCTCAAAGGAAAATTGCCAAGTGGAAGGAGCAAGTGCTTCCTGTATTAAGTACAATACCTCCGCACGATGCCGTAATGCAGGAGACTTTAGGAATCCTGGAAAGCTTGAACTATCAGCTTGCAGTCATGGCCAATCTGCAGAGCCCCACACTAAAACTCAAACATAAACAATAGAGAGCTATTTTCGAAGGTCAGACACTGTGCCAATATTTCAATGCATGAGTGTAACCACAGCATATCTAAAGTGATCTGAAAAATATTCCATCTGGCAGGCATGGGCCTACTGTATATCCCAGAGAAGGAGGTGACTGTTGCTGATATATTGTCTAAACACCTTGAAGTTGACCAGAAACATATTAACAAGGTGAGAGCAATAGACATGTTACATATAGAGCATATCATGGCAGTGCTACTAAAATCAGGAAACAGAATTGGCTTAAAATATATTCTGGTAAAAACAGGGTCAACAAACAAATTATCCTCATATGTCATTAACAGATTTGTAATTAGCTTTAACTGTCAGATATGCAAGGATGCACAAGCAGATTGGAACATGGAGCAGGTCTTTTGGAAAGTGAAACAGAAATGGGAAGCCAAAATCTTCCAGCTGGATAAATTCACTCCACCGGTTTGGCACTATTGTTAGCCACAACAAGGTTTAACAGAGACAGAAAAAACCCACAGAGGGTTGCATTATAGATTATCAAACTGGCAGCCAAGTTTCTGGTATTGATGCAGCATTCACCATCATTGGTGAGACTGGATAACAAGCTAGCAAATAGTCATTGTACACAGTTATTACAGTGGCTCTGATGCGTTGAAGAAATGTGATTACATATTCCTGCCATGTATTTTCTGTATAAGGTCTGGAAATACACCTTGCTGAGATAGAGAATGACTCTGTCCATAATGTTGAAGTCAGTGACCCTCGACTTTTAAATTTTGTTCGTCACAACGATTCTAGGACCAATGTCAGATTTCATGGGAATAGTCTTTACCGGATTTTGATTGATGGTCTGTCCACAACAGAAAGCATTTCCAGCCAGATGATGGATCTCCTGGGAACTTTCTTTGAACCTCTCCAAGGCTCTGGTTCTTGAGTGACAGGGAAGTAATACAGCTACTATCCCTTCAGCCAACAGCTTCAAGCTGCAACCCTTTGTGCGCAAATGCTTTAAGGGATTAAGCTGGCTTGATGTGGATTGTGAAATGCCACCAAATACTAGAGAAGTTGCAAACTGTGAGGGTCTACATCGAAGCCACAGACAGATGAGGGTGCTGTGGTATTTTGGCAGCCTCCAGGAGCACCTTTCTGTCTCATTTGGAACCAGATCTCAGTGCCATGGTTTAGCTTTGCGACTTTGAGAAACAACTCAAATCGACCATGGTGCAGCTCATGAAACAATGCTCTGGCATGCTTAACCAACTTGAACCATCCATTCCAGAGTTAGATTGTGACAAGAAAGCGAAAGACATTTCCTCCACACAGCCGACAGAAACACAATTGAATTACCTGTGCTGAATCTGTTCCATGAATATCCTCTTCAGTGTCTGCTGGTGGCTGAGGAAGCAGTTTGGTGCAAGGTTGACTTACAAGCCTTTCAAGAATCAAGCCCAAGGAAGCTAAGCAAAATAAAGGCACACAGTTCTGAAAAACTGAAAAGCCTTGGTCGTACCATAAGGAATGGACTCACAGAGGCTAAAAATGAATCTCTGGTTTCTAAATATGTGATGTTGTGTCTGCGTGCTTTAGTGCAACTTACAATGAATGAATCATACACAACAGCTTTCACACCTCATGGAAGTAAACTTTGAACCTCTGGAGTCATCTTTTGAGTGGTTCAGTTTACTGAAATATCACATAAACTCAGACGACTGGAGTCTGAAAACCAATGATGATCCAACATGTTACATTGATGTTTTGGGTCATCAGCTCAAATATGATTATGAGTATTTTGGTCCAGAAAATTGGGTAATGGTGCATACTCCTTCCACAGATTGAGCGATACTAGGCATTCTCCTTGCTCTGACAAGTCGCAGATGTGGGTTTGTGAGGGGACCTTGCATGTCTGGAAAGAGAGAGACTGTGCTACTTAGGAAAAACACAGGGGCGACAGGTTGTCAGTATACAGTGTTGTCCAAACATGAGCCAAAAAGTTGTTTAGCAGATGTTGTTGGAAGCCCTTCAGACTGGAGCATGTCTACTACATGGAATCTGTGGACTTACTAACACAAGGGGTCCTGTCATCACTTGGACAGCATCTAGTAGACATTCATCAATCCTTTTCTAGGGTAACAAGAAATAAGTGGCAAAAAGTGAATGAGGAGTCAGAGGACGGGAGAGCTGATCAGATCACAAACTGCAAAACTTTTGCTGATTCAGAATGCCATATAGTGCTTGCAGGGAAAAGCATCTCCGCCAGCCTAAGCTATGGATGTGTCATCATCTCATCCAAGGGGTGTGCATCTGAGGTTTCAGAGAATCTGTGATGTGCAACCAGAGCAATTGCTTTACCGCATCCAAATTACAGGATCATTGCAGAAGTAATGCTGACTTCCATTGGTTCCTTAGATGCAGCGTATTTAAGTCAACATCTAGTTTCTCTTCTCAGCCGCCCCAAGGATTCCCTCTGTCTGCTTGATTTTATTACTGATAACCAGAGCTGCTATCTCACTGTCTTGCAAAAGATAATCTCTGCGTCTGAAATACATCTATGACAAAGTACAATGAGAAATTTCGGATGAAGCTGAAGTGGCTGCAAACAGAACTAATCATGTCTTTACAAAATGGGACTACAGGCTTTGTTGAGAAGTATAAAAAAACCTGAAAGGTGGCACCGCTGTCATTTGTCAGTTGTACAGGTAATAATGGAAGAGACAGCTATAGTCAAGGCTATTCTCTCTGTCCCGTCACCTCTTCTTTATGAGCAGAAGAAAGCTTCACAGTTTTAAGCTTTAAAGAAAAGTAATTTTTAAAGAAACATTTCCGATTGTTTGCCAGTTTCCTCTTCTTCAGCAATATAATGAGGAAGAAGAAAAGAACCAACTTAAAGATGCACTCACAGAAGAATTACAAAGGATATTGTTTCACTCTGACCATGAAATAATGAACAGTGCTCTTACACTCTGCTAGACCATGAAATCCTCTAAAGCCCTTCAGGTAGCGGAAAAACAACCTGTTACTCTGCTCTAGCTGGATCACTCAATCATCTGGCTGCCAAAGCAGTGGAATATTTTTTTGAAAACGAAAGTATGATTAAAGGAGGCTCTGCTTCAACCTTGGCCTCAGTTGAAATCATGGTCTTATTTCCGAATGCCATGTCTCACAAACAGTTATTTGGCTGCCTTTGTGAAAAAAGGGGAAGGCGAGATGGAGCTGTTGCAAAGATGCTGAGAGATTTAGAACGACCTGAACCAACGGGCCTCACTATGAGTGACGTAAGAAATAATCAGGCACCAATAAAGAAATGGCTCGTAATGGACAGGAATCCTGTGGGCCAGCCTTGCTGGTTAGATTACTTAACCACACTTTTCAGTCCTGAGGACCCATTTCTTTGCGTGCCATCATGTGAAACACTGCCATTCCAATCACACCTTAAGCTGCTTATGGAGATGACTGATCTACGTGATGCAAGTCTCTCTACAGTGATGTGTTGCAGCCTTGTTTATTCCATGGGTACTGATCTATGGAAAGCTGTGTGGAAGAGTGAAATGAATGCTCTATCTTTTGAAAATAAATTGGATCAGGGAACCTTGAAAATGTGGAATTAGCTGAGGATCTTTTCTCTGCCACCTTTAGTTTGCGTAGCCAAATGGCTTTAACCTTTGCAATCCATAATGTTGGAGAATCTTCTAAAAACCTCATGTCTGGCCTTCAAGAAATTATGTCAATTATTCGGATTCTACATGCCCTCTTACAGCATTTTGATAAGGAAGTGAAAAACTGTGAAGCAATGCAAAAAATAGAATCAAGAGGTATAATCATTATTTATTAACATATGACCAAGTAAATATACAGAGAAAATGTGTTGGTGACTTGACTACTGAATATTGGAAGAGTTGTTAGCTAGCTAAGATAATCTAAATGGAATTTATGGAGAAATCATGTTATTGCTTTAATGTGTCTAATTATTATTTTTGCAAAACCCTAAATGATTAACATCAATTTTCTTCTTGTTTTTTTTTTTTTCCCGTCACTGGCAGGAGTTTGTTTACTAGCTTGTCAAGTGCTGTTTACTTGCGGTACAAAAATGCGGTTCCTGATGAAGAGGATGTGTTTGAACAATTTTTTAACAACGATAGTGAGATAGGCCTCATGAAGACAATGTACCCAACTCTCCTCTCCCCTCCGGGGTTAGGAGGGGGGTTCAATGTTGGATAAATTAATAGCACAGGTAAAGTAAGATTAAATTGGCTTGATTTGCTTCAGCAAGTATGGGCGGCTACAAGCCTGCCTGGTCTTGAACTTTTTTCTAGTTAACTGAATGTATAAAAATGCTGTGATGAGGTGATTTGAGGTGTTCATGTAGTATGGGATGCATGCCTCTCTCCTGAAGCTCTTGTTGGGGGCAAACCAACCAGTGTTGCTCACAGGAGAGCCTGGTTGTGGAAAAACAGCTCTGTGCAAATGTTTGCTGAGTTTCTACAAACCACATATAAGCCTACCAGCCAGCCCATGTCTGAGCTCCAGAGACCTGCTCACTGTTACTGAACAACATCAACTTCTGGAAGAACTGCAAAGATACAATGGGTTCTATGCCCAAAGCTTTCAATTTCCACCTTTGTTCTGGAATCTACCAATGACAGTTTCCAAAAATATAATTCAAACAGGCCAGGTCTTCCTCATAGAACACCTAAAAAAAAAGCAGTCATGAAAACTTGCGGGGGTGGGGTTTAACGTCATAGAGGCTCAGGCTCAGCATTATTTTTCATGCAAAGGATTTATTTGCTCCCTTTACATGTTAGTTATTGGCGAAATTGTTGTTTTAATTATCTGAATCATTTTCCCCTCAGAATTTCCACACTGGTGCTTCCTTAGTAGAATTCTGTATTTCTCATTGCGTCATGGGCATATAGTAACTTGTATTTATACTACTGTGAGGTTGCATTATCTTATACAATGACCATATCATGTGCCTCCAGGAAATAATGGCATATTACATATATTGAATATTATCATGTAATCCAACAAAGTAGGTCTACAGTCTCTTTCTGCAAAACTTTATTTCACAAAGCTGTTTTTGGATCAGAGTAGACTGCATTAATTGAAATAGTATTTTCTTTACATGCATAAACATATATGCACACCAATACACCTGCTATATTATTTCAGAGTTGACACTGTTCTGTGTCATATGGATGTCATGCACAGCAGAGCTGTGCAGTACAAAGAGCACTTCATAAGAATGCAAGAGACGGTGGCTCAGGCACAGCAGGTAATGTAATGTGCTTCAGCAGTTCAAGTGGGATCAATCCTTATTCCAAGACTGCAGCAGTATTGAGTGCCATAATTTCTATGAGGTTATTTTTCATCACAGTTCAAAGTCATTTCTAAGCATTATACCAAGCTTGCATGAGAGGCTTATGGAGGATGAAAAACATTAAACACCCAAGATAATGTAATCATGTGTATTCATTTCAAACTCAGAACAGTAACAACACTACTCTTTAAAGGGAACCATTTTTAAGTAACCCTACAGACTGTATGCACATCAGTTAATAATGCATTTTTGACCATTCAGTTTCCATGTAACACACCATTTTTGTGAAATGTTTTCATGTTTCTGCATCTCCTCTGGATCGTAAAGCAAAAGAAAGAACTCCTGTGAGCTGTGGATTACCAGAAGAGGCTCCTCCAGGAAGCTTGTGAAACAGCAGCAGCACAAGGAGAATGTGTACTATCATCTAGAAGATGTGAAGCACCAGCTGCAGTTGATACAAAAAGACATTGAGGGGCAATTGCTGGAGCTGCACACAGCTGAGAGGGCAGAAACAGCAGCGACTTCAGCTGTAAGGCAGCTGGAGACACATGTCGGACACTGGAGAACGTCAGCTCAGGTGATACAAAATATGTTAATGTGTTGTACGGGTTACTTAAACATGCAACGCAATTTCATACTGTTATTTATTATTTTATTTAAATGATTTTGATTTTGTATTTCCCTTCAGGAAGCAAAGTTAAATAGCCAAACTTTACCAGGGGATGCTATGTCAGACCGGAAGCATCAACATAAACCTGAAAGACTCCAGAACCTCCTTGCTTACAGAATCTGATGCTGCATCTTCTGTCCCCCTTATTTTTTTCCCCATCACTGTGTCTGAGAGGCTTCAGTTGCCTCTCAGTCAAGCATTAGATATGCCCCAAGACACTCCACCTGCAAGAACGGTTGTGAAGTTGTTGCTGTGGGGCTGCAGGAGCACTTGGGTTCAGTGCTGGCCCCTACAGGCTGACATCCAGCAACATCTAGATATAAGCTCTCAAAGCTGGCTCATCACAGGTAAGTCATCTCCACTGGGATTTGCCCATTAGTTGTATGACAATTTTTGCTTGCTTTGATAATTATATCATATTATGCAAATTTGGTGATGACAGTTAATAAATTCACATTTATAACTACCACTAATCTACTATGGTAAAATACCAGAAATAATAATGCCTATTGCAGCTTCCAGGAGCTAAAAAATACTTTCAATATATCTTATTTGTCATAAAACATCATAAAACCCCCAAAGTATTAACTTTGATTATATTGCCTGCCATGATAAAAAAAAGTATGACATTGCAACAAAACAGATGCTGCAAGTAGAATACAAGTATATTACACAGTTCATCCCCATTTTCTTTGTATATAAAATTACAAAGGGAATTATACTATCAGTCATACATTTTATTAAAAAAATAGTTCAATGAAGTGTGTATTCTGCAGGAGAAAATGTCAAGCTTGAGAAAGACTTGGCAGAGTGTGGAATAATGCTTTGTGCAGATGATCCAGAGCTGCTGTAAAAGCTGGACCAGGCTGCAGAGACAGGTGATTTTGAAATATTAATATTATATCCTGCAGTGTTTAATTTAATATCCTATTGTGTGCACTTCTTAAGTAACACTTTGCTCTTTCATTCTAAACTTTGGTGTTGCAGGATTGCAGTTAGAGAGAGATTCAGATTTTAGATATAGACCTAAAGATTTAAGTCTGAGATGTCTGAAGGAAGAAAGTAATGAAGAGGACACTGGGCATTTTGGAAATGGGCTCTTCTAACTCATCCAAAAACAGTGACTCACCAGTTATTATCTCTTCTGTGCCTCAGAGATCCATCCGACCATATTGGCGCAGGTATTTGTGGTTGACCTCTCTCTGAGCTCAGAGGAGACTCTGGAGCTGATGCTGACACAGCTGCTGATTCAGCACTTCAGCTCCAGCATGACAAGCAGTTGCTGCAGGACAAACTTATCTCAGAAGAGGTGAGGAGCCCAGCCACCATTTTCGACCAAATCGAATACTGTTTCGTTGCTTATTTGGTGTCGTATAATTTAGTAAAGCAGAATGAAATCAATTTTTGTTTCCTGGGCAACTGTCATCGTCCTTTCCTTATTTTCCTTTCTTCCAGAATCATTTTGTGAATTGGAGCCCATGTCGTTGCAGATTCCTGAAATACATTTAACTAATTTTTAAAATTAGTTAGTTTCTTTTGTTTTGTGAGGGGGTAGTTTATATTATCCTTGAAATGCTATTAGCAGTTTGCCTGTCAATCCGTCTGCTGTTATTCAGACTCAGGGTTCATTGGCTTATCATTTTATACATACGTAGTGTTTGCTGTGCTTGTCTACGTCAGATTTTAAAACCTAATTCATGTTCTGCAGTTGAAATTGAGACCACGTGGTGACATTACTATATACCAATCATGGAGTAGGTTAGCAGAGTAGTTTATGCACGTTTTAAGATACTTTTATCAGCTGTATTGGACAGAGTGTGGTAAACAGGCTGAAGAGCCAGACAGGAAATGGGGGAAAGAGATGTGTACTTTATGAATTTGTTATACAGGCTGCAACTGTAATTGTGGCCAATTACAGGGTAAAAGTTAGTAGAAGAAAAGAAGAGAAGAAGAAAGCTATTTTCTATCTATAAGTTAAGGAATCTATTGTACATCAGCTGACTGTACATAATCTTGTCTTAGGACTCTCTGATCAACTACATGCTTCAGTCAGATACCTCACGGATGCCGGACTCTGACTTTCTGCCTCGCGTGGCTGTTTGTCAGGAAAGAACGAGGAAACTGCAGATTGAGCTCTAGCATCTGAACGAGGAGCTGGAGTCCCTGATGGTTGCGCCCCGTCGGATAAAAAAGCTTAGCACTGCCCTCTACCAGGCTCTGCAGCAGGTGTTCCATCTTCACCCTGCATAGGACTTTTCCCTGAGAGGCTTCATCACAGTGATGCCAGAGGCTTTTGTTTGTAGGGGGCGCCCATTAGTGTCATGTAACATTGGGAAAGTGCCAGGAAGTGTAATAAGAGAGTTCACAAACCAGATGGAAGCACAGCTGTTGGTGCAATACAGGCGGTGTCTCATCAAAAGCCATGTAGCTGCTCTTAAGCTGCTGGTGTCTGTGGCTCTACTCCAACACAACCAGCTCTACCCCGAGTCTAAGAGGGTGGCTTTCCTCAGGGGCCCTTCATGACATAGAACATCCTGCCACTAAAGTGAAACCCTGTTCTCCCTGTCCCACTGTCTATCAGTCCATTCATGCTCTGCCCTGCTGGATAACGTCTCATATCCACCCAGAGCTCATCTATTTGGAGAAGATCCTGGCCTTCAAAGGTTTGATTGCTTCTCTCTCCACTTGCCCCCAGCAGTGGCAGGAGTACCTGCATTTCCCCTCCTCTACTGTAGCAGGCGCTGTTCCCTGTGGCTCTCACTCCCATTTATCACTGCTAGAACGTGTTGTGCTCTGGAAAAACCTGATCCCCGACTGTCCGGAGGGACTAGCTGATACAATAGCTGTCTACCAACCCTGCCAGCCTGGAGAGACGGCAGAGAGCGAGGCCCCCTCACACTGGGAACCCGTGGGCCCTCTCATGACATCTTGTCAAACATAAGGGACCATTGTCCTTACATTGCCCAGTTCAAGAGGAGATGAGTGTACAAGCATTAAGCCTCTTCACTTAATAAACCAAGTGGCCCACTGTGTAGCAGACACAAAAGAGGTATCACACACTGTTTCATTTTGTTTCCAGTGAGTAGTTGTAATCACTGCACATCAGAGCAGTGCTGATGTTTTTCTTAATGGATTTTTTATAGTTTCAGGTGAAAGTCATTTCTTTTGGGACTCTGTGCGACACAGACATCATTCTGTCACTGCTGGACGAAGCTATGAATGAGCGCCACTGGTGGTTTTTAACAACTGCAAGCCGCTGGAACAATGGGACAATAAAGTCATGGCTCGCCTCAGTGAGTTAATCTCCCTTTCAGAGCTATACGGTGAAACAAAAATCCATTTAAATTGAATTTGTATGATTTGTTGTCATTAACACATTCTCACAACCTCAGTTAGAGCCTATGTTGTCTTTCTTTGTGTCTGTCTCTCTGATTGCCTGGATTCCAACCTATCACACAGAGGAATGATCCCTGATTTATTCGACCTTCCGATTGTGGTTTATAACTCAAGAATATTCTTCATGCTCCATTCTTGGTACACCTGTTGTATTGTCATTACTGCATTATTCAAGTTTCTCTTAAGTCACTGTAGCTTTAGCCCAGGACCACCCCCACCTGGTAATAAATCATAAATATTGTTTAATATAGAATAAATCATGACCAACCATGAACAATATGCTTTCTCCACTCCGTGTTACTGCGGAGACAGACCTATAAATGCTCAAGCCAAGGGATAATCTACAGTTGTAGAGGAAATGGCTTCACATTTGTTATTCTGCTGTTGATACACAAAGGGGGCTGTCTAGTTGAAAAAAATATTTGTTTGTTTTCCTGTAAAATCCTTCCAGAATGAAACTGATTTTGACCTGAATTTATATGAAGACCAAGATAAATTCCTCAAAAGGTGGCAGTTTCATGATTGTTAAAGAATTTATGTTGCATGTTTCTGTTTGAAAGGTGTCAGGAAGACCTCCAGGCCTTAATGGATGCTAACATTTGCTTTGCTAGTCTCTGCCATGACAAGAGGTGAGGTAGCATTAGAATATCAGGTTAGACTATCACTTTATTTCATTTAATTTGGCTTTTTGTTATGTTTTGTCCATAGTTAGTCTAGTGGGGCCCATGTACTAGATGCTGTAGATTTGGAGGTGGTAGAGAGTGTTGCTCAGGCCTTCCTTAGCAGAGAGTCACCTCTCCAATATTATCAGCAATCCTGGCCACTTTGGTAACTTTATTTTTTTTAACCAAGACTATAATTTTCAACATCCACATGGATATTGAAATCACCCACAATGATTACTTGATGTCTGTTTTAAGAACTAATCTTGAGAGAAACTCTAAAAAATTCACACAGAAATTCAGAGTATGTGCCGGGGGGGGTGGGGAGTAAACTATAACAAACAGTATTGATTGTACTGTTTTCCAGGCTGGATGAGACAGACTAAGAATCTAACTTTCAAGTGATTTATAGTTTAATTTAGGTTTAGGATTAATTCATGGAGCAGAATTATAAATAGCAGCCACTCCACCACCTCTGCCAGTATCTCGAGGGATGTGTGTGTTGGTATGACTGGGAGGAGTGGATTCATTTAAACTAACATTCACTGTGAGAGTGCCAGGTTTCTGTAAGACAAACTAGATCAATATGTTGATCCTATATCAACTCATTACTATCAGAGCTTTGGATGATAGAGCTCTGATGTTCAGGAGTCCACATTTAATTTTCCTGTTATTTGTTACTAGTGCATTGGTTGTGTTTATTTTCACTAGGTTTTTAAGTGATACTCCGCCTTTCTTTACATTAAATTTAATCAATTTAGGGGGTCACGGACCAGACGGAGCCTCGATGGGATTAATGGCAGGAAACTGTCCTGTAGGACTGCGACTCTGTCTCCTGGCCTCAACTCTGGGTTGTCAGGGTTTGTTACTTGTTTGAGATAGTGCTGGTGGCGGCGCTCAGGGCAGGACAGGTGTTTATGATGATCACAGCAACGGGAAAGGTTAGCCTTGAAGTCTAGTGGCAGTAAATATAAAGTGTAGACTTCAGTTTGGCCTTGAATAAACTCTGAAACTCAATATTCAGTAAGTTTCTCTATTGCCTCCCTGCTGAGTACAGCATTATAATTAGGCTAGGTTTGTGAATTAATATCACATATAAGTAGTGTGCAGTATTACAGCCACAGTGGGTGTTGCTCTCAGTTACTCTTTATAAGTACAACATATTAACTGTGGCTATGTTTCATGTCATCAGATTTGACAGGACTACTGCAGGTATTGGATCAGGGTCCTCAGGATTCAGCAAACATCAGTAACAACCTTGTGCTGGGCTTTCGTGCTGATGTGGCAGCTGAGATTATCAAAATCAATAGCCACAATAAAAACATACTACTACAGGCCTCCCACACTCCTCTAGCAAGAGCCAGGAGTTTCGGCACCCAGCTAAAGCAGCCTGCCACACTGCAGGTCCCTCAGTGATGCAAGGGACAGACTGCAGACTCTAATGAGGTACCTCTCACTAATGAGTGAAAACACAGACTCAAATACCAGAGCTGCTTCTCACAGTCCTCTACTTGACTTCCTCCAGACTGAGTGGGATGATCTCATTGATTCTGTGTCCTCACCCCTTTCACACCTACAACAGTCTGCTCAATAGAGCTCGCCAGCCTTTGCCTGACTCCTCACGATTATTGACTTTTCTCTCTTGGTGAGGAGGGCAGAGTTGCTAAGCGCTTATCTCCGGAACCACAACACTTCAGATCCACTGCGGAATGACCGACTATCTGTTTTCAAAAATGCCAGAGTCTTGCTGGTGGCAGTGATGAGACAGGCTGCTCAAATTCACAGCAAATATAGCCGTGATATAGCCCTCCATTTAAAGGTGAGGCATATAAATAATGAAGTCATGCTAAGGTGGCCTCTCAGTGAGTTTCCTGTAGTTGTTGTATTCACAGGCTCAGCAGATTGATTGTTGTCCTCCTCTCCCCAGGTTCTGAGTGAAAGAACGTGTCGAGCCTTACTTCCAATGGATTCTGTGTATTTGTGTGGCCTGGGGCTAAGAGGAGCATCATGGGATGCACAGCTAGGAGCCCTACAGGAAACAGTCTGTCTGCAGAAATGTCCACTGCCTCTCGTTTGTGTCAAGGCTCAGATTTCCTCTTGAGAATGTTCACATAAAAATGACTGCAGCAATGTCCAGGTCACACACGCTTCTCCATCAGCTGACCCACAGTTACCACTCTATCAGTGTCTGCTCTATGTCGATAGAGAGCAGGAGAGTGGAAACCAGGGACTGGCAGATGTTAACATTATCACTACTGTTCCCCTTCATGCCAAGCTGCATCCTATCCTGTGTTGGGTAGTTTGAGAAGGGTGAAGCTAGTGAGCATGCTCTGGCTACATGGATTTTGCTGATGCACCTGAATCCGACCAAACAAGTCTAGACTGATAAAAAGTCCTTACTCATTACTTAATGAAAAATCTTGTAATTCAATTGGTCATTTGGACAATTGTTCAGCTAAATGTATGTGACCTTTTCTTCCTGTAAAATCCCTACATTTTATATCCTTTTTGAATAGTTTTTTGGGGTTTTTTTCATTAAAAGTTTTACACAATATCAAAATGGAAATTTTTTATTGTATCATAAGCCTGGTTCAACTTTGTTTTGAACATCTTGTGAAATCAGCTGTTTAGATTAATGTAGGAAAAAGATTGCACGCGTGACATGAACACGCATGCAAAGGATGTGTTGCATAATTGTAATATCTACTGTATTCACTGTTTGCACTCAAAGTTTATTGCTTTACCTGGTCGCAATAGAATAAAAAGATATTTAGATAGCTTAAATAGGTACTTCTGTGGTTTGGAGTACCATTTTATCTGAGTGTTGTAGAAATTCTTGCAGTATTTAACAGGATGTTTTCAACAGGGAGTTTTATAGAAAAGGTATCCACACTGTCGACCATTGTAATAGGTAAATGTCCTCTTTCTCCTCCTCTAGGTAACATGGACCGGCACCATTACGAAACCTTTGAGAAGTTTGGCAACCACACCTTCCTACTACACCTTGACAACGGGAGGGCGTAAGTGTTGCCGGTGTGTTAACGCGTGTATGTTAATATGATTTCTGGAGTTGTAGTTGTGTTGTGGCTTGACTGACTCTGCGTCCGTTCCGATGGCAGATTTGGCCGCCATTCTAAAGATGAACCTTCGATCCTAGCTCCTTTAGAGCAGTGTTGCAGGTACGAGCAAAAGTACGACCAGATGTTAAATCTTCCTATGATTGTCTTTGTGTTGTCTTCAATAACCAACTTGCTTTTAGTTTGTGTGAATATTGTATTTTAAGCACACTTGAGGTCAATCCAATTTCATGCAGTGATTTTTCAAATATGTTGCAAAACCAAACAAAAAAAGTCACACACAGCTGCCGTAATGTCAAAACGAGTCATGTCCATCATTTCCTTCATATCGTCTTTGCCATTTTTCTTCCTCCCAATTACATGTACAGAACTGGAGGATTCTAAAGCAGAGTCTGACAGCAGGGAATATCTAACCAGAAACGTTTAATCAAAAACAGGTCAGAACTGGGAATCCAATTAACCAAGTGAAAGTACCAAATCACAAGACTAAACTCCAGAGGACAAAACAGGATCATACACAAGGAAACTCACTAGGATAGATATGTCTGGAATGCTGACAAGGAAGAGGCGAGACGATCTGACACAGGAGGGAAGGAAGACACGGTTTAAATACTCAAGCAGAGGGTGACAACTGGACACAGGTGAAACACATTATGGAGGGGAAGCAATCACACAGGAGGGAAGAAAACTTGACAGGACACGGGGATTAAGACACAACAAAAACTTCAAACTAAAACAAGAAAGACTGACCCTAACAAACAGACACTTGACACTACTGGACCCTGGCACCTACTGTCTCTACCACAGTATTATTAAAAAATAAAAACTGGCTGTTAAGGGCAAATTAAAAATGTTATATGACACCAAGGTAAGAAAAAGCAATTAAAATTTTCTAATAGCTTTTTTTTTTTCTCTCTTTTAATAATTAGCAATCTTAAGCTTTCTTTTCTGGCACTTTTAACAAAAATGTAATCATTTAAAGATTGCCTCCAATATAAACTATGTTACATTCAATTTTTTTTCACAAAAAAAGAAGAAATATTGCAAAACCAAATACATTTTTAGTCTTGGAGCAGGTTTAAATTAGAAGGACACGTCATTCTGCTCTGTTTCTAGAATCCGTCGCTCCACATGGCTACGCCTGCGTCTACTGTCTCTGCCACAGTATCGCCTCAGTGATGTCATGAGGGCCTCGCTCTCCCAAGATCCCCTTCACAGTGTGGCTCCACTGTTGTCGGAGCCCCACCTCGCTGCTCTCAACCGGCGCTTGGAGACAGTGCTGGAGACTGTAAGTCGTTGCCAAGAGAGACACAGCGGAGACAGAGGTGCTGATGAGGTCATCTATGACGACACTGCCTACTTAAAAGACTTGGTCATATCTGCTGGGTAGGTCAGTCTGGTTCACCATTACAGCAACACAAAATGCTGTCAGCAGTTACATTATTGTCATCACGTATTTACAGTAAAACAGGGTGTGTAACAGGACAAAGTTTAAGAGTCTGAAGTTTTGATGTTTCAGAAATGTTGGATTCTATAAAAACTTAAAAAGATGATTTTGTTTTTTTCTTTTTGTCACTTCCAGGAATTATTGGTGCAACTAAATGTGATAACAACGATATATGTTGATTACAGGTTAAAAAGTTTATGTCTGCGTGTGAAGGCAGCGCAGGGATGAGGGTGTGTTACACTAATAATTTAGTTTGGAGACCAAGTGAGGACCTGGATCAATCAGTTTCAGAGGCAACTTAGAAATTCTATGTTAGATGCACTTTTAACATCCAAAAATTTGATTAATCATTCTAGTTACACAAAAGTTGCTACTGTCCTTGTCTCTGTTCCTTTATATCTTTGAGCCTCCGTGCTGGTGATAACCAGTGACCTGAAATCTTGTGAGCACAATGTGTCAAGAATGCATCAAGGAATTTTGTCAAATTTGGCACAAACCTACATTCAGACTCGAAGGTGACTTATTTAAATTTTGGAGGTCAAAGGTCATTGTGGCCTTACGTGTTGTGAGGTTGAAGGATTTTTGGAAAGTGTGAAAGGGGTATTAGAAACAGCCATCTGGTCTGTGCCTTCACAGTCTCCTGTGTTATAAATTACCAATATTCATGTTCAACTAATAATACATCAATCACTAGGTTTGACCCTTTTAACTAGGTTCGCCCAACTAGTTATCCAAAAACTTTGACACTCTTATCTTTATTTGACCATTTGTCTAATTTAATTTAATTTAAATACTAACACTTACCTTTTTTCACTGTTCCCTATGTCCTTATTTATTTGTGTTTCTTCTTGAGGCACCACTGTACATTCACTCTCCGCTTTGTATGCATTCAATCACCAGGTGCTAATTTTTTTAGGTTCTGTTCGTCCGTCCTATTCTTGTGAATGCACTTACTCAGCAACACTTTGAGAGAATTCCTTCAAATTTGCCACAAACATTCACTTGGATCCCAGAAATGAGTTGATTCTATTTGGTTGATCAGATATTCAAGGTAAAGGTCAATGGGAACTCACATCAGTCCCATGTTAGGAACGTGTGGAGGGAATTTGAAATATAATTTGCACTGTGGTTGAAAATTTAAATAACTTGTTGACAACACTGACACTTAAATGCTGGGAATAATTTGTGACACTCACTCAAACACAAACTGAATGATTAAGGCAAACTGAAAAAAATCCTGTTTGAGCATTATGTAACAATTCAATTTTTCTAATATTTATGAGCAGTCTGCAGTATAACAATCATTATGTTAACCTAATTAACTTGTTGGATTCCTGCTTCATAGAGGATGTAGTGGGGTTCAACTGCAGTATCAAGTCCGAATGATCAGAATCTCTAGCTAAATTTTAAAATGCAACTTCAGAGCTGCCGTCCACTCGCCTTTCTGTGACTGACAGCTGGTGATATGGACCGTGGCTTTCATCTGGATACAGTACGTCAGTGAGATGTTTCTTATAGTGTTTTCATGTAGCCTGTGTGTAAGAAGTTTAAAGCATTAATATGTGAGTCTCATGAAACAAGTGTATGACTTTGTCGGGGTGTTTAAAGCTTTGGAAAGCAAGAGAAACGGTGTAGGTTGGGCAGCCGCTTGTTCTCCTTCTCCTTTCCTTTCAGTGCTGCAATCAATAATTTACCCGGCCAGGTCATATCGATGGCACCTACTCCCTTTTCTTTGCCCCTTCCCTCGCTTGCTTGTTCTTTCCATGAAAACTATTGATGACGGGGGTAAAAGAGCTCATTAACGAATGACAGAGGTAGAGAGAGAGGGAGGGAAGCGCCGTTGTTCTATCAGACAGGTCTTATCAGTCCTTGGAACAACAGCAGGAACAGAGGGACAGCAGTGAAGGTGACTTTCACTGTTACCAGGCGCTGGCACACAGAGGAGACCAGACATCTCAGGAAACTTCCCTAGAGTTCTGAATGGGAATACAAACTCTTTTTGAAAGTTTTTCCTGCCTCTAACAATCCTTTTTTGAGGTTTTTTCTTTTTTTCGATATTTATACTGTGTTTGAAATTCGTGATTATGTCTGGAGCCACCAGTGACCAGCTGCACAAATCAACTTTATCTGTCTATTTGGTGAGTGGGTTTTGTCTCCTCAGTCTGTACATTTGCTTTTTGTTTATGATGTGAACATGTTGCGTATGTTACTGAAATTGGAGGACATACTATGACGTTTATTGTAACATGACCAGGCTGGCCTTCACAGTGTGCTTCTTTGGATGTATTTCTCTTTGTGTGTTACTGTAGAACCTGATGGAGCACTTCAATCCTGGCCTCCAGAAGCTAGTTGCTCTAGGAAACAGTTATGTCAACGCTTTCCAAGGTCAGTGAGCTGATGTGAGTGAAGGACTGGTGGGGCATTGTGTGGGTGGTTATGTGCAGGTGTACCAGTATTTGTTAGCATCTGTGTAGGAGAAATATTCTCCTGCGGGAGGGCTGTTCGGTTATTTTGATTCACACTTTTTACTTCTATTTGGCAATTAACTTTAATTCAATTTGTTTTATTAAATAAGTGTCTTCTAAGCCCGTGGCTAGAGATAACAATTAGCTAGTCTTAATGTGGAAAATAGATAATCAAATCAAATGCTCTTTAGAGGGCTTAATACAGCAGGTACAGCAGTCTTAACTGCTGTAACTTCGGGGTTCCTAACTGTCTTTAAAATCCTTTAATGTTTGTCAATTTTATTCAGAAGAGTATTGAAAATTTTTGAAACTAGACATCTAAAGAAAAGGGTCATTAAAAGTCCTTTACAAGTATAGAAATTCAAGTTCTTATGATGTTATTTGTATTTGGTGTAGACTTTATCTCTTTTTAGTTATTGCCTGAGAGCTATTTTTGTTATGAAAACTCTCGGTGTTGTCTCAGTAATCGACCTTTACACACGTACCTGAAAAGTTATCCATTTAATGCTTAGTAAGAAGTGGAAACCCTGGTACTTGCAAATATGATGCCCATACAGGAGACAGATGTGCAAGGATACAAACCTGCTCTGAATAAATAGTAACAGTAATTAATAGTAATACTATGTAGAAATGTGCCAGAAAGGTTTATTTAATATTTTATGAATAAATACAATTTTTTTGATGCAAAAAGTCACTGACATTTAGGCGTATGGTTTGTATAATTAAATACACACAATTAAGTTAATCCAATCTTTATTGTGTGTTACACTGGTAAGTGGGCGAGCAGCATGTATCATTATGCACCTCTCTGCTTGCTAAAATAAGAACAGGCCAAGGCAACAAGGTAGTGATGTGAAACTACACCCTCTAGCTCTGGGATATTCCTAGACCCAAATCCCATATCGCATGTCAGTCCTGCAAAGCTTGTGTTCCTAATGAGTAAAGGCAGAAATGATTGACCCGATTAGAAGTAGGTTACGCGGCTGTGATCTTACCCCAAAGCCTGTTGGTTTCTAATGTGAATTGTTTGGAAAGCTGTAACTTTATAGTGAAGTTTGGGTTATTGCTCCCCGACAGCCTTAGCTGTGTGCAGTGAGGCCTATTTCAGCGCTGTGGCTAAGATGGGTGACCAGGCCATGCACACGCTCTCATCTCGCTCTCTTGGTAAGTGTGTGCGATTGACAGTTATTCTTATTATTACAGTTTTGAACCTTAATTGTCCTCTAGAGATGGCAGTTTTTTTCTGTCACAAACCTAAACCTAATCTCACACACACAAAGTCATTCTCTCACAACCAGATGTATATGTCTCTGTCTGGTCTTATTCGTGTGTGTTTGAATGTGTGTGTGTGTGTGTGTGTGTGTGTGTGTGCGCGCATGTGTGCAGTCTGGAGTGCATGCATGACTGCGCAATTTCCACAAGTTTCACTTTCACTCTGACCCTGGGGATGTGTGATAGCATTGATAGGGGTAACTTGCATTGTGCTAAGACATCCTCATTACGCGTGGTCATACATCAAGGTGGCTCATACATCAGTGCAAGCACAACAAGCTGGATCTACTAGGTTGGTTGAGAAGGTCAGGGAGCCACGGCGTGACCAGGGGCCCTATTGAGTGACGGCCCCTGAATTATTGAAGTGGACGGTCTTTCAGCTGCACTCAATTCATTAGCTCAACCACAATCTGTGACAATAGACAAAGCCAAAGGCACGCATCCACAATTAGAAGAGCTTGGATAACTTTCCACTATCTTAGCAGTCCGCCCAGTTTGATAAAAACAATCCTTAGGTGACTTGAGTGGTGTTGAATGTGATTGATCAAATAACTGACATTCCTGTCAATCTGTTTTGTAATGGTCACCTATATTGAGTGACAGTATTATTGAATGTCCACTGGATAGGATTTAGGGGTAGAGGCAGGAATTTAGAGTTCATAATTACATTTTCCTTTGTGTGTAATCACCAGACACAATGAGTTACTGTGTTTTCCTTACATTAGAATGAGCTTTTTATGTCTACGCAGGGATCAGTACCTCTGTAATGTCGTCTACGAGCTGTGTTTCTACAGTAGCCCAGAGCTGACAAACCAAACTGGACCTTGAGCAGCAACATTTTGCTGCCAGTTCAGATGAAATATACAGTGCATACAGTATATCACAACAAACAGTATAACATTAATGGAAAGCACTCAGAGAGTGCAGACCTCTGACGAGGTTGAGCATATGTGATAGATGCTTTTAAATTCAGCGAGAGTAGGAGAGTCAGTCTGTCAATAAGAAACACTTTCAGCATCATTGTTAAATTTCATCACATGTGAGGCTGGTCATTAATGAGCATTGTGTTTGGTTTTCTTCTGGCTTGGACCCAAGTGTGGTCATAGAGAAAAACCAGGACAAGTTTTAACAATTTATTTGTTAAGGAATGTTCATTTGGTTGAAGTTGTGTGGTCGAGGGTGAGGTCCAGCTGGCATTGAATCACAAGTGCGGGTCAAAGTCCCTGCAGCTCTGAGCACTGGAGATGGAGAAGGCAAAAACTTGAAAGTTAACTATTCGTTCAGGAAAATTATTTGTTTGCACTTTTCACGCTCTACAAAGTAGGACAAGTTACCACTAGCAGCGGAAACAATCTGGCAACGATGAGCCAAGAAATGCAGGTACATGAACGCAAAGCTGATGAACTGATGGAGCGTAGCTGAGCCTCATCCAGCCCGGCCTCTTTGAGCATGCCACGCCCTCCGGCCACATATACACACACACAAACAAACACACTCACAACACTCAAACCCAAAAGAGAAAAACGAGTGAAAGAGAGGCAGAAACTAAACACCAAAGCATCGCTTGAACACAGGATCATCACAGATTGGGTCCGGTGTGTTTTAATTTTCCTCTCAGTTTCTCTTTTGCTAGTCAAGTGTTTTTCTTTGGAACAGGGGATGTCCTGATCCAGATCTCAGAAACACAGAGGAGACTCACCGCAGAGATGGAGGGAGTGGTCAGTAGCAATATTTTTGTCTGATACTCAGAAACACAGCTTAAATCTTAGAATTTAAGTGTCATTTAGGTTGATTTGAATTCAAGTCTAACAAAAATGAAAATGTCTGAAATGTTTTAATGTTTTAGGGATTACATCATATTTGAACAAAAAGCCACAATAAATTATTATGAGAGAGACATGTTTGTCTTGCTGATTGTGCTAATTTGCACAGAAAATCATGCAAATTAAAAGAACACTGCACCATATGGGGAAATACACCATGAGCCTTTTCTTAATTTAGACATTTTGCTTGATTCTAATCACTTTGACTAACTGGGGGATAAAGCTGAGCTATAGAGAGGCCTTTTAGGTGCAAGATTGGATTTCCTGATTGCTTTTCATTGCTATTTAAAATTCAGTGCCACTCAAGCCTCTGTGCTTGGTTGCTTTCAGTGATCGTGAATAGGCAAAATGTGGCCTCTGATTAAAAGTTGGACCATGTTTGCATATAGATGTAGTCAAACAAAACAACCTGATGATACAAAGACTTATTAACCAAGGCCATTTTTTCACTCATGACCATGGGCACACTGTTTGTCTTCCTGCTGCAGTTTCGATGGTTCCAAATAGAGGTGTTGCAAGCCATGGAGAAGAATGTCAAGTTGGATGAGGAGTACATTGAAGTAGGTTTACCGAGGGGAAAGGATGTGTTGCCTTGAGAAGTCAATTTGGAGGGCTGTTTAAGTTAAAAGTGTGGTAGAAGCTGGGTATATGGAGAAAATATAATAATTGCAATCGCATATGAACCTGATAGTGATCTTTTTTTTTTTACTTTTGAACCGCCCTGGGGATTAATTTCTCTATTTGAAGCACAAAATCTCAGTACTGCATGAAAGGCTTTTACAATTATAATGTGCTCCTCCAGTATGATCTGCTGGTCACTGAAGAGATTTAAAGTAAGAGGACAGTAAAATGCTGCATTAAATGTAGATCAGCCATAAAGAAGATTGTGGACAGCAGATCCCTCCTGATCTAAAGTTGTCAGGAGAATGTGGTTTATGGTAGCAATGTAGTAAATATAATACCTGCACTTATATGTGTATTCTTCATTATTGTATTTTTTTCAATTATTGTCTGAATAAAAAGAAGAGCACAAAGATATTCACCAGAATATTTTTTTTAAATAAATTTTTAGTTGCTAATTTAGGATTAGGATTATGGCTCATTCCAATTTTGTGACACACATTATAGAAGCTAAACATGTACAGAATACTGTGCATTTATCGGTACACATCCTCAAAAAGGCGGAACTACACTTTAAGTGACTGATAATTTTATGTTTCTGTCTGCTTAGCCCCAGAGGATCTTTGATCTATGTCAGTAGAAGACTTTGCATGGCTCCCATGTGTCTGGCCTCTTAGCTTTTGGTCCTCCTCTGCAGAACAGTGTCAGTAGCAGAGGCTCAGCATTACCTTAAAGCAGATTTAGAAAAGCCAATTTTTTTTCTGTTGGATTTATTCTGTCAACACCACATTTACTTCGGAGTGAGGTAGATATCTTAGCAAAGTCAGACGCTTGTAGAAAAGGTCTGCTTGTGAAGAATTTCAAGTTTGTTTGTTTGAAAAGATTCTCAAACGAAACTGTTGCCTGTGCCGCAGGGTAGCCGAAGAGTTTATGAGCTGGAGGTGAGAAACCAGGCCAAGGCTTTGGAGAAACAGCTCAGACGAGGAGCCTACAGGGACTCTCTTGTAGTTACACAACGTTACACGTGCAAGAAGGCACACACACACACATACACACACACCTACACACACACAAACACACACACATTCACACTACACTGGCTCACACACTCAATAAGATATACTGAAATGTGCATCCATGCATCCACAGTCCAGTAGCAATGCAACTGCTCTGTCTGTGTGTGTGTGTGTGTGAGTGTTTAGGAGAACAGTGAGTACATGCAGTACCTGAGGCAAAGCCAGCAGGAGATTCTGAAGGAGGAGGAGAGGAGGTATCGCTTCTTGGCAGAGAAACACTGCGGCCTTACTCAGTCACTGCTCTTCCTTATAAACAAGGTACGTACACCCCCACCACACACACATAAACATACACGCCTCGCAGAGACTGGCAAGGCTGAAAAGGTGAGATGAACAGCTTAGTGATCTAACCTTGGCTTTTATTGTCCAATGTCCAATTCACCTGAGCCAGCTAAGTTCAGTCTACCTGATCAAAAAGTAATGAAATTACCTCTCAAAATTGCACAGTAATGAGCCAAATGGAAATGAGAAATAGAAATGTTTAATACATATTTGACTTAATTTACATTAAGGAATCTAGAGAATTTACTTGGGACAGCTCTGTTATGATAAATGAAATGATGTTTGTTGTCCTCTTCACTCCAAACACACAGAACATACAGTATTTAAAAGTAACTCTGTTAAGACAGTTATGAATATTCAAATTTGCATTTATACTGTTCTTGGAAACCGGAGAAATACCTCTCTGCATTTTTAGAATTTGAATCAGAGTTAATGTAAACAGCAGATGGTGAATGATAATATGGTCAACATCTTTATGTAAATATGGAAAAACACTGGAAATATTATCAAGTTTACCCACCTGTACTATACAGAAATGAACATACAGTAGGGAATAGGACAGCAACGCCAAACAAACACATATATTAAAGATAAAAGCTAAAATGGTGCAAAGAGCATCTGTGGTAGTGTATTCATTACAAAAAATAAACAAGGACTGGATTAAAATATTCTTAAAAGGAGCGACTGTAAACAGCAGATACTGATGATAACATGAAAATGCTGGAAACTTTATCAGCTTTTCCATCACCTTTGAATGTGTCAGAGCACAGAGAATCAGTGGTGTAAACACAGAGTCTGTCCATTTCAATTCTTTGGTCCCCATCCACAATTTGTCCTTTACGAGCTGGGCTTGCTACAAGATCAAACAGTGCCACAGGCAGTGACTGTCCCGAAAAAAATCTGCTGCTCTTTTAATTCAAACCCTGGACCTTCTCCAATTCTGAGGTGTAATCTCACTCATAGCTAATACATGTTTTTGCAATACCAAATACAACAAATGACAAAAACAAAAATAAAAGTGTGTTGCTGCTGCTGTTGCCATCGTTGCCATGCAAAGTGAAAAAGAATGAAACCTCACCTGGGATTCAGACACTGTAAGTTGATACTGTGAATATATTTGGTAGTTCTTTCTAACATTATGAATAGAAAACATGAAGGTAAAGTTGTAGTTTATCTGATGCCAAATAAACCGTCCTCAACGTCATATTTTCAGCAGCAGTTACATATTTTCTTTTTATTCCCCCCATGTGATTGTCTGTTAATTGCGTGATTATGTGCTGACATTTCTGTCTTGGTGTCCACCGTCACATTCCCTGAAGCCCTTCTGTTCCCTTTGTCGCTGCCTGATCGGGCTGAGATTTAATGAGGCGCTCCCCTATCTGTCTGTCTGCAGACTGGTGCGTCTCTCCAGCAGAAGGCAGATGGATGGAAAGAGAAAGTGAATGACAGCAGAGGGTCCAGACCCCGCACTCCCACGCATTTAGACCAAGAGGCGCAGGTACCAAAAACACAGTTTAATCAATTATCTTGCTCCAATGTGAACATTATACCCAGGTAATTGACAGTCTAAGCAGCAGACAGCCTTGCTTGTGTTGTTGCACCAGTGTCTGTGTATAGCCTTGGTGAGATGATTTATAGAAAATTGCATGCCCCATGTTGTGCTGACACTACCATTAATTATCACATAGGCACCTTGAGCTCTTATTTTATTAGTATATTACTTTATTAGAGTTTAGTAATAAGCATTACCTGTTTTTCAGCCAACTGCAGCTCTTCTGGCCAGTGCTTCAAGGGTCTTAATTTGTTTTCTGCTTTGGAAAGCTTTTACTGTACGCTCATGGATATTGCCTGCCATATCATAAAGTTGATAATCGTCTAGTTGTCACTGACACAATAAGAAAGGTGTTGATTTATTGGGGTTGGGGTTGCTCTTTTATTGGGGTTGTAGTTTGCTTTGGTGTTGAACTGGACTGCATTAGAGTGAGAGGTTCATATCTGTTCATACAAGTGAACAGTCTATTGCCTTCTATGTGCTAGAGAGTCAACAGAGAGGGCATAGCAGTTAAGCTACCTGTGTGCGTTGTTTGTGACCAGCTGCGAGGTTCTGTGAGCTCCCTGCTGCAGACAGTAGCCAGAGATGAAGATATGTCCTGGGCTAGGAGGGAGCAGCAGGCGCTGGGCAGAATGCCCTCTAGAGGTGGGTGGAGGACTGAGCTTTTATGGAAGTTGATTGTTGTACATCAACATTATAACAACCATTAAAGGTCTTCTGTACCTTTGAACATTGATATAGAGTAAACTTTATGGTCCCTGCCACCCCCAGCACCGTCTCCCCTACCCAGCCGTTCTCGCTCCAGCTCAGTGGGCGAATATCTGGGTCTGGGTGGAGGGAGAGCCATGAGGGCGCTGGTGTCTCACCCCTCCTCGTCCAACCCAAAGCTTCTACCGTTTAACAGGGGAGAGACGGTCACCGTGCTGGTCCTGGAGCCTCGCAACGGCTGGCTGTACGGGCGCACTGAGAGCAGCCTGCGGTGGGTAACCGAGAAGAGGTGGTTTTCTGGTTTTATAAATGTTTTTAAATTGAAATTAAATTTTTTGTGACAGTTTATGACTTTTAATAATCATATGGAACTGCAACTGATAAATCTCAACCCATTTCTTCTTAGAATTCACTTTATTTACGGCAAAGTTAAATTGTTCCCACAGAGATGAGAAAGTGGTCTATCAGGAGAACAAACAGTTTCAATGCGCAACTCAAAAAAGTATTTTTTTTTTTTTTTTTTTTTTTCTTTAATGATTACATTGAAAATGTTTAGTGTAGATTTCCATTTTGCCGGGAGCACACAGGTCTTCAGAAATTGCTGAAAGCTGAGCATGTCTCAAATTTCCAAGTCAAGGAGGACAAAATACTATCACTTATTCACATCAGGAAAGATAAATGCTTACAAAAATTGGGAATATGCTAACAGGATTCAAGAATGTGTTAGTGTTATGCGTCTTGCACAAGGATGAGAGGATTAATTGGACCTTTTCCTCGTATATATCTGTCTTGTCCCTCCAGTCAGGGCTGGTTCCCTGCTGCTTATGTGGCCCCAATCGAGGATTTGTCCAACACTTTGGTGATAAGGTAGGGATCACTCTCACTCTGCATAATGATTTCAGTGCAACATTCCACAGGCTGGTAGATTTTGGTGGTAAAGCTTGACGGTAAAGGTTGACCGGAAAAACGGACCCACTCCCAGTTGCTGGCCAGCATGTGACCTGTTTAAGTGTGGTCAAGTAAGAGATCAAATGATTCACTATTTTGTTGCAGATACACCACATTGATGGCCTGATACCAAATACCAACTGAAATTGTTATTGTTGTTGTCGTTGTTGTTGTTGTTAGTGTTATGATTATCATTGTTATTATTATTATTATTATATATTTATTGTTTAGCTCAGCGAGGCTATATAAGGCACCAGCACAGGGCAAGTCAAAATGTTGGACATAAATCCCTTTGCTTGCCACTAACTACGTTTAAAATGTTACTGGAAGTGTCCGTCATCATGGAGTAGATGCCAACAGTCAAACACAGCGTTTAAGTTTTCCAGCCTACAGTCCTGTTATGAATCACTAAAGGGTCCCATATGTGCGCCTTTCACCCCTTCAGTGGTGACTCTCTTAGAAGCCACAGTCTGAACAATCTGCTGGACCCAACTGACGGTTACATCGACCAGTCAGAGAGCAGGAGCTATGGCGATGTTCCGCCACCAGCCACACCCAACCGCCGGGCGTCTGAAGACGTCCGACCGGTCTCTCCTCTGCCCGAGAAGAAGCTGGAGCCAGCTGTGGAGACCAAGCCAGGCCAGATGAAGAGCTACAGCGAACAGCCGCCTCCACCCCCTCCCCCACCGCCTCCTCCTCCCCTGAGTCAGAATCTCAGACGGAGCTCCATGGATCTTCGTCCAGTCTCTCCTCTTCCTGACAGGACGTGCGAATCAGCATCTGATGTCCAGGTACCAGAACATTGAGAATTTACTCTTAAAGGCTGCCATGTTTTTGCTCTTATTTAAGGTAACCAGATACATGAATCCAAATCTGTTTTCTCAGGCGTTATCACCCCATGGACCACCTGAGAATCCACTGTTTCCAAGGTAACTTTCAATTAGGATAACTAAACTTCTGTAATGCCTTTTTGAGGTTTCAGTAAGAATCATCTGGCTAGTCAGTGCTGTATGGAAAACCATTTGTTATGGTTTGTAAATTTATTTTAATTCAACATTCACTTGATTCCCACAAGTATGTTTCTATCAGGAAATATGAGAAGAAGTAAATTTGGTAGATTTTTTTTATTGCATCTCAGTTGACACTCCTAATATCAATTTATTAGCTGATTTTTCCACCTAATCAAGTGTATAATGAAGAATAGGAACTGAATACACTTTTGGGATGTGTTTTTTGTTTCAAATGAATTAAACTTAGATACTAAATATAAAACACAAATGTAAAGTGCAGGTGCATGTGTCTTGTAGGCACAAGTTAGTTTTGT
The DNA here is from genome assembly GCA_001698575.1 of Mola mola. NCBI lineage: Eukaryota > Metazoa > Chordata > Actinopteri > Tetraodontiformes > Molidae > Mola > Mola mola. The sequence continues at coordinate 12,335,044 of KV751348.1, read as the reverse complement.
GGTTGACACAATGTGTTTGTGTTAAGCTTTGTTAATTTTTACAACTAATTACTACTACTAATTTTCTTTTGTCAAGGTATTTTTAAGGCATTGTCTTTGAGTTTATTTGCAGGCCCTGCAGACTGAGGCCAAAATTATCAGCGATCGTCAAATATTGAAAAGGGACCTCGGTTGAACCAAATTCCAACCAAACATTTTTGAACCAACAGGCTGAAATCTAACCTGAATTTTAAATGAATTGAGGACCTCTGAGGCATGTTCACCATAGCAACTGTCAGAATTTTGCATCCCCTGGCTGGGATCTGCTGCTAGTTTAAACGTGTAAATGGTTTAGCCATGTGTGGTATTGTGTTACATTTTCCATCATCCTCTTGTTTCAGAGGCACAAATCCATTCGCCACTGTGAAGCTTCGTCCAACAACAACCGATGACAGGTCTGCTCCTCGCATCCTCTGATCCACCAGCGCAGGCGACATTTATAACCAAGGCTGTCAGACAAGGTTATGGAGGCAGGATGTACGTTTTTATTTCAGGAGAATGTTGAGATGTCTCTAAAATGAGTCTGTTAGCCAGAGGGACAGCGGAGGGTTTGGTGCAGTGTTAGATAAGGCGAAGTATTTCTTTTACCGAAAGAATGAGTGAAATTGTAATACATTTAAACTTCACATTTGTGCAGAGTATTTAAGTTTTTAGGCTTTCTTGTTTCCTATAGTAGAAAAAGGAGAGGTAATACGTTTTGGTTAATAGGCTCACCTGCTTTCCTCCAATGAATCGAATAATTAACCTTGTACATCTCTTTGTAGCGGGGTAGCTCAGCATACTGACAAAATCCACCTACCTTTTCCAGTTTTAATGTTACGCTAGCTTTACCATTTACCAAATTTACTGGTATCAATCTTCTTTTCTAAATCTAATAAATGTGGTTTCCAACGTCCTTTAAGCAGATGAAAGCATATTCTTATGGTCTGTCTGCCATGCTGTGCTAATATTATCAACAGATGTGTCCCAGATCAGATTTAATGTTCATTTGGCACAGATCATATCTGAGCAAAAACATAAAAGGCTTTTACATCTCTCTGGGGCCACTGCAGTCATAAATGCATTGCATACAGTACTGTAAATTTGTAATCCTGGTCATCCTTCTGTAAATATTCAGTGTGTGGTGTTTTGTCAGTTTTGGGAGTAACAATAAGTAGACACCATTATTACACAAGATGTTTATTATCGTTTCTTTTCTGTCTTCATAGCTCTCCTCATGTATCATTTTATGTACTACGTCATCTGATCGGAGGAAGGGATTGAGGAGTAGGAGGAGGAGGAGAGGTGGGGGAAGATGGATGAGGAAGAGGAGTGGGAGGAAGGTGCACTGAAAAGTGAACATCTAGAAGTAAAACCAATCAGACAAAATGCACAAGCTGAAATACACAGAGGAAGGAAATATAAGATTCAGGAAGTCTTTTTAACATCTACACCATCCACAGTAGCACTAGCACCACCTGTTTTGAGACCACAAACTATCTTCATGAAATCATTATAGTGATTCTGGAACCCATTCAGCATGTGTGATTTAAATACAGTATATATAAAAAATGAGAGATGAAACTATATGCTGCTCCTCATGATAACGCCCCGGCAGCCTGCTCCTCTAGTGTTCTGTAGAGAGGTCTGGTCTGACGCCACGTGTGGGGTCCCGGGAAAGGTGAGAGGGTGGTCAATTACAAAATGTGAATGCAGGGACGGAGAGGAGGAGGAGGAAGAAGGGGTCATTTAGTTATCCCCTACTCATGCACCAAGACCTCAAATTCTGAAACAGAAAAATGAAAACATTTTCCCAAATGATGAAACAAACTGGTCGATACACCTTAAAGGATAAGGCTGGTGATGTTCTAGATTTCATGTTCCATGCTGAAAAGAAAATTGATCCTGCTAACGGGTATTCACATACACACACCCGCCATCCCGCTGCTACCAACACTCAAAAGAGTGTGAAATTGGTATTAATTCACATCTAAAGGAAATACACATGAATATAATGTTTATTACCATTTATGCAACGTTTAAAGTAACAGCCTCCTGTTTGAAAAATTTAGGTTCAGTATGTAATTGTGACATGTTTGTAATAGGGGTATATTGTAAGTACCAGCAGATGACTTGGAGGAGAAAAGTTAAAATTCTGAGAAATGGACAAATGCATTGTTGGTTTGGCTATTTGCAGAGTGGGTGTTTGTCTGCAAACATCATGTAAATATCAGTCCTACCACTTTTATATGATCAAAATCTTGAACGTTTTACAAAGCTCATCCACTAAACTCCACTACTGAAATTGCCTTCTCGTTCCTTCAGAATGCCCATTGTTGCTACCAGATGCTACCAGATGCTGTTTTGTAGCAACATCCTCTGGGATAACTGACATTTCACATTACGTTGTTCCTTCTTTCTCTCACCATCAATGCCGATCTTGCCGTCTCCATCTTTGTCTGCGGCTTTGAGAAACGCTTTTGTCTCGTCGTCAGTCAGATCTCTGCCCTCTTGGGAAAAGCCCTTGAGAACGTACCTGAGGAAAGCGCAGGGTGGTACAGAGATGGAGCACTGTTGGACAGTGTTAACGAACACATGGCAGCGTGCAGGACGTAGACTTTACCCAGCATGCAGTACACTATGCAGATGAAGCCCCTTCCGTTATGTTTTGTGTCTGTGTGAGTATCTCACTTGAGCTCGTCCTCCTCAATGAAGCCGCTACCATCCACATCCAGAACCCTGAAGACCTTCTTGACGTTCTCAGCTGACATGGCTGTCAATCCCACCATTTCAAAGAACTTCTTGGGGTTGAATGTTTCTGCTACAAAAGGCAAAGACATAAGGAACAGATTGAAGCATCAAACAACTAGTCGCTTCGAGCTTTGCATTAGTCAGTTTTTTAATGTTTCGGAAAAGTACATTAACATTATAATCAGCCAGAGGGGACATGATGAAATGAAAGAAAGTTCTTCAAGAGCTCTTGATTTAATTTAGTAGCAAGACATGCTGGTTTGAAAATATTCTTAAAAAACTGTATTTACTGGGGTTCAGTAAACTAGCTTTGAAAAACTTTGTGGTGTCACCGACACAACTGTTACAGACCTGCAAAGGCTTCAAGAGCTTTCTTGATCTCCTCGGCTTTCAACAGGTCTGTCATCGACATTTTGTCAGCTGGAGAGAGGGACAGAGAGGGACTGAGTGAGCACATGAAAGCTAAAAGAGAGGTAAAAGAACAGCCTCTCAAAGTGCTGATAACTGCTGAAATGGAAAGCCAAGTTAATCCAGTAACATTATGTTTTGGGAAAATGAACTGAAGAGGATTTTGACCTTGGTGGACCTGGTGGATTTATTTTACAGACATAACAACACTGTCTAACCATTCATGTATTGTACAGATCATGGACACCTACAGTTTGTACACACACGAGCAGTCAAATCATTCACTATTTCTATTCTGACACTCTACAGTTCTAATCATACGTCTTTAATGCTAGAACTTGCATCCACACCTGTGTCAGACTGTTTGGGAAATACAGCTGACAAGTGACTACACCAATGCTGTATAGACAGACAACGAACACCAAACATAAAACAGTAGTATTCACTTAGACATCGATGGTATCAAATCTACATCTCTAGTCAAATGAAGATTACCAATAAGCAAGCTGTGAGGTTTCCTGAAAACGCCCATGACAACATCAAGATTTGCTCAGTTGCTGGATCACCTATGAGCTAATTCTTACATTTGTTTCCATTAACACTTTCTGTAATAGAGGCAAGGAAGCCTAACATTGCTGTTTGACAGTCATTACTTAAATACATGAAACATTTTTATTTTTTTTGTAGTTTGATTTTCTTTTTTAGCTTTATTTCTATTTTTTTTAACCCAACCCCACACATAAAGTATATTCTGTGTGACCATTCTGTTGGTAATAATAACTAATATTTAACTAATGTTTTCAACATTCACTAAACCTCCCCTCATACTGCCTCCCATAAACCTCTGGTAAATATAGATATAAAAAATTTTTGACTGTTCACTGTGGAAAACTGGGTATAGTTTTTGGATGTAAAGCTGCATGATGCAGAAAAAGAGTGTGACGGATCATTTCCCTCTGTGGCAGTACCCTCTAGCTGTCACAGGGTGTCAGAACTGAGCTGAGGACTCTCCGTGTCAGTGTGTATTTGTTAGGAGCTCTGGGCATAAAGACTGAGTGATCAAGACAGATGTTTCATGAACGTGTCAGTGCCTATAAGAGAGCTTTGTGCCTTGTAGTGTTTTGGTCAGGATATAATACCCAGCAGAGGAGTGTTGACACCGACAAAACATTTCCACTTCCTAACCAAAGAAGAAAGAAAACATAGATACAAAGCTCTCCTTTTTCCTACTGTCCACAGCCTGTCCCAAGTTTTTTGATAGCAAAGCCAATTATTTAGAGGCAACTTGGGGTTTTTGATTTGCAAACAGATTTGCAAACTTCATCTGTGAGATAATGACAAAGAGCTAAAAATGTCTCAAGTTTCTGTCTCTAACGAAGATCATTTGGACACCTAATTTCATCTAAAACAATTGCTTCACATGTTCTTCTTCTTCCAGTGGTGGAAAAGACAGGAAAATGGCTGTATGAATACAGTCCAGTTATCATTTAGCCACCAACAACAAACAGTTCTAGTCTGTCAAGTTGCTCTGGATCTTAATAACCATCCAGTCAGTTTTGCCAGTAAAAGCTCAGATAACTCAGAAAGCTCTGCAGATGATACAGCAGCTGTGCTTAAGGAAACCGACAGATAATCACAAGGTCACAGTTTCTTTTCCATTTACAGCGAACTCTTTCTTTTTTCCTCAGGATGGCTTAAAATGTGATAACAATGATGCTCTTTGTCCTGCAGTGAAAGGAATATGGCAAATGATGGATTTCGTTTTCTTCTGTTCGAGCACAGCCACCCTGCGAAGGAAACTCATTTCAGCCGCTTGTATTCGCAATCTCATTCTTTCAGTCACTACCCAGAGGTCATGACCATAGGTGAGAGTTGGGACGTAGATTGGCCTGTAAATTGAAAGCTTTGCCTTCTGGCTCAGCTCTCTCTTCACCACAACAGACCGCTTCAGCGTCCGCATCACTGCCGACGCTGCTCCAATCCGTCTGTCAATCTCCCGCTCCATTTTCTCCTCACTCATGAACAAGACCCCGAGATACTTGAACTCCTCCACTTGGGAAAGTGTTCCCAGCAGACCCTCACTATTCGCTTGGGCCTGCCTGGTCACTCTTATGGACTTATGGACACTCTTATGGCTGAACATGGTGTTAGTTATGGACAAACTGTGACTAGCACAGAAATCCAATAACTGAACACCACTCGGGTTCAGATCAGGCAGGCCGTTCCTCCCAATCACACCCCTCCAGGTCTCGCTGTCATTGCCCACATGAGCGTTGAAGTCTCCTAGTAGGACAATGGAGTCCCCAGTAGGGGCACTCTCCAGCACCTGTTCCAAGGACTCCAAAAAGGATGGGTACTCTGAACTGCTATTTGGCGCGTAGGTACAAACTACAGTCAGCACCCGTTCCCCAACCCGAAGGTGCAGGGAAGCAACCCTTTCGTCCACCGGGGTAAACTCCAACACATTGGCTGAGAACCGGGGAACTATTAATAAGCCCACAACTGCTCTCCGCCTCTCACCTGGGACAACTCCAGCATAGAAAAAAGTCCAACTTTCACGCACAAGCGCAGGTTCCTTCCCCATCAGAGAGGTAACATTCCATGTTCCGATAGCCAGCTTCAGCAACCGGGGATCGGCCCGCCAAGGCCCCTGCCTTTGACTGCCACACGATCCACATAGCCCCGGACCTCTATGGCTCCGCCTGTGGGTGGTGGGCCCACGTGAGGACGGACCCATGTCTCCTTTTCGGGCTGAGCCCGACCGGACCCCATGGAAAAAGGCCCGGCTACCAGGCGCTTGCCTACCGACCCCTTCCCCAGGCCTGGCTCCAGGTCGGGTTCCCGGTAACCCTCCAGGCAGGGTACACAAGTCCTTGTTTGTCACCATCATAGAAGTCTTTTGAACCGCGCTGTGTCTGGCCCCTCACTTAGGACCAATTTGCCATGGGTGACCCTACCAGGGGCAAACAGCCCCCGACAACATGGCTTCTAGGATCATTAGGGCACCCAAACCGCTCCACCATGGTAAGGTGGCGGTTCCTGGAGGGGCAAATGATGGATGAGCATGAGCAATATTTCAGCACCAGTGTGTCTAAGCTGCTTCCACTGCTGACTGTAAATCTGAATGCAGCCGGTTCTATTGGTTGATAAATAGCAAAAGCTGCCTCAACCTGCAGCACAAAGCATCTCTGCATGTCAACAACACAGTCATTGTACTGTAAGCACAATTTATTAAACAAGATAGTCTTATTGAACGCCTGGGCCAAGGGCCAAGTTAAAATGCTAAAAGTGTAAAACATCTGAAATATATATTGTTATTTACTGTTACGACACAGTGCATAAACAACTGTTCATGGTGAAACATGGACCAACAAAACAACAATTAGACCCACTCCTAACGTGCCCTTTTATTGATATAATAAAATCAATAAAAAAGAAGCAACACAAATCAACATGCAGGGATGTCGGATTGGATTCAGACTACACAGAGAGTAAGAAAAATAAATCCTAAAAAAGCAGCTCTACCAATGTGTAACAATATAATTTTTTGCATTTACACAGGGTTTTGGTGGTGGTGCAGACCTCAGGTTCTACATTAATCCGTTAAGAACCAGGGTGCTTGAGGTCAGGTTTGCCTAAAAAGTACTTACCCAAAAATAAATCAAAAAAAGCTCCGCGACTATTGGGTCTATATGCATGTTCTGGTACGGTATGCATACGTAAGTACTTAGATAATAATCTCACAGTGTTATTCATATTAATACTGCTACCATATGTAATTTGTGACAAAGAAGAAGGAAAATGCTACTTTTTCACCTTGACCAGTTTTTTCTACATTAGACAGTAGATAACACCGTGGCAGCAAGGTTCCAGAGAATACTCCCTGAATCCATTTATTAACTCCTGACTACAACTGTACCAACTGTGATAGAAATACCACAAAACACAAATATTCTACAAAGCTTTATAGAGGAATAAGACCAGGCAAATAATTTGGTTCCTTGAGTACTTAGAGTGTGCCAAATGTTATTCTAACCTTGAAAAGAAATTTGGCTACCACAAAAGCTTTCCATTACCTGCCTATTTATAATTAATTCAGAATTTGATAATGATACCTACACAGGGTTTCTAGTTTAAATTATACACAACATGGCATATTGGAGCAAACAAGTCATGATCCCTTTTGTGGAACCCTGGCTGCCTGCAACATTCATTATGCATTTTATGGTCAGCCGAGTTTTTAGCAGAGGTCTGACTCAAGATGAAGATGAAGAGAATTAGCAGTTACATCTAATCCAAGCCATCAACTTTGTAATTAAAATTTTATCAACATTTATAGACAAATTGATTTTGCTATTTTAAAATGACAGATAGCACACAATTTTATTGCAGCATGTGATTGTATTGTAAGTTTGTTTTATAGCTGCTCCTATAAGATTGTTTTAAGCATCAACTGCAGCTGTTTTAATTAAACAAAAAGAAAACACAGAGACTGACTAGTGAGAATGGTGCAGCCTTTGGCAGCTACAGTATAGCCTGGAGTCAGATCAACACTTGCTGGAGACCGAAACAGACCTAAAAGGCTAAAAAGTGCAGTGAGAGTGCTCAGCGCACTCCAAATATACTGAATATTGCATATACTGCAAATACGCAAGAAAATAGAAGAAACACAGTTTTAAGGCATCCCTAAACTGCTGGTCGTCCCCATGGGTTGTCAGATTAGAGACCAATTATCCTGGCAAACACCTCTGTGTATTTGCAGCGATGGAAGGTTCAGGTAGAACTGACTGAACATTGCAAACGTAAAAATGAGTTTATCATTATGTAGGACTCGTCACTTGACAATTTCCAAAGAGAGTTTCACTCTTGTCCTGTCCTCCTGAAGCTCCGGCGTCCATGACCTGCACTTCGAGTCTAGGGAGGAGTTGGCGGGGGGAGACAGCGCTCTCCGATGTTTTGAATTTGGACTGCAGGACCTATTTTAAACACTGCATGTCAGGGAAACATGCTGTTCATTTGGCTTATTATAAATTACTTTAAATATTGCCACTGAATAGGCACAGAGCCGCCGTGATACAATGCCACAGGTAGCCGGCTGTAATAACTTTGATAGATATAAAACAAGCCTGTCCTGTGTCTCCACCACTTTTAAATGTCCCCACTATGTCTAATCTGTTTACATCTTTTCCAGATTTGTTGCTTGATTTTTGTTTGCTCGTGTTGAGAGTGTTTGCAGCACACGTGTTGTTAAATCAATGATTTGTACAAGTTTTCTGTAGAGGCAGTGAGCTGCTCTCTCTTGAGAACTAGGATTCATGTTGGCCCCACAGTACTCAAAGGGATGTGGGGGGGAAAAAAGCAATCAAAGGTTGCTCTTTGTAAACAGGCACCAGTTGTGAATTTTAGCCTGTTGTGGTTCTGCCCCCTGGTGGTCACGCTTTCCTCCCAAAAATAATCACAGACTTGCTCAGCCCTTATTTTTAAAACACGTCATCTTTTCAATCTCTCATGCTCAGACTCTGTCTATTACGCTCCTTATCTCTCACAGCCGTCTTCATCAACCCTCCCACTTTCCTCTCTCCTTATTAAAGGACGGATTTTCTCTCCCTCAGCAGCCACATCTTCTACAGCTTCGTCTTTTTCACTCATCACTCTCTCTGCTGTCAGGACCATGACAGCCTGTGTGACTCACTGTCTCTTCCCATCTCATTCTTTATTCTCTTTCATTCACTACTCTTCAGTTTTGTCTCTCGCATTACTCAAGGCCAAGAGAGGAAATTATTTATACTGTGTGAGATAGACAGAAAGAGAGCTACGAGGTGTTACAAGGCTGCACTCAGTTAAACAAAAGAGGCAGTGCACTCACGTTGTCTTTAGTATGACTAAAGCAGAAGTCAGTACTGGATAATAATCAACAGTTTTGGTGTTTAAGCATCTCTGCGTTGGCATATGATTATGAAGTGATCATTCGTGGTCCCACACATACTGTATGTTAGTTGCATTTTCCCCTTTATTTTAGTCAACAATTCAGCAATGAAATACTGAAAACCTGTAAATCTAAAGAAAAGCTTATGGGGTTTTTTTTTTCAAGTCTTCGCATTTAACTGAAAACACTGTCTACTAATTTGAGCTATTTTCGCAAGATGTTTTTAGTAGAAGAACATTAATCAAACGCAGAAAAAATACACCCTTTGAATAGCATTTTAAAGGTCTTTTCCCAGTTATACAATAGTCAACTATGTTGCTTAACTTCTGCATCACAGATACTTGTTTGTTAGTCTTCACATCTGCCTCTAACCCTCCATGTCCTGCACTGACGATCTGCTCGCTCTCACCCTCCCCTCATTTGAAACACCCCTCATCAGCACTTTCCAGCTGCATAACGAAGGATGAGGGAGGCTGGAGAGAGCAAGGATTTATATTAGGGGGAGAAAGGTCGTGATGGGAAGGAGTAATGGTGATTTTGAAGGGGTAACAATGCCATCAACGCTGCAGAGGAGAGCAAAGTGTCATGATTTAAAATGAGATTAAATAGAAGAATGTCCAGAGAAGTCCACAGAAGAAGGAAATAAGCTTCTAAGTAATGACTTTTAATGTAGCAACAGGTGGAGCATTTTTAAGTTATGGCAGGGGAGATATTGTGTGTGTGTGTCTGTCTGATTCTGGGATCAAGTCAAGCCAGTTTTGTTTACAAAGCTCTAATTCAAAACAAAAGTTATCTCACGACACTATACAGAGGAGTCTACTAAGACTGACAGAAGATGGCCCTGGAGATAAACCCGAGGGAACCTGGTGACTCTACGAAGAGGATGTGTGCCTGTAAAAGGAGGAGTCAGCGTGTGTATCTCATCATGTGGTTGGTATTAACTCACATCTTCACAAGCTCGTGAAAACATCATCAACAACTCAACTGTTGAAAGAATGATGAAACATCTGCATTTGGTAACACATGTCCATTTTCAATCAAGGGTAGGAAAGCAAAAACTCTATTTAATGCATTATTATTTAGCGATGTGTATCAGCCATCAACCTGTTACTTGCGCTTTCCTACTTTGTCTTCTTGTGAGTCGGCATTTTGGTCCTGATGGAGGTTAAAGTCAGTTCCATCTCCGACGGTTCAGAAGCCAAACTGGTCCTGGGCCTTTTGGCTCAGGGCTGGAGATGTTAATCCAACAAACAAGTATAAATGCAAGAGAATAGTAACAGTTCGGTTTTTTTCTTTTCTTTGACTTGCTAAGATTTACCCCTGTTAAGACATTGTTAGCTAAAACAAAAGGGTCTGATATGTTTGTGTTAAGGTTTGAAGTTGTTTAATAAACCACTGCTGACTGATGGAAAAAGCATCTTTATCATAACACAAAAGCAGGTTTCCTGGCATAGGAAATAAAGGAGTTTGTGGTACATTTGAGGTGGCTGCAGCCGTCCTGAGCCCAGTTCAGGCCGGTATGTACAGCTGAGTGGGAGAAGGGAGCCCCGCTCTTTGCCAAATGTGCATGACTGCACTGCAGGCGCTGGTTAGTGTGGTATATTTAGTGCTAATGTTACGGCTGCTGCGTGTGGGCGTGTGCGTGGGAGATGGTGAGTTTTTAAAGGAATGAACCAAGTTGTTGGGTGTTCGGCTTGTCTACCAGCCGGCCTGTTAAGTAATGAGCAACCAAATCGTCCACGTTTCTCTGGCAGAGTTAGTCGCTCCGGTTGTTCGCCATATTCTATGTTTAGGGACAGCAGGTGAACAGCAGTTAGAATCACAACGAAATTTATTAAAAAAGCAGTCAACCAGCTCTTTTTTAGAGATACTGCTTCTACAGACACAATTCCTGTTTATTTTAGACACTACAGATGTCATAAATGAGTGGTTGTTTATTCTGGTTGAATATATTTGTTATTATTTCAACTTATCAACACGTATGTACGCATTAAAGGCTAAACATTGACTCGGGGTCAAAAATGTCTAAATGATACATCACCTCTTCACCTTTCTACTGCCCTAATGTTTCCATGGTAACCAGCTGTCAACGTTACAAACACGAGCCATGTATTTGCATGTGTTTATCGGTCTTTGAAAATTCTAAAGGCTTATTATAATTCATCAGCCAAGGACTTACAGCACACTTCTCTTTCAAGGTTGTATTATAAAACTAGCCTGTATGCAAACATAGCAATGTTTACACATTCACCCTCCACAAAGTCCCTCACACACACACACACACACACACACACACACACACTGCTCGATGCATCACACCCTGTTTCACCCTTTGTCCCTGTTTTTTTCACACAATCACTACCGAGACTGTGCACAACAAACACAATCAAATTTTCACACCTGCACCAGTGTCTCTCTCACACACACACACACACACACACACACTCCACCCTTCTTTCCATGTCTCTTCTCTTGTAGATCACGTTTTTAATTTTGTGCTGCACACCAATAAGTTGAGTTCAACCTGACTAAATCACATCCCAGGGACGCACTGATTACCTGCTGGAATCTCTGTGCATACAATCCTTATCACTGTCTGTTTGCAAACAACGGGCTGCTGTGCGGTGCCAGAGCTTCAATTTGCTCGTGGATTTTTTATCTTTACGTGGGAATTATTACACAATCGAGCAATTTGTTGAGCCTGGATGTTGCCAGATGGTTGCGGCGATGTTTAGAGAGTCATAAGTAGAACTGATCTCGCAAAGGAAGACCACATGGATCAGGGCTGATTTGAAATTATAACCACAGCCAGCATTTAATCTCAAGCATTTCAGCGCAGCAACAACTTTGCTGACATCTAGTGTTAAACTCTTTAACCGCCTCCTATTAAATGTAACCACAGGTTTTAGTGCAGTTCTTTGAGTTCTGATCAGATTCAACAGTCGCCAGCCCTCATCTGTGTGTACCAGTAGAATTTGAGAGCAGAAGAAGATAGAGAGGACCGTCAGGAAAGTGTGCGTGTGTCGCTTTTGGAGAATATCTGCTTATCTATTCAGGTCGGATAAGAAGAGAGAGAACAGGGGTTAAAGCACGCTATCAAAAAGACTTACAGCTTCACACAAAGCACACTCACAAATCAGCCACAACATTAAAAGCAGAGACAAGAGAAGTGAATTACAGTGATCATCTGATGACAATAAAATCTTGTGCTGAGTATCTTTGGGGCTTGTCATTCCCCTGAGTGTTACTTGGACATGTGCTGCAGCACGTTGTTCCCCACCAGACCACAACTCCCATTCAGGCACACGACCAGCTTTGACTTGGCCTACAAACTCCTCAGATCCCAATCCTATCAAAGCCTTTGTAGGATGTGATAAAACCATGAACAGAGGCACACAAAGACCCAAAGAGTCCACTGCAAATGTCCTGCCGCCTGGTACCACCTGTCCACGTCCTGACAGGTCAGTGCTGTTTTGGTGGCACGATAGGAACCAACGATATCAGGCAAGTGGCTTTAATGTGGATAAACAGTGTATCGCTCAGTCAGAAGCTTAAAAACACAATTTATTCATCTACAATGTTGATGTTTCTATGGAAACTGATATTCTAAATTATTATATGAACTAAAACCCTGATCTCTAACATCAAGAGGCAGGTCTACAGACTCTCAGACTCTCCTTAACTATATGTTTTGGGATCATTGAATCTACTTGATCTAATTGATTATATGAATATCGATGGGCGACAGCAGGCGACTGTATTGAGCAACCCAATCTCTGATAAACTGCTCGTATGCCACCCTCCGCTGAAGGATAAGTTTCCCTCAAGAGATGATGGAGGCCAAAACAGAGCTGAACACAGTGTGAAAAGTGGCTTGGATTAAACAGTGAAATTACACAAACATTCACACAGCGCAACAGCTGATGGATATCAACACTGCAAGGCTAAAAGTTTAACTTTCATCATACGTATATGATGTCATATTATTGGATTGAATTGGTTGGTTCAAACAAACATAATCACGATCACATTTTGTTTCACAGGGGTTAAAAAACAAAAGCCGAAAGCTGAAATACAAGAGAGTAGAATATAGTTTAAAATCTTATTCATATATTTTTTGTGCTCCTTTGTTACTTATTTATTGATCTTTAACATGGTGTCAGCAGCTGCAATACAGAGAAATGTGTTCTTAAATGAACGTCAACAAAAGTCTCTAAAGATCCAAAGCCAACACCTTAATAGTTCCAGGTTTCAGATGTTGTCTCAGGTGGGTACGGTATATAATCACTCTTGTGTGCCTGAAGCAACAGCAGAGTGTCATCAGCACTAAAGAGGGATGTCAATAAGTAAATAACAGACAAACATTTCTCCTGGCCCTCCGGTCATCATTCTCTCATCTTTCCAACTGCTCCACTGTGACAACGGTAAAGTAAGACTGCGTGGTCGGCGTGTAAATTGTAACTTATATCTGAACTGTGGATTGTTGTGTGGGGCAATCTGTTTACAATAATGTCGCTCCTACGCTCCATCCACACATACTGTGTTTGACTTACACATAGCTGGAGCAACAGCGGGCTGGACAACAAAGTCTGCATGAGCAGCTGTTTCGGCATGTTTGTCTCTGTTTAGTTATTTCACCTCAGGCTGTCTCTTTAAATGTGTTTCTTAAACCCTACTCGTGTCAGTCTTCAAAAACGTCTTCAGATGAAATGTGTACTAATTCCTGATCACAGCTCAGTATAAACGTGAAGTCATTTGATAGTATTTGTCGTGAGTAACAAGCTGAACATAGACAGCTAAAAGTGAGGCTGTGCTTTTTGTTTGTCTGATGTTAATTAACAGTCCTCTATTGTGCGACACAGCGTGGGAGGCTGGGAGAGGCTGCCAGTCGCCGACAGCCGTCTCGCTTGTTCACACTGTTTACGGTAATCAGTCAAATTAACTGTGGGAGAGATTTGGGTCGGGTTGAGGATGGTGCCGACTGAGAGGTGTGACCTTGTAAATACAATCAGCGAGGGGCCACTTCCTGAGATGCACTTGGAGGGTCCCAGGACACCATGTGACCCAAAGGCTTCTATTTTTGAATCTGCTTACGAAAACTCGGGCGATTTGGGTTCAGGAAAGTTTGCATGACTGTTTCACCTGCTTTTGGATGTATGTGTAAGTGAAAATGTACTCAGTGGGGAGGGTGTATTCCCCTGCAAGAAGTTCTAACCTGTTTAAACACTCACATACTCACGCAACAGAAACTTTTCAAGAAAACTTTATAGGTCACGGGAGAACAGGACTTAGTTTCTCTGCATACCTTTGACGTGGGCACGCCCACTGTGCGCTTTTCAAAACTGGCACATTTCCACTTTGGGTGTGTTTTTAATAACACAATGTGCCATGTGCATCCAATTTTGGCCCAAAAGAAGCCACACGCTGCAAGAATGTAAATAGTAGTAGTTTTAAGTTTAAAAATGTTCAAGGGATTCAAACTGTGAAAGTGAACTTGAAATTTTAGGGCAGCTTTTTTCTTTTTCTTTTTTTTTTTTCACTCCACCAATGAACATGTTTTCTGAGGCTTGTCAGAATCCAAAATGAAAGGGCCTTGAAGACTAATGCCTATGTTGGCATTTACAAGCAGGTCAAACATGCTACTAACCAAATGATGGCTGCATGTTGTGCTCAACTTTTCACATCTTCTGGTAATTCAAATTTTTTGTGTGAGTTTTGTGTGCACCACAACAAAAACAGCAGTGACTTGCACTACTTGCACTCAATAGTTATTATGCCACTCTATTCATCTACTGCGCTATACATTTGGTGTAACTTTATACTTTATACTGCATTTATTTGAAAACTCTACGAACCCTTTCCTGGACTATAACTGTACCAAAGTGTTACCCAACTGTGTGGCAGCATTACACATTAACGTACTCCTCAGATGATAAGGTGGTGACAGTCAGGTCCACCTTTACCAGCTGCAGCATTAAAGTGATGACCATGTCAATGCAATGATAGTTATAATGTTATGGAGTCTTGTTTTTTGCCTTTCCTTCTCTCTTGTTTCTATATTGTGTCTGTGTGTGTGGGTGTGTGCGTGTGAGTGCATGTGTGTGTTTATGTGTGTGGTGTCTGAGGGTGTGGCAGGCTTGAGTAAGCTGGACTGGAAGAGGCTCGGCTGCCTCCTATCGTCTCATCAGCTGGGGTTTCGACGACCTGTCGTGCCAGCTCTTCGGTGTCAGATTGCTCAGCTATGCGTGGTGACTACACCAACTTCATTGTGAGGTTTAGTACTGCTAGTTTTCTAAGCAAACAGATGATTTTCAATTTTCTGTATTTAACCGCTGTGATTTTCCTCCTTCGTCTCCAGTCACTTTGAGCCTCAGCTGTGTTCTCGTCTGACCACCACCACGACCACACAACTACTATAAATTGAACTATTGTGAACTGATGAATAGTTATACCTGTCCTTGTATCTGCTGTGTCTGCGCCTAGTGCGTTTCCAAAAAATATCATGGAAAAATTCACTTAAAGTTTTGTACATCAATTTTCCATTTTTTTTGTCAATTTGATGTTTGGTTTATACAGTTACACTTAAATATTCTCATATTTTGAGATGTGAGCTATAGGCCATAATTGCCAAAATTAAAATAATAAAATGCTCAAAACGTTTTAGTTTACATGTAATGCGACTAGAATTTATAAAATGTTTACATTCAAAATCATGATATTAAAATGTTTTGAAATGCACAACTGCACTGTAAAAACAAACATGTTATAACATAACAGTAATTGATGTAACAATTTAAAAAAAAAACGTACGATATAATGATTCATCTAAAATAGAAAAGTTAGTGTCTGGGCTGCTTTAAAAAGTAAATTTCACTATACTAGACAAGCAGTTTTATTGTGCTAACTTTGCTAAAAACCTTACCTTAACTTATCATTTTACTTTAACTTTTAACGCAACATGAAAACTGACTTTTTGAAACAACTTATCATTCGTGTAATGAACACGTGTTTTCTGATGCTGTCGCACTTTGACTGCAGGACAGGCCTGCACGAGGGACAATTCTTACTTCTGCTTAAGTAATATGTCCGTTCGCTGCATATAAGCATGAAGTGACCCTTTTGACGTGGCTGAAGTTCGATTTCCTCGCCTCAACCCGCAGCTACCAACATTCCGTGTGTGTCAGGATGCATCTGCAGCCCGGCCGTGACGCTGTGCGCGCAGCCACATGGACGCGCAGCTGCATGAAGGCGCATGAAGGCGCGTCTTCTGCTTTCAGTTTGGGGAACTGAAGCTTCCTGCAGGCTGTTCCGCGCAGTCAGGCCACTTTCCAGCCGCAGTCAGTCATTCTGCGTGCACACAAGGCGCACACACAGAGTCCGGCTTTCTCCGTGTGTCTGCAACGTCATGTCGCTGCCGCAGCAGCTACGGGACGAGAGGTGAGTGTGACGGACCGAATTCATGTCAGTCAAAACCTGTTCTTTCACCGCTGACAATCTAAATGAGCACTTTTGAGCGGAGTCTGCCCTTTCGCAGTGATTGCACACGTTTTTTTTGTTTTTTTTTAACTTATTCCTACTGTTTTGGCTGTTGCCTGGTGCTACAAGAGGTTTAATGTTTATTGAATGAATTAATTGTTGCTTTTGCAACTTAAGATTGGATCCATGCGGCAAAACACAATGAAGAGGTTCGAAATTGAAGGAAAGCAAATTGATGTAAAAATATGGCGCTTTAAATGAACTTTTAGTTTTGGTTTAAAAACGGTCATGGCAGGGAAAGCCTTAAAATGAACATGTGAAAAAAAAACAAAACACTGGGCTGTTTTGGACTGAATTAATGAACCAGATCACTTCCTTCACTCAGTGACTTTGATCAGCTGCCTCATAACATCGCCATCAGTGCCACTGTTGCTGACATTGAGGAGAAGAAGGGCTTCATTGACTACTTTGTAAGTTTAAGGAAAAAGTACCTCACACTGTAAATTGAGCTGACATGGCAAAAATGGACATTTCCGTGTGTCTCCTTCTCGCTCAGAGGTTTGTGATTGAGGTGAAGACTAAAGGAGGGAGCAAGTATTTCATCTACAGGAGGTACCGTGAATTTTTCAACCTCCACCAGCTCCTCGAGTCGAAATATGCTCCTGACAACCCCGAGAAGCCTAGTCCGAACACCTGCGTCCTGCCCTCGCTCCCAGGTGAGACACGTCCGCTCGCAATATCCAGCACGGCGTCAGATTTCACCTTGTTTCAACACATGCATGTGTGAGTGTAAGCGTGTCAGGGGCCCAGAGCGAAAATTACTCGAGGAAATCTCTGAATCGCAACACGTCAACAGGCTGATTTACAGTTCTGCTTGCTTGCCAAGATGGGATGAGCTCCCGTGTTGGACTTTGTCCACATAGAACACAACAGTAGGCCAGTAAAATGCAGCAGCTACACAGTTCTATGAAAAGCAGAAAAAAATCCTGACAAGAGGGGTCATAAACAGGCCTCAGTAGTCCTGATTTGAAGGTTAGTGTTTGGCCTCGAGAACAATCTCAGGGTTTCAGCAGGGCCGCTGGTGTAAGACAGCAGGTAAACACAAATAATACCCCATGATAAACATTAGCCACGAGCAAGGCGGTTTCATGTCTGCGCTGTGCTCCACTAAAGGAAATCCAGCTCAAATATAGTATCAGTAATATCAGTAGTATAGTAGTATAATATAATTACGTATAATAAATCAAACTAGATGCCCAGTTCCAACACTAATGACGGTTTGTAAAGTCATTTTTCACCGTCTAATGCAATCAGCACAGGCACAGAGTATTCCATAAAGCAATCAGTGTTTAGGCAGAATCTTCTTGAGTTGGAACATTGATCTAAATTATAACATAAACTCTAGCTGTGCTACACCTGAAGGTTTGTTTACTGGCGTTTATTGCGCCGTCAGTCTGTGTTTTTACACTGTTGGCATTAAACCAGCAACCCGTGTGGAGGTCCAACGGCGACGTTTGCCACAGATGCAGTTTTGTTTTCCGATTTAGCCAAATAACAGCCAAGCTCTTAAAAAAGGAACTTAGATCAAGAATTCAATGGTGTTTTGAAGGATTATGATCAGTACCAATTTTACGTCTCGTTTGTACGTGCCCGTGTGAAATCACTGTTTCAGACAGAAGCCTTCGTGCAGACGGAGGAGGAAGCCGCCTAAAAGTGAGCTTCAGCAACACGTGTTTGCAGATTTGTCACGTCAGATATTGTAAACCAAGCGTTCACGGTGTGAATGCTGTGGTGTGCGTGAATTTGAGACCACGTCCATTGCAGATGAGAAAATGCAAATACGGAAAAGTGACTGTTTCGCTGCAATATTGGGTGGTCTCAGGGGAACACTGTTTCTCCATTGGGACGTCTGCTCACCGACATGTTGTGACTCATAGATGACCTTTATTTAAGGTTCTTTGGAAGCGTAAGGACTGGAGTGTGAATATTTCATTAATATCACCCTTAATGTTGCTTAAACATGTTTGTGATACACTGACACTTGCAGCCCCACTTTTGGCTCAGCTGGGGCCTACTTCTCTCTGGCAATACTCTAGCTCAGAACTACAGATAACAGTAAAAGATAATCAGTACAGATACCAACGAGTAGAGGGACCCGTTCTTATGTGCCACTTTGGTACTGAGCTACTCCTGGAATGAAAGTTTGACTAGTGACAGCTATCATATTCCGTTCAGACAGTTTAACTGGTGACAGTGACAGTCGTGCTAGCCTAAAAGGAGAAGTTGACGGAGGATTTTTGATCATCGCACTTTAGAGGCTGCGAACTGTGTCAGTCACAGTCTCTCAGTGTTGCAACACCAGCAGACTGAGGTGACGAAACACAAAAGACTGCGGACTTTACGTGACCTGACACTGGTCCATTTATCCCCTAAATGCCACAGAATAATCTGTGTTTGGCTCATGATATCTCAGATAAAATCCAAGGGGAGAGAAACTTTCACTGACTGTAACGAAAGAAAAAAAAAGATAAAGAAGGCAACATGAGGGCTTCCTGAAAGTGAGGCCTTTCGGACGGTGCGCTGCTTCATTCTGTTGGTTTATTGACAGAAAATAACAGAAATAACAGAAATTTATCATTTTTGCCCCTTCGAATCCACAGTCCTTGTGTTCCCATAGAAATCTGTGGAAACGTCTGCCGTGCGCTCTCTCCACATCATCATCGTTGTCTCTACCTGAGTACAGAGGACATCGACACCCTGAATTTGGCGTGTTTAAATGAGATTGTCTGTCAAAGTTTTGCCATCCAACAAACTGGCCTCGTCTATACTGCCCTTCAGTGAAGTGGCTCTATCATTCTGTCACTGTTTAGACTTTAGGCTCTCAAAGGCCTTTTGTTATTGTATTTACTGTCCCTTTATTGTCTCTGGAAAAAGTTTTTATGACATCTGTTGAACCAGGGAGCAGCGTTGTAGTATGACTTTGAAAGATAACAAGAAGACATGAGAATAGGACGGAAAGAGAGAATAAAAAGAAAAATACACCAAACGCTGTGAATAGACATTTAATAATCTAAATTAATTGGAAAGTCACAACCACATTTATTTAGTCCTTAGTGGCTGTGAAGCATCGTGCTTGTCTGTCCTCTTGTTTCACCTGACAGGTGTTTGGAATTGCCTGTTTCGCCTGCACCAGTTTTATTAAATTCTTTGTTTTCCCATAAGTCCGTCTGTCTGGAAGCTGGCCTCAGTGTCGACATTGATTATCGGAGGCTGGAAAGCAGCATCTGCACCAATAAAAGCCTGAAGGCTCTGAATAGATGGCCCGTACTGTCGATTTGGGAGTGATGAGGATAGACTGAGGTGCCTTTGTGTGTGTGTGTGTTTGTGCATACTCATGGATGGCGAGTCAAGTTGCACTGCTTTGCACTGTAATCACACTCGACAGGCAGATTATGCAGATAAAACAAGGGCAGGACTTCAGGTATCAATTCGTGTTTAACAAATGAGAGATTGTCTTTTAAGATGTCCCTTTCCAATGGCTTGTGCAGCACCACAACCAAGGACTCCCCCATGGGGAGGGACAATAAACGGAAAATATTCTCAAGAGCAATTTTTAAAGGTGACACCAAAAGTACTGTGTAGCAAGACAAATGCAAAAACTGGTATTCAATGTAAATAAATAATAAGACCTGTTTGTTATTATGTATTTAATGAATTTATTCATTTATTTCTAAAATTATAATTATTAAAAAAATTATGTTGGGCCATTTGATACACAAAAAGAGAATAAAGAATATACAGTATTTGAAAGTTAATCAGAGTATGATTCCCAAAAGTCTGAGAATTGCTTGAAATTTCTCACCTCTTGCTGCCCTTGACATAATGCATGAGGAGGAGCAGGTGCACGCACAGTACCAACATGGCAGCTGTGCTGATTAAATGAGATGACTGACTTAACAAAATGCCATCTGTTTCTAACTACAGCCTGACCAACAAGCCATTTTTGGATCCTATAAAAGTATTAGGGAGCAAAAACATTCTGATGCCAATAGCTTGGTTGATATATGCAAACTCCTCCCTCAATAATCCCTCAAATGACGTTATCAAACAATTGTAACTAATTTGTAACGGAGACAGAGTATTTTGCTGATTAACAATGAACGTTAACTGTCTCAAATGACTCAAGTGCACTGAAACAGTGACCTTCACTGGACATTTAATAATTACAAATCGCCCTAAGCTTGTTTTTTCTTGCATTGTCTTCTTTAAAACCTTTTTTTTTAATTGCCCGATATTGACAACATATATGCCGATACCAATGTATCTGTGATTGGCCAATACCGGACAACCTACATATCGGTCAGGATCTAGTTAGAACTCTACATGTGTTTTATTCTATTGTGTGTTAGTAGTCAATAAAAATGTTTATTAGCTTTTATAAAGCTCTTACTGGAGGGGGAAGCGGGGACAAAAGCTTTAAAAACGTAAAAATACAGATAAAACTTACAATAAGTCTACATTAGTTAACATTAGTTAATGCAGTAACAAGCATTTACGATCAGTTAATTAATGTGTCAACTAACAGTCTTTGTAACTAAGGTGCTAATTCATACATTATTCAATAGTTTACAACCTTACTATTACTATTAGTTTCCGTAGTTGTGCCCAATAACTAATTGTTAAAAATGTTAGCATTTATTGGTGAGCACTGATGGTTTCAATGCATATAATTATATTACTTCAAATCCAAAATATGTTATTCAATAATTATCTGTTTTTCCAATTTTGACCGTCAGTCGCCTGGTTGTCTGCCTTTAGCTATAGCGCAGTGATACTTCAATCTAACATCACGCTAACGTCAGCAGGCGAACGTACTTTGGGTGTGTCAGCATGCTGGAATTTAATCATTAGGATCTGAACACTATGTACAGCTGAGGATGATGACATTTGTCCTAGTTTTGCATGTATTGGTTGGGCGATGATGGGTGAAGTGGGATGTAATCCTGCTGGTGGCACTAGGGCACAAGTCGCCATGTAAGGGCAATATGAATGTGTCTGGCAGCCCATCTACTGTAGGTGTAGAACCGGTTTCCATCTACAGACCCTATGTAGGCCTCTACATGTTACATTTCTACCTTTGTCTGTTTCATCCTAGCGGCACACCTGCGCTGTTGTCTCACAGTTGGATCTCTTCCAGAACTGCAACCCATCCAAAGCATTAAAACAAGCTTCCTGCTGTTCTCTGATCTCATTGCTGTTTTTTACAGTTCCACTCTGTCCTCCCCTTGCGTCTCCCCTGCTGGGAACTGTGCATGTTTTGTGCCAAACAGGGGGTAAAGTTTCCAATGATTCTTATTCTTGGCGTTTGTTTAAAGCTGCACAAAAGGCTCAGACGAGTGAGGGTTTACCACAAAGAGCACGTGTGCGTGGGGAATTTCAGCAATAGCATTTCGAGGTCAAGATGAAATGTAAAATTACTTTTCTGAGATGAGAAAGCTGCGTCTGTTCTTTTCATTATGTACCCGTTATGCTGAAAAAAATATTACAGCTGTTGCTTTTGGTGGTTACATTGTCATATACCAGTGAATTTGCTTATAACCCTCCAACAATATATCGCTAATGAGTATCACTGTGGTGGGTAACATGTTTCCCGCACTTTCCATTATTTGAAAGAATCAAGAGTGCCTTACGTGGGACAAACCGTGAAGCTAACTTTTCATAATTCTGTTTTTTTTTTCACTTGCTAATATGGATCAGGGCCACCAAAAAACTGATTTGATCAAAATGTTGAACGTGGCTTCAGTTGTTTCCATGCGGTGACCGCAAATATTTTAATTTCTTTTTGCCCGGGCTTTGTATCGCAGTCTGCCACCTGTGATACAAACAGGCTACAGACGCGGTTGTTGGCGTGTGATGGGAAGACCTGCAGACACTGCTTTGGGCACCTCACCATTTCTGTGTGTTTTTGGGGGGGTTAAAAAAAGTTGTGTTTTTATATTTTATTACCGCTGCCAAGGTGGTTATGTATTTACCCACGCTAGTCTCACTTGTCTACAGAATGACTATAAAAAAAAAGATGCATGGATCTAAATGAAATTTTCAGAAGAGGTTGGGAATGGCCAAATGAATAGATTTTGGTGAAACAGGATTGCCCTCTGGATCCTGGAATTTCTAATATGGTTTTTCGCCTTCACTAGATAGGATCAATTTCAACATTTTTGCTTGTAAGTCCAAAAATAATGCACAAAATGCAATAAATAAAGATATTTTCAGCCCTAGTGGAGTCTGCACTCCCCAACTGTTTTTTAGTTCGTATTTTCCCAAAAACTTTGACGCGGCAGCGGACATGTGTCCGAGCACCACAGCTGCAACTGAGTAATTTTTGACATCAGTTATATATAGTCTTTAAGACAGTATCTCCCATCACCTCGTTTTATATTGGGAAAGTTCTACTTTTCTACTCTGATTTAGCGTCTGCCGCTGAGGATTCTGTTGGATAATATTAGATGTGATGGGTTTAATTGCTGTGCCAGAACTCATCAGGATGGAGAGGGAATAAAAAAGACAGGAGGTAGAGAAGAGGGTGGGTGAGCAAATCAATGGTTAAAATTACAGGTCTGTGAAAGCAACTTTTTTGATAGACGAAAATGAACAGACAGAAAAATATCTTTCTCCTTCCTGTCACTTTTCTTTAATGGAATGCATTTTTTGTTTGTTCGATGCAACACAAATAGGCGTGTATACATGTATGACTCCCTGTCTTGAAAGCCTTTCAGCTTTCCATCGGGCTCGATACAACAAGGACGTCTAAAACATAAATAAATGAAAAAATAAAAGCTGTTGTACAGTAGAGGTGTAAAGATCAGTTTTTGAGTGAGGCCTGAGCAGATGGAAAGAGGTGAGAGGATGAGAGGGTGATTCAAGTGTAAGCGAATAAATGAGCGACTTTTGTGTCTGCGACAGATTGAGTGCGTGATCGTACTCGAGGAGAGGAGAGAAACCAAGAGAGAAGAGCGGACTTAATATGAGGGTCATTAAGACTGTGCTAAATTTGATTTAACAGCAGCGGTAGATGGCCTTGGATAAATGGTTGCAGGGCCTGAATTAAAGCGTCGGCAGTCTGCACTGCGCCTCATCATTTTCTGACTGGACAGAACCATGAAATTTGGGATGAAGGGTAATATGTCCGCACGCTTAAGGGGGGCGTTTTTTGGGGGGGGGACAAAATAAATATCATTTACAATTTAAAATGTGACTTTAAATATACATATTGATATGATGCGATTTTTTGCAGAAATGTAGCCTCTTAACTATTCATTGTAGTTTGCATATAAATACCTCCAACTGCAGATGTGCTCATTAATTCTGACTGTTGAAGTCCTTTAACAATATTTTCTAACATGGTGACAACTGAAATATGTAAATATACAAATAGACAAACATGCAAATTTGTACAACTTTTGTCACAGATATGTGCTAGATGCCACAAATTTGTGGAAAAATACTTCCACAAATGTCAGTCTGGACGTTGTTGAGTGTGCAAAGAGTTGGACGAATGTCTGTTGCAATGTTTTCAATTAAAGTAACCGTTGTTCACCAATCATTAACTCCAACTAAATTTCCTGTGTTTCGGTCACCGTTGTTTACGAGGACAGGATCAGGTAAATGAAGGGAAGTGGCTCAAAGCAGTGGCAATGAAATTTCTGTCCTTTTAGCAGTATGATGTAGACACACCAGCACCCAGAGATACTGTATCATAGTTAATGATAATGAGGGTTTAAATATACTGTACACAGCCAAAAAATAGCAAAGAGCTTGGTTGTATTGATTAAGATGCACGTAATTGAGTTTAGATGGTTGTTAAATGTTATTACAAAAACCCTCTATTGGTCTGAGAGAAACCACTGTGTGCGGACATATTTTTGTCAGCCGTTCACGTTAATAGACGGAAGATGGAAAGGGCAAATTTCTGGTATACACAAAAAGTAAAATAAATACAAATTGCAAAATTAAGTATCTATAGAAAATTTAGTTCAGAATTATTCTACTATGATTGAAATTTTTCCTGCAAAATGTTGGTTCTATTTTTCTTACCCAAACTGTGTGAGGATTAATTCAAAGTAAATATGTTTTGGATGTTTTCATCTTGTCCCTGTTTGCTTGTTCTCATATGTCTTCTTCACTGCCTTTATGTCTTTGCATGTAACAGCAATGTGCAGTATGTCTGTGTGTCTCCAGTTAAAGTTTTGAGGAATGTAGACTGAAAACTGTCATAATTAGTCAGGGAGATTAAATTTCAGCCTAAAGGAAAGAACATTGCATGTTAAACTTAAAACTCTTATATTTCCATTCCTACTTTATCTTTGTGCACTATTTCTAGTGTAACGCCTCTTTGCCTGTGCTGAAATGCATTATGCCGTGTGCACATCCTACACATTCATCCATAACAAACACTTGACAGCATAGGTGACAAATGATGTGAGCTGTAATTCTGCATCTGACCTCAGGTGATTTTATTCCTGCACCCTTTTCATGGGGAACATCTTTCTTTTTAGGAAAAGTCTTTATTGGCAACAAGAGGGAGATCGCAGAGAGCAGGATCCCTGAACTCAACACGTACTTGAAGGTAACCACATTTAATTTCACGCACGGTGCAGCCTCTTTACTTTGTGCAGATGAGTTGCTGGCACGCTCGGTATCTTCTGCAGCGTGCGCTGCGGAATAAGCCTACAACTTGGTGGGCTGAACGATGCTGTAGGTGGATAAGCACTGGCTCGGATATTTCAGCAACAGTTTGCACATCCAGCTCAACATGTAGGCGTTGCTGCTCTCTTCTCTTTGCTCTGCCCTGTGCCCACATCACGTCCAACTGACTGTAGTTGTGGGACTTTTGACATGTTTCAGCGTTGCTCCATCGCTAAAAATGCGATCAGGTTCTCTTTCTCCCACTCACTCACTTCTCTTTTCTGCTGTACTTTTTTTTTTTTTTTTTTTTTGTCCCCCGCAACCTGCGTGGTTCTCACTTTGCCACATTAGCTTGCCTTCACTCGCCTTGCACTTATAATCTTTGCTTGCTTCATCTCTACTCTTGCATCCTCTCTTTCCACCCTTTTCCCTCGGCTCTCCCACCACCCTGCTTCTCCTCGTCCATCAAACTCCCATTCTCCCTACACCCTTCTCATCTCTGTCTTTCATCATTTCCCTCTTCTGCCAGCTCTCCTTTCTTGTTATCCGGCCCCCGTCTCGCCTCACTCTCCCTCTCTCTCGTCTCTCACAGAGGTTGCTCGGTCTGCCGACATGGTTTTTGCTCGACGAGAGTCTCAGGATGTTTTTCTACCAGACGGACCAGGACAGCCAGCACCAACCCCGAGCCCTCAGGCGCCTCCGCCCACCTACCCGCAAAGTGTAAGCCCCCTGCACAAGTGATAAAAAGTAAAGAGGGAGTGAGTGGTAGTAGTAACCAAACTGGGTCCCTGAAGCTGCAGGCCAGATGTGACTACCTCTGGTTGTAAGAATATCTCCCTGACGGAGCTTCAGATCAGAGGAGGCAGAATGTGTGAGGCTGCAGAGAGGCCGCTCTGGTGAAGCAGCTTTAGAGCTTTATGTTTGTGACCTAAACATTTCCTGGTGATTAAGAAAGCAATATGAATCGTTTTAAAACTAATAATGATTTCCAATCCAGTGAATTTTGGTTTGGCAGTTTGCATCCTTCGGAATAAAGACTCAGTTAAATACAGTTTAGAAACTAAGGTGCCAAAACGGTTAAAAGGTGAGCAAAAATGACAATATCACAATTTGTTCCACTAAACAGTCCAGCCTGTTAAAGGCTACAGGACCAGGCAAACCACACACAAGCAACCTGTTGTTTTTAAAATCTGTTAATAGTTGCACTGTTACAATGTGCCACATCTAATTTTAATCACTAAGTACTATATTAATTAGAATCTGAACTCTGTGACCCTTCACGGGGACAAAAGAGAAAACTTATTTTTAAAAAAAAAAAGTATATCTAAGCACATTTAATTACAGAGTTTCGCCTGAGTGGCATTTAGTGGTGAGGCCAAGTCAACTGAACATTCAGCTAAACGGGAAATTGAACGGAGGCAAGTATCATCTATTGCAATCGAAGTGAAATTCAGTGTTAAGTGATTACAAGTTTGTACCAGATGAGACACAACTTATGGTGATACAGCCTCTCGCACAACAGTGCAGCTCTATAAAAAGATATGCATATTTTAAATTAAGTCAAACTGTGGCTGTCCTGAGTGATGATAACAAGTGCTGCCTTGATTCATCCCGTCTCCCTCACTTCATTAACCGATGTAGTTATAACGCGGAAGAGCTGATGCATACATTTGCATTGAGAAAACTCACTGGAAACACAAGTTTTTATGGTCCACTTCCTCCTTTCTAACGGCTAATCAGACATCTGATTGTCCCATCTCCCCGGGGTCCGATTACACCAGCAGGGGATGTGGCAAAGGGGGAACTCTCTCAACAGGACATGATGCAAAGTTTGATTCTCATTACTTCCTCTGTTCTTGCACCTGACTTTCATTTTTGAATGTGTGTTTGCGTGTAGAAAATGTGATGTTTTTACTTCTGAATGTTGCCACATTTTTGATTCTCTCCTTTTCTTAGAAACTAGATGTTTTTTATTGCATAACTTAAGTGTGTCCTCTTTCACAATGATCCTTATTCAACCATGGCAAAAGGTTTCTTACACCATTAAGCTACTGGCCAGACGTTTTATTGCTTTTGAAAATGTATGTTGAGGGTTAAACCTTCGTTCAAAAATCTAGTACCTCAGACACCACTGCACTTATTTTTCTGAAGATGATGCATTTTGGTTATCTTGCATTTTTAAAAGGGCCAGTATGTGTCATTTTTGGTGTCAACATTGCTAGATATCCCCAGTGCCTACATACTGGACCATTCAAGTCTACAGCCTTGCTAGTGGTTCTATAATGTTGAACCAGGCATAGTGGTCTTTTGAGCTCATGCTGACGTCACTGACTGCATTTAAAGCCCTGGAGCAGTGAAGCCAACGCATCTCAATCGCCGCATTAGCCTTGACATCATAAATAAGACAAAATAAAACTCAAAGTACGTGTCAAGTAAGTTTTACTCAGAGGCTATCTCTGACATTTTAGGTGATTGTTATCATGCCAGTGTATGTTCAGGTCTTCATTTTTGTGATCAGGTTGGTTTTAATATTTGGTGCTCACAAAAGGTGACGTGATTGAAAGCTGCGCTCTTCTCAGGATAGACCTTTCTCACACAGCCATTTTGGCAAGAAATTGCAGGTAAACACAGGTGTTCCCACAGATACTACCGAAGGTTCAGTTCCATTCCGTTCAGATAGAGTCAATGCACTGCTCTTTTGCATGTTAATTCATAAATTCCACTGGTGTTTACCTGTGATTTTGTGTCAATGTGGCTGCCATGACAAGGATCTATTGAGTGCAGCGGATGTACTCTATTCGCAGGATCTCAATACTGCGACCGCACCACCTCATCAATACTGTGCAGACTTCATGTGTGATGCCGTCAAGGGTATCAAATCATGTTGTTGCAAAATGTCATTCCAGTAGTTGCTGTGACATGCCAGTCTGACGTTGCTGTCTCTAAACTCTTGCTGGCATGGCTAAGAATTAATGGTAAATTAACTGCTTTTAGAGCTTTATGGACCAATCAAAGCGCTTTACAACACCATCACCCCTTCACGCTCAGTTCATGCATTGTAGAGGTTCAGATCCATTGGGACATACTCATTCAGCGGCTTGCTCGAGGATTCATGGACATGCAGCCAGAAGTGCACCATCAAACCACCTTTCTGATGAGTGAACTACTGACACCAAACGTCAAAGGTTCAGACTTGTTAGGCCTTTACTGGTCACACTTTGGTCTCTCATCAAGAGTGAATACATCCTGTCATCAATCACACCTGCTCTCTTCTTTTTTTCACTTTTTGTCTTTTATAGGAAGACAGTCAAACCAAAGATGGACATATTCTCCTCCCCCAGGGCAGAGGTATGTGCACTTTTCTCATTGTTGTTGCTTTGCTTACAGTTTCCATGGCCACTAACTTAGTAACATATGTTTAGTCAAACAACCACGCAGAATTCACTTCATCACCCTGACGAAGAAGAACATGTGACCCTTGGCACGAGCACATCTCGTCACACACACGCACACAGTTCTGCCCTGCGTTATTTTATGAGACTCAAGCAAGACACATCCAAAGAAAACAGACACAACATAGACAAACATATCGACCGATGCGATGAATCAATAAGGATGACTTCATTTGAATGTTGTGTTGCACTTTTTCTCCTCCATCTTGCCTGTGACTCTGTTGACCTCACCAAAAGTTCCCACCTCGCTCCATTTCCTTTTTTAATTCCTGTAACCATCTCTCCTTTTGAATTAGCCTTACTCTCTCTCCTTCTTGTCTCACTCCGTCCTTTCATTAACCAAGCCTTAAATTTGTCATATTTCCTCTCCCCTCCGTCTGTGTCTTTTCAAGGTTGGACCATCTCTCGCCCCTCTTTCCCCCTCCTCTTACCCCTCTCATCTTTATTCTGTTCATACTCTGTGCTTCAGCAAACAGTGGGAGAGACGCTGTGTTTGCAGTCTGTTTTTTTTTTTTTTTTTTACCTGGAAGGTGTGTGTTTGTGAAGTTGTGTAGGAGCGGGAGAATATAGTCAGGTCAGAGATCAGAAGCTGTAATGACCTGACAACGTGATTGTCCAATAAGGCTCAAAATGGTTTTATAAACTTAAACTGACCTTTAAACAAGCCTAAACCCACCTTTGTTCTTCTATTCTTTTTATGATCCTTACAGAAAGAAAACATCCCATGACCCCTAACACAAAGTTCAGTGATCACAGCTAAATGGCCTACCCAAACCCTTATCCTTGGCCTATTTGAGAACTAATCTTAATCCTAAACAAAGTCGAGGCCCCTTTGAAGAAGTAATGTGTGGCCAATATGACCTCACCTTCCAAAAATGTCCTCATTTGTTTACACACTGCAAAATTTCCCTTCTTTTAAGTCGCATATGTGTGCAATGTAGTGTTTAACGTTTATTTAGTGTGGCTGCAATGTTGACATCACATCTTTATTCCTCTGTATGTGATTAAAACGGTGTGCATTCACATACATTATATTTGCTGTCTTGCCCGCGTACCAGATTTGTGCACTGAATTCTCTATCGTTTTTAAACAGGTTGAAAACACATCGTGGCACATCGCAAAATAGAATTTAAAAATCTAAATATGCAAATTTCAAATGGGTTTGGGACATTTTTTCATGAATTTCTATAAAATATCAACGCAAATACGTTTTTGTCCGAAACAGGTTGGGATATACAAACAAACAAAGCTGTAGTAATTCACAAATTTGACAATGACAAGCAAAAATGAGAGAATTTGTGGCATTTGTTTTGAGTTTTGTTTAGCATAAACTATATATCTTTGGACTGTTTAGTGCTGGTGAGAAAATGACTCGTGCTATTAGACACTGGACTCTAGAGATGGGCATTTTTAGTGTTGCTGATATTGTTGCTGTTTTATATCGAAAGGATTAATTGGTTGATGGCAAACATAAATTGATACTAATCAATAGCTGCCAGTTGCAGTCCCGTCAGTGGGTGTCAGTTACAGACAGACATGTCTTGTTAAACTGGAACTTTTCTGTGTTCATTTGAGTGCTTGATGTGCTCTTACACATGTCTGCACATGTCTGCAGCTTGAAGTGTACGTGAATTACTGCAGCTCCTGAACGCTCATGTTGTTTTTAATGTATTTCACACTCGTATGCTCAAATGCACACATGCGCTGCGTCTTTCTGCAAACTCCAGCATTGTTTTATTGCTGAACTAATAGCGACTGATCCATTTTACTTCTCACTCTCTCTCTCTCTCTCTCTCTGCCTCCCCTCTCTCCCACACAGAACTAAAACATTTGTATACTCTACTCACGAAGCAGCCAGCCTACTCAACATTTATTTCTGCTCTCTCTCTCTGTCTCTGAGAAAAACGAGTGCTCCTGTGTGTTCAGCCATGTGCGTTTTCCGTGCAGGAAAGTGGCTGTTAAACTCCATCCAAACAATGATCAATGCTTCGTCTGAGCCTGATGGATAAGCGGAGAACTCCGGCATTTGTCACAGTAGAGCTAGCGTAAGCATTAGCATTAATGCTGCAATACTTCATTGAACTACACTTAGTGTGGTACTAGCTCAGGCTTTGTTCCATACAGCGTATTTGTTGTTCGCTGTGGCACGCTGAGCCTCAAACAAGGTCAGTGGGACCGGCTGCTCTTGGTTAGCATAATTGTGCTGATGCGCAAGCTGGATGCTGGTTTGTCTGATGTGACAAAATGAAGAATTGGTAGACGACGGATGAAGAAGAGGAAAGAGGCACAGTTACAGAGAATGAAAGATTGAGTGCATGACTGCAAGAAACCCTTACCCCCATAAAATCTGAGTAAATTAACAGCGAGTAATTGACTCACATTTTGTTGTGAGAGCCATCAGAGCAGAAATTAGGTCCTCTTTTAGATTAAAATCTACCTGAGTAAGAAGAGATTCTGCTTCTGTCCCAGATGAACTAGATCGTACAAGTCAGATGTTCACATTTACCTGCATTATAAACTGAAATCCTTCTGTAGAATGTTCATCGAGAATGTGTGTGCCAGCAGAGTTACTGAGTCACTTTGTGTTGGTTTCTTTCAGTTTACTGTCTTCAGATTTAATTTAAATTACTTTGTCTAATGTAAAAGGTGAGTGTCAGTGATGAAACCGTAGTGAATTACACTGTAACACGGCAGCTCTTCTGAGATTTTCTTGCCTCTTGTATCTGATCTGTGTTGGTTTTATAACAAATTAACTTAAATCTCTGGACCCTGTACCCGCCTCACCATCTCTGTATGGCACAACATACCAAAATAGAGAGAAAGTGGTGAACTCAGGGGACCATTTAACAGCTCAAGAATAGGATGCATTTGTTCCAACCTTAGTGCTGTATGTCTGTATGTACTGTATGTGCGCTCCTGCTCCTCCCTTTACAGGTTCCACCCCTTATCACTGAATCCTACAGAATTGCAGGCAACAATTTCGCCCTGTCTGTATTAAAAGACTGAGGAGAGCGTGTTTTAGGCCCTTGTGGCCCAGTTGCAGCAGATGTGCTGTGTTTGACTCTAGAAACGCATGTCTACAAAATTAGTCAAGGTGGGGTGTATTTGTTCATCTGGCACAGTTTAACTTTGTTCTCTCTTTATTTTAGGTAGATTGAACTCTTCGAGAGATCCGTTTTCAGTCTGCTTTCAAGTTTGTTTCGTATCCCATTTTTTTTTTTCATTCTCCAGTTCTTCTTCTTTATAAACCGGGTTTATATTTGGATTTCTTATTTCCCCACTCCCCTAGCTTTTGCGGATGTAACATATTAAGGTGCTTATCCGTGGTTTGTACTTGAAACCTCACCCAAAGCAAGAATCATACTTCTAGTTGGAGGAGAACGTTTACCCACATTACAACATGTGGTTGACTCACAAGTGCACGCGTTGTCCTGTGCATTGAGGATAACCTATTTGTCTGCGTACACATCTGTTAACAAAACAGCGCTTGGAAGTTACTCAAGCTCACTCAATATGGCTGATAAGATGAAAATGCCGCTGGTTTCAGCACTTGGCCTGTTGGTATTGGAAGAAGAAAGCCTGATGCAGAGTAAAGAATAATTGAGAAACGGCACTTGGGTGAAATCATATATGAATATTATCGTGCTTACATTGGCTAGGTTGAACAGCCTACGAAAGCGATCTTTCTCTCTCGGTTAAGCTGAAACCAACACTCATGAGGAAAGAGAGTGCCAACGGTTACCGGGAGCTGATTGTCGGCTTGGTGCGTCCCTGCCCTAACAAAGTAGTTCTTGTGTGTAACCCTGACCAAATCATGATGTTTTGTGCCAAAAGTCAACCAAAGTAACTGAGATGTCAGGATAAAATGCATAGGATGTGAGCCTTTGCGTGTTACTAAGAGATGCTAAAGAGACGGCTTGTTGCAATGCCAGAGGATACCAGAGATTTCTGGAAAAGAAGCAAAAACAACGTGACAATACTTTGGTATGTGATGTCCCGAGATGAGAAAACCAATAATGCAGGTTTAATTTGCCAAAAATCTATAGATAATGAATACAAAATCCATGTTTTAACTGTGTCCTCCACTGATGGAACAGTATCTAACTGTACAGTCAGACTGATGTTGGATAAGCTTGAAGTAGCTTTCAAGTGTACCCACTGATGCTTTCGATGTCCATGATCTAAAACGACTATGTGGGAGTACCTTAAAACCACTTACCTGCTCTGGTCAAAATAAAAAGGGACCATTCCGCACCAGAGTTGAAACGTAAGGCGGTGGAAATACTGGCTGTTGCATTATTGTCAGAGGAACAATTATTAGATCATAGCATGATTTCTAAATGTCTGACTATATTTTAAGGTTGTTTTATGATTTAATACAGTAAATATCTTCCATATTCCATCTTAAAAATTTGTTTTTTGTTAAAAGGATTTTAATACCGATATTTGATTTTCCTGCACAATAGATAGCTAGTGTATTAGCCGAGTTGGCTCAGGTTATAATCTCACTGTTTCCATGTACTTTTCCATGTAGGAAGTGTCAAGGAGTAAGAATAGAAGCACAAGTTAATAAACTGATTACAACTAAACAATGAAAATAGGGTGTGAGCCTTTGCGTGTTGCCAAGAGATGCTAAAGAGAAGACTTGTTGGCTGGCAATGCCAAAGGCTACCTGAAAAGTCTGGAAACGAAACAAAAAATGATGCTTTCGGTGTCCACGATTGAAATGTGGGTCTTGAAAAGGAAAATACGTTTGGATAAATACATGTATTTTTTTGTGTGACAGCTGACAGGCCCAACAACCAAACCTCTTCAGACTGCGTTGATTCTTCTCTGGATACTGAAGCATATTCTCCTTTGATCACTTCAGGCCTTCTAGGAATGGGGCCATCAACTTAAAAAAATACACTTTCATTTAACAGTGAGACAGTGAGAGAAGAAAAAAACTCATTCTCTTCTCCACCTCCCTTTTGCCAGACTAAAGAGATGAGGGTTTAAGGAGCTCGTTAAGGCAGAGTCGGCAATCATCTTTACCAGATGATCGCTCCTGGGGCTGGCTGAACCCAGGGACTGTGACTACATTTAGGGGCCTTTACTGGGCACGTTAGGTACATCAACATAAAATACCTCCTCGAGGTAAACTAGAGTGTACATTTAGTGAGACAACAAGATGATCGTTTTGTTTACTTTGTATAGTGGGTCAAGTTTTAAACAAAAATGATCAAGGATGCAGTTGCGTTTTACACAGATTTGTTAGAATGCAAGCTGTCACTGCATTTTATTCTGGTCTATTCTAAAGAAGCTTGTCTTAGCTCCTGGTTAATTTTATCTGGCATGGTTGTCAAATATCTTTGATTCATCATTTTTTAACCCTTTACTTATCTCTGATTATAGTTGTTTTTGTTAGCCAGATGCAGAAAATAATTGTACTTATATGACGCCCATCTGCGAGTTTCCATAGCCCTGAGATGTTATATTTCACTCATCAATCAGCATATTGATTAGTTGGTGGAAGAGGTATTAGCGAGGAGGACAGACGGGATGAAAGAAACGGTTACAATAGAGACAAAGGGAAAGTGACAAGTTATAGGAGGTATAGGATGAGGGGGAATTGGTTTGTCACAACATATTTGCTGATTATGTTCCAGAGAGTAGCTTATCGCTTCCAACACATCATCTGTAAATTAAAGCAAGCGGCGGGTCAACACTTGGAATAACGCATCAAAAATAGCAGCCGAACAGTGCATGTGAGTGCATGTGTGTCCTTGGTGCTGGGGTAATCTCAGTGGATTGTTACTCCAACCAGCTCCCTCACTCCCCAGCTTCATTATCTGCCATCAGCCTCTGTCTCATTTTCTGTACACACACACACACACACATGCACACGCATACACACTGGAACATTTGCTTCAAAGGTATAATCCTTAAATTTGATGCTCTCTGTGTATTACATTTAACAATAACCATACAGTACATTTCAAGTCATTATGTCAGTATAGTGGTTTTTGATGGTCAGTAGTTGAAGAGGAAGAGGATCTCTCCTCCACTGTCTGTTTTGTTCTTAGTTATGACAACATGCCATAATAAAGCCCATGATTTGTTTCATCAGGTGAGTTAATTTGCTCTTGACATTTCTTAGCACGCTGTTGAAAGTAGTTTAATGTTACCACTAAAGACCTAAATCCGAAATCAATCATACGACGATACCAGAAGATGGATGGCTCTAATGAGAGCTGCCGTTCTTGTATGAAAAGTGTTAATTTGGAAGAGACAAGAAACTCTCCCCTTTCAAGGGGGACCAGAGTCTGGTTGTTTGGTCCACACAAAGAGTCTTGGACTGCTTTCACATCCACCCAAACAAACTAAGCGAGGGGGATAAATGCTGCAGGGTTTTATTCAGCTGCACTAAACAAGGCTGGTGTGATCAAAAGCTTAAAGTTTCCCTTTCGGATGTACATAAAAATACTCTGCTACATTATGACCGATATGTGATTGAAGCGTGCAGGAGCACTCGTCAAACTGAGGCAGAAAGGATCATCTTCCCTAATCTTCTATTCACGTGGCAAACAGCCGCTCCCTGGCAAGTAAGATGGAGGAACTGTCGCTTCTCAATTCAAAAAAACTCGGACGTTGGCAGATCCGCTGCCCGGTGTTTCAGTGAAACCTGGCTCGGTGAACACATCCTGGACAGTGCAGTACAGCCGTCGGGATTCCAGTTTTCAGACTGGATCGCAGCACAGAGCCTTCTGGGAAAACAAAAGGGAGGTGGAACCTGCTTCTACATAAAAGAATATTGGTGTACAGATGTCACAGTGTTGAAGACGTGGTGCAGCCCTCACTTAGAGAATCTTATCATATGCAAACCGTCTTATTCACCGAGGGAGTTATCCTTGTTTACTCTGGTCGGAGTTTAATTCCCATCTCGGGAATGTGTAACGGAGGCGCTACAGCAGCCGGCTGACCAGATAACAGGAGGAAAAAAACCAAGACCCCTTAGGGCTGACGACCGAAACAGCTTCTACTGCAGGTTTGAGCAGCACTCGTTCACACCTCTCACCTGCACAGCCTGTAACCCAGGACCTGATAGTGTGAGAGTATGTGCTAACCAGCTGGTGTCCATCTTCACCCTGATCTTTAACCGATCTCTGGAGCTGTGTGAAGTGCCACACTGCTTCAAGCGCTCCACCATCATCCCAGTCCCCAAGAAGCCCTCAGTACAGGTTTAAATGACTACAGACCCCCTTTACCCTGACGTCTGTGGTCATGAAATCCTTTCGAGAGACTGGTGCTGAGCCACCTGAAGGACATCACAGGCCCCCTGCTGGACCCCTTGCAGTTTGCCTACTGGGCAAACAGGTCGGTGGATGATGCAGTCAACGTCGCACTGCACTACATACTGCATCACCTCCTCTCCTCAGGGACGTAAGCGAGGATCATTTTTTTGGACTTCAGCTCGGTGTTCAACACCATCATCCCTGAAATCCTACACCGTAAGCTCACCCAGCTCACAGATGATAGGTCTGAATCCATCAGTGGATCACAAGCTTCCTGACTGACAGGAGGCAGCAGGTGTGGCTGGGGAGCATCACATCCAGCACTGGTGCCCCCCAGGGGTGTGTCCTCTCCCCACTGCTCTTCTCCCTCTACACCATTTACTGCACCTCATAGGACCCCTCAGTGAAAATCCTGAAGTATACTGACAACACCACAGTCATCTGTCTGATCCAGGACAGTGACAAGTCCGCATACAGATGGGAGGTAGAACAGCTAGTCCACTGGTGTAGTCAGAACCACCTGGAGCTGAACCCACTCAAAACTGTGGAGATGATAGTGGACTTCAGGAGAAGCCCCCCAACACCACCTCTGCTCAACTTCCTCAACAACACAGTGTCTGATGTGGACACCTTCAGGTTTCTGGGATCCGCAATTTCTCTGGACCTGAAGTGGACCCCACTTAGACATTGTCTGGAAGAAGGCCTAGCAGAGGTTATACCTCCTACAACAGCTCAGGAAGTTTAACCTGCCTCAGAAGCCGCTGATCACTTTCTACGTCACCATTATCCAGTCTGTCCTCTGCACTTCCATCACTGTCTAGTTTGGAAAATGGACTGCAAGTATATGTACTCATTCTCCCTGATTGAGAAATCTATGAGTAACAGGCCTCTTGGCTGAGGAAACATGGGAGAGATTTGTCATAATGCTATATGGTAACATGTAGCCTCAGTCACACCTGTACTCAGGCTGTTATACACCAAAATCATTAGCTTGCAGGTGTAACATAGCGTTAATTGTAATTAGCACTTTTTTGCTTAGGCCCTATGTTGTTTGTTAGCTTATAACTGGCACTTGCTTACACAGTGGTTGTGAAACCTATAATAACATCTACTACAGCACTACAGTGTGTTTACACTGTGATAGCCAACCAGATGTGCCTGTGAACTGGCTCACGTTGCCATGGCAATAGTAGTAGTAATTGTTGGCAAATCAGACAGCTTTCGTATTGACGTAACAAATCTATCTCGTCCGGTGTATGTTTGAATCTCACATTTTTAACATGTGCAGACATCTCCCCCTAAAGTACAAAAATATTCAAACATATATTGGAAAAATACAAAGTCAGTATAGTCGAGGTCCATGTAAGAAATGTAATCATAAGAAAAAAGACTTATTAAATGGTACATGTCCTGCATTTATATCGCACTTTTCTAGTCATTGTTGACCACTCAAAGCGCTTTTAAACTACAGCTTTTGCATTCACCCATTCACACACACATTCATACACTGGTGGCACAGCATCAGGAGCAATTTGGGGTTTAGTTTCTTGTTCAAGGACACTTAGACATGTTGACAGTAGGTTCTAGGATCCAACCCGGAACCTTCCTATCACTGGATCGAACAAGAAACCTTCCGAGCACTGGGCGACCGCTCTACCATCTGGGCCACAGCCACCCAAATTTTGCATTCAAATTTGCATTACTGGTGGCAACACAATGACTAAGAGGTATCATAACAGCCATTGGCCAAAATTAGTCTTTATTTCAAGGTGTGTTTCTGTCCAGATGCCAAATGTAAGTTAAATTTTATTTTTCTTTTAGCTCTGAATTGATCTCAACTAACATCTGCAGCTGTTAAATTTTAGCAGTTCACAAAGTGGTCGTGAATGTGGCCTGGTCATAAGAGGAAGAGACCGGACACAGATAAAATAATTTTTGTGGGTCCTTTATTCCCCGATTGCATGAAATGAACAGCATTAATTGGTCATTTTGAGAAAGTGAAAAAATAGCTCTAGACAGATACAGTATGTCTGACTAAACACTTATCCCTCACCTGAAGTTTAATACTGAGTTTTATCCCCAAGCTGTTCATTACAGTAATAATATCAATTTAACAGTGATCTCAAGGCTCCAGTAGTAACTAAAGACAACAATAGTGGCTCAGCTCTAAGTAAAGAAAAATAAAACACAAATAAATATATTTGTTGAGCCACACAACTCACACAGTCACCTTGCATTAAAGTGCATCGAGTCACCGGAAATGTACATTCAACAAATAAGCACTCCTTACAACAACTCTTAAATGTGCTTAAAACACATTGTTAAGAAAAAATCACGAACTCCTTCACTCCCTCCGGTCTGCCGCCAGCGAGCCAAACACACACACCCTGAAGTCAACACAGCCTTTTCTCCTGTTTTCTCTCCCCTCCACATTGGTCAGAAACATACAAACTACACTGTGTTGAAATAATCCACATAGGATATGATTTTTCCATCAGTGTATATCCACATTATCAGCACTCACGCTGTCCCGATGTTCAGTCCTGCCCTCAGCATGGTGGGGATTCACACACACAACACCTATGACCAATGTACAAAAATACCAACTTATCCCCCATCATTCCTTAGCTTAATAGCATAGTTACATTCACAACACAACTACAGACACAAGTAGCCATTTCTTGCTATTTTAGCCTTTACAAAAGTGCGAAATTACACACCTCAAAACATCTGTGACTTTTTCCAGCTCTGTAGCTTCCTGTGTCTCAAGTCTGTGCGATAGCTGCCCACTGTGTGAGCGCTACCCATAAGGTGCTTAAAAATGACAGCGTCACCTCTTAAAATAAACAGTTTTCATCCTTACATGACTTAGAACATGGACGAAATCTATTAAATGATCAATAAACAAATAAAACAGTAACACAACATAAAGAAATATGTCACTATAAAACGAATCCCTCAGGCAAATCATACGTGTGTGTAAAAGTTATACTATTCAAATGGCTCCAAACACTCTCCATATATCACCTGGCTACATTGCTGTTGTTTTTTTGATTCTCGGCAGGCGCAGTTCAGTAGTTTTATCAGAGTTTTTCATGAAATTTGCTGTTCTGCCTTCTGTTGCTGGAAACAGTTGACGTCATGAGATTGAATTAAACCAGTAAAAAAAAAAAGAGTGAAAGGTATCAAAATTGAGATTTGCGAGGATTGGGATTGAGAGGAACTATAGCAAAGTATCTTACATTTTATAGCTAATGTGTATAGAATTTAGGGTTGATATTAAAGATTTAAACATTGATCAGTCAGGTTTGACAGTTTGAAGCTATTTTCAGTCACTCTACAAGAGAGAAGAGGCACTAGCTCACTCACCCACTGTGAGAGTTTAGAAGTTATCATTCTGCTGCTCACGGGCTCTGAAGGGACCACATGAAAACGACATCCATCAACCCTCTGCAGGCTCAGCCCCTCCACTTAACTGTCACTATTCTTATCTCCTCCTCTTCCTCCTCCTCTTCCTCACCCTCCTCCCACGGCTTTATCTGCTCCTTGTTCTTTTTTTGGTTTGGCTGCTCCTTTCCTGATGCTCCAGCTCCAATTCAGTTTCACCATCTTGAGCGGTTCTTCGCCTGCTGTGACTGTAATTGCTCCCCAATTTCTGTGTGCAACATCTCCCTTCTCTCTGGTCTTATTAACACAACTGCGTAGTTGTGTGTTTGTATTGCAGCAAAGCAGTACACTAAAAATGTTCCTGAAGTATTTAAGGATAAAAGACATTAGACAATACAACATCTTGATATATGTTTGATCAGCAAAATGTCTGAGCTGTAGTGCTCTTGTGTCAGTCGTCGCCCTATATTAGGTAATCAGTTGGGACCGGCACAATCAGCACGATCAGATGGGATGAAAATCTGTGTGGGGAGGGCAACTGTGGCGAACGAGCTCAACAGATTCAGCTGTTTCCTGGTCTACTTCACAAGCACTAAGATCATCGTAGCGTGAAGGTTGAGCACTCCTGAAAGCTTTTTGCCTGCGTGTAATAGGCTACTTTATCTAATGCCTTTTTCAAGAGTCATTTGCAAAGGGAAAGAAAATGGGTTTAAATCATCAGTAATAACTAAATTCTACTTTGAATGCAAATTCCAATCCGGCAGGCTTTTATTCCAGGATGGTCGGCCATCACACCCTCCATTTCAAACACACTCTTTTGTGTTGCAGCCTATCATCTCCTCCGGCTGCACCACTTCAGTGAACTCCTCGCTTTTACTTCATCAACTTCATCGAACTTCATCACCCACAGACCCGTGCACAAACTCTTAACACTCTTAGAGCTGCAAAAACACCAAGCAAGTACAGTAGTTTGTTTAAACAGGAGTGCTGCATGTGTGATTGTGGACAGTTTGAGATGGATAAGTCATTAGTGATTAGCAATTAATGGATGATCAATCCCTTAAATCATTAGGTTTGCTGGTTGCAGTTTTTCAAATGTTCCATGTTTTTTTTCTGTTTAGTGTCATCATAAATAATTTACAGTCTTTTGGTTTTGTGCTTTCAAAAAGCATTTGAACTTATTTCCAATATTTCATGAATTAATCTCCATAAAAAAAAAACATGATAATAATAGTTAGTGACTCACTGTCAGTAACCTACAATGAAATCACCAATACTGTTAAATACTATTACACATTGAGGAAAAATACACTATTTTTTCCACATAAACATATTCAAAACTTGGATCATAACATATTTAATGCGTCTCACCTCTTTGTTTCACTCCCTCACACACATCTCATGGGCTCACTTGATTTCTTATGAATTGTTTGTACTTTTTTTGTTTTTGCTCCCATTAGATGAATTCATTCTTTCACATCCCCACACTCTTCATCCGTCTCTTAAGAACAGACACCGACACACAGATTTCTTTTGCGCAGATTGTCACAACGTCGAACTGAAAAAGAAAATGTTGCATTTCATCTTCATTTCTCTCACTCACACGTCGTTCACCATCAGCAAGCAGTGTGTGAAGTCTTACCTGTCTCCTCTCACCGGCTCTTTTCTCTGAGTGTCCGTCTCTCCTCTCTCGTTCCTCTCTCCTCTCACTGACTCGTGTGTGTGTGTGTGTGTGTGTGTGTGTGTGTGCGTCCCAGGTGATGTTTGACTTTCGCGGCAACAGCAAGGCGGAGCTGAACCTGAAGAAGGGAGAGGTGATCTTCCTGCTAGAACGAGTCAACGCCGACTGGCTGGAGGTGAGAACAGAGAGAGAAACGGAGAGTGGGAGAGGCAGGGAGGGAGGGAGAGATGTGGAGAAGGAAGAAGGGATGGGAAGAGTGGGAGAGTGGAAGGCAGAGGAAGACAGAGAGGAAAGATAGAGAGGGGGTGGAGTAGGTGAAGAAACATCAGCCAAGAAGAGAGAAAAAAAGGAAAGGGAGAAGGAGGACTCTTCATCGGGATGGTGGGGGAGAGAGGGGGTGGACGAGGAGAGAGGTAGAGAGTGATGGAAGGAGAGATCAGAGATGGAGGAGATTACAGGGATGAAAAGAGATGAAAAGAGAATTGAGGTGATGAGGAGACCACCTTCTCTACCTCTTGAGATGGCCAATAGTATATTGACATTTTAAATCTCATTTTAAATATGGAAATATTCCTAGAAAAGTGATGGCTTTCTTACAGCAGATGAATGTCAAACAATTGGGTGGATTATATCCACATTCTTTTGCTCGTGGAGTGTATATTTTAATTTTGCTTTATTGTAGCATGCCTTTACTTTACCAAAAGTTTTGAAATGCGCAAAACATTTCTATCACAAGTGCAGGCTGAAGGGAATGTGATTACCGCCTATAATGCAGCTAAAAATAAGGTGAAACTTCGGGTTATTCCCACGTGGCGGCAGCAGAGTTCAGTAACCACGACGTACCGTATCTCCCCCCGGTGTGACTGGAAACTGCTCTGCTCTAGTTTCCTTCAGAGGAACAATTACTTAATGACCCAAATGTCCTGATTACACAGTGTAGGTACGTAGGTACGCGCATGTCTGAGCCGCCCAAAAGGGGGACGTTTTTAACTCGCCAGCTACTCAACATAAAAATGCAACACTGCAAGTGTTTCAGCTTTTTCACAAAGCAGGGAAACACGTTGAACAAAAATGTATATGGTTTTAGGATAGAGTGTGAGAGAGGAGCTGGGAGTGGGTGAGTGGGAGAGAGAGAGAGAGAGAGAGAGAGAGAGAGAGAGAGATGGAGAGAAGGAGGAGGTGGAAGCTGAGATGTGGTGGGAGAGTGAGAATCAACATGGAGGAGGAGGGTGATGCACTTCTCCTGCCCTTAGCTTTCTACAGAGATCCAAAAATCATAACAGCAAAAGCTGATAATAATAATCTTACACAACATTGCAAAACACGGTCTTGTTCTCACTTTTTGCCAACTTTGCATCCATGTTATTATTAAGCACTGTGTTTTGGGTTTGTGGGTGAGGTTAATGTAATACAACTTGTATAAGTTGACTGCATGCCTCTGATTTAGTCAGTGGACAGTGTGGCCGTGGGTGGAAAACGTGACAAATCCACCTTTCAGGCTAATGCATTGAGGTAGATGTTTCCAACACACCAATGGAGATTTCACCTGAATAGTAATACTTTCAGTGTGAAGAGCCATTTCTTCTTTTTGGGATAGATTAAAATACTACTTAAAGGACAAGTGTCTGAGACCAGAATACTTCTGACACAACACTTGTCCCTCTCTGGCGAATTCAGCATTTATACTATATGCAGATTTGATAATAGTCCCTTTGCACTACTATGAATGAAAAAAAAACATGTTTGGCATAAAATAGTTTATTTTCTGGACCTGAATTCATTGAAGCTGCCAGTGAGAAACACTGACTTTGTTTCTAGATGTTTCTCTGGTGGTACAACAGTACAGCGATTGTCTGAGCTAAGCAGCATTGAGGTGTGAAAGGTTTTACTTAAAAACAAGCATGTGTGCTCACATTGTTCAGTGAGCCTTAAAGGGCCCAATTTTAGATATTACACATCACGTTTGAGGAGAACTACTCAGTGTGTGAAAACAGTTTGGCTTGACAAGTATGAGAGATGTAAAAGTGACAACTGAACAGTGTGTGCTTAGAGAGGCTACAGCGATTATAGATAGCTTATGTGGAGATTGGCTTTGGGGGATTTTCGTTTGGTACAGAAGGCTGTTTTTTTTTTGTTTTTTTTCATAAAATCCAGCAGATACATGTACAACACATCTGCACAGGATGTAAATGTTCATCTGCTTCAGTGATTCCTGATCACGTGGATATTTTTACAAAACCTCTCTCTGGATGCACATCTAATGCAGCTTCTTCCCTTCAAATCTTCAGCCATCGTCCCTGCGTCTGCTGGGGCTCGACTTGTTTGGTATTTCTCATAAACACTTCATCCTCTTCCCGTCTGTCCTCTTGTCTCTTCTTCAGGGCACGGTGAACGACCAAACAGGCATTTTCCCACAATCCTTTGTAAAAATCATTAAACCCCTTCCCGATAGTGACGGTGAGAGGGAGAACGACTGCCCCACGTACAGCTGCCTGCGCTGCTACCTGCTCACCCCCTCTGGAGTGGAAACCAGGTCAGTGCAGGAGTTTGTGTTATTTTGTATGTATTTCTTAACCAGTGTTTTGAGGACTTCAGCTTTGTGAGGACATTCTGACTGATTCTCACAACTTTGAAGTACTTTTTGAGGGTTAAGCTACATTTAAGTCCTGGTAAGGGTTAGAGCAAAGGTTGGGGTTAGGTATTTATTTACATGTGAAATTTAAGGTTACAGTCAGGGGCTCTGAAATATATTGTGTCAATGTCTGTCATATATCATTTTTTGGCAGGAAAAAATATATTTTTGGAGTCAGATAATATATTTGACTCTTTTGATAAATTAAACATTACTGGTACACCAAGAGCTCATCAGTTTTCGCTTTATCAAATTAACTCATCAGTTTTGGCAAGATCTTTTAAAACTATAGAGTTTCAAAGTTGAGGATATTCAGATTGTATGTTGCAGAAACCTGTAGCAAAT
This sequence comes from Mola mola, assembly GCA_001698575.1. NCBI lineage: Eukaryota > Metazoa > Chordata > Actinopteri > Tetraodontiformes > Molidae > Mola > Mola mola. Next base: position 12,291,009 of record KV751348.1, on the reverse strand, counting down.
GGAATGTTTTCCCTCAGAAATAAAGGATAGAAGAGCGGAACCTGCAGCTGTAAATCTGCCTTACAGTTTGCTTTTCTTCTTACAGAGATGTTTGTGTACAAGAGGATCTCACTATTCAGCCGACATACGACGACCTGTTGTCTTATTTGAGGTAGGTGTACAAAGTCCAAACCTGAAGATACAGTGTAACTTATTAGTTACACTGCTTATACTGCCGATCTTTTTATTCAGATGCCATTTTGTAAAAGTATACAGCCACAACCCGGTTTGTTTTTTCCTTAATTGTGCTTTGAAACATCAACGTGGAGGTCCAATGGGAAACGTGGACTGGCTTGGAAAAGCCATTGGCTTCTATACATGAAGCTACCTTGATTTGCCTCTTGTTTTTAGACCATCATGGAAAACAGCGAGCTGATATCACATCTCGGTTTTAAAATTCTGTGGATTTGTTATGAGTTTTTTTATCAGCCATTTTTAGGGAAAGCCTCAGATTATGTGGGCATTTTAAAAGTGTTTGTTCTATGTAATTTACGCCACCATGGGAAATAGTGATTGAGAGAATGGAGAGGATTGTTTTTGGCTTTGGTGGAGAAGATGTTTGTATGCAACATCATACCTGTGAGTGAACTGCAGCGCCTTCCCAAAAAACGTGATAATGGAACATGAAACGGACATACCTGCTAATGGCTCGAAGTGATGGCATAAAATGCATGTAGAGCACAGATTACCTTCAAAACTTCACATCATAATCATAATCATAATCATATAGGCCTTCTCTCAATTTTCTACTTCTCTTTCTTGGTCTCAGAGACTTACGGAAAAGAAAAATGGAAAAATATTGAACCATCATCTGATATGAATTTTTTTTTTTTATGCCATTTTAATAAATTACTTTAAAAGATAGTCATTTTAATTACAAATTTAAGCTGGATTCACAAATTTTTGCACAGCAGAGCACATTTCATATGTATTGTTTCTCCGATACAATACATATGAAATGTATAATGATATAATACAAGATACCCTAAGGTGATTGCTGCCCTCTGACACCACACTTTCTTTTCGTGTTATTTCCACGTCCATGAATTCACCGTGCTGCCTGAGGGGCAGCTTATGCCTCTGTGCACTACAAAACAAAATTGCCAGTTGCCAATCATCACCATTCATCAAATTAGTTCCTGTGGGACCTTCACTCCTCTCCCACAGCTCCACCATCACCGGATGCATGTGCTCGTTGCACAATCCTATCTGTTCTCTCTGTCTCTCTTTTTGTTTTTTGTTTTTCTCCCTCCCTCAATATCTCTCATTATCCAGTAATTAAATGGGTGAGCGCCGTGATGATCAGCCCTCCCCATTCATAATCAGTTCATTTCTTCCGCTTATCTGCTCATTATTGTTTTTCTGTGTTCAGGCTTATTGTGCCCTGGGGTGGGATGGATGAGATCCTGTTCTTGGGTTTTTAATATGGCTGAGCTCTGAATAGGGAAGGGGGTCATAAAAGGGACGGGGTGACGGTGGTTGAATGTTCGCATAACAAATCAGAGCTGCCGAATAACACTAATAACACTATTCCTATACTATATCTGAGTATGTCTGGGGAGTCAGAATCATTTTGGCAGTGCTACTAAAACAATGAGATCTCGAGCTTTTGGCATATTTATACTTAACTAAGATTTGAAATGCATGTCCTCGAAAAATTCCCGTCACTGCTGATGGCAGGAAGTGACTCTGAACATCTCTTTGCATGTCAGAGATCATCAGATTTAATCAGACTTAATCAGGTTGGGCCTCCAGGACTCCACCAGAAATCCTCGTATTGTATTTTTCTTCTTTTATTATTTCCTGATCAGAAACATAACTGTCGCTTCGTGGAAAAAGAAAGCGAATATAGATAAAGGGGGCACAGATGTCAAAATTCATATCTGCACTTATTACCCATTTCCTGTGGTCCAGAACATGTTTGCGTAGTGATACATTTCCCAGCAAAATTTTAATTAAACTATAAAATATCAACAAAGGCCTTGTGGGGGCAGTCATTTCCTTTATTGGAAATACTTTCTTATTATGCCCTCATTAAATGCCTTTATAGCTTTTTGCAATATAAAAGAATTTTTTTTTTTTTAAAGAAGCAGCTTTATTGACACAGAACAGATAAAAAGAATCCCTAATAACAGTAATAAAATAATGAGAATAATCAAATTCTAAACAAATTAAAGGTTCAACAACATAAAACAGAAATTTAAACAATTATCGATAAAGTGATTCACTCTATGAATGAATCAGAGGCCGTTATTAACTAACATTATTATGAATGAATTCACAATGAATTGAATGTTTCCATTGATGGTGAAGTGGGACAAAAGGAATAATTATGTCCTCGCTCAGCTCAACAGTTGCTTTTCAGCTTCATGTTCCTCCATCAGGACAC
>KV751348.1:12242561-12283499 GCA_001698575.1 Mola mola | reverse complement strand
GGGCCCACATGAGGACGGGCCCATGTTTCCTTTTCGGGCTGGGCCCGACCGGACCCCATGGAAGAAGGCCCGGCCACCAGGCGCTCGCCTACGGACCCCTTCCCCAGGCCTGGGTCCAGGGCGGGGTCCCGGTATCCCTCCGGGCAGGGTACACCAGTCCTTGTTATTATTCACCATCATAGAAGTCTTTGAACCGCACTTTGTCTGGCCCCTCACCTAAGACCAATTTGCCTTGGGTGACCCTACCAGGGGCAAACAGCCCCCGACAACATAGCTCCTAGGATCATTAGGGCACCCCAACCCCTCCACCACGGTAAGGTGGCGGTTCCAGGAGGGGTTTTTTTTTTTGTTTTTCTTTTATATTTTATTGATCATCAATAAAAAAAAACACACTCACACACACGCACTGTGATCAACTATCAAATTCTGTGGTGAAAATGAAAGGTCAGTTTACTGTTGCAGGATTTCAGATATAACCCAAATTATATGTGTCAGCATGGACCGTGTTTGTTTTAGGGACCCTGGTAACAAGCGCTCTCACTTTACCCTGTTCTCCATGAATCTTCAAAATACTCTCCCCGTAAATGTAGTCTGCAGGGTAAAGGTAAAAATAAACAGATATGTTTACCCATAATGCATCTGCTCTTCACAGACCTTTATACGTGCATCTGTGAAGGGACAAAAGAACTTTCCCAAACAAAATGAGCACTCATCAATCCATCACATGTAGTGTTCATTTTGAGGTAGTGAGTAAAAACAATTCACAACTGGACCTTTAAGTTTATCCTCCATGGCTCTGTCTTGCTCACACCCTGCACTCATATTTTATGCATGTGTCTGCATTTCATTTACACTTGCCTCAGGAAATTCAAATAATGTACTGCCTCTGCTGGCAAAACAGTTTTCCCTCATCTCCAATACAAAGTTATTCCCATCATATTCCCTTTTAACAACCTCTCCCAGGCAATGTGGAAGTTATGCATCTTTCAAAGTTGCTTATCCCACAAGATGGGATGGATTAACGTGTTTACTAAATAATTATTCTCCCTTTAAAAATTGATGCTTGCATCAAAAATGCTACGATCATATTAATGTTTGTGGGCTGAAAGTATATTAAACGGATGGAGCGGCCATCGATGTGAGCAGTTATGCTGACTGACTTGTTTCAGTAAAGACATGTTTTTAATGATTCGGTTTGTTGGCGTGATTATTTCATTCCCATATTACTCTGTTTATTGGGTATTTCCAGCAATCCGCATGCACATTGACATAATGTGACCCCGCCAGAACCGGAATGAAGCAAAGTGTGCGATATCTTTTGAAAGGCAGCAATTTCTCCTGACCGCAATCACGTTTTACTGCGCATGTTAATACTGTCACATTCGGGGGGCTTTGTGGCTGCTTTCATTACCATTTTGTTTTTATTATGACTAAAGGAGGAGCCCATCGCTGCCGCCATGGTCTTAACACTCTGTGACATTTTCCACTTACATTCTAGCTGCTGCTTTCATCAGGAGCAGCTCAAAGCCAAGTGAAGCTGCCAGGCTTCAGGTTCTGCCCAATGGCAGGAATTCATCCCCTTGTTTAGGTGAAGATTTAGAGACTTAATTTTCCCAGAGTTGGTTATTAAACTGTTACAGTTTATTGTGGCTGCCAACCTTAATGCACTAGTGCTCGTGATCTATCTAGAGACCGTCATGTGTTATTTATATTTAACGCAAACTTTTATTCCAGTTTCCTCCCATAATTCTATTAAATCAATAAACAGAATCACAATTACCGCAACTGTCTCTGTTGTTCCTGGCACACAAACCGTGATATTAGCAGGATGTGCAAAACAATGATTTCGTCACATGAAAATGAAAAATAATACAAAAATAGAATGATGGAAGAGAGAATGTTGGATTGCAAGATACAGACATCACACAACAGGAGTTACGGTGCCAAATATAGTTACATAATACATTCATTATTAGAGCTGCAACAAAGCATGGATACAAATCTATAAATACAATAATCGCCATTGAATTACATTATTGAGGTGTTGTGTTGCTGTTGTCATTGTGTTGATTATTTTGACACTCGCTGTGTTGTGGAGATCCAACAACACGTGAAGTAAACAGCTGCAGGGAGGGCTGAGCAGAGACAGAGAGCTGAAGAGACACATCCATTTTTGAAATAGCACAGGCAGAGAAAACACTGAGACCCAAAACATGGAAAGTGTGGGAGCACTTTACATTGAACTGTGTGCGATTTGGCCTGGCAGCACTACCATTATGGTGCAGCTTTTGAAAACATGACTGACGAGAAGGAAGGGAGCACAGCAGCAGGGGAAGTCCCACAAAACCCACATGTCCCGTGTTGAAGTGAGAAAATATAATGTGTGGTTTTCTTGCAAGAAGTGTGTCGTTCACTAGCGGTAACATTAGTCCAAAGTCCTACTTATGCATCCCTGGCACCTCAGCTGCTACCTGAGTGGCTGTTTGCTTTTGCAAGAGGGAGCCTTATCCAAGAGCATGTGGACATTGCAATGCAAAGTGCCTGAAGAAAGAGTGAGAGACAGAATGTGTGTGATAGTGCCATGCAGGGTCTCTTTTACATAGTTACAGCATATATTAGTTTGTCTACTGGAAACTATTTTTTTTTACAGTTGTATATAACATTTTTCTTTTTGTTTTAACAGCTCAAATCCCTTTAAGCAAGATAAAGTACCTTTTGTGTACTTCATTTAAAGAAAGTCTACATTTTGCACCCATGCAGCAGGTATTTAAATGTTTTGCAAAGCAAAGGGTGTGTTTTTTTTAAATCATTTATAATTAATTTTACCACAGATTAAACGATTATTAAAATAGTCGTTAGGTGCATCCTAGTAATCTATAAATTTTAAGTGGAGCTCTGATTAACAATGACAAATATTTGCTGATGCTACAGTTATCCTTATATCCTTTTATTTATTTTCACTTACTGTTTTGCCCTGTAAAGATTTATGATTGATGCATTCATTGGAACACATTTTAGGAAATCTTTTTAGTTTTTTTTGTGGCCCAATAATTTTGAAGTTAACTTTAATTAAGTGCCACTTCAGTCGAAAGCACCCTTTTTAACTGCATCCATGTTGACATGAAATTTCGGGTAAACGAAGGTGTAATTAATAAAATTGTTCTGTTAGTGTTGCAGAGACTAATATAAGTAAGAAACCATTGATTTTGTGCAAACTTGAGGTTAATTGTAATCATTTTCTTCATATGTCAGCATGTTTCTCTCTCCGGTCTCACTTTTGTCACTTTCATGCTCTGTATCTGTCTGTCACGTTCAGTCTCTCGTTGCCTCACAACCTGCTCACAAACAAAGTCAGACTCCATCTAAATAGTGTGTTCTTCAGTCAACCTTTGGCCAGAATTAAATTCTCAACATTCGTCTTTGCTGCCATGACGGCTGGTTCCACATCTAATTAAAATCCTAATGAATGTCATTAGAGCCAAAGTCATAATGTTCAGCCAACTATCCATCTGAACCATCAATGGAACGTGGGGCACATGCTCGAGCAGGATGCAGGTAGGAAAGAATTTCATTTTGTATTTTCAAATCTGAATTTGCATATTTTTAAATATGCATAGAAACCAATCTGAGCAACTCTTAAAGTAAGCAAAGTCAGCAGGGCCCAGGTTCCTTTAAGGTCTCAATAGAGCCCCGAAGTAAATGGAAATTGGCTGTTCTAATAACGTGACACATTGGACAGAATTCCAGAATCAAGACGAGCTGATAACAAGCTGAAATCCCAAAGGAAACAAGCTGCTCCAGCTCAGGAAGAGAACAGGATTTGGGGAACAACGACTGGATTGTGGTGAAAGCTGCTGCACCGTCATGTGTTTCGTGGCCATTCTGAAGGCTGACAATTAGAGAAAATCGTCAGCGAATTGGACTTAAATGCAGACAGAGGGCGTTCTCATCAGCTCAGCTTGACAAGCAGTTAACTTCAAATGTTGTAAGAACAGGGCTAACTGGGGACCAGGAGTCAAATCCAAAAGGACTGAGGCAGAAAATAGGCTTCCCAATGTGGTAGAAGGACATCTATTTTCGAGACTGCCTCTCTGCAAGCATGCATGCATCGAAACCGAGCGATATGACTCCCGGTCTGCACTGATAGTACTTCATTGGTCACTTTGAACAAAAGCATGTCATGTGAGTACAGCACTCAGTAAACACAAATAAAAAGTCAAAGAAACAGCTTAAATGCAAAGGTCATCAGACAACAGAAATGATCGGGTTTACTGAATTCGTCACAGTAACTGGCACTCCTGTTAAAGTCTGAAGGGGGAAATTCATCTCATTGACCTTTAGCCTTTACAAGTGAGTTAGAGGGCAGAGTCAGATGCTGGGTTTCACCTGCGGTTGTTCTTCATCCTCTCAGTGACTGGTAAAATAGAGCACTGTGACAGATGTGGCCTAAATTTACCAACATGTGGTTGTTGGATGGTGTTAAATTCCCCCACACTGGTTCCTGTGTGCCTTCTGGCTCCCTCCATTTAGTTTGTGTCTCCTATTTCTTTGTGACCTTCCATTCACCTCCTCTTCATCTGCCCTTCTTATTGCTCACGGCGCTAGTAAATCTAAATCTTTACTTTCTAGAATTTACAGTTCTATTGATGAACTGTTTCTAACATGTGCACTGACATGTTTCGCCCAAATCAACAAAAGGTAGTTGATATTTAAAATAATGCAGATAAACAAAAGAATAACACAGGCAGATTTTTTTTTTTTTGATAGAACTGCATGAAATAGTGTAAAATCTCAAGCTGCCTACAAAATCACTATCTTATTTACTCATTCACTGTTCCCTGAATAATACACAACCAACAGTTTAAACTAAAGTGAGCAGAGCTCTGAGATTTCAGTTTTCAGCTTTCAGTTGAGCTGCACAATAATAGTGTATTTTATTCTAATATTCCTAGCACTGCACTGTACTGAGTTTTTATTCTTTTTGTGCCATTATGAGAAAGGATGTGGACTAGTAAATCCTCCTAATAATAAATTACATGTTTCGTTGTTTTTCATTAGTCCTTTGCGGTCTTAAAATCTCTTGGATGTAATTCTAAGCCTGTGCCTCATCTAGGTTGTGGTGATCTATAAATGTGCTACCTTAGCGCCGCCCCCGTCGCTACATGCGAGTCAATCCTCAGCCGTGCTGTTGACTGCTTATTTTAGTTTTGATTTGTATCATCGGACATAAGAAAGACCACATGGACGTATTAACAAGGTCGAAAAAGTGATTGTTCATCTGAGGGCGTGAGAGGCACTACACCACTTCCACATGTCAGGTTCACTCTGCTCAACCTGTGAATACAGTTGTACAGTTTCTTCTGTCATCATGGAACAGTGACTGTGTATAAACATGAATGACATCAGGGTTCCCCAAAATTGAAGCCAAAGCATCTTAAATGGCCCCTGGTGGTCGAATGCAGTATTAAGCCATACATCCTGACCCGTCCATACTAGCAGATGGGACATGGGCCAAACCGAAACCTCAAAGAGTATGAATTTTCCCAAAGATGGGTCATTTGCTGTTGTCCTTATCACGTTGATGTATGTTTAAGCGTTAAGTTTTCTCATCACTTAGGTTATAAAGGGCTACTTTATGCTATTCGAAAGGGGTGAAATATCATAAAAGGACAGATGAGCCCTGGATTCGTCTGACTCAGACCATGTCACCAGTAAACGATGGTAACACTGGTAGTAACACTGGGATATTCCCGCTTCACTTTTGAACAATACACGGAAGCAATGACTTGTCGTAGTTCAATAGAAAGCCTGAGTCAGAACCTGAAAATGGAGATGGAAACGTGGACAGGGAGGATCATAAATCACTAAGTTGCATTATGCCATTGTTTTTAAAGCTTAACCCATAATTGGACTACTTTTGTCAGCCTCTCATGGGTCCTTCAGCTTTTTAAAGTGCAATACTAAAATGCTGAAAATGCCTTCAACGTCTGATTTTACGGTCATACTGTCATCCTTTTATCCCAGCATCGAATGGCCACGCTTAAAGACAGACAGGCAGACAGGTAAAAAGCAAAGATGGATGACACATATGGGAGGTCTTTCTTTAAACATGGTCAGGATGTGTTGTTGTGTAAAAAATAGAGAGTTTGCGAGATATGTTTAAATCCTGAGTTGTAAAGCCAGTCTGGATAGGAGTTATTAAAGTTATTTGACAAAAAAGCAGCATTTGTCCTCTCACAGATGAGCTCTTGCGCTATGAAGGGATGCCACTCATTGGACTTTATCAGGCACTGCAGAGTCATTCGACATGCTGTAATTGCTGCTGTTAATTGTTGTATTAACCTTTTCGTGACTCAGTATGATTCAGGCTGTGCATTGTGGAGATGTTACAGGAGCCCCCAGCATCGTGTTGTATGCACTCCTGATGGTGGCAAGGTGCTAAACAAAGATGAACGAGAGGACGTGTGAATGCTGTTGCCTGTGTTGGTTTCCTCTCGCTCTCAGGATCTCACAGTGTGACCACACCCGGCGGCAGTGCATCAGGTGAAAGATGGGGCTGTGCTGCTTTTCAGCAATGAGTCCAATCCATCTTTATCTCACTCTGTTCCAGCAGACAGATATTCACCCTCCTCATCCACGTTTATGACTGAGCGCAGATCTGGCACACACACGCTTCAGAGTTAAATCACTGAATAAAACATGATTGTACACGTTTGTAGTGCGAGTTCTTACTTAATCAAAAGAAGGAGAGCACATTCTCATTTTTGGAACTGCCACTAAGAATTAAAATAAACCAACAACTTTGAATATAACAACTCTAGTTTTCAATATATTCCACTCATCAATGGACTGCTGCTCATCATTGTGCTTTTAAAAAAGGAAACAAAAAGCGCATCATTGCTTCTCACCACAGGGCGGCGCTGTTGATCTACTCTGCACAGCTGTCAGATGACGGTGTACAGAGGCAGAGGACATCTTCATCAACATAGTCATCATCATTATTAAGTTTGTCAGCCATTGTTGACATCAACATTAGCTTAGGGATAAGATTCTAAGAAAAATAAAAAGACAAAATTACTCTTTCCATATTAGGAGAAACGGAAGATTACAGCAAATGTCACCGACTTCACCAATTGACACTCACTCCTCTCCAATGTAACTGAAGCTAATTCTTCTTTCTAGGTTTTGGATACAAGCTCTCTGTTATTTCATATGGGCCTTTTGCCAGTAAGAAACATAATGTATGTTACCATTATACTTCAGTCAGTCAGGTTTAGGAGCATGACTGGGTGAAACTGCATAACGCTCCAGTGAATTTTTCCATCAGAATGGAGAGGATGAGCAGGGAGGGAGACTTTAATGGAGGAATTGATCGATTCCGTGTCATCTCCATTTAGTCCTGAAGGATTTGAACAGATAGACAGAAGGAAAGAGAGAGAGACAGAGAGAGAGGGGGCAAAAGAAACAAGTGTAGCTGGACCAGTGAGCAGCAGTCACAGTGAAAGTGTTCAGACAGGGCGACTGGAGTCACACAGATGGCCCAACGCACACAAGAGGTCAATTATGAAGTTGTGGAGGAGGCAGAGACTGCTGGGGGCTTGTTGGCCAGAGATGCTGGTGTGAGGATAGTGTGTCAGAGGGTGTGATTTTGTCTCTGCATGAATCTGAAAACTCTCTTTTATTATTTATATGAAAGGGGACAAAACACTGTTGGTGTAACGTTTAGACAGGTGGGAGAAGAGCGCAAAAGAACCTTGTGAAAGAAACCACCTCCGCTTTAACCTGAGATGCAGACAGTCCAGACTGATTCCGAGGAGTTTGCGCCTGGGATCCGCGGTCAAAGGACACAGAGCCGGACAAATCCTGTCGAAAGCACAAACCCAACTTCTGAATGAAAGGATACGACAAGTCCACTTCACCATCGATGCCCTGAAGGTCCAAATCCACCAAACTGAAGAGAAACTTGCAACTCTTTTCCCCTCGTTCATCTTTGAAGAAGTATCCAATTTCGTCACCCAGGCTCAACTAGCCCAACACAACACAAGCAAGAAACGGCAGACTCACAAATTCCAATCTTTGCTGAACAAAGCCTACAGAACAGAGACCAGACCAACACACCTAGAAGCCAAACACAATGAAGCCACATCAACAGACATCCAGGACAAATGGGTGAAGAACCTATCTCACAGGTCCCTCACGAAACCGGAAAGAGATGTGCTGGCAAAAGGCCTGAATTTCGCAATCTCTCCACGACAACTACCTATAGTGGATCTCATCACAGCTACAGAGTCAGCAATTAAGAACAACAAGCTGAACTCCTCTGAAGCTGAACAGATCCGACTTAAAGTGTCGGCCACCCTCGCCAGTGCAAAAATACCTCCCTCTAATATCACCATTGAAGAAAGGAGGGCGATTTCCACACTGGGCAAGGATCCAAGCATCACCATCCTTCCAGCCGACAAAGGGAGATGCACTGTCATCCTTAACACATCAGATTACCACACAAAGATAACCTCGCTGCTCAGTGACCATGAAACTTATGAGATCTTAAAAAGGGACCCCACCAGCAGCTACAAGAAGAAGGTGATAGAACACCTACAGAAACTGGAAAAAGACCACATCATTGACCGCCCTACCTATTACCGTCTGTACCCTGGAGAGGCCATTCCATGCATCTATGGTCTCCCCAAGATCCACAAGGAAGGAGCACCACTCAGACCCATCGTCAGCAGCATCAATTCGGTGACCTACAACATCGCCAAACACCTCTCTGGCATCTTGTCCACTTTGGTGGGGAACACACCACGCCACATCCAAAACTCCATAGATTTCACGAAGAAGATACAGAACCTTACTCTACCACCGGATGAAACCATGGTCTCCTTCGATGTCACTTCTCTTTTCACATGCATACCGACCAGTGAGGCAGTAGAGACAGTTAGGAAACGCCTACAACAAGACAGCTCCCTAGATACCAGAACTAACCTCAACCCTGACCAAATTTGCAACCTTCTGCACCTTTGCCTTTCCACGACATACTTCAAATACGATGAAGTTTTTTACAGACAGAAACACGGCTGTGCCATGGGTTCTCCAGTGTCTCCTATCGTGGCGAACCTCTACATGGAGGAGGTGGAGGAGAGGGCCCTGAACTCCTTCACAGGAACAGCTCCCAGCCACTGGTTCAGATATGTGGATGACACATGGGTCAAAATCAAAACCCAAGAATTGGAGGCTTTCACGCGACACATAAATGCGGTGGACAAGAACATCAAGTTCACCAGGGAGGATACGAGAGATAACATTTTGCCCTTCCTGGATTGTGCGGTGTCTCTTGATAAAGATGGTAACCTCAGCATCGAGGTCTACAGGAAGCCCACACACACAGACCAGTACCTCTTATTTGACTCCCACCACCCACTGGAGCACAAACTGGGGGTAATCCGGACACTGCATGACCGGGCCCAGAAGGTTCCCTCCAGCACAGAGGGAAAACAAAAGGAATTGAAACACATCAAGACAGCGCTCCAGACATGCGGCTACCCTAAGTGGACCTTTGTCAAATCGTCCAAAAGGCGCCACAAAGAACCACCTGAGGCAGAAAGGGAAAAACGGAAGAACGTAGTTATCCCATATGTGGCAGGTCTATCAGAAAAATTCAGAAGAATCTTCCAAAAACACAAAATTCCAGTCAATTTCAAACCGGGCCAGACCTTAAGACAGCGACTGGTCCACCCCAAGGATAAAACACCCAGGCATAAGCTCAGCAATGTTGTGTATGCCGTTCAATGCACAGAGGAGTGCTCTGACCTTTATATAGGTGAAACCAAACAGCCCCTCCACAGACGCATGGCACAACACAGGAGAGCCACCTCATCGGGACAGGACTCAGCTGTACATCTGCATCTTAAGGAGAAAGATCACTCCTTTGAGGACTCCAATGTCCACGTTCTGGACAGAGAGGACAGATGGTTTGAAAGAGGAGTAAAAGAGGCCATCTTTGTCCACTTGGAGAAACCCTCTCTTAACAGGGGTGGTGGACTAAGACACCATTTGTCTGCCACCTACAATGCTGTCTTGGGAGCCCTCCCCAGGCAGTTTAACCCCCACACACACCTGGGGCTATGTGAACCCAAGGTTCAAAAAAAGCAATAGAAAGACCTTTAATATACAGGGCAGCAACAAAAAGAAGCTGTGCAGGGGGATTTACAGTAGCAAATCTGTTTTCCCAGATTACAGCAAGTAAACTGTTTATTTTGTGTATGGGTTGGTGCATCAGTGATGTCATCAGTCAGGATTTTAAGAAAAAGATCAAAGATTAACTTCTGACGAGGATCATGTGCATTGGTTGTAAACTTTGAACTCTTGGCTACTATCTAAAGATGCTTCTAGCCTCACATTGACATGTGGAAGGTAAATATGAAGCTTGGAATATAACAGTTGGATTTTATCAGTGGCCCGTGTTGCCATGTGTTGCTTTCAGGTGTTTAATCCAGTTAAAGACCACATGCTTTTCAAATCACGTTTCTTCCTGCTGCGGTGGGAGACTTTTTTCACTGTCCCTCTTAACTTTTTTGTTTTGAGACTCTTAGTGATTCCGTGCGAGTTTGAACACAGCATAAGATCCTCCAACATTGGTTAGTTAGCACTCTCTAGCTTAGGGTCACTGGCCAGATGAACCCGTGAGCGTAGGTGATGAACCCAATTCCATAGTGTGGGAATGATGACGACATCTCCCCCCGATCTGTTTCCTGGCTCCCCCTCATTCATCTTTAGTTGGGATAGCACTTTGTGTTTGTAGACACTTGAACACCGGGCTGGAAGTTGTTTTAGCTTAGATTTGGTCCCACGTTCGCCCTCTCACTGGGGTTCCTTATAAAATAGCATTCCATTAATTACATGTTGTCTTTCCTAAGTCCATGATTGTCTTGTTCCATCAGCCCGCTCATTAGGTTGCTCTGGTTCTCCAACAGCTGAGGCAGACCTTGTTGATCTGGGCGATGTCGGAGTTGGTATGGAGCTCCTGTATATGAGTACTTATGTCTGAGGTAGGCTGGTAGCATTAAGGTCTTTGGGCATTTATTGACAAAATGCAGGAGGAATCATTCTTTATATAATGTTACTATATAGTACCGTAAGAAGGTTGATGTTTGAGTAACATTTCCATTTCGTCAAATATCTGAACTAATGCCGTGTCTGCCCTGAACAAGTGTACCAGCTCAAAGCATCAGTATATGACAACCTGGAGTCAACATCTCAAAAATTGATTCTTTAAATTGTATTTTGTTTTTATTCATGGTCAGTATGGTTTTGATCAGTCAGTACTTGGAGAATGCCTTACGTTGTCCCCTGATCAGGAGATTTCTGAACATGAATCTCAAAGGCTCTCCTATGAACACATTTCAATGTGTGAATGAAAAGTAAATCGTAGAGATTTTTTCAATAAAAGTATTAAATAAAATGAAGGACAATAGACAAGTTGGGAAGGAAATTGTCAGTCAAAGCACAACAATAAGACAGACATTCATCATCCTCCTCTCAGGCATCAAATGTCCAATTCTGGAGACAAAACAAAGACCAAGTACAAAGGTAGAAGCGGATATATGAAGAGAAACACACACGCTTGTAGAAACACTCCCATAAACTCACAATCATTTCTCTAAACATGCTAACACATATACACCCCCCCATCTCCACACACACACACAGGATCTGTAATATAAACTGTCTGACCAATCTACTGGAAAACAGGAACACATACACACCAAGTTTCTTTGTTACATGCATGAATATAAACGTATCATCATATACCATCACTGTCATCAGAAAAAATAAAAATCATCAATAAAATATACACTAAACACAGACACACACTGGACACTACTCAGACCAGGTGTACCATAATATCGTCCATTAGTTTGTGGACTACCATCTTGAAACCTGACATCCACAAGGTAGCCACTTCCTAAATCATCCCTCGCTTTATTGGACCATACAGTAACTAACAAATTAAACATCATACTAATTTGAAACTAGCGACTGACACCAAAAATTTTGTCATGTTCTCATAAGCTTACATACAGGACAATCCAACTTCTCTTTTGAAACCTGATGTGCAGGTTTCAGGCACTTCCTGGAGGCTCTGTAAATATTCTGTACAGTCATTATCCAGACATCGATGTGGGTGTGGGTGTGTTTGTGTTCCGTCCACTGCATCACAGAATAGACCATTGTTAACTTGACCAACTCAGACAGAAAAACAATTATGAAAAGTCCTTCAAAATTACACGCACACACTCATGCCTTTTGACTGATTAAGTGGAGCAAATGTGCTCATGAGGTCTGTGAATCATGTCTGTTTTTTTTTTTTATTATTCTCATCTGCTTCATCACTAAGCACCTCACACACTTCCAAATTTAATGGCATCTTGCTTGCGTATTTATGTGTGTAGTTATTTCTCTACATCCATCATTCTTATGTTTCCATTTTTTTTTTTCCATTCTTGTCGGCCTCCTTGTCTCCCTGTGCTTCTCTACATCCATCATTCTTATCATGTTTCCATTTTTTTTTTCCATTCTTGTCGGCCTCCTTGTCTCCCTGTGCCATTCTTGTCTCCACTATTGTCTCTGTAAAATTCCCACTCTCTCTTGACGGCTCTTTCTAAATTTCGTTATCTAACCGCAGTTTCCTCCTCAGCCTGCCGTTCCTTGTGCTGTGCTGGCATCTTAAACAAAGGAAAAAATGGAAGCCTTTGTACTTCAATGACTTTGTATTTGATGTCAGAGCGGAAGCTTTTTCATGACAGTCCAAACTGTAATTAGGGTTTGCACATACAAAGAGCTGTTGCCCTTGATGGGCCTTTTGTGCATAAACTACTGAAGGACTCACACTTCCAGTTTTGTTTGGGGGAGGTCCAGTATCAGTAACCACCAACATGACATTTGTTTGAGTTGTTTCTTTCGATTTCCCCCGCAGTGACACAGCTTAATCTACAACTTCTTTTATCAGCCTGTGATGCAGTTTTTGGGTGTGTAAAATGCTATGCACCATACAAATTATGTAATTTAGTAAGAAAAAGATTGATGCAGCCTCCTTCTACCAAATGTTTTCAAAGACGTGTAGATAAAAAGGTGAAATAAGGAACACCAAAAATGGTGCATATGAATTTAAGAGAATAGCAGACCATAAGAAGTGGAGGCGGTACACAGAAGTCATGGTTTGGTATGTACCTCGGTTTTGGGGTTATGGATTTATCAGTTCAGCACAAAAGGATAAAACAACAAACTTCGAATGTGAAGTTTATTTTTCTTTGGAACAGACAGAAGCGCAAATTCGTTTGTTCCACCTAGCGGCATTTAGTGGCCCCTGAGTTGACTACAGACTCCTGTAGTGTATTAAGCAGTAAACAGAATGCACTCTTGCACAGGTCAATTTCTTTTAGAAGGTATTTGGTTGAAATTGGCTATAAAACTGAAAAGCATATGCTGCAGAAATAAGTTTTTCTGCCTAGTTCCAGTGATTAGCACATCTGGATGATGTCGTCTGATAATGGACGCATTTCCACTCACATATTGTACAGCCGTCCTACAGCACCGACACCAACACCGTCCTTGTCCTACCCAAAATCCACTTTCAACTGCTGTCATAGTTCACTGAGAACCGTAAACTTTCCCGCACTGCTGATTTGAAATGGCAGATAACAAACAGACAGGTCTTCTAGTTCTTGTGTGTTGTCTGAACTCACCGTTACCGTTTGGGGCTGGTGTTTTGCATGATGTCCTCTTTTTCTGCTCTTTTTAGTTTTGGCAGTTGGCAGCAGCCCTGCATTACTACATGTGCCCTCCTCTGGATGGAGTTAGGATTGTCTGTGACTGACTCATATTCTTCAGTGGACTGCATGCACTGAAATGTGAAGTCTGCACTGTGATAGTTTGGGAGAAATACATGTATTGTACACCTCTAATTAAGTAAAATGAAGTATGATTAGCATATGAATACGTCACAGATATAGTTATTGTGTGTAAAAATACAATAATGTGCAAACAAAGCATCAACACTAGACGAGCATTACACTAGATAATGATTTTTATAATCCCCATGTGGTCATTTTAGAGGACACTGTTGTTCATAAAAATGATATCAGCATACAATTATCAAGGCTCAAAAAATGAACAGACTCCAAAATCCAAACAGGACAGAGGGAAAAATTCTAAAAATGTCCAAACAGGCTCAGGGTCGGCACACAGGAGGGCAGATAGAACCAGGGAAACAAATCCAAAATGCTAGGCAAGGCTCTGATCAAAATTAAAAGGCCTAAGGTCAAAACTTACAACGCAACATGAGGAAACTGCTGAAAAGCTGACAAAAATGACAAGATGATATGGCACAGAAGGAAGGGGAAAAACCGGGGAAACAGGTGACATTAATTACGAGGCGGGGAGAGCTGAATCCTGATGGCCCAGGATCGTGCAGATGCAGATGGTGGAAGTCTCTGACGAGGTCAGGATCCATGATGGGGCTCGCAGATGCCCCTGACCTCTCTTCTGGGCCGTAACCCTCCCAGTCAACCAGGTAATTGAACCTTCGGCCCCAATGATGCCAGCAGCTTCTTCACTGCATGCATAGATGACCTGTGGGGGTGGAGTGGTTTTCTACGTGCAGAACCAGATCCCTGGTTGACAGCCACACCCTCTGGCCAGCCATATATATTGGCCATGGCATCTGCTTTCTCGTAGGTAGCTGAGGTACAGAACAGTGTCTGATAAGCCTGAAGCCACGTGAACCAGCACTGACCAGCTATGGCTGACACTGAGGGCACCTGAACCTCCTGCTCCAGGGCTGGAAACAATGGTGGCTGGACATACAGGAATGGTAAAATTCCTGTACAGGCTCTTAGAGGCTCCTAGAATCTTGCAGATTTCTCTCCAGAAAATCTGGGCTGAAAACTGAGGTCCCTAATAGGACAACACGTTCTTGGGAAACCCATGACATTTGCACACAAAGGTTAGTAAAGCCTCTGCCGTTTCCTTGGCAGAAGGGAATTTAGATTGAAGAATGAATCTGGCAATTTTAGAAAATCTATCCACCACAGTAAAAATGGTGTTACCATTTGAAGATGGCAGACTTGTGATGAAGTCTAATAAGATGTCCGACCAGGGATGGTGAGGACCGGGAATACACAGGGCAGGCAACCAGATACTTAGCAACATCCTTCCTCACAGATTCCAACCAGAACCATTCGCACACTTGGAAGGTTGTCCTGAACCCTGGGTGACAGGAGAAAATTAAGTTGTGAGCCCAAGCAATAACCTTGACCCTTATATCATGGACCACAAACAATCTATTAGGAGGTACTCCAGAGTCTGAAAGGGCATTCTTCACCAGCCGCTCCACAGACCAAGTAATGGCACCAATCACACACGAAGTAGGAAGGACTGAAGATTCCTGTGGAACTTACGGGTCAGAAAGAAGTCTTGAAAGAGCATCAGACTTGATGTTTTTTTTAACCAGACCAGTTGGTGATGGTAAAGTTAAACCTGGAGAAAAACATAGCCCCTCAAGGATTTAATCGACTTTAAATATTCCAAATTCTTATGATCAGTCCATACCACAAAAGGTAGCACTGCTCCCTGTAGCCAATGCATCAGTTTGCCTACCTCCACTCTAATTGTTAACAACTTCTGGTCTCCTACATAATAATTTCTTTCGGCTGAATATAGTTTACAAGACAAAAAGGCACATGGATGCATCTTGGCATCAGATACTGACCTCTGCAACAACACCGCCCCAATTCTCAGATTCGACACATCCACCTCCACTAAGAACTGGCAGGTAGGATCTTGGAGAGCTAGGACCAGAGCAGGTGAAACATCTCTTCAGTGTCTGAAACGCCTGCTCAGCTTGGGAACTCAGGAAACTGTGACTTAATAGAAGTTAGGGCATGTAAGGGAGCAGCAACAACAAAGTTTTTTATAAACTTTCTATAAAAGTAAGTAAACCCCAGAAATTTGTGAACATCACGTTTAGAGGTTGGAGTAGGCGGAAACAGCTGAAATCTCAGCTGGATCCATCTGGACCATACATTTGGAGATAACATAACCCAAAAATAATGAATCAAATGAAATAATCTGTGAAATTCACAATTCTCTGCCTTCACATACAGTTGATGGTTCAGTAATCTCTGTAATGCAGACCTGACATGTTTAACATGATAATCAAGATCAGGTGAGAAAATCAAAATGTCATCCAGATACACAAATACATACTTAATCAACATGTCTCACAGCACATCTTTTAAAAGAGCCTGAAAAATTGCTGGAGCATTAGTGAGACCAATTAGGAGTGTTAAACACAATTTCCACCCGTTCCCCTCCCTTATCCTCGCTAAGTGATAAGCATTACAAAAATCAAGCTGGAGCCTATCTCAGCATCTTGGGGCAAAGGGTACACCCTGGACAAGTTGCCAGTTCATCGCAGGGCTGACATATAGAGACAAACAACAATCCACACTCACATTCACACCTACAGGTAATTTAGAGTGACCAATTAACCTACCCCCAGTTTTGCATATTTTTGGAATGTGGGAGGAAGCCGGAGTACCCGGAGAAAACGACACAGGGAGAACATGCAAACTCCGCACAGAAACATCCTGACCCGGAATCGAACCGAGGACCTTCTTGCTGTGAGGCGACTGTGCTAACCACTGCACCACTGTGCCGCTTAGAAGCACAGTTAGAGGTCTTAAAAATATCTTAGAAGCAACGCTCCTTGGATTTCACACCCCAGTGTACAATCTGGCCTGTGGCCCACTCTGTATATGGTTCATGTTAAACTATGGATCTCAATTGAATCACTCGATTCTATTGCCCCAGTTTAACAGAAAACAAAACCACTCAAGAGACTAGCTCCATGGTATAATCTTAGTACTCGCAAGTTAAAACAGAAAACTCATAAACTTGAAAAGAAATGGCGTTCCACTAAACTGGAAGAGTCACGCATGGCCTGGCAGGATAGCCTTAAAGTATACAGGAAGGCCCTTCGCCGAGCAAGAAAGGATCCTTTTCAGCACTGTAGCCATTCCATTCATTCCATCGAACCATGCATTCCTAGAGCCCTCACCTGTAATGATTTTATGAACTTCTTCAATAATGAAATTTTACTTATCAGATAAAATATCCTACACTTCACAGATTCCAGTTCAGCAACAGGAATTATAGAGGCCGTTATTAGTCCTGATGGAAAGCTTCCATCCAATTGACCTTCATGAACTAAAGGTTCATGAAGGTCATGGTAAAATCCGGCACATCCTGTCTCAACAAGATGCAGAAAAACTAGTTCACGCATTTGTTACTTCCAGGCTGGATTACTGGAATTCTTTATTTTCAGGTTGCCCTAATAAAATTTTAAAATCTCTTCAATTAATCCAAAATGCAGAAGCGCGTGTACTGACTAGAACTAATATCAGAGACCATATTTCCCCCATACTGGCTTATCTGCACTGGCTCCCAGTTAAATTCGGAATAGAATTTAAAATCCTTGTCCTCACCTACAAATGTATTCATGGTCAGGCATCATCTTATGTTAAAGAGCTCATAGTGCCCTATCACCCAACCATAACCTTACACTCCCAGGATGCAGGGTTATTGGTGATCCCAAGAATCTCCAGAAGTAGAATGGGAGACAGAGCTTTCAGCTATCAAGCTCCTCTCCTGTGTGTGATTTTAAGAGTTGCTCTAAAACCTTCCTTTTTGATAAAGCTTGTAGTTGGGCTGGCTTATCTAGCCCTTAGCTATGCTGCTATAGGCTTAGGTTGCTGGGGGAACACTCCCTGATGTACTGAGCTCACTTCTCTCCCCCCTCTGACTCAGACTCCTTCTCTGCTCCTCTAAATGTCCATATCCTTACACTAACTTTACTTCTTCCCCGGAATGGATGTGCTTTATCATCCTGCAGGTCTTTCTAGGTCGCGGTGGGAGATGCTGCTGTGGTCCTGCTTGATGCCTCCTGGCCACATTAGGACAGGAGATCCTGTGACTTGGATCCTAGGCTGGATTTCCAAGTGCAAATTTGGATACACAGATTACAATGGCTTCTGGACCAATAGCCTACACCTGCTTCTGGATCATTACACTTCACATATCCCTGGAGTTATAGATTCCACATACTCTTGGACTCAGTGACTACATCAGCAACACTCAGTTCTTGTTACATGGACTATAATGACTCCTGGACCAACAGAGTACACCTGCGTCTGGATCACTAGACTTTCCATACATCTGGATTTATAGATTCCACAGACTCTGGGACTCATGGATGTATACATTCTAAGTAAACTGTTATTTTCATGTTGTTGTGTTCTGTACAAGTGACATCTATTGCATGTCTGTCCGTCCTAGGAAGAAGGATCCCTCCTCTGTGATTCTTCCTGAGGTTTCTTATTTTCCCTGTTTAGGGTTTTTTTTTAAGTTTTTCCTCACCCAGTTCGAGGGTCTAAGGGCAGAGGATGTCACATCTGTACAGTTTGTCAAAGCCCAGTGAGATAATGTGTAAATTGTGATTTGGGGCTATACAAATACAATTTGATTTGATTTGAATTTGAGAGTTATGGGGTGTTCAGGTGCATGAAACAGAAAAAAAATAAACTCTTCCTAATGACCGTCCATAAAAGATAACCTCACTGGTGAGGAATATTGATTCACGGTGCACAGTAGTCTGCCATCTAAATCAGTAGCATTCGATGGATGTTCGAGTGACTCTGTAGCTAATCCAAGTTTATACACTAGTGACAATCAATTAGAGATTCCACTCTTGAAGAGCAAGAGGAGAAAGTTAAAGTCACCAGAGTTAACTACCGGCAGGTTAGTTTTGAAATAGAACCTGAACTCCCCAAAGCTTGGGGACGTGGCTGTCTAAATACCCTCCATATAAAGCAATTGTCCAAGAAATGAGCCAGTTGAGCAAAATATAGGCACCAACCTTCGTTCATGTGAAGTTGACTTTCCTGGGGGTGTCAACATGGTACGGATGTGACCAATCTGCATATGCTTCTTGGTAGCCTTGGCTGGAAACACGGAAACTCCTTTTGGACTGGGCTTGGAGGACTTTGTGATCTAAGTGACAATGGTCTGGGCATGGTTAAGACTGCGTTTCTTCTGACGCTCAGAGAGTTTCTTATCAATCTTAGAAGCCAAAGCATTACAAGCATCTAATAAGATAATAGTTGATCTTTTACTGCTTTTGGACACTCCATTGTAGAATGTGTCCACCAGAGCCAGCTGATTCCACCCACTCTCAGCAGCCAGCATAAGCAAATCAAATGGGTAGTCCAAAACTGAATGCTGTCCCTGCCACAGCAACACCAAAGCCTTTGATACTTCTCATCCACTAGGCACTGCTTGAAATATCTTTGAAAATGTCTTAACAACTATTGTAACAAGGTGTAAACTCAAAGCCCAAGCCCTAGCCCACCCAGTCAGGTAAAAGATAATATCGGTGACTTTTGCACTGTTGGAGGGAAACAAGGCAGCTTGGAATTCAAAATGTAAGTCAACTGATCAGAGAACTGCCCAGGACTAGATAACAGGATATGAGACTCACACGCCATTGAAAGGCTTGCCAATGCGGTAGCTCCCTCTGCTGGCGGGGAAGTCACTCCCTGCCGCTTCAAAGGGTCCAGGAAGAAACTCAACTGCGACGCCATCTCTTTCATTCATTCTTGTGAATTGCGTCCTCTAACTCCTGCCAAAAGAGACCAAGCTGTTCTTCCTAATGGTTTAGTCTCTGTCCTTCATTCTGCAGGGCCACTCGAAGTTGGTCTGCAGAGTCCATGTTTTGTCCAGATCTATCCAGGCTTAAAATAGACTGAACTCCAAACTGCAGAAC
The DNA here is from genome assembly GCA_001698575.1 of Mola mola. Lineage (NCBI taxonomy): Eukaryota > Metazoa > Chordata > Actinopteri > Tetraodontiformes > Molidae > Mola > Mola mola. The sequence goes on along the minus strand of KV751348.1, from coordinate 12,263,617 downwards.
AGGACTCAGGGTCGGTACACAGGAAGGTAGACAGAAACTGGCAAACAAGTCCAAATGCCAGACAAAGCTCTGGTCAAAATCACAAGCATAAGGTCAAAACTTAAAAACCTACATGTGGAAACTCCTGGAATGCTGACAAGAATGACAAGACGATCTGGCACAGAAGGAAGGGAAACACCACCTAAATACACCATGGGGAGGGACAACAAAGGAGACACAGGTGGCACTAATTACAAGGTGGGAAGTCTTAACTGTAAGACGAAGAGGAACAAAAAAACACTTCCAATAAAACAGGAAGCAGAAAATACTAAAATCAACTAGACATGGATAAACTGACTAACGGGACCTGACAATAACATCATCTTCAGGATGCAATAAACTAAACACTGAAATATGTCTGTATCAATATTGTTTGTGGAGGTGATTTTATTGAGTACTATGCTGGCTTGTCAATCACCCAATTCCCGCTGATGGCGATTAGTAGTGATTGAATGTAACTAAGTACATTTACTGAAGTTTTGTTATTAAGACTAAAAGTAAAAAGGGCTTATGTCCAAACAGCCTAATTGCTGAAATTAGTCTTTTGCCATTACTGCAGTAAACTAAATGCACTTAATATTTGCTGGAGAGTAAAATATCATGGATTATGTAGAGAAATTATTGTTCTCAGTGACTACTTCGCCACAGCTACATCAGAAATTCTTAGTTGAGAGAAAGTAGAAGGAAATAACAAGGAAGACAAAACAAACCCATAGTTTCAAAATAAAACAGCAGATTAAAGGAATAAAAGCATGTTCGATGTTAATTTTGGCATAAAACATTGTAGTTTGGCCTTGCAATACTATCATTGCAAAACGTTCTAGAGCAACTCTACAAACTATAATGCATATCTAAAGGTGTGCTCAAAGAAGACCGAATCTTTGGGACAACAAATTACCTTTAATTCCTAATTTACAGCCTGTAGGGTGGAGTACTTTATTTCTTATAGGTCATAACTTTATTTGAGATACCGTCAATACTGTATGCTTTCATATATACAAGCCCAATACATTTGATTATCTGAATGCCAACGCTGCAACATACAAAAGGTTTTAGCTCTTTGTCTGTCTTTTTCAAGTCTGTGGCAGCAGTGATCTCAGTGTTAGAGCTAACCCTGGCCAAATTAATCAGAAAACTGGCAAGTATGAGAGGAGATGAAGGAAAAACCCGTTTTCCTTAAAATTTGGTTGAACTGACTGTTTAATGTTAAATGGTGTGGATAAGAAACCATTGACTGCTCGGAACGTAGTTAAAAACACTCAAAAATGTAAAATATTCCCATATCATCCAGTATGAAACCGAACTTGAGCCTTTGGAGTAAGCCTGTTTATATTGTTGTCTAGTAACTTTTTCTGATTTATCCTGTATCTCTCTTGTTATGCTTTGTGTAGCAATTTGTAGCCAAATTCTTAACATCCTAATACAGATAAATTTATTATTCTCTACTCCAAACTATTGGAAGACCATTGAAACTATTGTCTATCTATCTTAAATATTAAAATGGTTTACAAGCTCTTTAAAGATGACAGTCATGGTTCAGTGAGGAGAGTCTCGGTTCTCACCTTTCAGTCTGTTTTGTGTTGTGTCTTCCCCTGCAGCGCTCAGTGTGCAGCTGCGCTTGCACCACAGTAACATTTCCACTTAAAATGGTGGTAGATGCAGGTGAAGATGCTGGCGTGTTTGTTTGTGTGTCTAAGTTTGTGCAACCGTATACACGAAATGGAAAAAAAAAAAAAGCCAGAAAAGGCTCCACTTTCACTTTCAAAACATCCTGAAGAGGGAAAAAGATAGTCGCTCTTTAGTGATGCAGAGGGTGATAGACGTTAGCCAACGTGCATTCATCAACAACTAACCCGCTTCCACAACTTTTTGCACTTTAAATAGGATGCACTGACACAAAAGACCTGCATATTCAGAGCTGAAAGAACTGTTTCTATTTTTCGCCAAAGCAGGGTCAGCAGAGACAGACTGATAATTTAATCTTTAATCCCCAGATTTATATTTTATTGTAAGATGTACAATTGATAAACCCTTGTTTTGTGGAAACTTATTAATAGTGCAATTCCAGATCTAAAGCCAGTCGCTGTTTGACATATAACAAGATGAGATGAGTCAAGGCTCTGTGACTCTTCCCACTGTGAGCTGCTTGTAGACAGTTTATGCTTTCAGTCCAAACTCACTTCTTACATGGCTGTCACAGTTTAGATCACAGATGGGTGAAAACGGCTGCAGCTAATTTTGAACTATATTCTAGAAGTCAAATATTTAAGTAGCATTTACCCATATGTTTGTTTAAAGGTTTAATGCGTATGCTGATTGTTGAGTCCTAATCACGGGTCGTCAAATAGCGAACTGGCCTGCCGAAGCAAAGCATCAGCTTTGATGACCTGGGAATTTTTTTTTTTTTTTTTAAATGCAACCAAACTTTCTAGCTTTTCTATTTCCGACCTCCTGTGATCCTGGCATGTTCCCAGCAAGTGGTGGCACCTCTCAGGGAAAATCAATAGGTGTCTCTACCCAGAGATTGTACAGTATTGCCACAATGGAGACCTCTACACCTGAAAACATGGCAAGCCTGTGTTCCACAAGCAAGACAAGTGATGCTCAACATGTAACACAAAATTGTCTGCATCTAGTGTGAAGTCATACATGCATGGCAAGCAGTGCTTTTTAATTCACAGAATAAATGTTCTGTTTTCTTTTAACTTCCCTGTTACAGGGTTGTTGATGTCTTCATCCCAGTTCACAGACCTCACACTGTCTCCCCAATTTGCAAACACTTTCAGTTGCTTTTCTCCTTTGAATTTGTTGCTTTCACACTAAGCAAGGACACTGCCAAAGGCTGTCGATTTATTGTCTTGGTCTAATATTCAAAAGGCGCCTACACAGGAGCCAGATGCAAGTGTTTGTGTCATCTTTTGTAAACATCTCTTCACTATGAAAAGTGACAGGCACATGAGGTTCAAAATCAACGACCATTTTCACTACACATTCTTATTGTCCTGTACAGACATTTAAAGAAAAGTGTTACAGCTACACCTTCACACAGGTTTTCCACTTCCACATTTACTCTGGCATATCCATTTACTTGCGTTGTGCTCCATAGTTTCCAGTACTTTTCCACCCTCTCTCAGCACGGAGGCGTGGTTGGAATCTTTCTGTCTGCTGGCAGTGCTGCACACATGATGCTCATCACACCATCAAGCTCAGTATTTCAACGTGGCCTCCACTCATCCACTCTCCCAGATTATTTCCAGTCTCCCTCCCATCGCAGTATTCAGGCCAGCTAGTTCCTAGATTGAGATTAATTTTCAACTAAGATCTAATGTGTGCGTCTCCTCCCTTCCAGAACACTGCCAACACCGATTCCTTGCACCCCTTCCGTCATCTCCTCGAGCTACTCATTCACCTCGCCTGCAACCTTCAACTCCCCTGCCAGTGTTCAGAGTGTAACCTGCTCCGCTCAGCCTCCTCAACCTGCATCTCTGCCTCAGCTCTCCACCAGCTGAGTCACCAGCTCTCTCTCCAGCTAGAATAGCACCCACAAATCAGTTAAATCAGTTTCAACTTGTCAGTCTCCAGGAAAACAGACCTAACAAACAGCTTTTAATGGTTAATAGTAAATGTAATGACTTATTTGACCTTGTTACTGACATCTGCACCAGTTGAACCTGGGCAGTTAGATTTTTTTTATCAAAACGAGACAAAATTCTAAGAATATTATGAAAATCTAAACTTTGCAGAAATTTAAAATTGTCAACCCCAATACATTGTATAATTGAACATATGATAGAATTCAAATATCAGTTTTCAGTTTGGTTTAAATATTGAACCTGTTTTAGCTGTCCGGTGAACTCCTGAAGGGGTTTTTTTTCTTGCACGTCCAAAAAGAGTCCTGATCAGACGCTCAGATGGTAAACCAGTTTTGGACATCCACAGATATCCAATGGAGTCCTGAGTCAGATAATTCAAATAATTAACATGTCCACAGACTTCCATTAGAGATCAGTCAGCTGTTCAGTCATTGAAACAGTCTTGGACATCTCACAGATATGCAAAAGGCGTCCTAAACTGACGTGATCTGAATATCTCTCACATTCAGCACAGCACGTCCGCTGGGTTGAAATGTCCCAGCTATGGGTGGCGGCTTCCTCCTTTTAAACATGTTGATTAAAAACCACCACTGTCAGCTCAGGTGGAAACAGAAATGACCTCACCCATTTCCACCTTTTTAACTTCATTACAGCAAACTGTAATAAAGGTGCAACAATCCCGCCTGGAACAGGTTGTGCAAAAATGGGCTAATATGGAGCACTCTGATGAATTTGTCATCTTTGTCTGACTTTGTTTTCCAATTTGGTGTTGCACTTTGTCCAGTCCGATGGAAACAAGCTGCTGCACTCTGCATGCAGTGCTGCAAGTTTGCATTAATAGTGGCTTAACCAGTTTCCTTGCTTTTATTACTGTTCATACTGCTCATAATGCAATGAATGGGATGGTTCAAGTCCTTTTAGGGAGCAGTGGTTTTATGAAAAGCATCGACAAATTCGACAGTAAAGGCATTAACTTTTTCTTTTTCCAGTTTGTTCTGCCTTTGTTACTGTAATTATATAAAAAAAACTTATTGGAGAATAAGCTGTAGTCTGAGCTTCAGATGGAAAATTTGCCCAGCAGATTGAAATGAATATTTTGTTCCCTTTTGGCCTCAGCGGAAACAACTGTTACGATTTGTTAGAGCTGATGTGTATGTTTCACCAGTCTCCATCATAAGATACAACGGAGCTTTGTTTCTCTAACAGAAACAGCATATGAACTGGCCCTTAAGAAGAGCTGTAGTGCACTTTCTATGTTGCATATGTGTCGAAGTAACCTAGACATGAAATATTATGGTTAAAATTCCATATTGTAGACGTTTAGAGTAGATTTAAAAGTGTCTCCCTTCAGATTTGGGGATGTAAGGTGTACAAAAATCAAATTTTGTGCAGTTTATAAGGTCAAACCTGACGGGACATGCACTCCACTGACATCACACAGTAAAACTCTCATAAAAGAAAGCAGCAGTGCATCTTAAGCCATTCAAAAGACAGTGCTGAATTTTATCATTTAATCCTGCTCCTTATTTTTTTATCTATGTTATGCTTTCAAATATTTGAAAACAAATTGTAGTTTTAGTAAATCCTGAGAACAAATATGAAACTCCACTTCTTGCCAATATATTCTTGCATTTCTTGTCTGTCTCTATCCACTGACACTTGGAGACTTCAGGAAGGGGTGTCGTTGGCCTGCGACAACAGAGTCCCTGGTTTCCATTCACATACTGTCCAAACTTTTTTCAGTTTCTCTCCCTCTTTCTTTGATCTTTGCACTCTCAGCTATGTGACAGACCCTGAAAGTCATTTAGATAAAACAATCACCAGTCACATGCCCTTAGCAGTTGATATTTGCGTTCTTTATTTCATGGAGCAACTGGTCAACATCCAGCCAAATGCATATCCTAATCATCAAAAAGTTAATGTGGAACTGTTGAAGTTGAAGATCGTGTGGACTTCTCTGTTGTTACCACTTATTGTACATGAGAGCTCCCCTAAAGTGAAACCAAAATAAAATAAATAAGTAATGTAAATACAAATGATCATATCCATTTATTAAGCTAGAAGCTCCACTTCGTTTTGCTAGGTATAATATAATAGAAGACCATCTTTGTAAATGAATTTCCTCTCGAAATAGCAGTTTTGAAGTTATATTTTCCATACAATTCCCATGCTTAAGTTTTCTACTTTCCTGGTCGACTCAGTAGTATATTGATTAGAATCACTTGATGTAATTCCAAAGGTCGGACACAGCGTATACTTTTTTTTATTTCCTTTTTTACCTTCCCCCAGTAGAATCTTAAGGACAATCTCAAAAATATGAGAGAAGTCTCCTATTAGACTACATGTTCAGAGGGAATTGGAATTACTTTAAATAGTTAGATATTACTAATGGTGCGTAATCCTCAAATTCCTTCCAAGTTGGGCTGTTCAGGCATTTGTTCCATATATCCATGTTATCTCCCATTTCTCATCCTCAATAAAAATGTTAGACTCCAGTTCCCATTTACTTTTAATTATCATGCTTATACATATTTTTTCATAGATCTTTTTTTTGTTTTCAGTTAGTTATTTGATGCTATAAAAATGGGGTTAACCATTATGATTGACAGCTTAGCTCTGCCCACGATTGAGTCAGGTAGGAATTTAATACCATGGCTCCAGTGCCGTAACATTACTGCACAGACTCCATCTCCGAGTGACATGAAAATCGCAAGATTACTTCCCTTGTGTGTCTATATCGGCTCCATCTTTGTCCAGTTGGAGGAAATTGAGATGCATCACTCATCCTTATTTTACTTTTTTTTTTTTTTTTTTTTTTTTTTTTTTTCTTTTTTTTTTCTTTTTTTGATCCTTTAATCAACTATTTAAAGTATTGACACCATCCTGAAAAAAATAAATGATTTAAACATATTTTTGAATGTGTCAAGAGAAGGTAAACATTCCAGATCAAGAATGATTTGCAACTAATTCCAAGTTTGCAGAGCATGGAAGGAGAAGGCAGTCATACCTAAAACTGTTCTAAATCTATCGCTGAAGATCAGGTGTGATAGCTTTTAGGGGTCATGCTTCCATAAGCTGCAGTACACATGTACAGCAGTAATTTCGCCAGCGAGGTTTTTGCAATAAAAAAATTGTATGAATTCTCAGCAGGCTGTTCATAGACTGGTGGTAGAGCATCTACGAGCTACCTGCTTATCAGGTGTAGTAACCATTCACGCATTCAGTACACTCACACACTGATGGCCAATACTGGAGCATTTGGGGTTCATTGGCTGGCCTCTTTTGACAAGCCAACTGCAGTGATCAAAGTAGTGAGCTTGTCTCCTGAGCCATCCAAACTTACTCCGATCTTCAGATCATGTAAATTCTGCCTGTATCAGTTGCTACTGCTGTAGTATGTGTGTCCAGTACTGCATCTGCTGCACAAGGAAAAGGAGCTTGTTCCTGGAGTTCAAAGGTGTTTCTGATGCTCTCTTGAGTCCTAACTCCATCTGTAGTGTGTCTGTGTGTATGTCTGCTGCTCCACTGACTTTGATGTGTACAGTATAGGTCTGTGCATGTTTTCTTCCCACTCTCCCTCTCTTTCTCCACTGACATCTGGATGGATGTGAAACAGCTGTGTGTGCTTCAGAGCCCCATGGGATTTATAGCCTATCCACACACACACACACACACACACACACACACACACACACACACACACTACAAATACCTCACATAACCCCTCATCCCGTCTTTCCTCTTTTCACACCCCCCCCCCAATTTGTCCTCCACCTCTCTAAATCTTCCTTTAGAGGAGAGATTTTGGAGATATAAGATGATTGTGCAAGCAACATCTTGGCAGCAGTTGCAGCGATGTGGACAGTGTGCGTACGCAGGTCCAAGTTTGTGTGCGTGCGGCAGTTTGTACAGTTGCTTGTGTGTAATTGCAGCAGTCCCTTTCACGCCTGTTTATGGGCATATAGGTGCAGGCACATGCAGGTGGGCCTTCATATTTTCATGTGTGTTTAGAGCTTGTGCACTCTCAAAGCGAACATTCTTCAGCCTCTGATCTTTTACATTTCTCCTTCTTTCATCCCTTCCTTTCTCTTCTCATCCACCTCAGGGCAGCCATTTGTAATCAAGATCAATATGGAAGAAAAGGGTCTGTTCATCTTCATTTTTTTTTCATATTTTGCCATTTTCGTCCTTTTGCCATTTGGACTATAAAAAATCTACTTCAATAAAATGCTGCAGAATGATTTATGGGATAAAACTGGCATGCTGTTTAAATGGATTTAGTTGAATACAGATTAAGCACACTAATATCCACAACTATAACTATATCCATAACAGAAAGATGAAAAGGAAGAGGACTCCTGATATTTTAAAATATCAAATAAAGCACATTTTACATAGGATGCAGATGCAGAGAAAAACTCAGGTTTGAAATGTTTAGATGTTTAAAATTTCTGTAGCACTGAAAGCAATAATATTCATATTCACCAGTTTCATAACTTTGTGACTGACTAGTTTATTCAGTGTACTCAGCTCCTTCACTGCACCATTGATTTGTGCCAAAACAAAGATTCTAGATTGCTTTAGGCACAGTCTTGTTGTAAAACTCCTTCCACCTTATCCCTTGGATGGCACAGTAACAAAAACTGGAATATGTCTACAATTGAAACCTTTCTTTCTGAAACCTGGTGAAAACTAGACATCCCATGACTTGCAGTCTTGTTAAGTCTTGTCATGCCATGCCAAATTCTGCTTGTGTAGCCCGAAATTGTCTAAAGGTTTGTAAATTGTATCACAAGACTCAGATAGAAAAAAATGAAAGCACGTGCTGCTGTGTGCTTATGTTTGTGTGGAGAAAATGTTGCCACGAGTTAAATAAGCTCAGATATTCAGCGAAGTTCAGATGTTCTTCAGTGGGTTTGATGGTCTGTATGTGCAGGGGGAGACATTCTCCTCACATTTGACCTCTGACACCAAACTGGACTGATCCTTCCATAAAGCAACAAGACAACTCAAGTCCAGTTTAGACGCTCCTGCATTGGCTTGAGACCTGCTTTCTCTCCATTCTGACTTGTTCTTGCAGTAGTTAATTTGAGACATTATTCATTTAAAGTTCAGCACTGATCTAATTTTTAAAACCTAAATGAAAATCTCCACAGAAATATTTCGAGTCATGGCGGTCATCATTGTAAGTAGCTTGCTGCTTGCATTAGTCTTGTTAAACCCTTGAAAGAGCTTATAAACAGACTGTAGCTGCTGCACCCGGCACTGCCATTATGCTGTCTGTGTGACTTATACCACACATACGGCGAGGTAATATATAACTAGTTGGAATGGACATTCTGTGTGAAGGCAGGAGTTTTTCCTGAACAATTTGCATGTGCTTGTCAGTATCTTTTTTCATAATAGCCTCATCCGTATGTGCAAGTTTTTATTTTATGACTGACTAATGGGAGACAGCACTTACGTGTGTGTGTGTGTGTGTGTGTGTGTGTCACAGTGTGTGTGTGGTTAGTGGCTGATAGACTGCAGCTCCCGTTATAGCCCCAGAGCAGTGATTAGACTCGTCTGTGAGCTGATTAATATTCTCCAGAGACGCCCGGCAAGGTGAAGGAAATGATTATGGGATGGACAGATAATGGAAAGATAATTCGCCCATGGATCACTCTGTCAGAACAGAGAGAGATGAAGAGCTAGGGAGGCGAGAGAGGGATGCAGATACAGGGAGAGGTCCAGGCTTTGTTCAGAAAGTTTTATAGTAGGTTTGGTCCCATTTAAAACTTTCAAACTGGCTTGACAGGACTGAACTGGATCTGTTTACCAACTTATGTATCCAGGTGTTGTTAGTAACTCAGCAGCTCCTGAATGGTACATAGAATAGGAATGTTAACACAACACATCAGAACAACTACATTACCTTCTTATGTAAACATTAAATCATGGTTAACATGCAAATGATAAATACGATTAGAAGCACTCAGAGAGTTTGAACACTTGCCATGACACCTTTTTCTTGATATTTACCAAAATTCAGTGAGTCCTTAACTGGCCCATTTTGAAGTTTCTGGAAGAAGAATAAGGGATGGTGTAAGAGTGGAATGAGGACAAATGAGAGGCAACTCAAGCTAAATTAACTAATTACCAAAGTTATATGGATACTGTACCATTCAAATATTTCCATGATTGCCTGGCCTGATTTGAGCAGATAAACGTCACTGGCCAGCACAGGGCCCCGATGGTCTTACAGCTTTGAGATGAACTGTGAGTGAGACCTTATAAGCCAAAATCTTTTGCCATCTTTACTCATGCTGTTGTTGCTGGAAACCTGACAGCCCACTATAGCTTTTCCAACACTTGTTTTGTTTTTGGAAGACTTTTTTACAGACATGTATAGAAGCTGAGAACAATTGTGCAATTATTTTTTCAATGCTCTTATTTTGAGATCACAAGTTATTTCTTTATCTCAAGACAACACTGCTTATATCTTGTAATAATAGGAGCATTTATCTCACTATTTTGAGAAAGCTAAAGGCATATTTCTTGAGAAAATGACAAAATTTATCACAAGAAACCATCCTCATTTAATATGAGAGTTTATGACACATTAATTAACAATGGAAATGGCCTTTTGTCTGGCCACGATAATGGCTTAATGTTATGTTTTATGTATGTTTTATTTTGAGAAAACAACCTTCTTATCATGAGATAAAATAATCTGTTATTATAAGAGAATGAGCTTCTCTATCTTGGGTTAATGCAATAATTAGCACATGATCCTGGGATCATGGCATTAAAAACAAGGAAAACTACCGCCTGGCGGTTAAATGCCTCTGCAAGAAATTCAAAGCAGATATTGAAAGCACAAGGGTCAAAAGGAAGTTCTGGGGTGGTTTTTGTTTCAGTGTAATTGGTAGAAAGAAAGAAAGGTTTAGGTGTATGTTTTGTATTAAAGTGTGGATTACAGAGTTAGTTACATGTTTGGGGGTCAAATTATGTGACATAAAGTAAATAAGCATATAAGAAACAGTGACCAATGTTAATGGCAGTTATCAGATTCCACAAATAGTTCAATAAACATAGTGAAGGATGTCATATGATTCTTGGATAACTCAGATTTTAGTTAGACGAACCTAGTTAAGAAGGGTATAAAGAGTACTGAGCCATATAAGTACTGTTTGGGAAGGTAGAGACCAGGTTGTTGTTTGTACTACTACCCCTTTCACACTGACCAAAAATCCCACTGTGGTGTGACCCCACAAATTAAAGTGACATTTGACCTCAAAAATGGAACCAAGTCCTACTGCATTTAATGTAAAGCAGGTTTGTGCCCAATTTGCCAAAAACTTTCAGTGCATTCTTGAGATATTTTGCTCACGTGATTTCCGGTCACAGTGACCTTTGCTAAAATCAAAGATTCTGTCTGTCTGTCTGCTTTTCCTTTGAAAAAATTGAAATATCTCTAATCAATCAGAAAGCAAATGTTACATTTGTGTAGGTTACCTAGAAGTCATATAATGAAACAGTTTGGCAGCCTCTTGAAAGAAAAGAGAATGCTCTTTTATAATGTCATTTTTTATAATGTTCATTCTTGGCAGGTTGACAAAGAAATTCAGTCCCCGGTTCATTTCTCCAGGTGACGCTTTCCACATGTTTTCACTCGTCAGGAATTTATTTATTAATCTGTGACAGCAAAAACACTTGAGATACTCATGTAGGTCAAACTGGGTTCATAACTGTCAAATCCTCCAATATTACTTCTGCAAACGTAATCTTTATACAATATCATTATTGTTTGACAATTTTGGGGGCGGCCAGTACAATAATGGCCTCTGGGTTTGATAATTAACACTCGTATGGGTACAATGTTTGGGTGTCCAAATTCTTTAAAGGCGTGCTGTGCAGAAAGCGATTTTTGGTGGGAACTCGGGAGAGTGGGAGGATAGAACTGAAAACAGGTAGAGAGAAGGTCAAGAGGAGGCAAGGAGAGAGTGAGATAATGTAAGAGGAGTGCTGAAGAGCCAGGAAAGGTGAAAGTAAGGTAAACAGATAGAAAGCAGGCAGGAAGGCGAGGAGGAAACAAGAGGCATATACGTAACTAGAGGCCGATGTAAGGAGAGATAAGGAGGATGGAAGAGAGACAGCTCCGGGAGAGGGAGAGGAGTAAATCCAGTGCACTGTATGCCAAGGTAATAACATCACCCACTCTGACTAAAAGCAAGAGAGAGGGGGACAGAAAGAGCGATGGAGTGTTAGACAAAAGACGGTGAGAGGGGTGATGGTGAGGTAGTAGGATTGAGAGAAAAGGAGGGGGAGCAAGACATTTTCAAGACAAATAGGGAATCTTTTGGGGAGATTAGCATGTCAGTCAGCTTACTGATCATTGTTCAAACTTGCTGATGATCTGATCACCGCCAACGGCTAAAACTACACGCAGATATTCATCATAGATGTGCTTAGAAGTTGATTATTTCGTTATGTAGTGTTGTGTAATGCATGGAAATGGCCTTAGACACTGGACCGTATCTGCTATTTGCTCAAAAAGAAAGGCATATGTATTTTTGAGACAAAAAACAAATTGAGAGGATTCTGCATTTCAACTGCAGGAACTTTCCGAAGGAACTATGAAGCCTTTTGAGGAACTCTGCATCTTGATCACAGGAACTAGGCTCTAAATTTAGTTACGGGATAATCAATCCACCCACATAGAAGTCCCTGCTAAGGGGTAGTACTTTCCAAAGTGTCAGACCTTAAGGAGTGGAGCCTGCAGTGCTGAACATTTCTGGTTGGTCGAGTACTTGCGGCTTTTATTTCACCCACCATATTTAAAAAGTCTGCAGCATTGACCGGATTTGCATAGTCTTCCTGGGACTTTAGACTGTGTTGGAAATGCAGACAACTATGAGTGACAGGAACCTTTAAGTTCCTTAAAGAGAAGTCCCTGGAATTGAAAGTTCTTGGTACCTTTGGTATAAATGCACCAACAGTTGAATTATGATCTAACACCTTGAGGGGACAAGCTCACGGGATGGATTACAGTAGGAAGACAAGGTAAACGCTTTATTTTTCATATAACAATCTGACCCCAGTTCACCTGATTGGTGGATTACCCACTTTTCTTTCTGCTAAAGTCCACAAAGAAAACATTGCAACAAACAAAAGAAACAATGGAGGACATCCAGCATTTCCTGTTGTTTCTTGTCAGCATATCTTTGATTATCACACAAAGTAGACAGGCTCTGTTGTGGCTTCACGCCACGAGGAGAAAGATAGCCTAACCGACCTGGGGAAATGACAATTCTGTCGACCTATCAGCAGACAGCTGTAGGTATGGCCCCCCCCCACCCTTTACGGTACGTTTGGCTGGGGTTGGTACCCAAAGCGTAGGGTGACAAAACTGGTGGCATGGTACAAGTTGCTATTTAAGGGTACATTTCACAGCTTTTGACAATGGGAATGCAAAAAAATCATACCGTACTGAACTGAACTGAACAAGTACTGCTTGGGGGAAACAAGGCTTTAGAGTACAACTGAAGCAGTTGTTGATCCCAAACATTTAATAGGAATGAGGAGTCACTAGTCAATGTGAATTATGAATCATTACAACCATGAGAGTTTGCGGTGTAGATTTACAGATTGTACATTTACAGTTCTTGTACAGGCTACCTTACAAGCACGAATGATCTCCAGGTTTACACCTGGAGGAGATAAAAATGAAATGTGTATTATTTTGCATAGACCTTGTGGTATACTCAATCAAATGGACAGTTTTGCTTTTACTTGACTTGAATCTGCGCCAGGTTCATGATTAGGAAAAAGGGATGACATTCTTCCTACAAGTGTCTCTGGAGATATTTGCCAATGTCTGCTGTGTTTTCTCTCCATGCCTTCATAATTGACCTTTTGTGTGAATCGAGCCATCTGGGTAACTCCAGTTTGAACATTTGTGTCTTTTTAGTGAAACTGTGTGCAACTCATTGTTCTCCGCCTCTCCTTGGTCCTGGCTCTCACTCCATCATTGCTGTAAGAAAATGATGGAATTTGAGGCATGCGGTTCGTAATTCCTGTTTTTTTTCTCATGTTGCTAAGGTAGCACTTCCTGTCTCAGGATCTGATACAAAACATACACATGTGCTCAAACACATAAACACACACATACACAAGCTTGAGGTTTAAAAACACACTCGTGCAGCTGCTTTGGCAGTAGATTGAATGTGCTTTCACATGCTAAACCAAATTTCTTTCAAATTTCACCATCTGTTGAAATTTGTTTTGGTACACAAAATAGAAAGATGCTGTGAAGTAAGAGAAAAAAAAATTATGTGAAAATAGTGTTTAAGTGTGTAAATGTACTGAGCAAAAATAACCTTTAGTTTCAAAGCTCATTAAGTGACTTGACAGAAGCAATTAAAGAACATATTTGTGTATTATATAGCTTTATTTATTTTACAATTTACATTGTCCAATAAAGGTTAATATATGGCAGAATAAAAATGGCAACATTTGTAGAATTTTTCCCACTGTTTGTTTTAAGGCACAAAAAACTACATGAAAATTAGGAGCATACAATTAATGGCAAAAGAGCTATGTGCACTATCCAAATTACAAGAAGCTGCAAATATTTGATAAAATATATGACAAACCATCATAATAAAGAAGTACTATAGTTTTATTTTTTTAGGTGAAAATTAAAATAATGATGCACTAATCATCAATCAATCAATCTAGTTTAATTTGAATAGCCCCAAATCAAAAATAACAATTATCCTCTCAGAGCTTTATAGTTTGTACATAGCAACAGACTCTACCCTAAGACCCTCAAACCGGTTGAGGAAAAAACTCCAAAAACCCTAGACAGGGTAAAAGAAGAAACCTCAGGAAGAACCACAGAGGAGGGATCCCTTTCCCTGGGACGGGTAGATGATAGATTTAAAGAGCACAACAATATGAAAGTCATCAAATAATGAATGGATTAATGAGTTCTGCTGATGTATATTGAAATATTAAAGTTATTAGAGTCTATGGATACCAAAACATGAGAGCTGAGTCCAGTAGCATTTTATTAAAGAGCAGAGTCCAAGAACCAAACGATCCAGGTCAGGATTCCAAGCCACTGTCTTTTGCTGGGTAGGATAGGTGAAGCTGATCATGTTCCAAGACCCAAGGTCACATCTCCACCGGATAACAGAACCGTCACGCCCATGTTACCAGGAAGGTAAAAGGGACTCTGGGGAGAAAATTCCCAGAGTTAGTAACACAAATTCTGGGACATAACAGAGTAGAAAATAGAAAAGGTAGGGAGAGAATGAGGTAGAGAAATAGATGGGCTCAGTTTTTCATAGGAAATCCCGCAGCAGTCTGGAGTCATAGCAGCATAACTATGGGAGAGCCTGTGCCAGCCCTAAAAATAAGCTTAATCAAAAAGGAAGGTTTTAAGCCTACTCTTTAACCCAGAGACGGTGTCTGACCCCCAGACTTGAACTAGGAGCTGGTTCCAGAGAAAAGAGGGCTGATAGCTGAAGGCTCCGCCCCACAGATCATTTTTAGAGATCCTAACAAACAAAAGAAACAATGGAGGACATCCAGCATTTCCTGTTGTTTCTTGTCAGCATATCTTTGATTATCACACAAAGTAGACAGGCTCTGTTGTGGCTTCACGCCACGAGGAGAAAGATAGCCTAACCGACCTGGGGAAATGACAATTCTGTCGACCTATCAGCAGACAGCTGTAGGTATGGCCCCCCCCCACCCTTTACGGTACGTTTGGCTGGGGTTGGTACCCAAAGCGTAGGGTGTTTAAGGGTACATTTCACAGCTTTTGACAATGGAAATGCAAAAAAAATCATACCGTACTGAACTGAACTGAACAAGTACTGCACAAAACTGGTGGCATGGTACAAGTTGCTATTTAAGGGTACATTTCACAGCTTTTGACAATGGGAATGCAAAAAAATCATACCGTACTGAACTGAACTGAACAAGTACTGCTTGGGGGAAACAAGGCTTTAGAGTACAACTGAAGCAGTTGTTGATCCCAAACATTTAATAGGAATGAGGAGTCACTAGTCAATGTGAATTATGAATCATTACAACCATGAGAGTTTGCGGTGTAGATTTACAGATTGTACATTTACAGTTCTTGTACAGGCTACCTTACAAGCACGAATGATCTCCAGGTTTACACCTGGAGGAGATAAAAATGAAATGTGTATTATTTTGCATAGACCTTGTGGTATACTCAATCAAATGGACAGTTTTGCTTTTACTTGACTTGAATCTGCGCCAGGTTCATGATTAGGAAAAAGGGATGACATTCTTCCTACAAGTGTCTCTGGAGATATTTGCCAATGTCTGCTGTGTTTTCTCTCCATGCCTTCATAATTGACCTTTTGTGTGAATCGAGCCATCTGGGTAACTCCAGTTTGAACATTTGTGTCTTTTTAGTGAAACTGTGTGCAACTCATTGTTCTCCGCCTCTCCTTGGTCCTGGCTCTCACTCCATCATTGCTGTAAGAAAATGATGGAATTTGAGGCATGCGGTTCGTAATTCCTGTTTTTTTTCTCATGTTGCTAAGGTAGCACTTCCTGTCTCAGGATCTGATACAAAACATACACATGTGCTCAAACACATAAACACACACATACACAAGCTTGAGGTTTAAAAACACACTCGTGCAGCTGCTTTGGCAGTAGATTGAATGTGCTTTCACATGCTAAACCAAATTTCTTTCAAATTTCACCATCTGTTGAAATTTGTTTTGGTACACAAAATAGAAAGATGCTGTGAAGTAAGAGAAAAAAAAATTATGTGAAAATAGTGTTTAAGTGTGTAAATGTACTGAGCAAAAATAACCTTTAGTTTCAAAGCTCATTAAGTGACTTGACAGAAGCAATTAAAGAACATATTTGTGTATTATATAGCTTTATTTATTTTACAATTTACATTGTCCAATAAAGGTTAATATATGGCAGAATAAAAATGGCAACATTTGTAGAATTTTTCCCACTGTTTGTTTTAAGGCACAAAAAACTACATGAAAATTAGGAGCATACAATTAATGGCAAAAGAGCTATGTGCACTATCCAAATTACAAGAAGCTGCAAATATTTGATAAAATATATGACAAACCATCATAATAAAGAAGTACTATAGTTTTATTTTTTTAGGTGAAAATTAAAATAATGATGCACTAATCATCAATCAATCAATCTAGTTTAATTTGAATAGCCCCAAATCAAAAATAACAATTATCCTCTCAGAGCTTTATAGTTTGTACATAGCAACAGACTCTACCCTAAGACCCTCAAACCGGTTGAGGAAAAAACTCCAAAAACCCTAGACAGGGTAAAAGAAGAAACCTCAGGAAGAACCACAGAGGAGGGATCCCTTTCCCTGGGACGGGTAGATGATAGATTTAAAGAGCACAACAATATGAAAGTCATCAAATAATGAATGGATTAATGAGTTCTGCTGATGTATATTGAAATATTAAAGTTATTAGAGTCTATGGATACCAAAACATGAGAGCTGAGTCCAGTAGCATTTTATTAAAGAGCAGAGTCCAAGAACCAAACGATCCAGGTCAGGATTCCAAGCCACTGTCTTTTGCTGGGTAGGATAGGTGAAGCTGATCATGTTCCAAGACCCAAGGTCACATCTCCACCGGATAGCAGAACCGTCACGCCCATGTTAGCAGGAAGGTAAAAGGGACTCTGGGGAGAAAATTCCCAGAGTTAGTAACACAAATTCTGGGACATAACAGAGTAGAAAATAGAAAAGGTAGGGAGAGAATGAGGTAGAGAAATAGATGGGCTCAGTTTTTCATAGGAAATCCCGCAGCAGTCTGGAGTCATAGCAGCATAACTATGGGAGAGCCTGTGCCAGCCCTAAAAATAAGCTTAATCAAAAAGGAAGGTTTTAAGCCTACTCTTTAACCCAGAGACGGTGTCTGACCCCCAGACTTGAACTAGGAGCTGGTTCCAGAGAAAAGAGGGCTGATAGCTGAAGGCTCCGCCCCACAGATCATTTTTAGAGATCCTAAGAACTACCAATAAACCTGCATTTTGGGGGCGCAGCCTTCTAATTGGATGATAAGGCACTATCAGTTCTTTAAGTTACAAAGCTGCCTGACCATTTAGAACTTTGTAAGTGAGAAGGAGAACTTTAAACTCTATTCTGGACTTCACTGTAAACCAATACAGAGAAGCTACAACATGATAAATATAATCTCTTTTTCGTGTTCCAGTGAGTACACGAACTGCAGCGTTTTGAATCAGTTGGAGGGTCTTTAGTGACTTGGTAGTACAGCCTGATAATCAGGAGCTACAGTATTCAAGCCTGGAAGTGACAAAGGCGTGGAACAATTTTTCTGCATCATTTTGAAACAGAAAGTAACTGATGTTGCAAAATTACGTAAACGAAAAAGATCTAGAGATTTGTTTTATGTGGGAGTCAAATGACATTATCCTAATCAAAGACAACAGATCCAACAGAACAAGTACAGATAGAAGTCCATTGTCTGATGCAATTAAATCCACATGAATTCAAATCATGAATCACATCACAAAATACCAAAATAATTGCAATTTTCTTTTTTTTTTAACCATAATGCAGTTGTAATGAAAATGTTTTTTATTTTTTTTTGAGAAGCAAAAAAGTAATGATGTAGTTGCTCGGGTATTATTAATGATCAGACTGCTGTAGAGTGCTGTTTAGCAAACTCAATGAACTCTACCTACCTCACACCAAATAATGAGATGCTGGCCGCTAACTCCTGAAGACCAATATTTTTATTTTTGGAGACCAAACCAGAGCCCAAAGGGAGTTCAAATTGTCATGTGTCAGATTGGTGGAAACAACAACTCCAAGATAACACTATAATGATCTTGTTCTGTTTCTGCTGGATGAGTATATAGACCATTGTTTCATTTATATAATATAAACTATACAATTCAGGCTTGTTCATGATGAGAACAACTGAATTTAATCAGTATAAAAACGGAACATAATTGGATTATCCCGTTGTTGGACTGCTCTCTCTTAAACAACTAAACATTAAACAATGTCTTGCTTTAATTTATCTCTGGCCCTCTCTCTCTCTCTCTTGCTCAGTAGTCACACTCGCACTGTGACCCTCACTCGGTCACAATGAGAGGCTAAAATGCAGCCCTGCTGTCAAACTCATCTCTCTCTCTCTGGCCCTGACAGCTTGTGACAGTACAGAGGGACACACACACACACACACACACACACACACACACACACACAAAGTCACGCACAGGCTGACATTCTTTGAGTCTCAGTCACTTGCTCACAGAAAATGCCATTGTCAACATCCAGAGAAACGGGCGGGTGTGTTACTGCTACAGCGGGGGTAAAAAGAAAGAGAGGATGTTGAGTGCTGACTTTTTCCAAACGGCTGTCCTTGTACTTCTCAGCTGTCAGTGAAGGAGCGAGGCTGATCTGGTCTGGTGGTGAAGTTTTAAATGGCTAATGGTCTGTTTGAAATGAGTTATTAGAATGTTTGCTTGTAGTTCATGTTTTGGATGATACATAGCAGCATTCTGTGCAAAAAAATTGTAATGTAATCATACATGTTGAACTGATGAAGTGGGTACAACTGTGAGAAAAATTGGGAAAATTTAGACAATCTTAGAGATTAAAGTCCCCCTCTAGTTTGAGAATCACTGTCTGGAATGATGTATGCACAGTTTAACAGCATAACTCTGTTTTCACATTCATTGGTGAAACTGTGAAATTTTCTCTGCGCTCACTGAAAATCTGATTTTGAAGAGCAAGGAAATAAATGAAGGATTATTAATTGATCAAGGATCAGACAAGTCTGGCTAATAGCAGCCACAGACTGCTGTTCTACAATGTGCATTACCTTCCTAGTGCTAAATAGCATCTAAAGTTAGCTACCAGACTGAAACAGAGTGAAAAGAGATTCAAATTGGACTTACATTTTTCAGATGGATGGGACAGCAACTCCAGCATTATATTAATGCATCCGTTTCCTGGTGCATGTCTAAATATGCAACTGTTTCATAAAAAAACATGCTATACAGTATATATATATACAGGAGTCCTATGATGACCTGGTGACTTGTCCAGGGTGTCCTCGCCTTCGCCCGAAGATGCTGAGATAGGCTCCAGCCCCCCCGCGACCCCTAACAGGATAAGCGGTAGAAAATGGATGGATGGATGGATATACAGGAGGTGATTGTTAATGCTATCTGCTATGCTATGTCATTGTCACTGTTAAGAAAGTGCTGCCTAATGCATTTGTTATGATTCACCCTACACTGTATATTGTTGCTGTTGAGTCAAAGTCATTTGCGTCCTCGACATGCTATCTAAGACAGTGGGTGGACATTGTGACTATGTTTTGTGATTTTCTTGTAATGTCTTGGCTCATCCAGTGTGTGTTCAAAGTATCCATTTATTTATGTGTGTGTGTGACACACAGATACACCTGGATCCTTGCATAAACTAAAGCCTCCAAGGCTGTTGCACACCGCCGCTGTCAGAGTTTCCACTGCACTGACCTCACACTGATGATATGCAGACACATGTATATACACTCACACACACACACACAGCATACAGTGTACTGACATTCATGCAAATAAGGACAGATGCACACAAACAGTTCACAAATAAACCTTCATTTACATGTATATAGTGTATTTCTTTTGTGTTGTTTTGTTTGAAGCTGCACTGTCGGATGTGAATGCATGCGTCTGATCGCTTGTGTCTGCATTGATGATGTTTTAACTAACTAGGCATGCTGAATTAGCACAGAGCTTTTTTTTTTATAATCAAAAGAGAGACACACTCACACAGAAAATGGGGCACCACATGCACACGCACACATACATCCTATAAGGAAAGGGTATGACAGGGCAACTGAGCTACAGCGTAATAACCACTGGGAGAACAGCGGATTAGAGATTGTCAGAATGTGAGAGAGGGAGATCAGGGTCGCTACTGCGTTCAGACTGCAGCAAAACCTCTTATACTGATATTTGTTTATTAAGCACAACGTCAAACAGCACTTCCTTACATCACATGTCCCTCTAGTCATTGTAGTTATTGTTCTCATTTGTTTTACAATTATACAAACACAAAAAAAAATCATCAGAAAAATTGACAAGAAAAATCTTTAATATGAAACCCGCATTCTCCAAAAAAAAAAAGTATAGACAAAAAAATAATGAAATAATAATGGATTTGGGGGGGACAATAAATAAAGAATAGGGGGATGAGACTCAAAGGCAAACGTGCAAGAATAAAACGTAACTTTTAAGTTAGCTTTATTGAAAATGGTTAGTTAGGGAATACAGCAGCTAGGATTAATAGCACTGAAGTATTGTCTACATGTAGCACTGCATCGCTGAACATAACCTTCAAGAGTGTTTCGGGTGTAA
>KV751348.1:12228176-12242525 GCA_001698575.1 Mola mola | reverse complement strand
CCAGGGCGGGTAAAGAAAACAGCCTAAAAGTACTATATGTGGAGATGAAAACATTACACTCATATCTGACTGATAGCCATCTTATTTAGGGCCCATGGCCATTAATCTGCCGCTCTTACTGCCTCCGCTCCTCTTGGAAGCTTTATAACCTGACTGCAGGGAATTATAGCTACAAGAGCTTTTCGGTCAGCCAGCTGAAGTGGTGTAATAGATTATGTGACTGTAGAATATTTACCGTGTTGAGAAAATGCACTGGACGTACTGTCAGCTTGAGTTGACCACCTAACCCGGCTGGCAGGCTCTGAGCTAGCGAGCACTGATTTAGGGAGATAAGGCCTGTCTCACTGTCAGGTGGGATGGATGGGGCTGAAGTCTTGATTCTGAAAAAATCCAGGCGACTATTTTCTACCCCACAAAGTCCTTACTTTGTGCTCTTGGGTATTATAATGTTGAAACAGGAAAGGGGCCCCTCCAAACTATTGCGCCAAGTTGAAAATACACTACTGTCTAAAAAAATGTCTGTGTGCTGTATAACATTGAGTTTTCCCTGCATTGGAACCCAGAGTTTCAACCCAAACACTGAGACTCAGTCGCTGAACAAAAGTACAAAAACGGGCACATGTAGGTTTGGCCATTTTGTGAGTATATAAATAAATAAATAAGACATTCTATACTTAGTTGTCAGAGAAAATAACTATTGTCCTGTGCCTCATATATAGCCACTCATGTATTTATTCATTAATGGTAGAAAAACACTATATTAAAGCCTTTTCACACCAAGCCCCGATTTTCATCCAAAAACTTCATTCCGAAATTTGTAAAAACTGATTTAATCAGTTTATGATAATGTATACACACGGTCTTGCGAAGGTAAAAATATTTGGAAAAGCCTCAAATAAAGCAGATTTTCACCCACATGGAAATATGCAGTACATTAGACCAATGAAATCCTTTGTTTCAGCTGATGTTACTACCAGGTCAAAATGGGGAAAAATCTAGTCAACCTGGTGTTGAAATACAAAATTTTGTGTGATAAACGTCAAAACAAGCATCTGAACAATCAAGTCAAGGACAACACGTAGCTTGAGATCACCAAGAACCTGGGCCACGATGAAGATGTAGCTGATGTTCGCAAGAGAATGTTATATGTTGGTATGGAAAGGGCTGTTAAAACAGCCAGCAGCAGCATCAAATCTGTGGTTCAGAGGGAACTTATGAGACCTCGTTCAATCACCTGTAAATTACCTCTTCACATGTGATGGACTATCCCCAACAGCGTCGCACACATCTTCACCCTCATCCGAAAATAGGGCCTGAAGTCATCGTGGTGCTGTTGCCTCCTCAAAATTGAGGAGAATCTTCTTTTCTTCTTCTTTCTCTGGAAGAAAATGAGGATGTTGTTTGCTGTTATGACTCGATTCCCTTTCCTCATTTTTTTCGTCTTGTTTTTTGCAGGACTAAAATAGAAACTGCCACTACGGATAATGTATAGTTGTCATGTAGATAAAAAAATCACGAGCAGATGTTCCGCGCTTCATTTTCACATCACACTGCTGTGAAAGAGCTTTTAGTTCTCATTAATGCCTGATTTATAACTTGATTTTAAATTTGATAAACTCTGCGGAACAGGAGGTTTGCCACTTTCCTAGATAGAATGCCTAACTTGTTTATTCATGATCTTGGGGATATATTTCCGTATGTTTCTTCTGCACTTTTATAGGCTGTTCATTTTTCACACTATCAGGATTTCGAAGTGTAAAATCTACGGAGAGAAAAGGAGCCAAATGACTCATATGACTTTGGCTTATGGCTATTATTGGTCATTTAGTCATAGAAGAATTTAAATAGCGGGGCCTCTGCATAACAAACAATAAAGAAAAGTGTGTGTGTTTTGAGGATGTGATTAAATTCAAACTGTTGCAACACTGCAACCACCTGACACCACGTCCCCCAAAGAAACTAGAGACAAATATAATTCCGGTCAGGTTCCTCTTTCTATGCGGCTTCTCTCCTGTTTTCATGCGAAGGCCAAGTGCAGAGCAGCAAGATGAGGAGAGAATGGTAAAAAAAAAAAAAAAGAAGAGAAATTGGATCTTTGCACTTCTCTACAAACCAAAGGACCGGGGGAAGAAACGGTTGAGCATGCATTTCCTGTTTCACTTCTGTAAATGTTGAATATGTGGTAATGAGCTAATGGCTTACCATAGTTACCATCACTAAGAAATCCGAAACAATAAAAAACCTAATTCTTAAAATACCTTCAGCTCTTCGAGGAAAGCTGTTGGCTTTTTTTTTTTTTTTTTTTTCCCGAAGACTGAAATCAGGGTTAATGAACAACTGGCTTAGGGTCCCAGAGCAAATGCACTCTCTTTAAGTATTTTCAGACCAAGCATGAGAGCATCGTCAAACCCTTTTCAGACCTGTTGAACTGAGCTACCAGGGAAGGAACGTTAATTTCCCCATGGACAACAGCCATTATTCTTTATGACACTTTGCACACCTGTGACCACCATATTGGCAGCTGCTTAAAAAGAAGATCTTTCAAGGTTCAATCCTGGGCACAAATACAGGAAGAAACTAACTTTGTGGGAGAGAAGACTGACAGATGCAAAAGAAGTCTTTCTCTCATTGATTTCTCATTGATTTTCGCTCTCACACACATGTAGGCCAGCAATTATGACTTCAGCTGCCTGTAAGATAATAACAGGAAATTGTGCAGGATGATGTGCAGGAGGACTGAGTACCAAGCTATTGTGTGTGGAGACAAATATGGAGCATGGGCAGAGTCATTTTGGGTGGTGTTCACTGAAATTCTTGAGGAGTTACATATTAACACAAAATGGAGGAGTGCAATATGCCGTATTTGGTGACTCGTCCAGGGTGATCCCACCTTCGCCCGATGATGCTGAGATAGGCTCCAGCCCCCCCCCCCGCAACCCCTAACAGGATAAGCGGTAGAAAATGGATTGATGGATGCATGGATAGCTGTCTTATATTGATACTCATATCTGTTTTGGTCTTCACAATTCACTGCATCATTTCAATGCAAAAAAATATCTTATCATTATCTAATGAAAGAATAAGAGTAGTCATAAAAAAATAACTTAAATATCTTGCTGGAGTACATTGCTGGAGAAATGTGAAGGAAAAAATCTAGCTGGCTTACAGTTTGCGTACAAAGACGTGCTAGCTTGCTTGCATACTTCAACTTTTGTGTGGCGTTGGAATAATCAGGCCAACGGTTTGTGTCCAACTTGGAAAATTTAGATCAATGCTGCTTTGGTACATGACTTCAATATCATGAACATGGCATTTAAAAGTATGTTTTGTTTAGGGATTTAAGCCTTTGATTAATTCTTGTATTGCATATCAATTGTTTGTTCAGTCCTATGTAATGTTGTTTGAAGTTGTAGTTGTTGTCCACATTATTTGTGAGTGTAAACCCTGATAACAAAAGCCAAAATAATATTTTACTAGTTCTATCGAATTAACTGGTACAGCAAAAAGTCCAGGGAAAATATAAAGCTTCAGACATTAATCTGCTTTCAACATATTTAAACCGTACGAAATCCTGTATCAGAACAGGATTATGACAGTATACATACAGTATTCTTTGTGGGAGTCAGTTAATTAACTTAAAGCTCATTATCTCACTGTATTTGCAAGAACAACCTTCTAACTAATGTTCGGAGCAAGTGACTGCAGGGCTGAAACTGGACTTGAGACCTGCTTGAACAAAACTTGCACTTATCCAAAATGTATGTAGTTTGTATGTTTGAAGTTAAGGACTATGTCAGGGGAAACATGTAGTATTGAGAGAAAGAACACAACTGCTACCTACAGTCAAGTCCAGCTCCTCAACTAGTGTCAGTAGCAAAACCAGAAAATGTTTCTGGTTGTTTAGGTGAAGCTTGTTCTTTGTGAGTCACACATGCACATTATTTGTGAGAATAATGTGCATGTTTGAGTCCTGTGACAGGGGGTGGACTGAGGACAAAGCGTGGGGGGCTAAACAAAGCTTCTCATGGAGCCACAACTCCCCCACAGCAAATAACAGGGAGGCCAAACTACAGACCTGCCCATGCAAACACACGCTCACCATATGACAACACTATTGTGGCAGAAGGAGACTGTGTCTGTGTATATTTTTTTGAATTGTCGGTGGCTTGGGATGGGGTGGAGTGGTCATCTGGGTTTCCTCCCAAGAGCGAAACAAACGGAGCAAGGGAGATTCACTTCCCACTCAGGACAGACGGATAATATTGACACATTCTTTCACAATGCGAAGCAGACTGAGCCAAACCCCCCCCATGAGGACCAAAGCTTTGATGAGAGTCTGCTCAGCAAATTGAGTTAATCAGAGACCTAACGAATTTTAATTCACAAGATGTGATTTTGTTGTAATCACATGAGCAAACAATCCAATTCAAAAGTGAATAAAAAGTTGTTCCAGGTTGGTTTAGACCGAAGAAACTTTGATCTCTTGCCTACCAACGCAGATTCTTGTTAGATAGCAGATAGTGACAGTTTTTACAGTTGTATGCTGATTTTCTTCTTCCAAAAACCCAATGATTTTGCTGCTGACGAATTGTATGAATCATTGCTTTGTGTATGTAGAGGAAATAAGATACCAAAAAAAGAAAAAAATAAATAAATACATTTTTGCTACTGAGAACTCCCAAATTGTGACTTTAGTTAACTACTTTCAAAAATAAAATTCCTGAGTAAAAACAGAAGACTTTCGCAGTCTGTTAGACTTTTGGACATTATCGAGCACAAGATACAATCAGCATGTGCTTTGTATTTTGCTTTGAAGTCTTTTATTCATTAACTTATCAAGGATGTGAATCCATTATTCTTGATTTTACTTTGGAACAGTGCAGTACACTTTTTATGTGCCCTGTGTATAAAGAGCTTTACTTACTGAAGCTGCACGGGGGGCAGAAATTGGAGCCAGATTTCAACGCAGAAGAATGAAGATTAATGCAAAAAAGATTTCTACAATGGATGTTGGCATAGGTGGTTATACTGTCAAACATATTGAGCCGGGAAAGATGCACAGTGTTGAAAGATTCTAGATTATTCTGACCCTCATGGACACGGAATGTTCAAATTGTGCAGTGTGATTAGAGACTAGGTAACAGAACTGCCATAACTGTCTTAGTTTTCTAATCCCCTCCTCCTTCTTCAGTTTCTTTCCTTCTCAAATGTCTGATTGAAGACAGGTCCAGTCTTATGCCAAACTTCTTTAGCTGGTGTTGTGTGCCTATAGTCTTGGAGATGGCGCTACAGCAACTTTTTTTTTTTTTTTTTTTTTTTTTTACAGTTTGAAAATTCACAACAAATCAAGTGTACGTACAACAACTTTCCAACTTTTGCCAAAACAAAAATCCAAATTGACCATAAGTTGTCCTACGCTTTCCCCTGGCTGGAGCTATGAAGTCCGCCCCTAAGAACTCCTTAAGTCTATCCTTAAATCTACCTCTACTTCTACAGTTTTTGCTCAATTGAAGCAATGCTACACAGCACCTTTGGATTAATTTTTGAAATATTAAAAAAGTGAGCCTGCATTGGTCCACAGGTCCATTTCTAAAACATGCAGGTTCTGGGTGTGCGCAACACCAGGACAGAAATTAAACTGAATTAGAAACACTGAATAACTTTGAAATGATTACGGTCTGGGTCATTCTGCTGTTTATATATGGACCAAGAAATGAAATCAATTGCCCTTTTTAGGATCACTAAAGTTGTGTGGATTTTAAATCCGTCCAGCTACAAGCACCTCTCTGTGTATAGCTTAACATGATCACAATGAGATCATTATGGTTCAGAGAGTTGTGCTCTTCAGCTGTATTCCCATTTGTCCTCTTTTTCCTCATCTTCCTCTTCAGCAGGTTTAAACAGAATTGGTCTCAATTTTAAAAAGTATCTACACTCTGATCCAGATTGGACGAAGGGGATTGAGAATAGTAAGCTTGATTGTTATTTATCTTACTATTAATGTAAATAGACTGTATACAAAGAGAAAATCTTAAGTGTTTATTGACTATACAATAATTTCAAACTGAAACCAGACTAAAGGTCAACATGCCCAGGATACAATATGCTTCTGTAATCTGCCTTCACTATGCTATTACGCCAAACATTCACTTGAATATGATTGCCAACTCGATTAGTCAACCCAGAATTTCTCAAACTGTCACTTGAGAAAATTTACATGAAAGAGGAAGAGTTTGTGGCCTGTGACCAATCACAGACAAGAATGCCGACAACGGAGTGACAAAAAAATCTAAATCAAGCACATAATCCAGGCTGAAAGTAACACAGCTGGAGCTGCCAAATGCAGGAAGCACAGCTGGTCAAAAACAGAATCACAGAGTGTGTGAATGTTCAAATTACTAAGCTTATGATATCCCTGCCCTATCCTCAGTGCACACATTGATCTAGATTTTATTCATTTGTGTAAGTAGGATTTCTGACATAAAGTAATTAGGACCTTGGTTGTACTCTAATGTTGTGTGTTCTACAGTTTTAGCCCTTGTGCGTTTAGCTTCAACATGACAGTTTCAAACAGATGTAGGATTAAATAAAAATAACTACAGTCTTAAAAACCTGAGTCAAAGCAACACTTTAATATCTTGCACTAGTGAGTGCATCAAGTTAATCATTAGTTCTTCAGTGTCTCTGTTAGGATGATATTCATTTCAAAAAGCGCAATGAAGTTTTGAAGTTTTTCAGAGAAGGCATGTAATTGAAGAAGAAGGGAGCGGGTCATCCTCCACCCTCACGTGTGAGCCCGGGGATCGACTGTAATGATTTTTAGATCATTGTGGTCTGCAGACAATCCTTTTATATGCGATTGTCTCTTATCCGGAGCAGGTTAGCTGTGCAGCATCAGTTGCCATGGCAATATAGCCTGGTAAGACGTGAACAAGCTTTATAACCCCCAAAAACCCAGAGTTAACCCCGAAGTGACCTCTCTAACCACAAATCTTCCTTCGAAGTACAGGCCTGTAGATCTTCATCCTCTCTGGTCCTTGTTTTAACTTGTTTTCTTTATCTCCCCGTCCTTCAATCTTTTTTTGTCCTCCTGCTCAAACTACTGGTCAAACCTATGTTGAATTTGCGGGAAAGTGTGAGATATAAGATAGAAATGTGAATAGGAGACACAGAACAAGTTATGTGGTTTTTTGTTGTTTTTTTTGAAAGTACACATTCAGCTGAAGTCAGCATGAGTCACTCCCCCCTCAGGTGAAGGCCAAGACGTCTCACACACACATAAACATAAACACTCAGTGGTGAATGAGGAAGGTGTGTGTGTGTGTGTGTGTGTGTGTGTGTGTGTGTGGTTGTATCCTGTCTGCCTGTATGTAGGCGCCTGCTGTAACCGTACCCTAACCACTGTGACATCTCCAATAAGTGTGTGTGCGTCTCGTCAGGTGGGCTTTAAACGTGGGCGGGCCAGCCGCACTGTTTACCCATGACGCCATGGTGTGACCTCGGAAATTGCCGGTGACCATGATTGGCTGCCAGCTACCAGCTCATTAGGCCGTTCGCGTAAGGATACAGAGCCAGAAGACACATTCTCCATTTGTTTCACAACACACAGACACAGTTACACACTGTCGTCAGAGCGGCAGCGCAGGTATGGCAGGCAGCCACGAGCACATGCCGACTTCTGCGCGAACACACACACACACACAAATCTTGACTCATGAGTAGCACAGTCTGTCTGACCTCGGCGACACGGCTGAACTTTGGCTCACCCTCAGTGGTTCATTTGACCACACGGCCTCACACTTGGATGGCTGTTGGCTGATGGACAAAAGGGAAGGGGTCATGACTGACAGGAGGAGAAGAGAAGAATTCAAGAACAAAAACTGGAAGAAGACAGACAGAAAAGAAAGATAAGCAAAGAATAGGAGAGAACAGACTAAATAATTACAAGGATAAGTGAGAGGAAAAGAGAAGACGAAAGATAAGAACTACTGAAACATTAAAAAAAACTTTGAGCAACTAAAAAAACTGACTTGGTTTTATCTTGATGGCAACACATTCTTCATACAGTCTGGGGAGTATCTGAAAGTCATTCGTTAGCAAAAGCAGAATTGTCTCAATTCACATCAGAGCATCTCAGCACAAGAGAGTGAAACAGCAGCCAATCAACTGCCTGTTTTACACAGATCATACAATACTGCAGCACCCAAGATTTCTCTACGCTGCCTAGCGAGCTGCCATTTTGCGAAAGCGTGTGTTGTGTTAACACATCTTCGTCGGTATAAAATCATACCAGTACTCAAGTTTACCCACAAAAATTATGTCAGACAGGACATGGACCAAACTAAAAACTCCATGTAGACCTCAAATGAGTTTTTCCTGAAGATAGTTTCTGTCATTTTAGGTCATTTTTATCATGCTAATACAATGGAGCCCTAGGTTTATATTCTATTGTACACACAAAAACCACTTTGTACTCAATTTCCGTCAATGTTCTCATGGATGTACAATATATAAACAGTCTACAAGAGAGTAGAGAGACAACAAAATCATTAAACACTCATTGAACTACCAAACTACCAAACCTGCCACCTTAGTAATATGCTAAAATATACGATGTTGTTACATGGGCCACAATAATGGATATAGAGAAACCTGCAACAAAAATCAACGTTGTGGCCAAAGGATCACCTTATTTGGAAACAACATCATCACACAGATAAAATACATCAACGACGTAGCAACAACAATATGCAACCGTAAGAACAAACAAGCTGCTACAAACAAACAATCAAAATAAAATGAAATTGTATAACCATATACGATTATAGAACCATTTGAAGTTTACTCGCAGAACAGCCTCGGCATCAATTCCAGTATCACTGACATGTAGTTAGTTGACTCAGCTTCTACTGTAACATTAATGCTACTAGGAGCATTAATGTTGACAGACTCAATGTGCCTGCTGCACTCGGCACAGGATGACATGCTTTCTATTTTCATATTTCTAAATTAATTGTTTTTGTTTGCTCATGTCCAAGTTTCTCTGTACAAAAAACAACAACAACAACAACAACAACAAAAAAGCCAAAGCGGTTTGTACTGATCTATTTTTAGGTTTTGATTTTCTGATCAGTTTAATTCTAATTTGATGTGTTGTCGGGAATTCGATGCTATGGCTCCACAGTCCTCTCTCTACTGTACGGACTCTCACCAAATAACGTAAGCACTGGTGCTCTAGGATATTTTGTCTTCATTTTAGTACATTTGGAGGAAGTAGAGACACGTTGTCCATTTTAATTTATGTCAACATGTTCTATCAACAATGGTTTTAAAAGTGTTCCCAAGAACACGTTGTGATATCCTTTATACAATTATGTGTTTCACAAATGGGTGAACTGCCTGTCATGCTTGCTTATAAAGTAAAATTTTCAGGGATAACCCTTTAATACTAAATCAGTCTTTTTATACCTGTCTTAATTTGTTAAAAAAAAAAGGTTGCTGACATCTATTTCCTAAATTCAATTGATGAGATAGAACATAAAATATAATGTCTTTGTACTTTTTACAGCTGAGCATATGCTAGGGATCTGCATGTGCTGCTCAATGCCAAGCAACACACATGCAGTTATTTCTTCTGCCTCTTTAAAATTACTTTCTAGTCTTTATCTTAGACTGCACAAACAAGATATTTAGTGGTGCCATTTGCAGACTCATACTGCCTCTGGCATGACTTGTGATACTATAAAAATAGTTCTAGTTCAATTGCAGCATGATAAGGTCTTACCAAATATTTGAGTTTTTCAGGAGATGACATGGACTTTATGGTCTGTCTTCATTGCAAATTTACCATGCAGTCAGCCTAAAACGGGGCCAGTTGGTGTGTTTATGTACCTCAAGGCCTGGTAAAGTACACACTGAGTCATCATTCTTAAAGAGGAGGATTTGCAGACCGAATTAGTTTTGCAGGGGAAGTCCCGTTATACACTGGGATGACATTAAATCTGACTCTCTTCCTTAAATTATCTGATGTGAATTTCATTCCGTTGCATTTCTTTGGTAGCTTGAGTCCCTCATTACCCAATTTTTCTTTCTGCTCTATTTCTGTTTCCCTTCACTTTGATGTTTGCAGCTCACTAAAATCTCTAACTGAGCCTTTACCCCCTCACTCTTCCTCTCCCTGTGTGCCGTTCATCTTCTGTCCATTCCTGGACTGACACCCCCGCCTCCTCCCCCGTCTCTCTTTCACCATGCGATACTTCTCTGTTGATGTGTCCCTTGGCGAGTCCCTATAGCAACCAGACATTTCTGCTGACCCCTTGCCTCGCTTTGCGTGACAGACCTGCAGGACGTTCTGTTACAGGGCAGCCTGCTGCATGAGGGCAAGGCTAAACATACATACACCCACACTCGTTGCACAGAAACTGATGTCCACTCTGACATGCGCACACATTTTGAAAGTAGACAACTGTAGAAAAAACTATATATTCAATGAATATTTTTTATTAAAAAATAACATTCATTACAGTAACAGTTGTACAACCAATAATTATAATCTGAGACATGTCTGCAACAATAATTACACTTGAGAACTGGAAGGCTTAACACCCCCTTGTCTTTAAATAAGTTAAGAAATAGTTTTTCTTGCACCACACCCCCCCTCATGGAAATCATTTTTTTTCTAAAAGCATTTATACATACAGTGTTGGCTATAACTGGCTCACAGCGACCTCTAACAGCAAAATCTTTAAGACTTGCTGTAATGTGGATATTCATAGCTTGTTATCTAGGCAGGCATTTGGTTTTTATTCCACTTTTGCATTCCTGGCAGTAGTACAAAACGAGCAGGTTATCAATATTTTCCAGTACATTAAGCTACAGTACACAGTAGAGCACTTCTCTAGTCAATGCAGTATGATCAGTGTATGGCTACTCCAGTGTTAGATAAAGTTAAATTCAGACATTGTAGGATAACAGTAATGTTTGGCATTCAGCTGCTCCCTCCAGTTTCCAGTTTTCGTCCTAGTGTAGAAACCCCGTTCTCCACGTCACCACATTTAGCCCCCAAATACGACTTTATAATCCAAGTCTTTGTTTTCCACTTTTAGGACTAATTGGTACTTGGGCTCGAAGTCAGAAGTGTTTAAAAAGCCACACACAGGCTGCCAGCTACAAGGGAAGAGCACCAGACTTGCTCTAGGAATCTGACAGGCTTCCATTGACCAATGGTAATGGGATTTGTGGTTCATACAAATGAGATCCAGTGTTTAGTGTGACACATATCCTCCCATCCAAGGTGTCCATAAGATTGCACTTTTGTTACATCCATGAATCTGGACACTACGCGGCAGCTCTGGAGCAAGAAAGGTGACTTTTTCTGTTCAAAGTTCAATGTCCGTCACTCCTGCTGATTCATCAGTGTCATCCTACTTTCTTGTCTCTCTGTATTCCTTTGGTGCAACGTGCATTGCCAAAAGCTTTGGGTTACTTTTGCCTTTTACCTGTTGGGAAATAGGAAATCATATGATAAATTTGTTAATTTGATTGGTGTTTACAGAGGAAAAGAAATACTACTTATGACCTTTGTAACATATGCTTTCATCACTCAATTTACCTTATTGGCAATAACGTCTAATTTAAAAGCTTAAACAGAATGATTTCACTAGAAATAATACATACTGTCTTATTATTTTCATCTTATTTTCTTATTTCCTTCAGAAGTAAGGAAAAAAGAAATAAGAAATCCTGCAAGAAAAATAATCTGAGGTAAATATTTGCAAATTCCCACAAAACGGCATTCAGCCTCAGAGTTTGTCCATAAGACCAAACGTATGTGATATGCTGTTTACTGTGTCTTTAGTATTCATGAAAACAGTAAAATTATTCAGAGGTTTGAGAAGTTTTCTCATGTTCTCCTACAATTTCACAGTTCTGGTTGTTCCATAGCACAATATCCCTTAGACTGGTATGTATTCAGCAATCAGCACGGCTTTTCCATTCTTCCCTCCCATCACCCCCGCATGCTGCCTCAGGTTAGGTTATTGTCACCCCTCTCTCCATCTCTCAGGCTCTCTCACCTGCAGCTCTACATGATCATGGCTCTGATGGCTGCTTTGCTGATGCGTTTGCGATGTTTCCTCCTGCGACGAGGCGAGGCTGGTCGGAACGGGTTCCGACGGGCTGAGGGCCGGGCGGGAGCCACAGTGGAGAGCGCTGAAGGAAATCAGAGGAAAAAAGCACTGTGAATACTAATGTTCAAACCAAACAGCAAAGTTTGAGCTGTATTTAGCTTGTAACATAACATATTAATGTGCAGAGAAATCTGATAAATGATGACAAAGATGTCACGTGTGACAAATAAGCAAAGATGAGATAAGTCTTCCCCCCCAAAAAAAATATACTAGAAAAAGAATGGCACCCTGTTATCAAAAACGAAAGATGCTGGTGTGCCTTTGAGACTTTGTCTATCACCCTGTGACTAAATCAGGAAAAAAAATAATGCTTTTTGGTTATTTTGGAATGTATGGAAACCATAGTCTACGCAAACAAGCAGGAAACAAGACAGATAGAAAAAGGCATGAACAGAAAAAGACGGAGTAAATGAATTGGCCAAATAACAGGAACAAGGAGTGAATAAACACACAAGGTGTGTGGCTCCTGCAGGAAATCTAACTGCTCGCTGAAGGGCTGATAACCTTGAAGTCTGCGAGAACAGCATGTCACTGCCTGAGCGTTGATGTCAACTGTGAGGCAGTGGGAAACCCAGCTCTGAGGCTGCGGAGCTCTCAAGGGGTAGAGAAGGAATAGCAGGACACATGTGGCCATGTAGTTCAGTCATATGTGTACAGCGAGATGCTTCCTGCTGCTCCCATTGATTCTCCCATGCATCACAAGCTGAATTTACAAGTCACGCTCCCATGCAGAGATACACACCTGGAAACTGGAGTGCAGAATTGGTGATTATTGTTCACCTCTGTCTTGCATTTGATTTGATATAATGTATATACATGTCATAAACTGCATATCATCTATCCAGTGCTGCAATATTAATAATTTCTCAAGGCACTTGTCTAGAATAGGAGTATAAAGATCTAAGGAAAGTGCAGCTCAGGAGGTGGTTGGGTGGTTCAAACACAGGATTTTCTTGAGGTAAACAAGAGTTTCAGACCTATGTGACCAAACACTGCTTCATTTTGAAGATGTGCATATATGTTAGTTCCATATGTCAATTTCCCTTTTCCAACCTAAAGTTTCAGCTTTTCTTTTGCCTCAACAAAAAAATCTTTGTGCCTACACCTGACCAAGTACTTTTGGCCAAACCAGTCAAACTCATCTCAAAACATTAACAGCACAAATGTCAGTAAATGTGGTATTTTTGTCAGGAAGCTTTATTTTACAAGTCTAAATGGGCTTATGTATTGCTAACTTGTACCAGCAAAATTGAGCACAGAGGGGCAGGTAGAGCGAGGAAGCTTAGAGCCAAGCCAAGCTGCAAACATGGTGCTTCTGCAGCTCTGAAGAGAGCTCTCTTAAATTTGACAAGATAACCAGAATGATGTCATTGTTATATCATCAGGATAATCTGCAAATGGGTTTGAGATGTCATGTCTGTTATAGAAAACCTGCGTCACTCTCTTGGTAGGCAGATGTGGTTTACAAGTCAGGGAGGGCCTAATGAAAGTCACCGTACAGACACTGAGTCACTTATACTGAGTTTGGGGAATCTTCTGTCAGTGCAGTGCTAAATCACAGGGTTGCTGCTCTCACAACTTAATATTTTGGACGAAATGCTCAAATATATCTGATAGTGAGAAAAAGCAACCATTGACTTTTAAAACTATCTTTCATTAACACTCACAGACATTTTCTCACAGCTGAACAATACCTGTTTTGAAAGTGGTCGGTCTTGGTCTTTGCTGGGGATGATGTGGATGAAGATGACTCTCTCGATCCAGCTCCCTCTGTACCGTCTCCAGAATTTTCTCTCTCTTCTCCTTCTCAGTTAAATGAGCATCCTCACTGGTCACTTTTGAGTCTTTACCCTTACCCTGACTGGCCAACTCTGCACCAGCAGTGTCCCCGCTATTGGACGGCCCACTTTCGTCCCTCTCATTCCCTTCTTTTTGACTGGCGGTTTCAGTCTCAGTCAGTCTATGATTTGTGACCTCCGTATTTTTTTGGCTGGTCACTGAGTCTTTCTGATAGGTGGTCATAGGAGGAGTGGACTTTTGTTCAAACAGGGGACTCTGCGTTGGGCTGGCAGAAAAAGAGGCGCTGTCTGACTGAAGAGCGTTGAGTCGATATTGTGTCCTCAGCTGTTGGTCCTCCGTTGTTACCTGCTTGTTCTGCTGT
>KV751348.1:12201941-12227952 GCA_001698575.1 Mola mola | reverse complement strand
TAATAACACTTGCTGCCTCTGCATGTGATCTGGATGATGCACTTCACCGCTGCTCTTTGCTACATGTGTGCCGGTCTCCTCCCTGCTCCCATCGTACCCGCTGCCATGTCCAACCGGCTTGGTACTTCCCATGATGCTATGCTCCGCCTTTACTTCAGATGACCAGCTGCTGACCGGCCCGAGCACCCTAGAGACTGACTGGTGCACGCCCGGCTGCGCCTGATGCATCCCGGTCTGTGTCCAGTGGACAAGCTGGGAGTAACTGCCCTGGTGCGACTGCCTTGCCACTGGCACACGGTCATCAGGGGGGATGTGCTGCTGGTTGTGCTTCCGGTCGTCCTGGCGATGTAGGTCGGCCTTGGAAGTGAGAGTCTTTTGTGAAGAGGGGTGGACAGGCCGTGGGAGGGCCTGAGGAAGGTG
Organism: Mola mola; assembly: GCA_001698575.1. Lineage (NCBI taxonomy): Eukaryota > Metazoa > Chordata > Actinopteri > Tetraodontiformes > Molidae > Mola > Mola mola. The sequence continues at coordinate 12,227,532 of KV751348.1, read as the reverse complement.
GGAAGACTGGGGAGGCTGTACCAGCTGTGGTGAAGCTGCTATGGGGTTTCTCTGAACGGAAGAGTGAGGAATGGAAAGAGATGAGGAGGAAGAGGAGGAAGATGTGGGAGGTTGACACCTACAGCTGACGTGATCTTCCACTGAGATGATGGCTTTGTCATACTGGGGTTTCCTGTTAATGTACTGGATCTTTATCACCTACAAAAGATGCAAAAAGAACAACAACATCAGCAAACAGACACATGATGTGTTTAACATTTTTTTGAATTAGGGTCCAGATATAATGGAAAATCCAACGGAAACATGGAAAACTAACTCCCCATAAATAAATCTGTTTTAATTCATGTCAACATGTTGTCTATGTATGTGGAATGAAGCATGTTGCAATAAGTCACTTGCTATGAAATTTTAAGGCTGCATGCTGACACCTAAGGCATATGATTCTGAAGAAATGAATGCTCAGTTACTTGTTCTTCAAGTTATATCAACATGTGGTGTCTTTTTAATCACTGCTGGAAGGGACAGTGTTATTGTCTGATTCTAATAAAGCCTTCCGCCTTCCACATGAATGAAAACAGCGCTTTTTACGTGTAGGCCAAGTTATTTTCTGCAGTTTACATGGCTCATGTTCCTAAAAATGCATTACTTGTAGGTGCTCTCACATCCTGGGTTCAAAATACTTAAGAAACAGACACCTAAATGGGGCGGCGCAGTGGTGCAGTGGGTTCGATTCTCAGGTCAGGGCCTTTCTGTACGGAGTATGCATGTTCTCCCTGTGTCTAAATTGACAACTTGTCCAGGGCATACCCCGCCTTCACCCAATGAATCACACTGGGATAAGCTCCAGCGCCCCCCCATTTTCTTGTTCTCTGGCACTATCATCCACTCAGCAGCTCAGTAGTTTGTTCCCCCTGGCAAAACTGCCTGCTCCAACACTTCAACTCTTGGAACTTTCTTGGAAGATTTTCCTTTTCTCCAGACTAGCTGAGTTGTTTTCATGCACCTGTCTAGCCTCATGCTTTTCAGTTGCTATGGGAGGAAGCTTCACAGTGTGTAGCAACTAAATATAAACTGTTACTGCCAGTAAGAATTTGGCAGAAACAAAAATCTGTCATTGTGATAGTCAGAACTTTCCAAAGAAAACTTTTATGAATCATGAAATCATGTTGTCATTGGAGCTGTATGAGCTGTATACCTGCAGGTATCTGCTAGACCTGACAGTGGGGACACACTGAAGCTGTCTGGTGTTGCAGCAGCCCGAACATCGCTGCACCTCCACGCAGGGGGGCCATAACATGAAGTTGGCATTGCGGCGGTCCAGCATAGACCTCGTCACCTCCATCACCTCCGTGCGAACTTTACATGCCGCCTGCTGGGCTGGCTGTGCCTCCACTGGTAAGGGAGGAAAGGGGAAGAGAAATGAATAAGTGGGGGATTTTTGGCAGAAATGGCATAAGAAGTGTCGAGTTGGAGAGAGAGATGGCAGATAGATGTGGAAACCTACCAAGACTTCTAGTGTATCGGCCATGGGTTTGGTCTGTGAGAGTATCATGCTCATCTTCTTCTTCTGCAGAAAAATATGAGGGGGGTTTGAAGGGTGGAAGATTGAAAGAATGAAAGAGAGTTTAGTAAGTCAACTTATGTATTCCAACTTTTTATCAGAAAACTTGGCAACACTGAGCCAGCACTTTAACACATACTGAAAAAATCTGTAAAGCACATGAGGCTGTTGGGGCAGTTTTTAACAACGAACATTGTCCACTGCACACAGGAAGTCATTTTTTCTCCACCCGCTAAAACAATTAGGCTATTTTCTGCTGCAATTTGTCCTTACGCTGTCAAGAATACTGTGAAGGAGAGATATGACTTGTTAAATATAGCTCTGTGTGAGTGTGTTCGCACTCTCACGTATGTCGTCATTTCATACTGTGGCCCCTCAGTCCTAATTTTATCACTGGTATAGATTGCTTTTGGTCACGGTGTGTGTGTGAACGTGCATATGTGCAACACACGGATGCACAAGGTGCCTGGTGCAGAAAAAGACCAGTTTCTTACTGTGTCTAAACGTATTGACTTTTTTCTTCTTTCATGAATGACCATGTGACCCATTTAATTTTGTGACAGTCAATCAGCCAACAATCAGCACAGCTTCTCCTGATTCTGATGGAACTGCAACTTACAGTAAAATCTTATCATTTAGCGTGTGCTCAGAGTTGAAATGGTCTTGCTTTAATTTGCCACGATGAAACAAAAAAGTAAGAAATTAAAGTTTAAAGTGGAACCTGATGTTTCCAGGAACTACCACTGTTGGTGCTGTTGTGAAAACTCTGAGACCTGCCACCTGCAGAAATTCTCAGATGACACTGCTGTTGTGGGGTGTATCAGAGGGGGAGAGGAGATTGAGTACAGAGGACTTGTGGATCACTTTGTGGAATGGTGTGGGGCAAACCACCTTATGCTTAATGTGACCAAAACGAGGAAGATGGTGGTGGACTTCAGGAGGAACAGTACATTCTTGAAGAAAATCACTATTCAGGGTGAGGAGGTGCAGGTGGTGGATGACTACAAGTATCTTGGAGTTTAGCTGGACAATAAACTGGACTGGAATTACAAAACCGAGACTGTATACAGAAAAGGACAAAGCATACTCTACTTTTTGAGGAAGCTTAAGTCCTTTAATGTATGCAACAAGATGCTGCACATGTTCAACCAGTCTGTGGTGGCAAGTGCATTTGTCTTTGCGGCCGTTGGCTGGGGCAGCATTATCAGAGGCAGGGACACTAAGAAGCTAAACAAGCTTAGTAGTAACAAGGACCGCTATAGGAACTCTTTTCTCCCCTCTGCAATATCTCTGTTCAATGATTCCCTCCTTGGCAGGGAGAGGAAACTTACTTTCTCCTGTTGAGGCAAGAACACAAGTCTTGCACATTATCTAGCACTTATTTTGCACTATGTCTATTTGCACATCTGGAGAGTCTTATCTCTTTATACACTTTTTATGCTATTTATTTTATTTTTATACATAGTAGCACAGTAGGATTCTTGCACATGTATATGTATATTTTCTTCACAGGATTTTTTTTTTGACGATATGTGTGTATGTGTATGTGTATGTGTCATCTTGTGTGAAGTGTATCTGTTGTGATTAATGTCTAAACGTTTTAATTGCTGCTGTAACACTGCAATTTCCCCTTGGGAATGAATAAAGTACTCTATCTATCTATCTATCTAAAACAACCTGGCTCAAATTTCGTTTTCCTCACAGTAGTATGTGCCAACAACGCTGGACAAAAAATGGTTTTAGCAGATTTGGTAACATGATCAAAATAAATCGCTGTAACTGAGATTGGTCTTCTTTGTTTAAAAATCCATATACGAGCTACTTCTTCACCTTAGGATATGAAACGTTACAACTCAGGACAAAAGTGCGTATTTTCATTCACTTTGTCTATAATGGAGACTGAAAGTGAACCAACCTAAACACTATTCTACTACACGGATTGTACAAACATTTACATGTAACTTCCATCCATCTTCTACCGCTTATCATGTGAGGGGTCGCGGGGGGGCTGGAGCCTATCTCAGCATCTTTAGGCGAGTCGCCAGTTCATCACAGGGCTGACTTATAGAGACAAACAACCATCCACAGTCACATTCACACCTACGGGCAATTTAAAGTGACCGATTAATCTAACCCCCAGTTTGCATGTTTTTGGACTGTGAGAGGAAGCCTGAGTACCCGGAGAGAACCCATGAAGGCACAGGGAGAACATGCAAACTCCACACAGAAACACCCTGACCCGGAATCAAACCCACGACCTTCTTGCTGTGAGGCGACAGCGCTAACCACTGCACCACTGTGCCGCTTTCATGTAACATGTTAAAGCAAAAAATTATGTCTACTGCTTCTTTAAATAGAAAAAGTACACACCATAGAAGGTGAAAACACAGGAGGTAAAGTAACAGGAGTGCACAGCCTTGCTAGCAGCTCTGTGAAGTCGCATGTTTTCCTAACATGCGCGTGTGTGTGTTGCATCTGAGGATGGAGGAGCATTTGTCCCTAATTTCATGCCTAAAAACATACACTTTGAGTCACTTCCTTATGCCCCGTTTCTGAGCATCGTTCCCTGTTGGTTCCTCACTGTGGTTGCTGTTATGTCACTGTGTTATTTATGCACTATGGAATGATCAAAGGACCGTCTATTAATATATGTATGTGTGACTTGGTTCCTCAGAATGATATGTTTAATAAACACACACACACACACATCCGTATTTCAAAATCTGGAGAAGAATTCGGTTCACAGCAGGAGAACAATGCAGTGACCTTCTAATGGAAGTTTTTTCTCTTTGTCTCAGTTTGTTCAACACTCCACCAAGGTCGCTGCCTCTCTTCTCTCTCTTCTCTCTCTCTCTCCCTCCCCCCCTCCCCCCCACCATCAAGCTGCTCCATCACTCCTGCTGCTGTCTCGGGTAAATATTGCCTTAACATGGTGCTGATTCTCTCACTCGCTGCATTCCTCTCTCTTCAGGCCTCTGTAGACATACCCACACACTTACCTCCTCCATGTCTGTGTTATTAGTGTGTGTGTGTGTGTGTGTGTGTGTGTGGGGTTATTGTTACCTGTTGCATTGGTTTCCTGCTGCAGCAGCAGCTTCAGGTCGTCCACTGAGGAGATAGGAGAGTTCCTCACCAGGTCGACCAGCGACAGAGGGAGGGGATCGCCCTGAAGAGACAGAAAGACGACGTTTAACTTGGGAAGAAATTAAATAATGTAGGCCAATAAAGTTTCAGGGATATTTCAACTACAGTGGAGGGGTTGAACCATTTATATCTGCGTTTCTAGAAAGGTTATATCATGGCAGACCAGCAACATCTAAACATGTAAAATGCTCCAAATTTCCCCACTGAATCTTGAGGACAAGCTGCACTGAATCCTTTCTACATAATGGATAATGGAAACCAACCACAAACTCTACAGTTTCTTTTTTCTCGTCAATAGCCTGGATTTGCATATAGTTCATGGAAAAAGTTACATCTATTTTTCAAATACTTTTCTGCATAAATATTTTAAAACCAGGAGTCACCAAACTTGAAAGCAGTGAAATGCAATTATTGTTGTCTATAACTTCTATTTTTAAACCTAAAGGGTTGATGTGGAGTACACATTTTTAGTTGAGTCTTATTAGGTGAAGTTCAGGTTCAGTCTGGGTTGTCTGAATCTACTGTGAGCTTGACTCTGACAGCAGAAAATGACAGTTGATACTAGGAATGGATCTGTTGTGGCGTAAAAAATATATTTATTGAAAAAAAAAAAATAGACACAATATAAAGCAGGTCAACATTGTCAACTAATTTTATTAATTGTTTCACGAAGTGCAGAAGAAAAGCAGAAAAAAATGAAAACATCTCCTAGTAGTGAAATAAGCAAAAAGATATTTTTACAAACCATTAAAAAGCCTTTAAGTTCAACCAGTTGTTTTTTTTGTTGTTGTTGTTTTTTACTTGTTACCATTTGGAAAAATCAATCAAGAAAGTGAGAGGGAGCGAGAGAAAGACACATAATCTCATTCTTGTGTCTTCAGTCAACACTTGCTCCAGTTTCACTTCCTCCTGCAGAGGAAATGATGGTTGTGATTGTTGTTTGTTGTTCCCATTGTCACTCTTCTCTGTCTGTTTACCCACAAACACCGCTGTTGCTCCCGCTCTAACACAGGAAATTAGCCTGCCACTCTCTCTCTCTCCCACTCTCTCTCTCTCTCTCTCCCTCTCCCTCTCTCTCAATGCAGCTCCAGTTCATCTTAACCTGTCTTGGTACCAGACATCAAACAATGATCAATATTTCATGGCAAAACCTAAACCTTGTCCAAATTGTTTCACAGAGTTGCACAGGCTTAAATATGCTTTGTATTATTTGTCCAAGGAGCTCAAACCGAACTGTGAGAAATAACTACTCACCAGCGTTCACTCACTAACAATAAAAAAAAAAGAGAGGGGTGCGATTTTTAATGAACTTTTTAATGCATTTCGCAAGATGAGTGTGCTTCATTTAACGAAGGACTCTGTTGCTCTGTCGAGATCAAAGGAAGGCCACTCGGCGTTCTCCCTCACCTTTTGCTTTGGTTGGCTGTAAGTTGATACTATCTCACTGGGAAACTCATTTGCTACACTCACATGTCAGAGAGATGCCAAAAGAAATTAAGGAGTGTTATGAATGTGAGAGGAACATATTTTGGAACTCTGAGATGCCCGCAGTGAAAAATAAAAAGTGTTTTCTCACTGCAACCAGGCTACAAAGTGTATGACCATGTATATAATATGTTTACAGTATCTTACAAGTAAACATCTGGTCCCTCTAATGATTTTTGGAAGCATTCACACTCCAGATGAGGATGAAACCGGTGCTATGCCAGCTATGCAGAAACTTTCTACGCTTAAATGCAGAATCGTTTTTTTCTACAGTTTATTATTGTGATATTGTAATACTGGTATGTCAGATATACTGTAATAAGACAAACTGAAATATTGCACTCCATTAGCAACATGACTATATATTAAAATGGTCGGGAGCATCAACAGTCGGCACGTTTTCTGCATTCGTTAAACTGCTAACTTTATACTTAATTTTTTGGTTTTTGATACCCAGTTTCTTTTATTTTGAATCAGTATTCATCCCTCTAAAATCCTCCTTTTATATAAGCAAGACATCTGTCTGGCTGTCTGTCTGTCAGCCGCACAGCGCCAAAACGTGGCAGGTGCATTGCTTATGACCCGAGGTGCATCCTGTGCTTTTGGTGCAGTTTGGACGTGTGTGGAATTCAATATTCATAAAAATCTTGCCCATTTTATGTCAATTGCTTCTTCTTCTGCCCTGAGCCAACACATGGACAGTGCAACTCCGCCTTTTGCTACCTACATTGTGTTCAAAGATGGGGTTGGGTCTGTTAGAGTGATTAAAACACGTTTCAAGTCTCTGTTCTTTGATGTCTTCAATGCAACATAATAGACATTCAAGACATCAGAAGCCCAGATGCACATCCTCAGGAGCTCCACAAAAACCTTGATCAAAGGAAAATTGTATGACAGCTTTTTTCAATATCATTACTTCTACCAAGGTAGACGGTTCTGTTTTATTGCAGACATTTATATATTCATTTCTTTGTTTGTGAACAGTATTTAGTTTTTTTTTTTCCAGACTTCTTACAGGATAGGGGATTTTTTTGTAGATTCTGTCTTCTATGGAGATTTACAGTATGCATAATACAAGACTACACCATAAACAGAGGGGACCTGGACTCAAACATTCGCCCCCAAGTTCACCTCTCGAACAGGCAATGTGCTATTGAACAGAAAATCTATAATGTTAACACAAGCAAAAAAGTAACACTTTTATCCTACCCTACCTTCTTTCACCCAACATTCAAACTTACTACTTTCGACTGCAGACACTTAGGCCTGCAAAGGTAAGACAAATGTAGCTCCTGTTTATTCGGCGTAGGTCGTACTACAGGTTAACTTTGCTTGAACACTTTGCATCTCTTCATCAGACCACAAGTTTGAATGTTTGGTTTACATGCTTCATATACAGAGTATTGTGACTAACTAACTCAGTTTGTTTCCATTCCATCCATGCACTGTTTCCAAAAAGACTGGAGCAAAAGAGAGAGTGTGCATGCAAAAGTCAACCCCTGGTTGTACACAGGCAGGATGTAAAGGACTAAAATGGGAAAATATTGGTATTTCTTAAGGCATCATTGCAATTTTGTTAATGTTTTGAATTTTTTCCCAAGATTGATCACCAGCTAGAGGTCCTGTTAGATAAAACAAAATGTCATGACTTGAAAAGGATCTTTACTCCTTTAATTTTGTCTGGATTTCTCCTTCTTCTCTCCCTCCCTCCCTCGCTCTGTCTGCTTTGTGGGCGGGGGTTGGTTCAGGACACCTGGATGACTTTCACAAGCCATTGGCTGACCTAGTTAAGCAAACACACACATACATGCTCTTCCCCTCTTCTCCAGTTCACATACACATGCTTAACCACTTAGCTGTCCGCTCAATTTGTCCTGAACGCCTCGCAAACACACACAGTTTTCACTCTGCAACAAGCTATCATCACAGTAACAGTGTTGACCACTAGCACGCATAAATGCACAAAGATACATGTTGAAATTACAGAGCGGAACACTCAGACAGGAAATAGTTTCTGCTGTGGTAAAACAACAAACTGTTGGTTAAAATGCAGCCAAGAATCAGACAACGAGCTAATAATAGTGGTTTGTGGTTTGAGCACAAGAGCTGAACTACCTAGGACGAGTCTGACTCCAGCTCCTGTATTTACTCTGTTTGTGTTCTCAGTGAAGCCAGAAAATGCCTTTTCAACTCAATATATGTGACACTGCGTTGAGTGTGTGTCGCTCAGATGTCGTGACCTACACACACTGCACGGGGCCTCGGAGGAAGCTTGTATGGAATGTTTAAGGAGAAAGGTGAGGTGTAATGGAATGTAATTATGGGGCCAGCTGACTGCACATACACATACAATCACGCACAGTCAGGCTATACAGAGACTCACCGGTAAACAGATAAACACACGCACAAGTGTGAGTCACACCACGCTGTCAGAACATACGGCTTCTTTTATCAGAGATATGGCAGATGGCCAACATGCTGTCGTGTAAACTTTGATAGGATCACAGAGCTCGGCAGACACACTTTTTCTGTCATACACGCACACACGCACGCACGTACTCCTGCAGAGCAGGTTCCCCTCTGGCTGCAGAGGAAGGGTGGAAAGAAAAATGAGGCAAGGAAAGAAAAGGGAGACAAGAAGAAGATAATGTCAGAGAAGGAGGAGGTAGAGGTCTTTGAACAAGTCAATTAATTGTGTTTGCAGAAGACCACCAGAAGGCTTTAAAAACTCAAAGGAGGTCTGCGGGTTTATATTACTGACGGCCATGTGTCCGCCAGCTTTTCATTCGGTAACAGAATCATTATGAATTCACTTCCAATACAAAAAAATCCCACCCAAAGTACATCTTGTGAGTTGTGATAATTTGCTGCTGCAGTGGTCAAACAAAACTATTTGATTGGATCAACTGGAATCGTTCGCTCTTTTCTGCCACTGATCAATCAAGAAAGAAATACTTTGATTGAAACTTACACGTATGAACACGTATTAGTTGCACACTAATAGTCGAGTGAGTTCCTCCCTTGCTTTGTCTTCTCCTGAACAAATTCCAGTTCTGCAATTTTGTCTGCGTGGGTTCTCTCCGGGTACTCCGGCTTCCTACTCCCACAGTCCAAAAACATGCAAACGGGGGGGGGTTAGGTTAATTACTCTAAAAATTGCCCGTAGGTGTGAATGTGAGTGTATGTGGATGTCTGGCTCTATATTTCAGCCCTGCGATGAACCAGCAACTTGTCCAGAGTGTACCCCGCCTTCGCCCAACGACACTGGGATAGACTCCAGTCCACCTCTAACAGGATAGGTGACAGAAAGTGGATGGATTTGATATTTGGAAAAAAGAAAAAAAAAAAGTAACTCCAGCTACTTTGTGGGAATAGCTAACATTCCAGACTAGCTGATATTGCTTCAAATGAAAGCTTCCAGCTGCTGGGAGTCCGACTGAGGGCAATAAGGCTTCGCTGGAGGGGTTTTAACCTGAAGCAGAGTTAGCTGGCTCTCTGTAATCAAAGCCGGTCTCATTTTTTTTTCTATATTTGCACATTTTTCTGACCAACAGAGCCTGTACTGAAGAACAGAAAAATGTGCTTATTTAAAAAAAAAAAAAAAAAGTAAAACAGTGATTTACAATAATTTTATATCATCATTAATACTCCTGCTATTTCTAACTGTCCATCTGAATCTCTGACTCAATTTTTCCTCTAATACTGCAGCACACGGGGCTTACAATCAAATGCTCTTATGTGCCACTGCGCTTTTTCTATCCGACACACATGCACGCACAGAGGCACGGCCCTCCCCACACACACACACAAAAACACAAGCACATATGTCCACTAACACGTCCGCAGCTACACCCAGCCTTGTGCCCAGATGTGTGCACACACACACACGAGCACACACCCTGTGACACGGCACAAAGCGTTTGTGAAATCCCTGGCAGATTAGACCTTGTTCTTATGTAAAATGGATCAAGCCGGGCAGCAGCAAATCATCCGAGCTCGGCCGCAGAGACAATAGTCAGACCACAACCTGTTCACAGGCCACCAATCAGCCGTGCGTGTTTATCACTATGAGGGCGTGTTGATGTGACAATTGTCATTTGAACAGCGGGTGATGAAAGAACTGAGTGCTGACCTGATGTGTTCATGTTTGTATCTGCTGCTCTGTTCTGCCTCTCCTGTGTGTGTGTGTGTGTGTGGATGGTTGTTTGTCTCTATAGTTAGGGTGTCATGTGAGCGAGGACAGCCTGTCATTGTGCTCGCTGAGTGTGTGTGCGTGTGCTGGGGAACATATTGCATACGCTGTGGGGATTGATTGGATTCCTCAGACACAGCAGCTGCACAGTAAATGCAAAGGATCATAAAATACGGTGATATTTTCTGGATATTATGTGTAGTGACTTTGCAAAATAATTTGTGTGTATGTGCACACGGCCAACTGAGGTCTTTTCCACAGACAGATGTGGCAGAGCGATGACGTCAAAGATGTCTCAGGTTTTTCCAACACTTGACAACAGTGTGACAACAGGCGGATTCCGGTCTCAGTCAGGCCTGATGGCGTCTCACACACTCTCACATGTCCTAAAGATGTCAGTCTTAATGCAAGTGTCGGTTTAAAACATAATGCACATAATGCACGCATGTTGATAGTCTCCATGAGTCTCCTGCATACTGCCGGATGACAGGTTTGGCGACAAAACAAAGTGCCCTTGTGCAAAGCATCTAGACTTTTGTGGCACTGTGTGAGGTGAAAATTATCAGTATGTGAAGGATTTCACTTAGAGGAAAGCAACTTCAAATAGCAAAGCTTCCGACTGAAAGAAATTGCAGCAACATCAGCACCTTGATACAACACTCAGATGATTAAACATTCAAAGGCAGGAGCCCTGTGATGTTGATATACCATTTAAAAAGTCGTCAAGGCACCTTACACAATTATAACATATAAGTAATGATCATAACTGAACCTTATGGTGTTAAGATAATTGATTGTTGCGTCTCAGGCTGACCTTCCAACCCAAAGCATCAGGTATTGATTTGAAGACAGAAGTTAAAACAGCTTAGTCAGGGAGGGTCACTTGACAGCTGATCCCCATGACCGCCAAGTGCTGGAGATGGGACACGACCATGTGTCGAGGAACAGCAGGACTTTCTGTCAAACGTTTGTATCATGTTTGTAACACCATGGATTACGGCAAGAAAAGGTGGTGTAGAGGACAAGCATGACTCGCACACAGGCGAGCACAAGAAATTTCACATCCGATCATATAAAAAATGCTGTTGGGCTTTTTTATTTGGAGCCATTTCAGCCATATATGAGATGCTCTGTTGGAATTCTGTGCTTTTCTTCACCAGTCAGCACTGGTGCAATCATCTCTGATAAACTGATTTGAGTGGTGGAGTGACAGTGACAGCGAAAAGAGCAGCTGGCCTCAGGGATGATTTTTGGCTCCAGCTTCAAGCTCTGGGTTAACTCCTACTGCTCGGCCACCAGCCAAGGCCCTGCCTCGCCCTCTGTCAGTCAAGCCTCTTCCCTGCAACGCTTCGGGAAAATAGCTGAAGAGAACGGAGAGCCGTCCCTGATGAGACACGAGCTGAGACACGAGTCACAGAGGGACGGCCGAGTGCAGTGATGACAAGGGCTCTGCTCGCCCACCAACATGCACAGAGCAGCACTGCTTTGTATCCCCCAGTTTGTAGAACGGCCCCACCATGTAACATGTCAAATGCTTCTGAGCAGTGAGGGAACCTGGTTAATTTATCATGTTGTCTCATGACTGTCACTGTCTGTGCCGTGCATGATGGGTCACAACATCAACTGCCCTGTTTTCGCAATGTGTTCCTTGGGAGCCGGCGTTTGCTCATCATTAATACTTCACAGGCAGAGTTGCGAGAGACAACAATCAAGTCAATAATCCAGAGGAACTTAATATCCCTTAATAAAGACGACTTCTTTTTCTCACACTGCCAATTCAAGCAGGGATGTGGAGGCCCAGCCCGCCTTCTCATTAAGCACTTGACAGAGGAAAATATATCATAACAACTAAATTTACCATCATATGTGGTTGCAGGCACAAAAATGTTATAATGAACAATTCGATTTGGTAGTGGGTTGAATGAGAATCACCACATTTAATTAACCGACATCAATAATACTTTAAACCTGATAAAAGGGTAAAAAAAACCCAAAACTGTTTATAGCCCGTCGCTTGACCCGACATGGTCTTTTTGTCAGTGTCTGTTAGTTGGTGGATCCCGGGGTCTTACCTCAGCGCTTCCCAGCTGCAGTCGAGCTGCTGAGAGCGCAGCCAGCAGCAGCAGCAGGACCCAGGAGCTCATGTTGCCGCCCAGCCTGAGGAGCCGCGAGCGACCGGCTGGACATTTAGCACCGTGGCGTCCGATCCCCCGACTGCGCCGAGCCTCGTCCCACCGTCGCCTGCCGGTCCGCCCGTCCAAGGCGCGCGCTTGATGCTATATCCTCAGACGAGTCCAAGTGTTTGCTCAGGGTGACTCACGCGCTGGCTAGACTGACTGGTCTGATTGTGTCCATGTCGCTCTTTGGAAGGCAGGTGCGTAATGCGGACTGCTACACTCGCATGACACCAATCTGCAGCGTGCGACCGCGCTAAGTTCCTAAGAATGACTCAAAGGTGTGATGCGCTTTCTAAAACAATAGTCGTGAACGTGTGACAGACTGCTCTTTGAGTCCACCTTCCAGTCAAAATTCCAGCTGAAAACGATCAGATTCTGAGCTCCCGTACCCGAACCCGAGCTGACTGTGACAGTAAAGCAGTATTCTCTTCTGAAGTGAAACCCTGCATCTCCAAAGGTCCGTGCGTAAAAGTTGGATTGGCGCGTTCGTGCGTAATTGTGGACGTCCCGCTGCAGAAGTGTGAACACAGCGCGAATGACTTGGCTCCGAATGTGCTGCGTGGCTCCTCGCTGCCTTTATCTCACTCCGTCTGCGTTTCCTCTCCTGCTGTTCAGGCCGCTCACCGGTTCCTCGGAATCTGCCGCTCTCGCTTCTCCCTCCTCGCTCTTCTCTTCTCTGGTTGCCCCCTGAGCTGCGAGCTGCTTTTCCACATAGCGCCAGGGCCTTCCCTCCTCAAGTTTTAAGGTCAAGTCAGACAGAAGAAAAGAAAGAAGCAACGGGAAACTGTCAAATATGGCTTTCAAAATAAGAGAGCAAGTTGACTTAAAAAGTAAAATGATTCAAATTTTTGGCTGAAAATGATGACAGGAAACAACTGTGACAATAATTGATATTTGTTTGAGGCTATAAAACAGTCATTGAAACAAAGTTGCATTAAAGCGAGTATAAAAGTATGTAAATTAAATCTTAACACCTTGTGGCTGATACTGACTTTACACTAATTCTTCATTTCTGCAATGAAGTTGTTATTGAAGGAAGTGAAATGTACATTAATCCTTTTCTGACTCCCGACCCCGCTCCATTTGAGCAGTTAAAAGCTTTACATTGAAAGTTCCTTAGCGGAAGTGTAAATTCCCATATGGCTGACTTGACACTGGTCCTCAAATTTATGCCAGGGCTCATGTTCCTCTCCTCCTGAAGGCAGGATTTTATCACCTCCTTATTAGGAGCAGGGAGACCCAGGGGCCCATTGGTGCATCCATTTTCTACCGCTTATCCTGTTGGGGGTTGCAGGGGGGGGGGGGGTCTGGAGCCTATCTCAGCATCTTTGGCCGAAGGCGGAGAAACCCTGGACAAGTCGCCAGTTCATCATCGCAGGGCTGACATATAGAGACATCCACACTCACATTCACACCTACGGGCAATTTAGAGTGACCGATTTACCTAATTCCCAGTTTGCATGTTTTTGGAATGTGGGAGGAAGCCGGAGTACCCGGAGAGAACCCACGCAGACACAGGGAGAACATGAAAACTCCACACAGAAACGCCCTGACCCTGGGAATCGAACCCAGGACCTTCTTGCTGTGAGGCGACAGTGCTAACCACTGCACCACTGTGCCGCCCTGCTCTTAAAGAGAAAGTCTGGAGCCATGAAACTGATTATCAATCGCCATCACTACAGTATCAGAAAATGTCAACCTAATGACCCTCACCGAATTCATCCGAGACAACGTGTTGTTTCCTGAATAAGAATCTTGACTATAATCTATGAAATCTAAGTTGTTTTGGTTTCATATTCTTATAATCAATGCTATTTCAGTGATCTTAAAATGATCTTTTTAGTCTTTGTATTGTAAGACTTTGTTTGTAAGGAGATAGCAGTCGGTGATTCTACAGTGTGAGTTACATCACCCTCAGGGTAAAAAAACCTCACACATAAAATATGATGAGTTCACCATAAACACAAATGCTGAAGCACGCAGGAAAGACGTGAGTAATCTTTATTCGATTGCGATATTGAAAGGAAACATTAAAAAAACCCCAAGGCATACTGGATTCCAGATTACTGTTTTGGTTATAAAAGCCAAAAAATTGCATTACATCATCAGTAATTCCAGCATTTTTGTTTTTTAAGTCATGAGTCAGACTTCAGACTTGGCAAACGCTGATTTTTATTGTGATCTGCTCGGATTATTGTTCTGTAGACATGGACAAGCAGAACACAAAAATACAGAGGCCAGACAGTTTGGACAAACCCAGGGACGGCATTTAGAAACTGGTGCGCCGCTGAGTTGTAGTGTTTTTCAGAGTTCCTTTGTATGGCATTTTATCCACAGAGTGTTGAAGATGGTACAATATGCCAGAGAACATGTGAAACATGTCTTTATTGGCCAGAGGGAAGCAGGACGTGCACACACACCATTGAGCAGAGCAGCACAGTAGACTGTAACTGTGGCTCTTTCACTGCAGGGTCAGCATGGTAGCTGGAGGTCACGTTAGAGTCTCCCTCCTCGCAGAGGGAAGACGGACGACGCAGGTATCCCAATCCTGCTATTCCTGGACACACACACATACACCCGTATATACACAGATAGTCATATACCGACACAAATGCTCACCTTTTACCTCCCTGCACAGCGGTGATTGACACACACGTGGCTTTCACCTCACCTCACCTCACCTAATCTCATCAATGACTGCTGGTATACATTCACAGTGTGTGTGTGTGTGTGTTGAGCAGGTCACACAGTGTAGAAACAATCCACAGCTTGCACAGCTGCCTGGGGCACTGTCAGTAACAGGTGTGCGATATCAGACACTATTTCGTCGCCACTGCAAAGCACGAGAGGCCCAGAGGCAACAAAATTTGAGATTAGAATTTCAATGTGATCAATTTGTGTTTATGTACTCACTATAAACTGATGGTAATTCATAAACAATTATTTTATAGACATTCCAATGTCTCTTTTCCTTTATTAAGTAAAAGTTAACGTTGGTTCAGCAAACAATGACTCCTATGTTTTGAATGTTTGCGTTTTCTGTTTTTAACTTTACTATAAATTTAACGGGTTGTCAGAAGATAAATGGTGGCTTGTTTGATTAATGGTTGGGAAAGAGCAGCTCCGATCTGCTGGTCAAATACATCAAATTTCTACGTCTTCATTTTTGCACAGTTTAAATAGGTTGCCTATCTTCATGTTAGCAGGAGCAGTGTTAGATGAGCTCATATTTATTGGGATTTTCCTTATATGCAATATATTTTGTTACATATATATTACAAATAAAACAGAAAAAGAAAAAAGACTATTTGGGTAAGAGGGCAGATTTTGCACCTACATTGCCAACCACTGAAGTTCGACTGTTTCTTTGTACCTTTTCAAATGACACATATGAAAGGAATGTGCTTTAGATTGCCTGCATGTTAAACAAATAGAAGCAAGTGTGGGTTTATTCCAGAGGCCAGAAGACTTTTGCTTTGTTCTTAGATTGTAAAATTACATTTTTGACATTATTTATGTTTGTTAATGAATCATTTGTCTGCACTTGTGTTTTGCACTTGCATCTAGCAAACTTTCCCAAATTGCTGAATGAAGCAATTTGACTAGAATTTTCAATTACTGGCTTTTGTTGATATTTCCTACTGCCGCTCTTAATCACTGGAACAAGATAAGCGTAGCTGTAATTAAGTTTCGCCCGTCAATTTGTCACAAACCAACCCAGCATCAAGTGACACTGGTCTTTGATACTTTTTTGAGTTTGACCCCAGAAATTCATGGAGTAGTTAATCCCACACTGAACAACTGGACCCCCACAGTGGGTCCCAAGCCTCAACATTAGGATGGTCAACTACTCCTTGAACCACTATAACATTGTACATTTTCTTTTTTGGTGGTTCCCTTTTTCTGATCTTAACCCTCAATACATTTCATGGCCCCCGAAATAATAAGAAAGGACTGGATCAGACATAGGCGGCTGGATTAAATGGTTATATGTCGCCTAACAGAGCAACATACGTAGGTTGATGACAACAGCAGCAGTGTGTATTTCCCAGAGACATTTAGAGGTAACTAAAGGTTGTCTTGCTTTACTGGCACGTAGATTTGACCTTCACTGAACTTGTTTATGTCACAATTATGGGAAAGTTTAGTTTACCCTGAACACACATAAAGACCAAGCAGCCACCTCAGTATGAATGACCGAAACAACGAGAAACGGTGCCTCTGAGTTGACCGTATGTGTTGATATACTCTTAGTTCATTCAGATGGGACAAAAATAGGTGTAGGTAAGCTCACCTAATGAATTTAAAGCGACAAAGGTGCATTTTCTCCCGACCAGACAGCCAACGCAGAAGCAACCAAAAGAGACTTCATGTGTAGTTAAAGAGGAAAGAGTTGCTAATATTGGGTTAGCTTAAATCAGACAGTCTGTCTCTTTTGGTCCCTTTGAAGGCTGCAGCTCTCCAATCATTTTCATTCCACTTATTTGGTTTTGTCTCCTCTCTCTTCTCTCCTCTCACTTCACGATTTCTCCTTTCAAACCTCGCCGGGCATGTGTGTGAGTCTGTTAATTGACTTCCTGTCCAATATCCTGATCTAATTAATAGAGTGAATTTCTTTCCTCCTCTGCCCTTGCCAGCTTCCTCCGTCACCACAGTCAGTTGCAGGATGAGGCAAACAGCCGCTGTGCTCTCAACCAGAGGTCAAACTCCGGTCACAATCTCAACAAACGACCTCTGCAACTCAAACCCTGCTGCCGTCTGGCCAGCCGGCCTGAATCAGGGTATATTAGATCTGTCGTGGATCTTCTGGGTAAACATTTTGTCTGCTTAATCCTCCAGGAACAATGACAGAGCACCTTTGTTTTAAGATGCTTGCCTAATTTATGCTCTACCAATTGCAGGGAAACGCTTATCATTTTAATTTTACGTTATTCAAACAAGTGCGCCAACATTTGAAGGCAGCGATGCCATGATGAAAAAATACTGAAAAGCTATTTCTTGCAGCAAGGGATCGCAGCAAAAAGAAAATATCAATTAATAGATAGTCTGTGACACTTAAATTGTATTGAAAAAATCCAATTTGTTGAAATATTCTGATGCAGCAACCCAGCTCTTGTTGAGGTGGATGCAAAAATGATATCTGACCTTAGGCAATTAGTGTCCACAGAATGATGAACTGCTACATAAACTTGTTAAATAATGACTCGCTCCTTTCCTAATTTGTTTGGATAGACAGACCCTCGTTTATATTCCCAGGACCAACATTTTGCTGATGTTTAATTCATGAAACCATTCACAATTCATCTGCTTCTCACTAAACACATGCTGTAAAGACAGGCTGCACTGACAGAGCCAGTCTAGCTTTATAAGGGTTGTGCGTGGCGGCAACATTGAGAGTTAACAGCAACCCAAAACACGTTGTTACACTCGAGGTTCTTCTTACTGACATGGTGATTGTGTGATGGATGATTGATCCATTGCAGTGCAGGAACTGTTGGGGGAATGAAACTGACGCTACGCTCACGCTGCTTTTGATTCCAGTGATGATTTGATGATTTGATTACCTTTCATACTATTATCACCACCCAAAACCCAGAAGAATCCAAATGACTGTGTTTAATTTAAGCAGTAGTTACCACATAAAGGCTTTGAAGATAACTGCTATCTTTTGCCACCTAAACCCCGTTTCAAAGGCACTGAGGGTCTAAACTTTCATAAAAACATGTAAAAAAAAAAAAGAAAAACTACTGTGGAGTTTGGTTCCTAGGATAATTTGGCTCAATAAGATTATACAATTCGACAGCACAAGGCAACTTAAATACAGTTTGATGTATTTTGTATTTTGGAAACTAAAAAAACTGCAATTGTGGGAGTTCCCTTAATTGACAAGTGAGACTCTGCTAGTTTTGATCAGATAGCCTGTAGATAATTAATAATTAACCACACTACATATTTAAAGAGCATTTCCAGTTAAAACAAACAGCTTTTATCAGCATTGACCTATGTATTTGAGTAATGTTTGGCTAGAAGTATCAGGTGGGCCAAATAAACCTTAAGAATAATCTTGTTACATAATAAGGCACATTTCACGCTAAAGGTCAGATTAATGAAATTCTTTTGTGTCTCCAAAGGCAGTGCTATGAGATATGCTAGGCCTTTGCAAGTAAATATGTAATAAATTCATGAAAAATTCATGTAAAATTTTAAATAAAATACAACTGTATTTGACTTTGTATGGCCTTGACTTGCAGCTGTCATCTCATTCTCACAGAGAATGACACTGACTGTGTTTATTTCTTAACAAAATGAGAGTAAATGCATATTCATCTCTTAATAATGTGCTGCACGAATCGTTCACCAAGTGATGTTGATCACAGAGGATTTACTGTGACTACCCAGTGGTTTCATCAATCAGTCACTGTGATCCAACGTTAATCAGTAAACTGAGCATCTTCATCACCAAATGAATTGATGGTTTTAAAAAATATAGTCAGCAGTAACTTTTAGAATCTGGCAGTGTTTCCCTCCCTGGTCTTGATTTAGATTTTATTCTCTCTTATTCCATTTTTGGCCCTCTTATTGTGCTTGAACTGGTGTTAATGAAACACAAAGTAATGCCGAACACCATGGCTGCCCACCAGCATTGTTGTGGCTCTGTGAATAACTTCACAGTTTCTTTCTCAAAGAGAGCTTTGATGAAATGGAAAGCAAATGAGGGCAGAGCACTGAGTAAGGGGAAGGCGTGAGAGAGGGAAAAGGGAGGAGGGGAAGACGCTGGGACGAGAGGAGGGGAGAGGCAGAACAGAATCACGGCTGTATTGTTGTATGTTTTCCCACCATCAACAGTAAAGGATGTGGAATGGAGCAGCTAAATATACAAACAGCACAATGAGGCAGCGAGCACGGAGCAGCTGTGGAACACGACTGTCACCAGGTTCAGGAAGCTGAAACACCGATGACTGCCTTTTATTTATACTGGAAGAGCTGACTGAGAGTACACGCTGCCTTTTTACACCTCAGAGACTGTCAGGGCCTGGGCCAAGTTATCAACAGCTCCACATGATCTAGTTGATTTAGCTGATTTTATATAACCACTCAACAGTGGTAGTGCAAAACAAAAAAGACATACAACACATAACTTAACATGGCACTTTAACATTTTTGATCTATAACAGAGGCATCTAAGGTATTTTGTTACACCATTGCAGCCCAAAAGCTACGGTTGCACAAAAAATTGTAAACCTCCAGATGTTTCAAAACGACATTTGCAAGATGTTGAGTTTTAACGTTGTATTATTACAATATATTATGGCCTAACTACCATATTGGTTATAAACCCTGAAATGCGTGAATTTAACATTAGAACAAATGTCTGTTACGTTTAAGCCAAACAAGTTCATTCAATGCTAATTAAGTCTGTCGACGTGAATAAACACTTTTTAAATCAGTTTGCACTTTTGACTTTTTGGCATTGATGTATTATAATTGCATGTCAACCAGAATAGACAGGTATGCCGATGCTGTGGATGGAGAAGGGAAAGACAAAAGTTCCTCACTTCTGGTCTAAACATCTAAAACATCACATTTGACAAATTCAAATGTAAGAAAACGCATAGAAGCCCTATTACATGTGCTAATGATAAATGATAAGACAAGATAATTAGTAAGATGATAAATCCTTTATTTGTCCCACATTGGGGATCTTGGAGGTTACAACAGCAAAGTGGATAGCACAAATAAGGAATAGCAATCATGGAAAAAGACTGAGAAAGCAAAACACAATAGGACTGAAGAAATCATTACAGAAAACTGAATGTTAAAAAAAGAATATATCTGAAGTTACAACACAGAGGTATTTTACTTTGAAAAACATCTATCTGAATTCATGTGCTTGACTGATATGAGACGAATTATAATATTTGCTTAAATAAATAAACATATGGTAGACTTTGGATTCATTAATAAATTATTACTCATGCTTTATTAATAGATTTTATTTTCTTCTCTGTGTGTGTGTGTGTGTGTGTGTGTCCTGTTTCCCCTTGTCCAGGTCATGAGGGAGCTCTTGGTCAGGGGAAAAAACAGGAAGAAATGCGGCAGACGTTTTTTTCCTCATTACTGTGGCAACAGCGGATGCACTTGTTATGACCTAATATGGACCTGTACATTAGCATGACTGGATTAGTTGTAATCACAGGACAGCATTACTGGACAACATCATCTCCATCTGTCCTGACATACCTGCGCCTCTTGTCAGCACAAGCACCTGACTGCAGCATGAGATCGAGGCTCGTCCTCCCTCATCTTCCTATCTAAATCTTTCATCCCTCCCTCCTCCTCGGCTCCACACACTCTCCAGGTTATATATGGTCTAAGTTGGTTTTCTTTTCACTTCCCACCACTGTTGCCACTGATGAGGTCGGGGGGCTCTTAAGTGATCGAGTGTTCCCTTGTGAAAATCAAAACGCTCTTTCTTTTTTAAAGCCATCTGCTGAACAAACTGGGATGATGGCTGCGCACCTAATATGATCAGGGCCGATGTTTTCCTCTGTGTCGTGCTAATACGCCAGCTGTAGCTGCTCCATTTTGTCCACATATCAAAGTGAAAACGCAATTCGTCTTTTATTTCTTAGGGGGTATAGCACAGCATCTCATTGGAAAACACAAAGGCCCCTAGTTCAAGTCTGGGTGCCCCCTGAACATTTGATAAAAGGGGTCTTTTAGCAGACTGGGATGCCACAGTTTTGACACCCACATTCAAGCTGTGTCCATGGGCCTCCGCTCCGGCCCTGTGGAAACACAAGCGAATAAATAAGAGGTATGAATGGGCCCTGCTAAAACACAACAATCCACTCCATTCTACTCATGGCCAAAGTGGTCGATATGTGATTTTGTGTTTATATTCCTGCTAATTAAGTCGCACACATGGCAGTCTCTGATCTAGTTTGGGAACTATTACTAGGTCCAGGGATTGCAGGGATCGCAACCCTAGTTCCCAAGAAAAGGAACGTATGTTTATGTTTATGTTTATCTTATTTAAAAGGGACAATGCACATTGATTGACGTGAGCATTGCTGTCTATCATGTACATTTTCAGCTGTAATCCCTGGCCGGGTGGTGTTAATTGGGAATAACAACAATAATAAAATCAATAGTACAAAGGACTTTGACACAAATGCAAAGAAGCAACACGATTACACAGCAAACAGAAGCACAGTACAACATACAAGCATAACAACATCTAAGCACAAACAATCAGTAAAAGAACAGCACAATGATAAAAACCTGTAAAAGGTATACAAGGACAGGGACATTCCAGCACGATAAAGGTATCAAGTAGGCATTCAGCACAATAGAAAAATATCCAGTAAACATTGTTTTATGGCTTCGAGAAAGAATTGAGCGAAGTAATGAGAAGTAAAAGTAAGTAATTTTAACATTTTTTTATGAACTGTGGACTTTTTCATTTGCAGACAGATGCACTTACACTGAGCTGCGACTTGATTTGAAGAACATTGCCTTTACCAACCTCTTCAAGCAACTTCACTAGGAACGAGAAGAGTTCAATTAACAAACTTAATTTTGATCAAAACCACATGAGGATGAGGATGAACTGTGCTTGATAATAATTTCCAATTCAAGGGTACACAGGACTAAGACTTCATTGAGGACCTCTTGATCTGTAGTCAAATAATCCACCATGGAATTACACACCCCCTATTCAAGAACAACACATTTACCAACTCACTTCCCTCTCTAACCACTAAAATATCAAAAATGCCAACCATTTCAAGCCCGTCCTTCATTTATCATCCTTCTGAGTCTCAAAAGCTTGCATTGAATTTAGACTCTTTAATTGGTGTTCAAATGCCTCATTCATTTTTGATTACATATCCTGAATCAGGTCTGCACTCTTACTAGATTATGTAATTAGAGTAATGAATGGAATGTGCTTTGGCTAAGGATCCTCTAGTCTGATGACATACTAAGAACAAGAGTGCAAACAAGGTTGTGTGGAGTACCCAGGATTAACTGGGGACGTCTTGATCTGTAGTCTGCAGCAGCCTGCAGCTACACCCCCACGTTGCAAAAACTTCACCTTTAACAACCATTACAATCATTTCCTTCACAAACAACTAAAATACGGCAAACACCAACCAGTGTAAGCCTTAGCTTCACTACTACTGATGCTCCTGAGTTTCAAAGGCACAAGCCTTTGATAATATAAACTTTAGGAATGATGTTAAATTGTCTCGTTGCATGCGTTAATCCCTCATATTTTCTGCACACACTCGCTTGTGCATTCTCATATGTCATCAGACCAGAGGAGGAACTGTGCTTGAGCTAAAAACAATTACACATTTCAAATGCCAGGGGTACCCAGAATTGAACTGGGACCTCTTGATCTGCAGTCAAACACTCCGCAACACTGAGCAACATACACCCTTACTTTTTGTAAGCTCCTCATCCCAACCACTCCAATCATTCCCTTCACTAAAAACTAAAATGCCTCAAACAGAAAACACTCTAAGCCTTAGAGTCTCAAAAGCCTGCCGTCAATATAGACGTTTTTAAAACGCTGCATTTATCTTGTGTTTATCTATCTTAATTTTATATCTGGGACATGTTTCTCACAATGCAGGATGGCACTGTCCTCCCTCTCCAGTCCCCTCTTAGCCTGCACTCACATTGCCCCGAGCCAGAGTATGCCTAAACGCGGTTACGTCATCATGATGTGTCCTTGTTTACAAAAAGCTTGCACAGGGAATCTCGGTTGCAGCACAAGGGAGAAAAACACAGAGAAAATGAGTGCAATGTTGCTGACTCGGGGGCCTATTTTAAACAGTTTTGGTCGGATACAGCCCTCTCAATTTAGCCATTGATTATATATATTGATATATTGATATATCGATTATATGATTGCATTGATTATACATCATGTTCCCGTGCAGCCGTACTGTGCCTGGGTAAGGTAAAGAGCGCTAACACTAGTCTTGGACTTTGTTTGACCTTTGACCTTCTTTAGTGTCTCTTAACACCTGGCACGCACTAACTCTCCCAGCCACCCACATGCAAACACAGGCACACGTATTGCTACACATAAAACACCATGAACAAGTGAGTGAACCAAAACAGATACAGTAGCATCTGTCACAAGCTTAAAAATTCTTAAAATACGTGAAGCGTTAAAGAGAACAACTTTTGCTTGAAGGGTGTGTTTGGGAGAGACAGTGTGGTGTTAATGCTCGTGAGTCTGGTTAATGAGATGAAGTCGGACACTTGCTTGTAATATGAAGAGAAACAGAGAAAAACATGCCACATAGACAGCTCTCCTTGCAATTTCACACTCATTTTAGAGAAATCCATACATGCTGTAATATGCCCTGATAACATTTTAATACAATTACTGTAGGAGGGATATGCTGCAATATAATACAATCCAATATAGTTAAACATTATGTGATAATGTAACAATACAGTATGACGATATATGGTGTAATGTGATAACAATGTGATAAATGTAATACAACACATGATGTAACATGCGATGATATGTTGATGTGCAAATAAATGAGGTGCACTATGACATATAATATAACGTGATATAACCCAAATGCAGTTGAAATGTTTTGTGTCTGTGTACACATAATAATAATCCAAAATATATAACAACAAAAATATAGAAACAGAAAAAACTCAAACTCATAACTCAAAAAAAACTCCGGGTACTCCGGCTTCCTCCCACATTCCAAAAACATGCAAATCTGGGGGTAGGTTAATTGGTCACTCTAAATTGCCCGTAGGTGTGAATGTGAGTGTGGATGGTTGTTTGTCTCTATATGTCAGCCCTGCGATGAACTGGCGACTCATCCAGGGTGTACCCCGCCTTCGCCCCAAGATGCTGAGATAGGCTCCAGCCCCCCCCCCGCGACCCCTAACGGGATAAGCGGTAGAAAATGAATGAATGAATGAATGAAAAAAAAACAAAAAACAACATTATAATTAACCAATGATGTAGTCAATTGGATGAAATGGAAAAAAAAATAAGAATGAATACATTTCTAGTCTCTATTTGAAAAAGTCGGTGGTTTGCCTCTCCAACAGGTTAATGTGAAGTTTGAATGTCCCTGACTATGGTAGAAATAAGGTTGTTGAATTTACAATTAAAAAAAAAACAACAAAAAAACCCAACACAACAGTCTCAAATTTTCTTAAAAATTGATATTTTATATTTAAGAGTTCAAGTTCCATATGGTCCATATACAGGATGACAAAAACTAGAGGTGTGACAAGAGCTTGTGACATTAAAACGTGACGATATTTCAGGTTCTTGTCTCGCTGTCGTGAGGAGCAGTGGCCCATCCAAACTTATATTCATAGGCTTTTGTTGTGTCTAATCTCCAGAAACCACTAAGAAGAAAAGAAAAAAGAAAAACAAGCCTCTCCGGCCGCCGCCAGCATGACGTTGGGGTCTGATGATATTAGCGTTAAAAGTGACCCCGCCACTTGAAATTCGTTTGTGCTGATAAAATGATGTATAATGATAATAAAAGCTTGGACACTGATGATTACCAATTGGTTAAAATTTTAGCATTGATTTAGATTTGGAATTTTTGCATGATCATTTTGACAAACATGTTGTTTGATTTCTGTTTCAATGTCGAAGCATCAACTTACATTATTTAAACTACAAGCACTAAGTCTTAAAAAGTGCTACAGTATATATATAAACTTTACTATTTCAACATTGAAGCTGTGTGGGACAGTTAGTCAGTCACATAAGAGATCATTTTTTGAATCATATATTTCATCCATCGTCTCACCCCTAACAAAAACTAATAAAAAAAAAAAATGATCATGTCACAGGTGATTTGGTCAACATGTTTGATTTTATTCATCATAAAAACCATGACATGAACCTTTTCCATCAGTCTTTAATTCAACATTGGCGATGAATTACAGCTGTTGCTAACATAGTTGTGACTTGCTGATTTTACTTACATTTACCTGCATTTTTAATGGATTTTCTGC
>KV751348.1:12164744-12180746 GCA_001698575.1 Mola mola | reverse complement strand
ACAGAGTTTTACCATTCGATATCAATTTTGTTGTTTGGAGATAAACTAAAAGGAGAATAAAATAAATAGGAATAACTCTCAGTTGAATAGCTCGCAGTCATGATAGAGAGCTTTATTTTTTTTTTGTAACCCAAGCCGGAAGTGCTTGCGTTTGTTCCGGTTAGCTTGACTCGGCTGCTGTCAACAACGTTCGTAACCGCGGAGCCTCGGAGCTGTCACAACAAGCGTGACTGCGCCGTTGTCGCTCCGCACCCGGGCAGGTTTCACTGACGGGGAGAGATGCGTCCGTCGGGCTGATTAGAGGATTAGCTTGCCCGGACTGTGAACGGCAAAACTAACTCTTGGTTGGCGTGGTGTTTTTGTCCCCCTGCGCCAGACCTCGGTAGAACCAGGTAAGTTCCGAGAGGAGTCAACAACTTTGGGCCGAACTCTACTCGATGTGCCCGCTCGGTCGATTAGCTGTTGTAATGGTCCTATGTGGGCTGCTTTAGGATGCTTTCTTTCTTTGCAAGTTGTTTATTGTTCCTGCTGTGGTGGACTCGTTAATTACGGGAAACGTTATTTTCAAAGCCAGTATTTGAAACAATAATACAGTGCATTTCGTTGCGGTGCTGTTAAATAGTTTAATTGGTGGAAGAAGTGCGGACAGGTTTCTGTAGCCTGCTGAGTCATTTAAGTGAAGCTCGCCAGCTCGGCTGTCAGCGGCCGAACGTCAGCGAGTCTACGGAGTTCTCAAGACCTTAAAAGTATTTTAATGGGAAGTATTTTACTTCTTCTTTCACTTTTTCATTAGCTGTGTTTATAGTTTACAACTTTGGTTAGTACTTTGCTACATAGCAGCTTAATTGATGTTTGTACAGAATATAACTTAACTGACGAATAAACTATTCTAGATTTTTATCACCGCCACCACCTCCGTTTTTCCGAGTGTTTTTGTTGTTGTTGTTTTTGTTTGTTATCCAAGATAGCTGAATTGGTTTTGGACAGATTTTGATGAAATGTTGTGGTGATCCGGATCATCGTCGGAATCCAGGATTTTTTTAAAGACTATTTATGGAATCGGGCCATAGTGTCCTCTTTCCTTTGAATTTGCTGTCTATGGCCATGCTATTGCATTTATTCTTTGATGCCTTTAATGTAGGGTACACGTGTTTATGTTGCAGCACTGTCAATAAGTTTGTGCTTCATAATATGTTTAATTGCTCTTCTTCTTGTTTAATTGCCCTGTGATATAGGCTGTATAGGGCATCCAGAGACGCAAGGGACAGTCTGTTAACTAAACTTAAGCCACAGTGGGTCTTAGTGTTTTGTTTAAAAGTTTGTGAGTGTGTGGAGAGTCAGTGCCACATGTGACGTAAAATGACATAACCAACGTCTTTGGCCCATAATGTCTTGGCATCAAGCTTTCAATCAATCTTCAATGTTCATCAGATCTTAGCAGATTTATCCCAACTTTATGTTGTGCTTTCTATCTTGTGATTAGTTCTTTCCTGTTTCAGTAGGAAATATGTCAGGACACAGCAGTTAGATACACACCAACGTCCATTGTAGGTGGACTTTGATTTAGGATCGGTCTTTTTTTTTTTTATCCTAATCCTAATCCACGGGCATCTGACTGATCTTTATTTGTAATGAACAATGTGCAATATTAAATGTTATTGTCAAGTTATTATTCACGTGTTTGTTTTATCTTTAAAGATTATTGTAAGTATTAGACCTCTATAATGGACATCTTTCCTCCCTCTATCATTTTCATGAAATATTATTATTTCCCTGCAAAGACAACATAATGACTGCTAGCACCCTCACTTCTGTTCCAAGGGAAGGCAGGTATAGGAATTACAAGGGAAATCAGAAAATCTCATTTCAGTATTATGGTGAAGGGGATGTAACTCCTGGTTTTATTCATGCGTATGTAGGTCTTGTTGCTTACTGAGAAAGAATGTCAATTATGAACGCTTTTGTGAAGTCCCACTGGTGGGGAGGACATAACGATGGGTAGCTAAACTTGAGAGTCAACCGCTCAGCTGTCTGTGGGCTACAAAATGTGGAACATCCAGGTCAATGTTTGACATTAGATCGGTAAAGTCATTCCTTGTTTTGCATAAAGTACCAGTGAGCTATTTTCATAGGACTGAAATAGAGCTGCAACCAACCATTTTTTTTTTTTTTCACCGTCAATTAATCATTGATGGTACTGTCAAAAATAGTGAAAACTGATCATCATGTGTCAATAGTGACATACTTAAATTCCTTCTTTACTCCAACCCAGCATTAAAAACCCAAAGACTCTTCATTCAGTGTCAGGAATGATAAAGAAAAGCAACAAACCCTGATTTTTAAGAAACTTGAACCAACAAATGTTTGACATTTTTCCTCGATATAAGACCTTAAGTGTTATTCCATAATCAAAAAAGTTGACAATCAATTTCCTTTCGATTGATTAATCGTTACAGCTCTAGACTTAACAGGACTCTGCTTTTAACACTGTATCTCAATTTCTTACATCAATGGTGAAACCATTAACCGTTAATGCAAGACAGGGTTTTTTTGATGACCAACCCTGTGGTTAATATTTCTAAATTTCAGCCATACCAAACAACATATTTTATACGTAGACCCATTCACAGTGTTGTTTAATGGCACTTTGCTGTTGTATTACCAATGTGCGGCCGAGGCATTTACTGTGCCAAGGACGTTAAATTTAAAGAGCCCTTGAAGCCGTTTGTCCTTCCTGCCTTCTCCCAAATGTCACACAACACTTTGTCAGTACCAACTACCTTTTCATGTCATAGCTGTTTGACTTTCTTTTTATTCTGTTTTGAAACACCTTTCTTCTTTTCTTTTTTTTTTTTGGCTTGTTTCATGGAGGGTTGGAGGTTGAAGCTTTTCTGTGGATGTTATGCTATTGGCTGAAGTATTTGGTGCTCCTTTATAACAGAAAACTGTCCCAGGGACATCCGCTTGGCTTTCGACTTTCCCATGTCCAGTTAACCAACCAGCTGAAGTGCGGGGCTGTTTCAGTTTCCCATTGTGTTGGTCACATGAGCGTATGATGAAGAACTGTAAACTCTCAATAGAATGGAATAAAAAACTTCTGTACACATGTTTATAGATATGATAGCTTGGCCATGTATTGCATGAGCATTTAAATGTTTAATTAAACAATTATTATTTGGCTTTTTTTTTTTTCCACCAGACATTTTGGCAGTTGATATTTTTATATATATACCAGGAAAATGGAAACCCTAGGTGGAACTAGTGCTTGTTCATATTTACCAGCACTAGCAACATGAGCGGACTACAGAGAGAACGCACACATCTGTTTCACATTGATAGAAAGAGACCTTATTCGGTGTCTGCACTACTGAATAACTGTAGTTTGTGGTTTCCCCTTTTCACTTGGGGTAATTTAAGTCATTGCATACAGATGACTCACCAAATCTGAATGTACGAGTCATATTACACCGGCACTGTTCTAAAGTTAGTAACTGTTTGCCAGGCTGCTGTGAGTGGATGAGGACTAACACTCTGCATTACTTAACTTTCTTTGCCCAGTTTCTCCCACCATGTGTATTTCATTCTTTCCTCAACATGTCATACCTGTGTTTGTTCTCTCCTTTTTTTAAACTCAAGGAGGGAACTCCCTGGCTGGCTTTTAAACCCACAATAATGTTTTCCAGATTTGTTTCTTCCCCTCCTGTGAATCCAAAATAACACAAACATTTTTTTCACCTCTTCTCCCTGTTGCCATTTTGTCCCTTTATTCCCCATTCATTCTTTCATCTTTGTTGCGCTGGCCTCCTCTCTCTCTACTCTCCCAGTGCCTTTGTCCCAGTCTGCCGTAGCTCGTTGTTTCCTTCTTTGTGCCCTATGAGTAGGATACTGGGCCAGTTACAGTAGCCCCCATGCCAAACACCACCACTACATCTCATGCTGCCTTTGATTAAGATCGGGGATAGATGTGTGGCTGCGGTGTACTGAGCTGTGTATTTAAATGTGTCCAAGGATTTTCTTCTGGTTTACTGCTGTTAAGCCATTTACATTGGATTTGAGAGAATTACAGTACAAAGTGCTCCTTTCTCTGCACTCTTAGCCTCTCTGTGTGAAAGAGGGGCATGTGTTGCAGGTTGTTGTTGCTATGAGCCATGTCGCTGTTCGTGCCTATCGTATACAGTATGCAAAATGACTACCATGTGTTGGGATAAAAACAAAACAGTGTTTTCATCTTCAAGATTTTAGGGTGATGGCCCCCTCCACAGTGCCTCTTTTAAATCCTTGAACTAATCAAATATGCTCAGAGAAATAAAGAGTTAAATCAGTTGTCAGTCACCTGTAATATATCGTCTACTGGTAATGTCCAATTTATGATAATTCTGCTATTGGCCTTGTTGAAAAATCTCTCGGGATGTGAACATGAGAAGCTAAATGCGCAAAAGGAACTAATTTACATAAATAGCCATGAGAGGGAGAGTCAGATTAAATATATGTGGTACATTTTCAGTATTCTTGGCTGAGAAAATGGAGGCTACGTCATGCTGTTATCACTGTTGCAATGTAGCATTTTTGTGTCTTTAAGTTTAACCCATGCAATTTGATGAAATGTGCCTTAAGGGACGAGTGGTATAAGTACAGACATTTTTACACAAGCTCTTAAAAAAAAGACCCCATAAATGGATTGTGTGCAGCTGCTGCAGTGCGTGTTGTTCTTATTCATCGTAAACAGAGAAGACCTGTCTGCTGGCAGCCGTAGATAAGGTGAGATAAAATAGTTGTCCCACAACGGGGACATTTGCAATTTTTCCACTTTTTATAGTTTTTATATAGACAGGCATACATATTTACACAGCTATGTATGGAGTCAAGTTCTGAGTTAGACCATCAGTCCTTGTCTAATCCCAATCCAAGCAGGTCTGAGCATGGAGTGGTTATGTGTCATGTTGCTGTCATTGCCAGCTTGCAGCATTGACACAGTTTGGTGTCTTCCTGACTTCCTTGAGTCTTTCAGCCAAAATTGAATACATTAAAAAGAAATATGAGGACAAACAATGTATTTGTGTAGAGCATGTGTTCGAATGACTTCATCAATTATATCGAGTTGCATAAACTGCATCAAGGAAGTAACACAGTCTAGACTTCAGCCTCGTTTCGGGAACCTTAAGCAGTCGCTGGTCAGTTGATCTCAGTTACCTCATGGGTGCACAGAATTCAATGAAGTCTGAAATGTATGGAGGTGCTAATCTGTTAAACAAACAATAAGAATATAAAATAAATCCTATAAAGTACAGGAAGCCAATGAAGGGAGGCTAAAACCAGTGAAATGAGCTCTTGCTTCCGGGTGCCAGTTAAAAGACGAGCGGCTGCATTTTGGACCAACTGTAGGTGTGACAGGGCACTTTGGCTATTGCAAACATAAAGTGCATTGCAGTAATCCAGATGAGTTGTGACTAAGACATGAATTAGGCACTCAAAATCATAATAATATGATAAAACAGGTTTAATCTTCAACTCTTAACTGATTAAAGACGGGATTTTACGACAGAGTTGATCTGCATATCCTTTTAAAACCCCTATCCATTTTAAATGTATCTGTGTCACAGCAATTCTTTTGAATCTCAGCTTCAGTATTCCTCTGACGACATATCGGAAACCTTTATTTTTTATTTATAAACAGCTGTGATATATAAATTATACTTACTTTAAAATTTGACTCACTATCATTGTTATTATTGTTAGAATGTCCCTTTCTGTTTTTCAAGATAATAATTGAAAAACTATTAGCAGGATTAATGAAATAATCAACAAAATAATCTTCACGATTCTTTGATAAAACTAATTAACAGGTTAAGCCCTAACCAAGGCAGACTTTAATGACCAAACACATATGACTAAATTAAGCCTTAACACAAAGGAGAGGTTTCTGTGTGCGTTCACACTGACTTCCTGTCTCTATCTGCCGAGTACAAACAGCCGCAGCTTCCGTTTCTGTCATCTTCTGTCCCTTTTTGCATCTGAATGAATTAGTTACTGCTCTGCTGTCCTGTCCCCAGCTCCTCAGACGGATGATTCAGACATAACCAGGTTCGTTCTTAAGACACCACATTTTACTTTTAGGTTATACTGCTGATTCAAAGGGTTTGTGGATCTTTTTTTACGCTGCATAGTCACAGAAATGGAGACGCACAGAAGTGATTGCTAAGGTGGAATATCGCCCACTGAAGTTGTAGACTTGAGATTTTCTAGCATCTTAGTTGCAAAGGACAATGTGTCTTGCTATTTAAATTGTGTAATGTAATAGAAGTGAGCCAGAAAAATCCAAGATGTCAAAATGTTACCAAACAAGTTGAGATGAATGACATTCAGGACTGCTGAACATGTTGCAGAAGGCACTTTACAGCAGTAATGTGAAGAGAGTAATGTCCGTCATATTGATCTGTTAGTTGTCAAATGTTATAGCTCGATCTTTTTCTTTTCTTAACTGAAATTTTACTTGACACAGGAGTTGGCACAGCACGTTTCAAGCTCCTGAATTTTGTTTTTTGCTAATAATCGGCCATGTAGGAGTACACTGACCATCAGATGGCTCACTGACGCTTCCTGTTACATAATAATTGTGATTGTGGCAGCATTTCTGAAAGTTAACCAGGTTCTTAAAAGATGTGATATCGGCACATTGGAACTGAGTGAATACAGATCTCTCTCTGTCCTGCTAAACTGAAATTCTTCATACTAAATATTCTCAGGATTTTACTCCACCTCATGTATGTTGGCTCAGTTGAGATCTATCTTATTCTCTGCAGTCTTGTTCTGTACTGTACTTTAGTATACTAACAGTGTGTCTCTTTAAGATTGTCTTATTAAATGCATTTGTTTGTGTGTTTGAATGTGTCATATATTCCCTATGAGTGTCAGTGAGTGTTTGAGCAGCCTCCTGTTGATTAGTTGGATTACTGACTGCCAAGATTAACCAAGACAGCATATGTCAAAGACTCTCTGCTAGTATTACTACTGCCACTACTACATTAATAGCTACGGTACCACATTATCAGTGCCAATGCTTCTTTTGCTCAACTTGTAACAGGTTACTACTATTAACTGTTAGATCTGTAAGTAATACTCCAACTACTACTGTTACTTCTGTTACTTCCGTTGCATCTTCTTTTTCCTGCGTTCTATTACCTGCTGCTTTTGCTCCTGATATATTTAGTAGTACTAACCACTGCATCTAGTACTAGTATGACATGTGCTGTTACTGCTGCTTTACCTATACCTCTAATACTAGACTATAAGCACTCGCTACTGCTGATGCTTCAACTTTGCCTTCCATGGCTACTGCAAGCTAGCATGCTACCAGTAGCTCTCACCACATATCAGTCTTACTTGTACAATTTGAGTGGTGCATTCGACATTGCTTCAGCCATATCTGAGCGTTAGGTACGGCAACACTACTTGGAAGAAACTTAAAACTGAAACCAAAACTACAGTAGTATTGCTATTATTCATTGTACTAGGTATTAGGACAAACAACTTTAATGCTTTGGAAATATTGTTCTTAAAACTTCCATGCCATTAAATGCACTTTGAATCTAATTTACACTAGTGAACACTTGGAGAGCTCAAACCTCTGACCATGGCAACGTGCCCTATCTCACAATTCTGAAAAATCTTACAAAAAAATTCATGGTTCTGCATCCTGATCTGCATCCCTGCTAAAGTCGAAACATTTCGTACTTACGTCTATCCCTACAAACATGTCCAGAAAAATTCCTGCGCAATTTTTTGAGTTGTCCTGTTCACGAACAGAAAGACAAACAAACAAATGCTAGTGAAAACACAACCTCCCTGGCAGATGTAATTCTGTATGTTCTGCCTGTGTTTTATGTGGCGTTGCTGAACCTAGATGTCCAACATGGCAGATGTCTTGGATCTGTCGTCTTTGTATGATACTCTGCTAACCACCTTTTATACATATTTTTTGGGGATATCTGTTATTTTAAAATGTTGGGCATTCAACTAAGCTAATAGAGTTAGCTGCTATCTGAATCTGTTTTCTGATTAGTCCATTAAGCAAACAATTTGCCAATTGTTTTTAAAATTGATCAAATTTAGTTTTCAACTAAAAATGTCCAATATTTTCTGGTCGCAGGTTCCCTTTAAAATGTAAAGTTTTTTGTTTTTCTTTGTCATTTATGAAAAAAAAAGTATTTTTTTAAGAAAAGAAGTTGAATAACCCTGGAAAATTGAGATTTTTTTTTAATCTTTTGCTTTTTTTTATTTCATTGATTAAAAGCTAATCATTACAATTATCACCAGATAAATTGATATTTAAAATAGTCAATGGCTGCAGCCCGAGCTGAATCTGAATGTCAGTTTTATAGTTTTTACAGCGTTTATTTTTTTTACAGTAGACAGAAAATAATACAAATAAGTGACAATATTTGAAGTTTGCTCTGTGTTTAATAAGGAGAGAATAATTCTGTCTTATTCAGTTAACAATTATAATTCATGTTATAAACCTGGATACACAAATCTTCATTCCATACAGTCATGGTGTGTGTGTGTGTGTGTGTGTGTGTGTGTGTGTGTGTGTGTGTGTGTGTGTGTTACTCTACTAATCAAAAGCGTTAAAAAATTTCAAGTGCAATTTTGACAACTATTGTTTGAATATTTTTCTCTCTGTGCCTTTCAGTCATGTCTCGTAGGAGTTTTCGCCTGATGTCTGGCGGTTACTATAATTCAGATGAAGAATCTGATTCGAGTACTGTGACAAACATCTCTTACCGTGAAAACCCTGTCAAGTACGTAACTTTTAAGTGTGCGTGCATGTGCACTGACGTGTCTGTAGCTTGATGTTTTGTCAGCAGCTCTGATTTTCAAACTGTAATGTAAGCAAGAAGTAATTTTTGTCTTTTGTGTGTGTATCTGCATTCTTTATCATCAGGGTTTTCAAGAAGAAGGGGGGGGCACGCAAGGTCAAGACCCGGACTCCTACTAGAGGCAGTAGCAATGGTAGTCCTGCCAACCATGAGCTGTCTAATGCTGAAGGCCAGTATAATAAAATATGAAATTAATACATATTATGATTAATTCTGACGTCACATCCTGTCAATACAAAAGTAACAATATCGTGACTGAATGAAATAGGATTAGGGATATTTGTTAAAAAAAAACATTTCAGTGCCTTGTGAAAACATTTGACTATATGTTGATATATACTATTTATTTAAAAAAATATTCATGTCATTAATTAAGCAAAATGTAAACCTTTTATTGCATCATTAATGTTAGGGTTTTCTGTAGCATCAATTAAACAGTTTTTAGTGCTGAATTGTTGGAAACACAACAAAAATGATGTAAATATTTTGCAGCGTGTTTGTTAAAGATGTAATCATAACTATTTATTTTATGAAATTAACAAAGTGATTCCAAAAATCTTAAAGGCTCTAGTTCATGATCTCTCTATTTTCCTTAAGGACACAAATAAAATTGAACTAAAGCTGATGATAAATTGTCATATATTTCACAACAAATAAAGGTTGGAAGAATGTCTGAAAGATAGAAAAAAAAATTGAATGTTTAATCATTAACTCCGTTTCAAAGGTTTATTGAACCCAAATAAAAGTAAATTGTTCCATGATGATACACTGTAAAAATGTAAAAACACATCCTGACATATTTTGCTTATAAAAGTGCTTTGCAACTCCTGGCAAATTATTTTTTATTGTATACAGTCATTATTCACTGCTATTCCTTCTGCCTTTCAGACCTGAGTCCCTCCCCTTCTAGCAGCCAGACACAGCCAACCATGAGGACAACAGCCAATGTTTCCAACGTGGTCACTCCTCGGCCTGCCCTGACCCCATCGTCACCCCGAGATCAGACACCCGTATACTGCATGTTGCTGCCTCCAGAGACGAGTACACCGACACTACATCTCAGACCTAACCACAAGCAGCTGAGTCAGAACTGCGTTGACAGTTCAGGGTACTCGTCCTCTGAGGGTCCTCACAGGAGGCCCACTGCCGCTGCCACCAGCAGCACCAGCCAGATCCATGGGATCAGTGGACCTCCCAGAGCTGGATACAGAAGCAGGGTTCACAGTGCCCTCTTTACTCTGATGGGTGAGTGTGGAGTACATACTTGTTTGTGTATGTGTGTTTTTGCATGCTTCATGCTTCTGTGTATAAAAATCTCATTGTTTCCCATGTCTTGTGTAGACTCAATCTCATTGATGGCCATCCCAGTCAAGTCAAAAATAATGCATGTGGCAGCTTTAGGTATGACATCGGTGAACATGTTTATCTTTATTTGCACATATATAAGTATTATGTCAATTCATGTGCTTGTTTTGTTAAGGAGACTTTCAGATTTCTCACATGTATACAGTGCTTTCATTTGTCAGTAGTGTTTTTCCCAGTCGCTGCATGTGATTTACCTCCAGCTTTTCAAAATCCCCTGCAAATGGACTATTGTTCCCTTCCCTGCAGCTAAAACTCCATTCAGCAGTCACATGAAGAAGGCCTGTGCGCTGATTCTCTTTCTCCTCCTTACAGTTTTATGTAAGTGGAATAAAATTTTCACGTCATCTGGCAAATTGTCATCATCTTTTGTGACATCTACTGGTTATAATGTGCCTTAAATGCTGAAGTGATGTTGTTACAGTGTCACAGTAAATATCAGTCATTACAAGTTTCAGATGTCAAACCCTATGTGTTAGAGATGTGTTAGAGTCTTCATGGAGGCATGAGATGTTTACTTAGCGAGGGCTCTGTCTGTTTCTAAGTACAGTTCTTAAGGCACCGTTCCTCCTGTTTTCTTCAGGTATTTGGTTCCTCCTTCCTTTACTGACCTCTGTCATCTCCCGCATGACCCCATCACAGACAAAACCTCAGAATCAACCTGTTGTCCCTACCACTCCTCCACCTCCTCAACTCAGCACCATGCAGCCTACACCTGTGGTGGTAGGGTTGATCATCTTTGTGTGTGTGTAAAATGATTTAAACCCACAGTGCAGAAATGATGTCTCATCTTTCTGGCGCTGAAAGTAATCGCTAACACTGTCAATGTGCTTATGACACTTTAGGCACCAGTACAATCAGTACTAAGTAAAGTCCTTTGTAAAGAGTTGAAAGGTCACAGGTGTTGTTTTTATGAAGGCCACACATAACCTTGCCACTGAAGAATTCAGATCTTCAGACTGTTCACCTATCTTGTTACATTTATTAATTTACTTTAATGCAAGCCTGTACATGTACAATGTCATACATATTTATAATTCACATTTGGGAATTCACTTTATAAGATTTTACATAAACACACAGCACCACCAATAGAGTACCAAAAAATTGTTATCAAATAATTGAAATAGAAGAGAACGAAGTTCCTTTGAGATGAAGTTAAGCACCATTTTTATTTAAACTGGTAGCTTTTTCAGAACATTACTAATATCTGAACCATAAATTCAGTCTTAATAATCTTTAAGAGATTTCTACACACTTAGGTCAATGCAGTATTTGACTTCATCAAAAGCCAGCTTTAGGTATACAAGACCTTCATCACAGCATAGGCCTTGTAGACAAAACCTCCTAGAAGTGTGCAGAAATCTCTTCTCACAGTTGTTTACTTTGATCATTCCAGCACCTCAGCAAATACTTAGCCGGATGGAGCCGCAGTTCTTCTACATTAGTTTTAATAATCCTACTTTTTCGGACCCAGCCAGTGCTGTATTTGCTGACACAGTTATAATGGCAGCAGAAATG
The DNA here is from genome assembly GCA_001698575.1 of Mola mola. NCBI lineage: Eukaryota > Metazoa > Chordata > Actinopteri > Tetraodontiformes > Molidae > Mola > Mola mola. Next base: position 12,168,987 of record KV751348.1, on the reverse strand, counting down.
TCACCTAGATCAACAGCCATCACACTCCGAGTTAGCAAATTAATTACCTCAAAATATTGGTAAAAAGTTTTGCTAGCTGGTATGGTAACTACAGATGCTGTGCCTGATCAAACACATGTTGTTGTTGGGTTGTTGGTATGACATTTTGTTATTACTGTTATCTGCGATGTAACGTAGCAAAGTATATTTACTTAAGTATTCCCCTGAGTACAATTAAATAAAGGACTTATCTTTTAGTTGAGTATTTCCATTACATTCATAAATTTTGGGGGCTGGTATTGTACTTTTACTCCACTACATTTATTTGATGAGTTTAGTTATTCATTACTTTGCAGATTACAGGCTACATTAGAAGCAAAGTTATCAGCTGAAAAAAAGGGTGGAATAAAAAGAAAAATGTTGAATATGAGAGCCACTAAGCAGTCAGTTTGATAATTGATTTACCCATAGTATAATGAAAATACATACTGTATATGTAAATATGTATAAGTTACTTTTACTTGCAATTTTCATATTTATGTATAGTTAATAGCAGATACTTTAGGATTTTAAATCAAGTACGATTTATTTAGGTGACTTTTACTTTTACTTAAGTAATATTTCAACAAAATATCTTTAAATGTATTAAATTAATATTTTAGGACTTTCTGGTACTTTATGCAGCACCGATTATTATTATTCCCTTTAGGAGCCAGCTGTTGTGGATGCTGCTGTGGAAGCAAAGATGCAGCTTTTTAAGGTAAAACACAAATTACAAATTCTAAGGTGTAGCTCCACTAATAAGTCACATCAAAATTTAAGCATGTTCAGTATAACAAAATAAAAATAGCAATAAAGTGGATAAAATAAATTTGAGGAATTCCAGAAATATTCATATTTCAATTTGTTTTGCTGGCCAGTAATTTCTATCTGTTTTTGTTGCAGGAGGAGCTGCAGCTGAAACTGGTGGAATTGCAGCTCAAGCATGAACAGCTTTTCTCTCAGGTGAGAAAATCATTCAATGCGGTCCTGCCTGTCCCTTTCTCTGTGCTATCTAAAGCTGTAACTATCATCGACTGATATGCCGATTATTTTCACATTCAATCAATTAATCATTTAATCTCTGAACTGTCAAAGAAAGTGAAAATGCTTATCATAAATAACAAAAACTCTTTAATTCCTTTGTGACGTCCTTGTAAAGCACATTTCATAAAAAATGAGACATAAACAAAAACTCTTTCCGCAGTCCTGTCTGGTTTGGTAGAAGTGAAACCTCACAGTTTAATATGTGAAAGTATTCCATTTCTACATGCTGTTTTTCTGTTGCTGCTAAAGCCCCGGTGTTATCTTGCTGTTCTGCAATTTTTCCTCTCTTCAGCCCCTGCCTGCTGTGTCTTGACATCTGCAAACTCATAATCCTGTTTAGAATCGCTATAAATCACCTCCGTAGTGTATTCCTCAGTCAAACTGGCTTCCACCTGTTTCTTACCATTTGGTTTGCTAGTGTGTTCAGGCTGTGCAGACCAGTCAGGCATAGGGCTGATGTCCACTTTGGCTACCTCCTCAATTTGAGGTTGTGGTCTAGGCACAACCAAAGAGGACACAGCACAAAGATTATTAATTCAGAAGTTTCGTTTCGTTTCGTTTTCTGCCGCTTATCCGGGTCCGGGTCGCGGGGGTAACAGCCTGAGCAGGGACATCCAGACGCTCCTCTCCCCAGCCACTTCCACCAACTCCTCCGGGGGGACACCAAGACGTTCCCAAGCCAGCCGAGAGATGTAATCTCTCCAGCGTGTCCTTGGTCTGCCCCGGGGTCTCCTCCCGGATGGGCATGCCCGAAGCACCTCCGAGGCATCCTGACCAGATGCCCGAACCACCTCAACTGGCTCCTCTCAACGCGGAGGAGCAGCGGCTCTACTCTGAGCTCCTCACCCTATCTCTAAGGCTGAGCCCAGCCACCCTGCGAAGGAAGCTCATTTCGGCCGCTTGTATTCGCGATCTCATTCTTTTGGTCACTACCCAGAGCTCATGACCATAGGTGAGAGTTGGGACGTAGATTGACCTGTAAATTGAAAGCTTTGCCTTCTGGCTCAGCTCTCTCTTCACCACAACGGACCGCTTCAGCGTCCGCATCACTGCCGACGCTGCTCCAATCCGTCTGTCAATCTCCTGCTCCATTTTCCCCTCACTCGTGAACAAGACCCCGAGATACTTGAACTCCTCCACTTGGGGAAGCGACTCTCCCCCGACCCAGAGTGGGCAATCCACCCTTTTCCGGCTAAGAACCATGGCCTCAGATTTAGAGGTGCTGATTCTCATCCCTGCCGCTTGACACTCAGCTGCAAACCGTCCCAGTGAGAGCTGGAGGTCACTGTTCGATGAGGCCAACAGGACCACGTCATCTGCAAATAGCAGAGACGGAATCCGGAGGCCACCGAACCCGACTCCCTCCGCCGCTTGGCTGCGCCTAGAAATTCTGTCCATAAAAATTATGAACAGAACCTAATTCAGAAGTTCCTAAATTAAAAATACACTAACATGCTAACCAGCCTCCATGCATCTGTAATTTTAGAAACCTGTGTATGAGTGTGTCAACAGAACTACATATAGTTAATTTCTCATCGGTTATGAAGTGTTTAATTGGACAGCCTCAGCTGTAATCTCTTTCACTGCAGAGCTTCCAGGCCAGCGTTTCCAGACACTGCCCAAGCACTGTCCTCCAGTCCAGTGGCTGACTCTATCATATCTTTTGTTTCAGCTGAGGGAGCGAGTACAGGCAGACGTTCAGCACATGAAAGCCAAGCTTGAGGCTGTGGAGTCAAACAGTCAGCTGCGTCTAGAGCAGGAGCTTGCTGGGTTGGGCAAGCAGCTGTCAGACTACCAGGCAGATAGCCATTCTGCTTCTGCCAGCCTCAGCCTCAGGATCCAAGATTTAGAGGCCAAGAATGCCAAGGTAACAGCACTGGTAGAGTTGTACACTTGACTGACTGACTGAAGCCGTTTTTTAGCCAGTGTTCTCTTCCAACCTCTCTTGAGATTGTCTAATGGGATTTCTTGGTTTTTTGTAGCTGTCCAAAGAATGGTTGTCCATCCAGCTAATACATCCTCCAGCTCCCTGTCCTCATACCACCCCAGTCCAAAACCATCTCACTCCAGAGCTCCAACAGGCTATGGAGAAGTGGTTCTCTGACCGCATCAAGGTAGGTGGACAATACAGTAACTTCCAAGACCACTGAATGACTCTTAAGCTTATACAGAAGCAATCAGTGCACAAGGAACTCTAGCATGTAGATTCCTCTGCTAGGTGTTTGCATCTACCTGTTTTATCAGATTTATATGATCGCAGTGGTTAGCACTGTCGCCTCACAGCAAGAAGGTCCTGGGTTCAATTCCGGGTCAGGGCGTTTCTGTGCGGAGTTTGCATGTTCTCGAACAGGATAAGCGGTAGAAAATAAATAAATAAATGAATGAATGATATTGATAACGTGTGTTGACATGCTGAAAAAAAGAACATACTTTTGGTATGAACTGAGTGTAAATGTCATTCAGGAGCAGGATGCTATCAGCCTCACTGAAAAAGGAAGCTGCTCAGCGTGCGGACGTCCCATGGCTGACAAAATGGCTGACTTTGCACTGGAGACTCAAGGTTTGTAGCTTTGTCACTGTCACTTTAGCCTTTAATATAAGCCCTTCAGTGTGGAACTGTTGCCTGTCTGTTGCACTGTACCGCCTGTGTAAACATTACACAGGTGAAATAGGGGTCAAAGTTTTTCCACCTCTTAGACAGCAGCAGAGTATAGTATAAATCGGTGTTTGTATGACTGTAGTGACCCAGCAAGGGGGAACAACCAGAAAAAGCAGTGACGTTCTGTCAAGATGTTATTTGTGAGACCCACAACATAGAACGATTACAAGCAGTTAGTAGCAGTTAGCAGCTAACCCAAACAAGAAGATAAACAACTTCCCTGACTGTGGTCTCACAAAAGGTTCAGTAGCTACTTTAACTTCACAGCAGAAAAACATTTGGCAGGAACAGTAAATTATTGTTATTTTCACGTTATTTCATTGGTAAGACAGTGGTACATGTCACTAATGTAAAGTGTCACACTAGATTCTGACACTGCTGTGATGCTCGTCATTCCTCTTGATTGCTAAATGCTGGCTTGCTAAAATCACACAGTGGGATGCCAATGCTTTGTTCACATAAATAAAGGTGTTGCGTAGATTGGTATTCATTGTGGTAATATTTCAAATCTTTGTTTTT
>KV751348.1:12138451-12164701 GCA_001698575.1 Mola mola | reverse complement strand
AAAGCTTTTGCAACAACAATCAAGATTTGCCAAAACTGTTTTTCACATCTGGGAAAAACATTTAAAATAGCATTGGTTTGCCCCCACATTGGGAATTAATGTGCTCATTTTGTGTGTGCCTGCGTGTGTGCAGGTGCCAGTGTGATCAGCACCAGGTGTTCTGAGACATACCGTATTCGTTCAGCATGCGTGACCATGTTTGGATTCCCTCTGTGGTACCCATCTGAAAGCCCCCGCACTGTTATCCAGGTGTTATGACATTTTCTGTTGTATTTCCAACGTCACAGATGAGTTTTATTTTCCTGAAGTTATTATGCATCGGAGCTTCCTGTCCTCTCTCTCCTTTCCTCCCTTTTCCTTCTCTCCCCTTGATATGTAGTTTTTACTTTTCCAGACATTAACAGCTGTGTCGCCCTTCTTCCCTCCCAGGGCTTCCCTTTGCTGCTCCCAGGGAAGTGCTGGGCTTTTCACGGGGTCCAGGGGACACTCGTGATCTCTCTGTCTCACCCGATCACAATTACTCATGTGACACTTGACCACCTGCCTCGCTACAACTCCCCCACTGGACACATCAACTCCGCCCCCAAAGACTTTGAAGTCTACGTGAGTCAATTCAAGTCAATCTTATTCCTATGGCACTGATTCACAACGCATATCATCTCATGACACCTAACATGTAGAGCAGGTCTAGACCAAACTCTTTTATTGTCATTTGATTTAGTTATTAATTAAGACAGGTCCAGCATTCACCATGAGCAGGCACTCGGGAGCTCTGGCGAGGAAAACCTCGAGGTTCCAGCCTGCTTAAAAAGGACGTCATCTTGGTATCATGTATTTATAGTATGGCACGATTATAAATAGGAGGAGCTTAGTGCATCGGGCATACTCCCTGCTCATGAATATTCTGACAAAGACATTATTAGCACACATAACTGTCACCCGTTTAACCTTTTTGGATTGGCACATGCTACTGTATAAAAAGTTTCACATTGTATGGAACAGAGCTTATAAGGAGCACAAAGAAGATGGTTTTTACAAGGAAAACGAAGTTGCAGAAATTCTGTCTGCTCTTGTCATCATATTTCTGATTGATAGGTGCGAATCTGTTGGTCATCTTTCATTTCTTCTACTTCCTCAGGGAATGAGGAATGGCGCAGAAGAGGGAACATTGCTGGGGACATTCACTTACGACGAGAATGGAGAGTCAACGCAGACGTTTAAACTGCCTGTGAGTTGAAACATGAACAGGACTTACCTTCCACCTATTTTTCATAAAACCGTTGAGGTTTTGTTTAAATGTTCTCGCTGACACCTTATGTGTTCTTCTCTCTTCTTGCTCCTTTTCTCATTTATATTCCTACCTTTCTCTCTCTATCACTATGCCTTCCTCCTGCAGAACCCCAGCGATGCGGTGTATCGATATGTGGAGCTGCGAGTCCTCACTAACTGGGGTCATGTGGAATATACCTGTCTTTACCGCTTCCGTGTGCACGGACAGATCTCCAAATGAGGTTCCATCCACTCTCAATTCAGTAATTTTCAATTTGGTGTTCTGAGCTGTGTTCAGGGACAAATACTGAAATAGAAATTTACTGTTGAATAGTGTCAGGCTGTGTGTCAGCAGGTTTTGCTGTGGTTTTTACTGGACTGGATTCATTTTAAAGGAATCATTGGAGTTTTTACACACAATTCAAAGTGCAAACTTAGTTTTGAATAAACACACAGAATGAAGCGTAAAAATGTTGCTCCAAACCAAAAATCTAGCATAGAGAATTTGATGCTTTCTTTCACTTTAGAGTGCCACAGAATGTGTTTAACTTTGCCGTGCTACAGTATTTTTCATTCAGTGTGAGCAGGTTTCATATTCATCACAAAGCAACTTTCTCTGTGTTCTACCATTGAGCAGCTGCAGTGGACCAGTTCGCTGTTTGAATAACTTGCCCAATGGTTCTTTGCCAATTGAAAGACTTTTAATGAATGAACTTTACTGAGTCTGGGTGCAGGTCTGAACTCAATAGTGATGAAATGACAATAACAAAGTCAATTTTTTTTTTTTTTTGTCTGAATTTATTTCAGTACTTTTCCAGAAGATATATTTTTTTTGTCATTATTAATAGTTGAAAGAGCTGTTACATTTTAATAGGACACTTCTACAGTCTGATGTTGTGACTGATGGGATGCACCATCCTATGACCAAAAGGCCGAAATTCTACAGAGGGTAGCAGTGAATTTTTTCCATCCTAGTAATTTTATCATTTGATTTAACATTCCTACATAAAATTGAATATGCAGTTAGTTTTTAAGTTTTTAATTATTTTTTAATTTAATCTAAAAAATTTGTACTTGTCAGTTCTGATTTTAATATTGGTACTTGGACACCTGAAAACCTCTTTTGCTATTGAAAAGAGGCCATGTTGGCTTTATGACGCCACTTTCTCTGTTTTTCTACACCACATCTATACAATCAGGAACAGAAGTTCTTGCTTATTTTTAAAATGAGAACCTTCATATATGAATTAATATTTCAACTCATGTCGTTTTTTATTACTTTCCAGTGTAAAACAATAAGGTTTTACCATTCAGTATCTCTAAAATATACCTGTGTACCTGTTCATACTATTATGTGTATCAGCTCAGAACTGCACATTGGTATCATTCAGTTATTTTTCATTTTTTTCTCTTGTTCAAAAGAATATTTAGACAGGCGATGTAGAAGAAAATAGTAGAAACTTGCTATTAATTGCACTAGAGGTCAATCCAGGTACAAAACATAAACCCTTCCTCTTTTCGAGGGTCTAAGGGTCCAGTGAGATAATGTGTAAATTGTGATTTTGGGCTATACAAATACGTTTTTGATTTGATTTGATTTGATTTTCCTCTGTTGAATGTAGAAAAAATAAAATGTAAAGGTAAAGGAGACAGGGAAACTATTTTACAACGCATTGATGATAATATTTTGTAGCCTCTTTGAGTGCCATGGGTTTGATATAAATAATTTTTATCTACTTTGTGCAGGTTACATACATTTCGTATTTAGATTAATTGTGTTTTGTATTTAAACTGATAATATCAAGGACTTTGGTACTGTCTTAATTTTGCTTAACTCATGCAATACCAAGATTATGCATAACCACAAAAGTATTTCAAACTTTTTTATTTACTTATTTATTGATATTAAGCTTATTTGGCTTTTGAGAGACAAATGTGTATTGGTGTCGACTGTACACAGCAAAATAACTTGTTTTCCTATTTGAAAGCTGTTGATCAGCCTGCAAAGTCCTAAGACTTGCACCTTTGTGTATATGAGGTCATTCCATAGTGAAATTCTCTTAAAATCTTGTTAATGCAAAGCTAACTGATTATAAATGCCTGTTTGTAAGCCAAACTGGAAAGTTTATCTGATTCAGTGAATAAAACATTGGAATATATTTCTGTATATGCATTTGTTTATTTATTTTTATGAAAGCCTTATTTCTTGTTGTTGGCAGTAGACTTTTTTTGACAGAAATAAATGCTTACTTCACTATACTACTGAAAGTCACTACAACAACACACTAAAGGAATGCTGCATTTCTGCATTTTTTTGTGATTTTATACCAGTTTCTGGGATTAGTGAATCGTTCCTATTGTAGTGCAAAGCTGATCAGCCTTAATCAAACTTACTTATTCCATAAGATACAGATGAACTCAAAAAAAGTTAAGGAATTTCAGGTTTGCATGCAACAATGAGAGACATACCAAAAACTACCAACCTCATGTTCTCTTCCTTTTCATATTATTTAATATGAAAAGGATTATTTATTCCTTTTGAAAAAGGAATTTCAAGCTGTTAAGCATTGTATTTCTTGGCTCCCATCATGAACACATCAGCCTGATGTCGCCTCAAGCAAATAGCCTTGCTCGATTTATTGTGTTGCTCACATGGCGTTCTTGTGCTGCATTGTCAGCGCAACAGTTTCTTGAAACCAACCTTGTTCCAGGATCATTACATTAAACAGTGGAGCCAAAGTAGTGCCATACAGGCAACTTAAATAATGCAGCAAGCCTTTCAAGTTCTTCTGTCGCTCTGCCAACACGAGCAACCTTTGTTTTCACAACCAAGTTATTCGACACATCACGCTTCAGAGTTCAGGGGTCCCTACAATTTCGCCGATTGCTGAATGCTGTCATATGAATTTGATGCATAGTAAAAATCAAAATATTTTTCCAGTGAACGTCAGTGATCCGGGGCTTACAACTGTCTCAAACTATGGGGAGTGATCTGTACAGTTCACACATCAACTGCATTCCACTTCATCCCAACTGCTGATGCGAGGGGAACTTTTCTTTTCTTCATAAATGTGCAGACAAGGATGAGAAGCAGAGGAGACAGTACCAGAGTTTGGAGTGACTGCTGAGTTCAGGCAGAGGCTGAACTGACTTCAAACACACAGACACTACTTCCTGCCATTGCTCACTAGCTCACAGCTGGTAATAAAATATTATTGCTGTTTGGTTGTAATAAACTTCAATTTCCACAGGAAAAACGGGAACACACCGTAACATTATGTTCCCCATATCATGAAGGTCAGACTGCTCTAACCCATTGCCAGAGTTTCTGCTCTAGCAGTTGAGCCACCCTGACATCTCATTTTAGGGAGCTGCTTGGTCCGGGTGAGATAACTCTGAGATAAGGCTGAATGAAACTGCTCCAGGAAAGGACACCATAGGTTATACCAGTTAGACTGAGAAGGGTTTGAAATAGGTGGGACCAAACTCCCTAATCAGGTACTCGCTGAGTGGGGGGATGTAGTGGAAGCTGACCAACACAAAGGAAGTCAGAACTAGTTTGAATGCTCGCTTCTTTGCTGGATGGACCTCTTTCTTGCTAGGCCCTGATTTGTAGAGAGACTTGAGAATCAAGAGGGTGCAGGTTAATGTGATCACGACGACACTGATCAGGAGAACCAGTATCACTTTCCACTTGCCCACTGCGGCAGTCTTCACCAGGCCACAACTAGCACCAGTTATGGCACACACCGACAGGCACAGTGACAGTCGTAGTTTAGGATCCTTGAGTCGAAGGAAGACCAGCGGATGGCAGACAGCCATGTAACTGTCCAGCCACATAAGGCAGAGCAACATCGGCCCTCCTGTTTGATTCAAGCCCCAAACCAAGAAGTTAGAAGCCTCCGCTGTTTGTCTGCACACGAAACGGATGTACTCGGTGATGACCAAGAAGCAGAACAGCGTGTCAAATAGTGCCAGATTGAGTGTGAAGATCTCAGAGGTGGAGCAGATACCAGGCTTACCCAGCAGGAGGCGTATGACTAAACCATTGGCTGGTAACCCCAGTGGTGGCACAATGATGACAGTGGGCAGGAGGTACCAGACAAGCGGATTGAGCATCTCTCGTGTGTTGTTCTGTGGGATGTGGTCATTATCCCTGAAGATTTCCATTGCTGTGGTCTGCGTTAAGGTCGAGGCCTGGTTTCAGTGTTGAATGTCCCAGGATCCGTATCTATAAAATAGAGGATCTAATAACATGCGTGACAAAAGTAACCTTTATAGCTCATTTTTTTCTCAAACCTGCAAGAATTGCTGCCCCCTTGACGGCAGCATGTCAAGTTGAACTGAAAGGTGAATAAAACAGAATGCAATGATTTGCAAATCTTTCCCGCCTATATTCAGTTGATTACAGCACAAAGTCAATAAGATTTTTCATGTTCAAAATGATAACATTCATTGTTTTTTCGGACATTTTTGGAAATACTGGGAAGGTTTTGGAATGCTCAAAAACACCCAGAACATCCCACAGGTAAGTAGATTAATTGGTACCAGTGATTGTACCATGACAGGAGACTGCTGAAAGACTCCCATCAATTACAAGCAACGATGTTGCGATGTTCTCCACTTTGTGAAAAACATTTACCAATTATTAAGGAATGTTTCTTAACGTGCAACTGTACGGAATTGAGACATTTTCACCTTCTACAGTCCATAATATCATAAAAAGATTCAGAAAATCTAGAGGCTGAAAACAAACACTGAATGCACGTGACCGTCGACACCTCAGGTGGCCCTACCTTAAAAACAGGCATCATTCTGTAATGGATCTCACAATGTGGTCTCGGAAACACTTCGGAAAGCCGCAGTCAGTAAACACAGGACGTCGCTGCAGCTACAAAATGGGAGTTAAGTCTCTACCATGCAAAGCCAAAATCATACATCTGCCCACTTCTGAGGGCCAGAGCTCATCTCAGGTTGACTGACATGTTTATGGACATGTTTATGGACATATAATGTCCATTGAGTCCTCTGACCCAAAGAGGAAAAGGACCATCCAGATTGTTTTCAAGTTCAGAAGCAGCATCTGTGATGGTATGGGGGTCTATTAGTGCCCAAGGCATCATGGGTTACTGTCACGTCTGTGAAGGCACCATTAATGCTGAGTGGTACATACAGGTTTTGGAGCAATTTATGCTTCTGTCCAGATTATATATTTTTCAGGGACGTCCCTGCTTATTTCAGCGGGGCAATGAAGCGACAGACTGCAGAGTTACGACAACACGGCTTCACAGTGAAAGAGTGCAGGTAGTAGACTGAGCTCCCACTGAAAATGTGCAGCATTACGAAGCACAAAATATGACAACGGAAACCACGGACAGCTAATTAGCTTAAGATGTACAGCAAGCAAGAATGGGAATAAAACCTCAACTTTCAATATTTCGACAACTAGTGTCTTGTGTTCCCACCCGCTGACTGAATGTTGTTAGAAGAAAAGGTGATTTAACACAGTGGTAAACATGCTCCTCTCTCAACATTTTTTGGAACATGTTGCTTCAAAGCCAGAATGTGTGTATTTCCCCAGAAAACAATAAGTTAATCAGTTAATCAGTTTGGACATCAAATATCTTATCTTTGTCTTGTATGTAATTGGATGTAGGTTGCAAATCGTTGTATTCAGTTTTATTCCCATTTTACACAGAATTTGGAATTGAATTTGGAGCTGTAATAATTTGTTGTCATTTACTGGAAACATGATCCATGTATGTCCAATATTCTGCTTTTCACCAAGTCTAGGGAGACATATCAGACTAGCCGCTAAATGCCCCGTAACAAGAATTTTGAGGTTTAAAATGATTGACAAGTATATTAATCTATGACCAAAGTAGTCATATATTCTGTCATTGAGTTATGTTTGGAATTAGGGGGCATCCAAAGAACAATCCGACTGGATTGTTCATTTCTAACATTGTCATATAATTTTGCATTAGTAGTATCATTTGACCTCAACATTTTTTATTTATTTCCCAATCAGTCTCACGGTACTTTTGCACTGTGTGTCTAGCTTATCAACATGATGCAAATTCTGGCTCACGTACATAACTAGGGGAAAGTTTCTGTTCCTCGATGCCTTGTTACGCCACATTAGATTGTGACAATCTTTCAGAATGAATACTGTTTCTGTGACATTCAAGTTCCTTTTTGTTCAGGTTACATATATGAGCTACCAAATAAACCAGCCAATGTGCTGAAATTATAATGATATAGAATTATTAACTCTAACCACTTGATTTTTTTTGACCAACATATATACATTTAGAGAATCACGTATTACTCAGCTGTATTGGGTTGATCATTCTGTGGCTTTTTAACACAGAGGAAAACAAAAAATTATGGAAAAATAGAACTTTAATATCTCTTTTTCTTGTTTATAGCCCTCAGTCACACACTGGCTGCCATTCAAGGAAGGGTCCTCCAAATGCTGAATAACAAGGATTCCAGGTCTTTTCCAAATAATTAAATACAGCCATCAGATGGCCTGAGTTCAGATTTAGTTATTCTATTATTCCAAGTTGAATATGGTCATTTTGCAGCCTGTGTCATTATGTTATTGATAAAGTCCAACATTTGTAAAAGCCATGCTAAGTAACGTGTGCACAGGATTGTGGGTACTTCAGGTGCACTGGGGATAGACACAGGCATTCTTGAAGATTCTATGCGCGAAGCACTTTGTCCATTGCAGAATTCAGAGGATCCTGTAGGATTTGTCCTTCTGCAGCATATAATATAGTCTAGTATAGGCTTAAGAGCCTTATATCCCATCTGCACTTCAAATTCACAAGGTGGTGGTAATGAACCTCAATGCTTTTTGCCAGGAGGAATGTATTGCCTTTAATTTGATATAATAGTGCACTAAAAATATGAAAAATATTTGGATGAAAAAGTCAGGCATATGTAATTTCACGTTGCAACAAAGAGAACAACATGGCATCCATCCATTTTATTTCTGTCGATGCCAGTTTATAGTTTCAAATGGTGAGCTGATCAAGCGGAAGGACATTGAACATTGTAGCAATTAAAACACTGCAAGTATGTTGCCTGTTAAAGCTCTTGATTTGGGAGAATTCCGGGGTTATTACAGAGATAACCATACGTGGGAAAACTGTGTTTTTCCCAGCAAAATGTTCCTATTCGTGAGGCTATTCAAGTGAATGAAACAAACAGTTCCTAATAGTTACATTTACAGTTTACCTTCATAAATGAGTCCTTCACCAGGAGTCCCAGGAATCAGGCAGAGCTCCGTGCTGTGTGGACCAACACAGACACTGGGGTCTTCATGGAGATTTAATGCATTTGAATACCCACAGTCAAACCTGACAGGTGGAATTTTCACAAGGGGCCCCCACAAATGGAATTTGTCAGTGGATGTATGTAAATGCATTGTGGAGTGTTGTATTTGGCATTGCAAGCACACATCAGTCAGGCATCATCTGCACACGGGAGGGCACGTCGCCGTGCCGTCGTCGTGTCACCCAGTCGGACTCTTGTTGCGCTCACACTGCATCTTCACAGGCTGCCAGACAACGCAAGGACACTGCATTTTAATTGATAATGCAGATATCCCCATGACACTTCACCAGTTAGTGACTTACTCTATGACAGTCATTTTTGTAGTACAAGTTTTCTGAAATGTTATGTTCACATATGTAAACAATGCATTATGGAATAAATTATTATGTACTATTTTACATACATTTTCATAGCAGAAATCTTAACGTTGGTTAAAGTCAGGTTCAAAATTCTTATTTCATTTTGTTGACGTGTTAGAGTCAAAAGGTGCTAACACAGGGAGTGTTTACTACTCCATAAATCAGAAAATACTCTCAACAATTATAAATAACCAATTTCTGTCATTTTGATAATGGTGAAAAAAAACAAACAAACATAACATTCAGAGAGATAGGAATATAACTGATGGTCTTAGTGTATTCAAGTACCACTAAAGTGGAGAGAAAATAAGTTCAAAAATACAGAGTTTTGTCATATTTGATGTTTAAATATGCACATCAGGAAACCTAATTCAAATGTATTATTTTGCATAATATATCAGAATTGAAAGCTGAATTCTTGACACTTTCTGCTTATGGAGGCGATTGGAGCCCGCTGGATGTGACCATCGATCCAAAAGCACAAACTCATGGAGACAGATTATTATAATCCTTATTGTGATATGTCTTTTCATTAATTTGTCGTTTTTCATTGTGTTTATAGCTAAAATTTAAAAACAGATTCTTGGGTCACGACTGGCGTCTATGCCATTTAAGTAAATCTCCTTACAAACAGTATGGGAATTCATGTTAGGTTGGTGAAAAAAACAACTAGAAAAAACATTCTGGCAACATTGCAGATAGCAGATTTGTTGATTTTCCAGCAGTTATTATACCATTACGTACAGACAGCAGGGTGTGTGCTCCCACATTCTTAACTCATAGTGTAAAAACCTTCATGTAAGCGTCTTTCTTTCAAATTAAAGGGCCTTTTTCTCTTCCACTTATATAAAGTTATGTGATTTGGGGAGTGATGTGAGAATTAAGATCAAAATGTTTAACATATAGAGGCAGATATAATACATTTTTATATTAGTTAGATCCCATGAATACTGCATGCACTTACATCACATCCTTAACTCGGCTGCCTCATCTTTCAATGTGCTCTGCGTGTTGGGCACGTTTTTTGTTTACTCGGTACGACAACTCAAGCCCCATCAGATATCACCATGATGACATCATCCAAAGGCTTATTTTCTTAGATTCAGACGCCAAGAGTTTTAATTGGCTGAGCAGTAATCCTAGTGCAGGCTGCGTACTGAAACATTTTATGCAACATATCGTTATTTATGAAAGTAGGTGTTTGCTGTGACTTGGCAGGCTCTCAATCCCAGAAGAGTTTGTTTTTTTTTACAGCGGTCCAAGTGCATTAGTAACACCTTGCAGTGGATTTCTCATTGTACCTTGCATCACATGTTTACTGAACAGTGCGCAGTTGCATCATGAGAACAAATGTTCTGCTGCGGTGCTGATGTAAAAAAAAAAATCACAGGAACAGAAGATAGAATCAGACTAAGGTTTTTATGCCATAACATGGACTAGAAAGAGGGGAAAGAGAAAGCTTGAGGAGGCTTTGAAACTGACGCCTTTTCTACTCTTAGCAAATCTACATTCAGGGATCAGGGAGCCCTGAAGGCACATGGGTTAGGTTACTCAAAGACAAACAAACATGCCACAAAAGTCATTAATTACTGCCCCTGTGGCACGAGTAACTTACACACACAGTGCACACCTTGTCACACCCCTTTGAACACGTTAATGTTTTGCACCGCTGCCTAATCACTACTCGGCTCGGGCAACAGAATGAGGAGAGATAGCCATTGGCCCTCAGACGGGCCCAGTCCCACAGTGACTTTAAGTGGAGTGTGTTCATAAGTCAGTGGCCTTAGTGATCTGCTGCTGCATGAGGAGAGCCCCACCGCAAGAGAAGAGGAGGAGGGCAGGACACCGTGGGCTCTGTGACGGTAAGATGCAGTGATCTCAAGTCTGCTCCCACTATCAGAGCCTCTGTGAGGTGTTCTCTTTACTCCCTTTTCTGTCTCATAGCACCCTTCTGTCATCTGCACTTCTCCTGCACAATGTTCAACACCACCCTCTACGTGAACTCTACCACTCCCAGCGGCCCTCGTGGACCTCCACCTTGGTACCAGTTCCCGGTGTGCGCCGTGGCACCTTATGGCTTCATTTTCTACTTCGGCGTCAAAGTATTCAACCTGGCAGTGGGAACGCCCTGTAATTTCCTGGTCATCTGGAACATTGTCGACAAGAAAAGTGACGCCTCCACGTCTGACGTCTTCATCTTCAA
Organism: Mola mola; assembly: GCA_001698575.1. Lineage (NCBI taxonomy): Eukaryota > Metazoa > Chordata > Actinopteri > Tetraodontiformes > Molidae > Mola > Mola mola. Next base: position 12,153,523 of record KV751348.1, on the reverse strand, counting down.
CCTGGCCATTTTGGACGCCTACTTCTGCCTGATGACGCCCATAGAGATGGTGAACCGGCTTCTGCTGGATGACAGTCGCATTTGGTACTTTCAGAGGTTTGCTTATGGGATCAAAGACACTGCACCTCTCTTTCTGGTGAGTTTTTGGTTGCGCTGAGCCAGAGCAGCATTAAATGGAATGATCAACCGCTTCCTCCTCAAACGACAGCCAAACTACAAGATCTTTGTCAGGACTTTGATGATAAACAGAAATCGAAACCTTGATACACGAGGTTAACCTCTAATGGATATAAATAATTTAAGATTGTTTATCAAAATACAGTTGCACTGGGGTGTAAAGCAAATAGACATGAAACTTATGCAACTTTTCTGCTGTTACCCTGTTCGTAATCCTGTCAACCCATCTGTCAACCATCGTCCCATAACTCCCATACCTCATTTGTAATGCTAGTAATACTACTTGGACAAAAGATTCTTATAAAAGCATTTCAACTGCTTCAGGGCAAATGTTTAATACACGCAGTTTAAATTATTTAAAACAGTTTCTGGACTCAGATTAATTTAGTAACCTTTGATGCTTGACGTGTCAATTGACATCTATGTGCTTTTCACTAGAAAAGGAACTTCCAACTTGCTGCTTGTAAATGTTCAACTCAGAGAATATTAGTGACTCTTTTTTTATTCAGAAATTAATTCAAACCTTCGCATTTTCAACATTCATTACAGCTAAAGTAAAATGTTAAAATACTTCCACTTGAATGATTACAGCTTGTACAGTGACAGTGAAATATTCTAATACTTTGAGATGTGCTTTTATTTGAGCTGGAGGTTCTAATTATCAAAAATTAAAATAGCTGAATGTTTGAAACATTTAAGTTCGTGTGTAACGAGTCTAGAATACATGAAACATTCACTTTATTAAATGACTGATGAAAAAAAACAATAACGTAATTTTTTTGAGATGCACTTGTGGATGTCTGCCTATACTTAAAAAGTGTGAGCCTTGATGTTGCTCTTTTGAGTGCAGAACATTCTTTTTGTTGATGACTTAAGTCTTCCGCTCTGTGGTTCCAGGTATGTATCTGCCTGGACCGCTACATGGCAGTGGTCCACCCTGTACTCTTCACCGGCCTCCGAGACAATAGGATCCGGATCGGCATTTCTGTGGCTGTCTGGGGCTTCATCCTGGCCTACGGCCTCACCAAGTGCATCCTGGGAGTCATAAGCGTCAACGAGGTGTTCAGCGGCGTCATTCTCTTTTGCTTTGCCGTGATGGTTTTTTGCAACATCTCCGTCATCTGGGCCCTCAGACGCTCAGTGGCGGGAAAGGAGGAGATGCACCCAGTGAAGAAGAAGGCCTTCAGGATGGTGCTGATCATCCTGGCCATCATTGTGGCCAATTACCTGCTGCCCGTGGCTCTCATGCCCTTCGCGTCATACTACTCGTTTGTGGCGTTCCGCTGCCAGATCAGCATCAGCGTGTTCTCCATCATGGATCTGAGCTGCAGCATCGAGCCTCTCCTCTACATCACCAAGACAGAGCGAATACGCGCCAGCTGCGGTGGATGCAGTTTCTCCAAGCAGCCGCATGACGTCGGAGTGTGAGCAAGCATCCTTTATAAACAAACGCCATTCTAGAAATGCCTTCCATGCTGGGCAACTGGACATATATCCATGTGGCATTTCAGTAACTGCACTGAGCACTCGGCTGTGTGTAATGTGGGCAGAATGCCAGCAGGAAAGGGTAGGGCAAGTTTAAACGAGACAGTGAAATCAAACTGAACCAATTTCCCCACAGCTGTTATTTGTAATTGAAAAAAGTCGTATATTTGCTTTGCTCAGTTCCAGCGTAAGCCATCGCGTCCCTTGCTTCCAGTGAAACTGAAGGGTTAAATTAAACCCAAATATTGATTTTAGATGGAACCCCACTAAACATACAATTTACACTAAGAACTGAAACAACACATTTTGTACAAGTACCGCATGCTCAACTTTCTTTTCCTCCTAGATAGTTTAAACACAGAGTGGAAAATTTGCAAAAATTGGAAAATGATTTTGATATGTTCTATGCCAGGGCTATTTCAGGTAAAGTAAGTTCTGGTACAAAAAAAAAAAAAAATAAAAAAAAAAATAAAACTAATAAAAGCAGCTACAGTTTTTGTCCATTCTAATGATAGCGTGGGCAGAAACTGTTTGCAGAGCACCGATTGAGCAATTATCCAGCCATTAATTAAGCCTCATAATCCAAAAAAGCACTGTGGGACCAATTAGCAACAGCGTAATGACCGGACGTGTTGATTATCAGGGGTTAACAACCTAAATTGATAACACACGCTTATTAATTAAAAAACAAAATCACCATGATAAATGATCCAATAAACACTTCAGAATGTTTCATTGTATTTTCAAATCACAATTAAGCGACTTTCTAGAGCTTAGAGAGATGTCAATGTGCGGGGAACGTCCGATGACAATGATGAGCACAGACGAACCCAAATCTAATAAAGGGAATTTTTCCAAAAGTGTTTGTCATTTCATGCCATATGTGCAAAAGAACATAACAATTTTCATATTTCATATTTATATTTTCAAAAAAATATTTAAAAGAAGGAAACTACAGAGGTTCATTTGCTTTACATTACAAAATAATGATTAAATGTGTAAGTAATCACTTACTCTTGATTTCAGATGACAGTGGCACATTCACATTAAGTATAGAACTAATCAACTTAAAGGTTACACAGTCTTGTTGTGGTCAATTATTATTTTGCTTTATTATTTGTTTTAGTCTTTTCTGTTTTCAGAAACTTTGCCTTTTGGATATTTAATCTAACACCAACAGATCAGTTGCGTTTAATTTGCTAGAAAGCTCTGGCCAGTTCAACTCAGATACGAATTAAAGGCAAAACTGGGTTTATGGTTCTGATAAAGTAAAACAGGTTATTGGTCTGTGGAATCAATTCATTTTGCCTCGAAGAAAACCATTTCATGTGATTATATTATTGTGACTTGTAAGTAATTTAAAGTCATGTTGGCTATGAGGATTCTATATTTCTGCAGTAAATTTTCCACCAGGTTCCAACCGTTGACCGTCACGATGACCAGGTTTGAATGAAAATTCAAGCTTCTCACTATGACTTTGGCATTTGCAGCAGTAATATTACAGCTTTCGGTTTCTGGTTCTGGTTGAGTCAAATTAACTGTACTGTGAATAACAATTATCAAGTAAGTAGGAATCAATGATACAAAGAACCTCATTTAGTGAGTTTGATTTGGAGTTCATTCAGACTTTCCAGGCTGGCCTCAGGTCCGTCCTCTGAGGTCACATATCCAGGGTAGGTGGGGTAAAACTGGGGATGTGCTGGTTTAGTGGAGTCATCTCCCGTCCCTGCTGATGAAGGCAGAAACAGTGGTATCAACTTGGAGTGAGCATAGTCAATCTCAAACCCTTCAAAAATGAGTCCCATCCCCCAGACGCCGAGCCCCTCTTCAAGAAGCCTTGATACTTCCCAGGAGGCCAATACCAGCCCCTCATAGTCTTCTTTATCTAGTCTGAATATGTCAGAGGTCAAAGGTCGGCGGGGGACCAGCACGGTAAAGCCAGGGGAGTTGGGAAAAGGAGTGAGGAAGGCTACATGACGCTCGTCTTCCCACACACGCCACTGCTGCTCCTCCCCGCGGACGATGCGTGAAAACAAGCCTGGATGGGCGGGATCATCGCCCAGGAAGGTCAGATTGGGCGGGGCGTCAGGAAGTGGGAGTTTGGCTCGAATCTTCGCCTGGATCTCAGTCAGGCTAGAGTTGCTCCATCTAGGAGCAGTCTTGGAGGTGCAGTATCCTGGGTCCTGGGCATTGTGCTCCTCCTCTCCTGCCAGGTGAGGGCGCCACTCTGCATCTAGCCCGTGCAGAGGGAGAACACAGATCTGTGGAATGAAATGCATGTTTATTGACTCAGTGTCAGATTTACAGAAGAGGATTGGGGCATGAGAAAAAAATTATGGGAGAATTGTTAATATATCGGGCGGCACAGTGGTGCAGTGGTTAGCGCTATCGCCTCACAGCAAGAAGGTCCTGGGTTTGATTCCGGGTCAGGGCGTTTCTGTGTGGAGTTTGTATGTTCTCCCTGTGTCTGCATGGGTTCTGTCCGGGTACTACGGCTTCCTCCCACATTCCAAAAACATGCAAATCTGGGGGTAGGTTAATTGGTCACTCTAAATTACCCGTAGGTGTGAATGTGAGCGTGGATGGTTGTTTGTCTCTATATGTCAGCCCTGCGATGAACTGGCAACTTGTCCAGGGTGTACCCCGCCTTCGCCCGAAGATGCTGAGGTAGCTACTGATAACTACACTGTGCTTATGAGCTAAAAGAGAGAGAAGTTTTTATAACTTGAGCTGATTCTGAAGTACAGTGTCACCGGGCCAGACGCACTGTTTACAGTCTTAAAAGGTCGAGTTTCAACAATCTCACGTCAACATTTTGAATTTACTCCCGAAATTCTATTTCAACATTATTCTCGGCACTTTGTATTTTTTCTCAAAGTGAATTATGAAAAACTCTCTGTCTTCTCATAACAGTTTGTCATGGCTGGTCCTGATCCTCTACTTTGAATGTGCACCTGTGTATTTTTCACCTGTTGTATGTATAGATGGGAAGTCATGAAACATATTTCTACTAGCAGGGAATATCTCTAGAAGTAAAAGCCCTGGTAAAACATTTTTTCTGTGCGCTGGTCGTACTTTGCGGCCAACCAGTCTGTCCACACGTCAAAGAACACCTAACCTGGGCAGGTCTGTCTCTGTGCGGTCTGCTGACCAACGCACATCTGCGAACCGCCAGCCTTTCGCACAGCAGCTCTGCGACAGCTCTCGCTCCCAACAGCCATGATAAAAACTCCTGTTTCTCCAACTGGAAGATAGTGCCTCCCAAGGTACCAGAGATGCTGTGCTCCAGGATAACAGAGCCTGGAGTCCAGGGCCGGGGATGAAGGTAGGCCACCAGTCCCGCTGACTGCCAGATGACGTGACGGGGAGGAGCGGAGTTCATTCTGTGAAGTTGGAAGGTAAGAGCACACAGTAAGTTAGATAACAGCTTTTTACTCCAGAAGATTCCCTATAATATTACCAATTACAGGATAACATTATCACATAATTATCTATACTGTATGTAAACATTGAATCAGACTGAAAATACACATTCCTAATCAGACATGTCTTTACCTCTTAGAATTTTTGATGAGATATGTAGCATTCGTTAAAATTACTAAATTACTAAAATTACAATTTTTCATTTCAGGTAGACTTTAAGAAGCTAAAATGTGAAATCCTTTGTTCAAAATGTCTCTAATATGTTTTATGATAAATTAAAGACTTAAATTATTTGCATTAAACGCAGCAATGCCACAGAAGACAAACAATACAGCAAAGTAAAAAAAGCCAGAAATATTTGAAAAAGTACAAAAGTAGAATAAGGGAAAAACTAACTATTGTCCTTCAAGAGCTGAACGTTTTGATGGCTGAATACTTTCAATAGATGAAAAGATTTAGAAGTACAAGAGTGCAGAAGTGGAAATTAAAAGCAGGATAACAATAGTATGGATGCTGTCAATCACACTTGCTATTTTTCTCCACAAAGTGCACTTTTGCTTTTGATTTTCTATTAATTTTTTCTGGAAATCTCCAATAACTCAGCATGTGGAAAAGACTACATTTCAATAAAATGTAGCAACATATACTGTATATATATTTCGATGCATTTCCACAGTGAATCATTTCCGCCACCACTAATCTATGATAATTGTACAAAACTAAGACAATAAAGTATGCAGATCATTTCTAAAGGCATTACAAAAGATAACAAAAGTGCTTATTTGGGTGATAATTACGTCCCATGTAAACACAGGTAACTCCAAGCGTTTACGCGCTAACAGCTGGTCACGTGTTAGTTACGTCGTCACGTGACGTTGGAGGGCACGTGCACAGCTCAGCGGCAGAGGTTCGAGTTTATTATTATTATGTGATTTAAAAAGTGTGACTGAGGTTAGCTGTTCATAACAAAGACAAGAGTAACCAAGCTGCTTCTCCGGGGTCGTTCCTGGTTAGTGACAACACTCTGTAGGTCACACACGGAGGCTTTTGGTTCCGGTTAATCTGTCTCCATAATAAAACCCATAGCCGAATTTAAGCTAAACTAGTTCATTACTATCCACTTCGACGTCTCAAATGCACCAAACGAGATGTTAATTGCGGCTGTAGATAGACGTTAGTTAGATAGTTGTTTTGATCATTTAAAGTAGTGTCTGAACTTTAGTGGAACAGTCGTTGCATTGACTGAGCCGTCCTACCTTCTAACCGCGAACCTCGCGAACTGCATGAATACACGAAGGAACCAGTGTGACCTGTTTTCCAATTCCGTTGACTCGTAAAACACGTAATCGTGGTTTAGAAAAAGATTAAATAAAGCAGCTATAAAGATGGAGACAGCGGTCCCTTTACGCCACATCCGCCAGACTCCATCGTCCACATCCGCATCCATTTCCGGGTTTTGTAACCGTAAACTCCGCCCATTGCAAAAGGCAACACTAACCACTGACCTCGTACGGAACACTATTTATTTCCCTTTACTGGAATAAAGTCAGAAAATTGCTTAACAACTGCACTGGAGAAAACTCTGTCAGAACAGCTTCTAGAGGCTAAAGTGTCCGTGACCTCCTTTAACCCTCAGCATGTGTTGAACTCAGATGAGATTAAATTTACTGCACTAATCCTCCTATGTGTCTCACCAAGTTTATTGTTAAATGCTACACCTTGTTTTTTTTTTTGTATTGAGCAGCGGAATTTTGCTACTTTACAACACCTACAGTTAAACACATCATTTCATTCAAAATGCCACACATCGCCGAAGTTTTTACAGGCAAAAAGAATAATTTTGGTGCAAGATCACTCTGAAAAGAAAATCGGCAAAGGCACCGCTGTCTTAATTTTGAAAATGAATAAAAAGATTAGTAGACATAAATTATTATTGCATGCATTCAAAAGAAGATCATAATGCAATAATTTTAATTTCATTCTATATATATCCTAATAACGGCGGCACAGTGGTGCAGTGGTTAGCACTGTCGCCTCACAGCAAGAAGGTCCTGGTTTCGATTCTGGGTCAGGACGTTTCTGTGTGGAGTTTGCATGTTCTCCCTGTGTCTGCATGGGTTCTCTCCGGGTACTCCGGCTTCCTCCCACATTCCAAAAACATGCAAATCTGGGGGTAGGTTAATTGGTCACTCTAAATTACCCGTAGGTGTGAATATGAGTGTGGATGGTTGTTTGTCTCTATATGTCAGCCCTGCGATGAACTGGCGACTCATCCAGGGTGTACCCCGCCTTCGCCCCAAGATGCTGAGATAGGCTCCAGCCCCCCCCCCCCCCCCGCCCCCCCCCCCAGGTAGAAAATGAATGAATTGCTGAGATAGGCTCCAGCCCCCCCCCCCCGCGACCCCTAACGGGATAAGCGGTGGAAAATGAATGAATGAATGAATATCTTAATAACAGATGCAGAGTTTTCATGTTTGCTTTTCATTTTGCATGAACTCTCTGTCATGTATTTAAATGAGTTGCACCAGAGGGCGCCCTGAAACTGTAGACGAAGCAGTTGTAACTCTACCCGGTAGAATAAAAAAGGAACTAATAATCACACGTCTGCCAATGAAGCCATCTATCATCTACATTATCAGAGTTTCCATTTCAGCGGTGTCACCTTTGCTTCATTTTTAGAAGTGTAGTGGCTTCGTCTTTCTACAGAATATCAACATAAAAACTCCCAACAGGGAACAGTTTTGAACATAATTGCTCAATCCATTTCACAATTATTAGGAAATGACTCATTGCACACACACTCACACACACAATTTTATACTTGTGAGTGGACCTCTACTGACATACTGCATTCATCAGGAACTTAACCCTTAAGTCATTATAACTCTTAAACGAGGCACAGACACTAAAATGTTGTCACTCTGTAGCCGTAAGGTTCCAACAAAGACAGACATTCAGCATAAGACCGCACCCATCTGTCTCTGTGTGGAAAGCTTCCACTGCCCCTGCACATGCGGACTTTGAAAGTATTTAAATAAGTACTGCGAGAATAAGACGAAGAGCAACTGCAGAATGCAAAACAGCTAAATGGCCATTCTTCATGTGGGTTGTCAGATATTCTATTTCATACACAGGGATGAACAGGCCTCATAATATTGTAGTGGTCAGTCATATACTGTATGACTGTGATGTATGATAGTGACAATTCACTGGTGTGTACTGGGAGATCAGGGACCATTAAGGAACTCTCACGCGAAAAAGAAAAATACTGTAAAAGACTTTTGAGGTAAAATTCTAGTGTAATTACATCACGTGCATTTTTTTGGACAGTGTCCCGAGATCAAATGTCAGTGAATCTCAAAAGGTATTATTGGAATCAGTGTGTTGTAAATTAGAGAGGTTACTAACACGTGGCAGTCCGGCTGCCTCACTTGTGGTGAAAACATGGCAGCTGATACTGAAACGAGTACTTTCATGTCCAAATACAAATTCCTCTGGTGCATGTGTTCTGCATAATTAATCTTTGTTCACATTTTAGTGAAAATAAAGTGACTGATAACTAGTTTTTCACTTTGCATACTATTGTTTGTAAGTATCTGATGAATTGTGCAACAGTGGTAGAATCGCTGTCTTTAAATCAGCTTCCTCCTTCATGAACCAGTTTTGTTTCAGTTGGTGATGTTCATCTTAATAATACAGCAAAATTGCTTCCCCAGTATGAATGGTTTTTTTTTTATTTTTTGGTAAAAATCACTAAAAATAAAGCCCATACTAGTATATAGCATGTCAGAATAAATCTTAGTTAGTTTGCACATGGTCTCACATGACATGTAGGGGGTTTGCAGTGAACGAATTTGTCATCCCACTTTCTGGTAGTAAATCTGTCCTCCTAATCTGCAGCCCATGACCTCAGTAATGAGCTCAGCTGCTCAGAGATCCTCTGTGGAGCACATCATCTGCAGAACAGTGCAGCGACTCACTCGGCCGGAGTGGGCAGGGGTCACACCGGAGAGGACTAAACCCCTGCCTGAATGTCATCCTCAAGACGGCTTAGAGGTTTTCCTCACTTAGTTTTACCCATATGTATATATATATATGTGTGTGTGTGTGTATGTTATGTTTGTTGTGCAAATTCACATCTCCCAATAGCAACCTTTTAAAAAAAAAAAACACTGTCACTGTATTACTGAAAGTATCAGATTTGCATAGTCAGAAGGCAAACTGGTTTATGTTCACGCCAGACTGGAGAGAATAAGACAATTTTCAAGTAATCTTTCCAGTGGAAGTAGGATACATATTATATTCCTTTGTTTAAATTTAAGAAAGGAATAAGATGAAATAAATGGGCACATTTGTTGGGAGTTATTTATTTGGACTTTTGTAATAGGATTTTAGAAGCAGCTAAAATAAAAGAATAACAAGTGTTCAGAAAAAAATCTTACATTAATATAACAGTACTTAGATGGGTAAATTACTACTACATGCTAGTAGTTTCTTGGTTAATTTAGCTTCACAAAACTATGTAGAAGACATTAGGATCCTTTGATGAGAATGAAAATGAAAAATAATAGCTACTTAATTATTCACAAACCCCTCCGGGAATCATTAAAGAGTTAAAAATCTGACATTTTCCCTCCTTTGACTGCAGCTGATGGATTATCTGTTGTTGTTTATGAGTGCATCTGGCCCAACACTCATATTGACAAAGGGCTGAATTGCCGCTCACATTCGCGAATGGGGATTTGTTCCTGTCACCACATCACAGATGGAGCTTTCTCACATATATATCTCGTCATGTTCTTCCCCCACTCCGCTACTTGTCACTAATATTATCATGTATCACTACAAGTCGCACATACGGAAGTGTATCAGCCATCTTGGACATGAACTCAATTTGTTAGGTGTTAGCTATTATTTGTTAGGCTGGGAACAATGATTACCATTACAGTTTCTGTTGATTATTTCAGATTATAATGAGTCATTACATGTCAGCCTGACTTTTATTTTTCAATTCAAATGAATGGGCTTTTAAGGTGCAAGTTCTCCAAATATCTGGACAAGACATAAAAACAGCATTATGAGCATTATAAAGCTAGCTATTAAAAATAATGACTTAACAAATTCTTGTTTTTACTTGAGGAAATGTTTCTACTAGTGTTGTTGCCACACCTAGGGTGGACACACTCTCACATGCCCTTCTCACGATTCGCAGTAATCCCGATCAGGTAGTGACACCTTGTTTGCCATATTACTTTTGTATGTTAGCGTGCGAACGGTTGCTGCAAAGTTCAGCTCAGGTCGATTGTAACAGAATTGGTGTTGCAGCTGTTATAAAAGTGATGGCTAGATGAAATCAGTGACATTACTCAACAATTCATCTTGGTGGTATGGACACCTGTGAAAAATGTTGTTATAATTCAATAGCTGTTGAGATACAGTATTTCAGACAAGAAGCATGCCACAAAATTGAAAAAAATATGTAATATAAGAAATAAAAGATACTGTTATACTAGATGGTGATGTTGGCTAAATCAGAAGATGTTCTCAAAAAATCGAAAAGGTGTGTGAAAATGTTTAAAGCCTTGTATTTGTTGTGACCTCCACCATGGAGGTTGTGCTTTGACCCTCTCTGTTTGTTGGTTGGTAGGTTTGCAAGATTGCATGACTATGCAACTACTGGATGGAGTATAACAAAACCTGGGGAGAGGATGGGAAAGGGCCAGAGAAGAACCCGTAAGAATGTGGTGCAGATCCAGGGATTTTAATTTAAGAGGTATGTGCTCTTGTGAGTGGGAGTGTTTCATTTGTTCTGACAAGTCTTCACCTGTAGAGAGGACCTTACTGTAAACTGTAGACAACTGTACTGGTACTCTTTGCTGCAGGACAGCAGTACAAGGTTTTAGTAATTGGGCAAAATTCAATGGTCTAGGTCTGTATTTCAGCCAAAATCATAAACAAGCCCAGGCCAGTTCTGTTGAGTAACATCAAGGTTGTTGTGATTGCACATTCATATCCTGTCATAATCACAACGTGATATCAACAAATGGCAATATACACAGGTGGAGTTGATAGAAGATTATCGTCACGTGTTGTACATGTGCTCAAATCTTGCAGGAATACGTCTGTGCATGGCCAGAGTATCACAGCGTGTCATATTGCTTTACTCACAGTAGGCAAACTATGAATAGCCTTAAAGCCTTACTAGGTTTCTTTCACCTCTCAGTGAGCCGAATGCTATAAAGTCATGTACTGCCATTAGAAATATAGATGAGGATTGTCTCAACCTGCACTTGTAAGTTCTGCAAAAAGATTTGAAAAGAGCAACAGACTGTTTTGGGCTGGCTCTGTCCATCAGGTCCCAACAAGTGAGATCTTCCAAAGAGCTGCCAGTTGCCATTTTTACCAAACCAAAACTAATGCAGTCCAGTGGAACAGCCCTTCGATAAATCTACACTTTGAGATAGGAAGTACAACTTGGCTCGATTTCTCAGCCGAGGCAAGAAACACTCGTCGGTATTAGAGACACAGTGATTAGTCGATCAATTGATCAATCGTAAGGAAATATGTAGTGAGTATTTCGTTATGTCGTTTTTGAGACAACGATCTCAAACATTTGATGCTCAGGATTTGCTGAGCTGAGGATTTGTACTCATAAAATTTGAGTAAATTAAGAGTTTTCATTTTTGGCCTGTTGCTTAAACAGCGTCACTGGGATTAGCTAATTGGATCAGCATTTTTAACTTTTTTTTTTCCATTTTAAAGATGAGTATCAATTAACAGTGAAAATAACGGGCAGTTTAATAAGTAATGAAAACATTCATCAAATTACAGCCTCCAAAATGAACATAAAGTTAATCAACATCTCATCCAACTGGACATTTATGCAGGTAGAAAGAAGCATTTTGCTCTTGGAAAAATATTTAAAAAACATTTAGCACAGTGAGACACCAATGTAAATTCAGTGATCAGTGTCATTGACGACAGAAGCCTCCACCTTGTCTATACAAAGCGACATTTGACATGTTGTATGTAAGAACTCAGCTATGAAAAGATTCTGGAATTGAAGCACGTGACGGCACAAAAACACGTGCACATCCTCGTCTGGCAGTCTTTGTCTACAGACAACGACAAAATGATTTATATTCCGTGAGTGAGCTGCTGCTCAGGATTACTATCAACCTCAGAGGAATGAGATGGGACAAGAATAATCTGTTCTGTACTGCTACAGAACACCACACCCACAACGTGCTCCTCGTGAAAAATGCTTTCTTTTGAAGCATAAAGAAGAGCCTTCTGAAAAACATTAGATCACTTGATTTTGCACTGGGCTCTCCTCCAGTTCTTTAACAGCTCCTCACCCTTTGAGGGTCTATGTGTTTCAGCTTTTCCCGACAGTAACCAGACCCCACGTGCATCTAAACCTGAGTTTTGCCCTGGACACAGGTGAGAATGACACCTCTAAAGCATGCTCTACATACAAGTATCCATTTATTTATCATTAAGCAGCACAGGATAGTGCAGTGAAATGCCAGATTTAGTCCTTTTTTGCTTTGAATGGAGTGGTGAAGTGTAGAGGCTGTGTTCAGGAGTTCAGGAGTCAGCCTGAGGACAATGCTGCTGTGTAATCTGCTGATAGAGGATAATTTGGTATCCCTTCCCAGATGGTAGGAGTATGTCCACTGTGGCTGGAGTGAATTATGTCTTTTAATATTTCATATTTTAAACATACAAATCTCCCAAGTGATTAGATTAGATTTTCTTTTTTTTTTTTTTTTTTTTTTCATGTTGGCCAAGCGGGTGGATTCACATTTAGTTCCGATTGAAATAGAAAAAACAGATGTTATCATGGACAGAGTGAAATGCAACCTTTTACAAACCTCTCAGCACAAATATCACTCAGGAACTGTTTGAGGAACCTAACTGATTTTTAAGTGTGCAGTATAGTGTAGAGCTGGGATATAGCTACTTCCTGGAACTCATTTCCTGTTATAACAATGGAAAATGTTGGCAGAGATGCATCTCTCTTACCGTAAAATGTCTGACACCTGATTTTTGTAACACCTACACACAGCAAGAATGATAAAAGTTCAGGGAAACAGAGATAAGAGTGTGGCCTGAAGTCTGTAGCCCACATATCAAACTCATAACAAAAGATCCTTTCTTTTTTTTTTTTGTCCTCTTATCTTTGACTTCTCAGGAAGGCAAGGCCTCTCTCCTGTGGAATCTCTCAGGAAGGATTGTATGTGTGCTCAAGGGGTTTTACTGCCGAGGCTAAATTTGCACAACTGTTTGACAGTAGTCAGCACAGCGATCTGACTCTGAACTACACACCTCAGTATCACTTGCAGGGAAACTACCTATTCATAACTAAATTAATATAATAAAGCATTGGAGCTAACTGTTCAGAGGTGACCCCCCCATTTACACACCTGTGAAATGTGAGACACTGGTGAGTGTTTTCTGTTTTCACAATTACAAGGGCATTCCCATAAAACATTTGCCCAGGTGTTTCCTGCCTTCCTCTTACTCGTCTCTCATTTCCTGATAGAAAGCTTCAGTTTTAGCCCCAGGCAGCGACACGGGACTACACATATCTGAGGCGGTTTGACTGGTACAGACCTGTTTGCCTGGTTGAGTGAGTGGACACTCCACACACACCAGCAGCCTCCGAGATCAGCACCCGACAAGTTTGTTTCAGGGGCTGCTGCCTTGTCTTGCAGAATTTAGCAAGACATACATTTTTCATCTAAGTGAAGCCACATGCACCACCTTAATTTCACTATTTTAATACTGAGAAATTGTATGACTTATGTAACTACAGTAGGCTAGTCACACAGTACAACTGTGGAACCACATTCAATCTAAGTGTAAAATCAAACAAAAATTTGTAGGCCAAGTCAATAATGTATGTAGTTTAACTAACCTACTTATATTGACTTGTAGGTAAGTTTGATCTTGAGATTGACATCTTTTCACCGGACAAGCATCAAATACCAAACAATGTTGGCTGCAAATAAAGATTACTTATGAAATCTACTTAATTTGGATAGAGAATCTACCCTTTTGGTTTTACAAATTAAACCCATTTTATGACCATTTGAATTATCTGGCAACCCTTTCACTCTTCACTCTGGCCTCAAACTGAAGGGCTTTTGTTTCGTTTTTTATTAGCACATGTGACTTTGAATGATTTGGAATGAAATTGGGACTTTCAAGACATCACCTCCACATCTGGGAAACTGAAGAATTTTTAATATGCCTGCATTGGAGATAACTTGATCAAACTGTAGACCTACAGTAGTTATTACATATAAATCATGCTTCAGTGAAGCTGATTAGGATTTCACATCACCACATTTCAACCTTAAATAAAGCACGGCAAACATCACTTCAGCACTGATGGATATTTATTAGAAAAAAAAAAAAGCCATTTTTACAAGCCAAAGAGGTGCACTCAGACTGAGCTACTCAAGAAATATTCAGATTTAATCCATTAAATACAAACCATAATCAGCAAGCAAAGGTGGTGAAAGCTATATACAAAGAACTGTTGACAGTGTAAGAATTCTTATATAGGCCGAGGCCCCTTTCTGGACTTGAAGCTGTTGAGAGGAAGGTTGATAAGGAGTGACACTGGGTTATTTAGGAGTGGGTAATAATTTAGAAATAGATTCTAACTTTACTGACAGGAACTGAAGTGGAGCTGGGATCTGTATGTGTATGCTGGAAGTAGTATGTTGACATTGGGTTACTAGTTTTTATTAACAGGAACTATGGTGGTTTGTGTTTCACATGCCTACTCTACAAAGACAAATGTACACCCTGCATATTTGTACATGATGGGGTTTACCAGGGGACTGAGAGACAAGCATGTACAGATGCTTCACCTGACTACCTCCCAGCCCCCTGCTCTATATCTTAATCTTAAGAGGCTTTTATTTTCAGTCAGCCGTTCCCTCTTTTCTGTTCAGTGGACAGTTTCAAACA
>KV751348.1:12086862-12129211 GCA_001698575.1 Mola mola | reverse complement strand
ATATGCTAAGTGTTTAAAAAGCAAAATTCTCTTATCATGAACGTACTGTGTGGTTAAGTGCATCTTTCGTTCACTAAAATAAAGCAATGTTTTCCATAGATCTTCAAATGATAATGTGCATTTTATATATTAACTTTTCGTTTTCTTTGCAAGTGCAACCCTCATTCCTGAAGCTCAAGGTCCCCCATGTCCTTGTTCCTGACCCATAGGGACAGAATCCCTGATGACGACGTGATGTCTCATCGGCGTGAGAAACACTTTGTGAATGATGTTGATTCTGACGTCGTCTGAGGTTTGATTCGTAGAGTCGAGGATCTTCTCACAGTTAGACAGCAATTGCAACCTATGACACAAGAATCCTGTGATACCTTGTTGAGTTACACCTGCTGAATGATACCATGGGAGTGGTTGAGGGGCAGAACATGAGCTGTGCTTATCGAGTATTTAATTGAAAGACTGCCACCAACGAAAATCATGTTTTTGACCTTGTGAACGTGTCCACGTGGTGTGTTTTTTTTTTTTTAAGTACGACAAAACGTGTCATGACTGAAACGAGCAGTCAACGTCACGGCCGAGGATGTCCGCTCGCATCCTGCAATCCACCAACGACCGTCTGCAAAGAACAAATTCAGCCGCCCTGGGGCTCCTTCACGGAAAGACCAAAGGAACCAATCCCGATTACTTGTAGAACATCATAAAAACAAAACTTAACACTATAAAATGCATCAACTTGCAGGCAGCCTTGTACAAGGAGCTCCTCCCTTTCTTCCTGGGAATCTGTGTCTGGTTCAAACATGTATGGCTGAATTACTCCAATGTTAGAAGTTGCCACTGGGACTAGTTTAAAAGTTGGACAATGACAGAGCAGGGGAGCGGCAGCTCACTCTGGCTGCTGGAGAGGTGCAGAATGGTGAGTGAAGAAGGGTCCGGGGCTAAAGTAGAACATTCATAGAGCCCCATAACCTAGATGAGGCAAAGGCGGAGAATTATATCCAAAACATTTTAGGGCCACATTTTTTTTTTTTTTTTAATGAAAAAAGTATGCAATTAGGTAATTGGATAATTTAAAGGTTTAATAAATGGTTTGAGATGGACTTTATGTAATATGAACATAACGGTGAGTGTATATCAGATGTAATGAGAAATCCAAATGAAATTTTGTGAAATTTTCCGAAGCTTTCCTTTCCATCCGATTATTGAAGTGTATTTTATGCTACCAATGGAAAACTGATGGACTTAACAAACACATATGCAAATTCTGCACGCCATTAACCAAATCAAAACAAAAGGACGCCTGTCATATTGTGTGGCTGTGCAGGTTAAACATGGCACAGGCATGCCGCGGAAAAGCCATCATGGTCGGCTGAGTCAACATTTTCCCTGTAGACACGCTGTTTGCGGAGTTTACTCAGGACAAACACACAGGCCGGTAGCAGGCTGGTCACTGAACAGCACAAACACATGAAGAGAGCGGGTGCACGGGGCATGCTCACATCATCATCGAGTTATCTGCAGCCACTGACCCATGTACTCGCACGCACACACGCACGCACACACACACACACACACACACACACACACACACTGCAGGGTGCACGGGGCATGCTCACATCATCATCGAGTTATCTGCAGCCACTGACCCATGTGCTCGCACGCACACACGCACGCACACACACACACACACACACTGCAGGACAGTAGCAGATGGGCGAAATGGTCTACCATTTAGATATTGTTCACCTGAATGTCGATCTTTACAGATAGCTGTCTGGAAACGGTGATCAGACCCCCATCGTACCTGCCTTATCTTATTCCACAACCCTCCCACACACACACACACACACACTACAACACACAACAGCTTTATGTCCTGTGCGCACATCCGCAGGCTCAGCAGTGAACTTTGACATCAAGCAAAGTGATTGTTGCCATTTAAATGCTTTCTAGGCAGTGTATAATTTAGGGAAGAAAGGAGGAACTGGTGTCGTCCTTTTTCTACATTTACATTCATTCATCCATATTTATCATTGTTGGTCAGAATTGGTGCATTTATTGCTTTGGCCACGTGTTGCATGTGCTGTCTGTCAGTGGAGTAGAGAAACCATGGGGGGGTGGAGAAAACACAAAGCTCGCCAATGCAAAAACGCTGGCTGTTTTGAAGGTCAGCTGTGACAATCCTAGCTTTTGGCACTTATACAAATCAAAGTAGAGGAGACATGTTACTAATAGCACATCTTTTCACGCGTCCCAGTGAGTCTCTCAGACATGAACTATGCTGCATATTAGGTCATTGTAAACGTACCCTTCCAACATAACTTGAAAACTGTCCCCATGGTGAAGATATCCAGAAACGTTCCAGCGTTTACGTGAGAAAATAGAGTTTTTGGCTTGTTTGTGTTGACTTTATGGGTCGTCTTGACACTTTGGTCATGTGGCTGGTGTTAATGCTACATCTTACACGCTTACGCAAACATAAAGTTTTTTGAAAGGCAGGGCGTACTGATCACATGATGTATTTATCAAAACAATCCTGTTGCCTGTAACTAGAATCTCCCCACAAAAAACCCACAGTGCCAACAGAAAAAAGAAGTGGAAACAGCCCTCATGTATTTGATTATGATTTTGTGTATTCCCTTTTGTGATGACCCAGCTTGTCACATGACAGTTCTGCTTCTATGAAGCCTGCTGTTGGTTTGAAAGTTTTCTGACGTGAAAACGTCGGGGTCAGATTAATCTCCAGCTGAAGCTGTTTTCAGGAAGGAAAGCTCTGATAAACCCACGGTTTTTCACCCGAATCCACGGAGAGACACAGTTATTTGTTAGCTGTGGAGAACTATGGGACATTTAAAAGCTAAAATGATGTTGTTAAAGACTGGAACTCAGAAAGCATGTAATTTAATGAATGCGTAAAGCCTGTGAAGCCAACATGGTGCGTGGGTCATTTGTCAGGCTCTCAAAGGGAAGACTGGGGTTTGTGTTATTTTTTTGTAGTTTTTTTTTTTAGTGGCGGTTATGTTAGGTTTTACTAAAATACTACTTGGTATAATACAAAAACATTTGTATTTTGATTATTTGACTCAGATCTGTCAGGAAGACATGATTGACACGTCAAAGCTAACTTGAGTTCCAAAAGTCCTGACCGGTGCTGGGCTTTTTAAAAAATTCCCAGATGTTTCTGCAAATCTGTCCCCAGCTGCAAGTCGGTGGTTACTTGAGAGTGCACATGAAGTTGTGTAAATCATAAAAATACCCAAACATGTAGCCCGCTCTCATTCTGTTCTCCCTTTCTGATTGACAGACACAGAGCCAGGCCACATCCCTGGCTCCATCAGCATGCCCTTCCACTCCTTCCTGTCCCAGTCCGGTCACTTCCTGCCCCAGGAGCAGCTCCAGGCTCTGTTCGCCCGGGCCGGCGTGGACCTCAGCCGCCCTGTATGCGTTTCATGTGGCTCGGCCGTGACCGCATGTCACGTGGTGCTGGCGGCCCACGAGTGTGGCCACCCAGGGGTGTCGGTGTACGATGGGGGGTGGTCGGAGTGGTACACCCGCGCCGTGCCTGAGCATGTCATATCTGAGGGACGAGGAAAACACTTGTGATTGGTTCACACTGCAAGTGACTGACAGATCAGAGTGGGGCCACACTGACACAAGGAGAGGGATAGCCTGTCTGCAACAGGTTACAGGAATAGTTTTGAATTTTGGTAAATACTTCCTCCTATTGTGCTTGTTTCCATTCTTGGCGGAAGTTAGATGAGAAAACTCTCACATCTCTTACTTCTTTATACAAAAGCTTTTTTTTTTTTTTTTCATTTAAAACACTTTAACACTTGACTGAAGATGCAAAAAAAGATGACACGACCTGACATGAAGCTTGCCTTTACAAGCAAGTTTGAAGCATGAAAATGTTTACAGCTGCAGTTTTGGTGCTTGAATAAAATAGAGCTGCACTTTGAATCCCAATGGGTTGCTGAAATCTCATTTATCTTAATTAAGTGTATGTGAGTGTGTGTATTTGATAAAAACCATCAGACTTTGAACTTGTGAGCAGAATTATCACAATGCTGATTACTTACCATACACACGCACACACACTGCCACAAGCGTGTGTTTTCACCATCAAAATAAAATATCCAGCTTGTATATTACAACACACTAATTTAAAGGTGTGTGATAAGCATACATTTTAACTGTGTTTTTTTTTTTGTTTTTTTTACTGTTCGTTTACAGTATTAGTGAATTAATGTCTCTCTTAGTAACATATGATTGTTTGCCATCTCTTATAAATGACTCTGAAATTAACGCTAAACAGCGTATAGAAGTTTTAATAAAGCCAGCAAAGTCATCTGACTGGAGCAACTTTTTAAATTTACATTAAGTATAGAGGGAAGTGACGCTTCCTTTTTTTATTTTTTACATATTTGGCCACTTGTTTGGATTGTTTCTCTGTGTGTCATCTAAAAATTGTCTCTAACGGATGACGTTCGAACGATGTGAAAAGGAATCAACAACGCTCTTCAAACCCTCTGCTGAGGCCTGAGGGAGTACCCGTCTTGTTCTGACCCTTACTGGTGAGTTTTGGATAAGATAAAGAAATTATCGCTGTTATCTTGCTGTGAACAGGAGGTCCACTGGCACTGTGCTGAGATAGATTGAGCCACAGGGGCAGTACACTGACAAAAAGGTCTTCTTCCAACAGTTTCTTTTTTTTCTTTAATGATTTTTAAAAGGTCTAGAGCAACCTGTGATTCTTTGAAATTTGCCTCAGTATAGTTTCAAGCTGTGGACTGAGAGAAAGCTTCCACTAGAGGACAGCAAAACATCAGAGCATGTATTTACTCAGCACTTGCAACGCTACCTTTCCCTGTTTCCGAAAAGGTTGAGAGCAAAAAAAGGCTGCTTGTGATGTCGGCTCTGTCTTTCAACAAAGGAAACAACTTTCTCTAAATGGCATTTTGTTAGATATTAGTTATCCTCAGTGTTGATGGGTGTTTTCAATAAGCAAAAGTTTTGTTGCCTTTTTGTGGGTAGAGATCAGGACAAAACAAAGCTTCAGTAACTGTGTATCAGGACACTGTGGGATATTATAAACATTCAAATCATCATGTTTACCAATATGCAGAAATCAGCAGTCAGGTGATGTGTAAAAGGTCTGCTCGGGCATGAAAACAGATTGTTGTCAGATGAGACGTTTCATTTGGGTATTTTGGTTTATAAATTATGACGTTCAGTGTCATGAGGAACAACGTGCGTGTGTGATTAGATATCGGGCTGCTCCTTGTGAGTTCTGACTTAGTTAACTATGTTAAACAAATGTCTGCTGATGATGGTCTGCCTGCATAATAACTAAACATTTTTGTTGTAGACTGAGGAACTGCTGGTTTTGATTTAGCAAACAAATGGCAACAGGTTGGCAATGTGATCTGTGACGTCAAAAAGACCTTTAGGATAAACTAGAGGTTCTATGAACAACCATTAAATGTTTAATATTAATATTCAGGAAAAAGTGTGCATGGAATAACTTACTTCAAAAGGTAGAACAACTGTCCGAACAAGCTACGACTCTTTCCTGTTGCAGTGCTGCAGGCTTCGCTCCATGAATCTGATTAGACAAGTCAAGCTGCTTTCTGCCAAAATACTGTGCAAAAGTTTGTTTCTCCGCGTGTGTTCTGGTGGTGGGCATTGGGAAATGTCTGCCCATAACTCCAGAGTACTAATCTGGTTCCAAAATAATGATAATTACATATGTGTTGAACATATAAGTGATAATCAAGGAAACAAGGTTCGTTTAGTCTATTTCTTTTATCAAATCCACACAGTTGTCCGTGAAGGTTCTCAGTCATCCAGGTCATCTTGATCTCGAAGTGTTTTAGTAGGAAACAACTGGACTTCTTATCTTGTTTGAAGACGTTTCGCCTCTCATCCGAAAGGCTTCTTCAGTTCTGAGGTTCAGTGTGGGAAACCCAGGTATTTAACCCTGAGTGGGTAGAGACAGTTAGGAAACGCCTACAACAAGACAGCTCCCTAGATACCAGAACTAACCTCAACCCTGACCAAATTTGCAACCTTCTGCACCTTTGCCTTTCCACGACATACTTCAAATACGATGAAGTTTTTTACAGACAGAAACACGGCTGTGCCATGGGTTCTCCAGTGTCTCTTATCGTGGCGAACCTCTACATGGAGGAGGTGGAGGAGAGGGCCCTGAACTCCTTCACAGGAACAGCTCCCAGCCACTGGTTCAGATATGTGGATGACACATGGGTCAAAATCAAAACCCAAGAATTGGAGGCTTTCACGCGACACATAAATGCGGTGGACAAGAACATCAAGTTCACCAGGGAGGATACGAGAGATAACATTTTGCCCTTCCTGGATTGTGCGGTGTCTCTTGATAAAGATGGTAACCTCAGCATCGAGGTCTACAGGAAGCCCACACACACAGACCAGTACCTCTTATTTGACTCCCACCACCCACTGGAGCACAAACTGGGGGTAATCCGGACACTACATGACCGGGCCCAGAAGGTTCCCTCCAGCACAGAGGGAAAACAAAAGGAATTGAAACACATCAAGACAGCGCTCCAGACATGCGGCTACCCTAAGTGGACCTTTGTCAAATCGTCCAAAAGGCGCCACAAAGAACCACCTGAGGCAGAAAGGGAAAAACGGAAGAACGTAGTTATCCCATATGTGGCAGGTCTATCAGAAAAATTCAGAAGAATCTTCCAAAAACACAAAATTCCAGTCAATTTCAAACCGGGCCAGACCTTAAGACAGCGACTGGTCCACCCCAAGGATAAAACACCCAGGCATAAGCTCAGCAATGTTGTGTATGCCGTTCAATGCACAGAGGAGTGCTCTGACCTTTATATAGGTGAAACCAAACAGCCCCTCCACAGACGCATGGCACAACACAGGAGAGCCTCCTCATCGGGACAGGACTCAGCTGTACATCTGCATCTTAAGGAGAAAGATCACTCCTTTGAGGACTCCAATGTCCACGTTCTGGACAGAGAGGACAGATGGTTTGAAAGAGGGGTAAAAGAGGCCATCTATGTCCACTTGGAGAAACCCTCTCTAAACAGGGGTGGTGGACTAAGACACCATTTGTCTGCTACCTACAATGCTGTCTTGGGAGCCCTCCCCAGGCGGTTTAACCCCCACACACACCTGGGGCCATGTGAACCCAAGGCGTCACACGGAACCAAGGGTGAGGGGCAAACACGCTCAAGTGATTCACACCCGGGCTCTTGTGACCTTAACGACTCACACGATGCCTAGCCAGACGACCGCAGACGAGGCTGTTGTTTTCTAAACACGTCCTCCTTGTTGGTGATTGTCTCACCAACAAAGAGGCGGTTAGTCTCATAACACGTCCTCTTTGTTGGTGATTGTCTCACCAACAAAGGAGGCTGTTGGTTTCAAAACACATCTTTGTTGTTGGTGATTGGTGATTGTCTCTACCCACTCAGGGTTAAATACCTGGGTTTCCCACACTGAACCTCAGAACTGAAGAAGCCTTTCGGATGAGAGGCGAAACGTCTTCAAACAAGATAAGAAGTCCAGTTGTTTCCTACTAAAACAATCCGAAATCCACCCAGTTGTTCTTTACTGAGCGGTGACAAAAAAAAAACCCCAACTTGTGTTTTAATAGTGAGAAACCTAAAAACATACCTGGGCTCAGATATCCATCTGTCCGGGCAGGCTGGGTTGAGAGAGAGAGAGCAAGATAGAGGTGGCAAACACTCTAGGAGTGTCAGAATTAACATTTGGTACATTCCTATACAGAAAGAATGTACTGGTGAGTTCAACAACATGAAAAGGACTGGAAGACCAGGGAAGACAACTAAAGTAGATGACGGCAGAATCTTCTCCTTGATGAAGAAAAACCCCTTCACAACATGGAGACAAGTCCAGAAGACTCTGGAAAAAGTCGACATATCATTGTCAAAGTCTACAATCAAGAGACGCCTTCGTGAATGTAAATACAGAGGGTTTACAACAAGGATGCAAACCACTGGTAACACTCAAGAACAGGAAGCCCAGATTAGACTTAAACATCTTAAAAAGCCTCACACGTGCTGTAATCAGATTCTTTGGATGGATGAAAGCAAGGTAAACTCATCAGAATGATGGGAAGGGAAGAAGGAAAGGAACAGCTCACGATCCAAAGCATCCCACATCACATGTCGAACATGGTGGAGGCAGTGTTATGGCATGGGCATGTATGGCTGCCAGTGGAACTTACCGATGATGTGACTGCTGACAGAAGTATCAGGATGAAATCTCAGGTGTATTGGGCAACACGCTCTGCTCACGTTCAGCCCAGTGGTAGAAAACTGAACTGCTAGGATGGCGCTTCACAGTGGAGATGGATAAATGACACCAAGCATAAAGCGAAAAAAGTAACACAAAACTTTGAAATGGAACATTCTTCAGAGGCCAAGACAGACACCTGATCTAAACCCAGTAGAGCAGCTATCTTACACACAGAAGACAAAATTGGCGGCAGAAAGACCCACAAACAAGCAACAACTGAAAGTGGCTGCAGTGGAGACCTGACAAAGCATCTCCAGGGAGGAAATTCACAAACTGGTGATGTCCATAAGCTCCAGACTTCAGGCAGTCACTGACTGCGAAGACTAGTTATACTTACAATTATGTTGGTTGTCCAAACACAAGAAAATGGAGGTAATTGCTTCACAATGAATGCCATATTTTTGTGAAACGTTTAGATTAAAACTGAAAGACTGCATTTCCATCACATCTTCATTGTTTTATTTCAAATCCTATGTGGTGGTGTATAGAGGCCAAATAATTAAAACTGTGTCATTGTCCAAATGCTTTTGGACCTATCTAATACACAGCCACGATGGTTAACTATGACACAATACGTATGTTTCAAAAGCAGGTTATGCAAAAATACCAGGATGTCTACTGCATCCTGTCACATGCAACCCAGGACATCTTTCCGTGTTCTGACCCCTGAGTTCCCAGCACAGCGGAAGATTGTCTATGTCACACCAAGTGAGTCACTCACTGAGTGAGTCAGGGTTACATTGGGACAGACAGCACATACAGGCCGACAGCATTAGACACTGTCATTACTATATGAGCATGGCGCAGTCTGTCCCTGTTGTAGACACGCTGCATTCAACGGGGCAGAATTTGCAAAAGCTGCAGTAAATTATTGTGTCATATTTACTGTACGGACATCTGAGAAGAATTAGTACGGAGGCATGCAACTAAGTGGTTTATATTAAAGTTTGTGTGCTAGTTTTATTTTTGTGTTTGAGGTCGGGTTATGGAACGCACACTTCTCACCATGCGCTAACAAAAAAATGTAGTTTTCGATCATAAACCCAGAGTTTCTACTGCACCTGAAACTGAAGTGGCAGGAACTGCTTAAAAAGGGAACAGAAGCAAAGCAGACAAAAAAAAAAACCCCAACGAAAAAAAAAAAAAGGGATTTCCACCCTCCCACTTGAAACATGTTTAGTGTCACATCACACATATTAACCATGCGAACCACAATTTTTTTTCATAACCTTTTCTTTGCGTCACTTTTGAACTTAGACAGCAGCGAGGGTAAAGTTTTCTGTTAATTCTGACTAAGTCAACAGACCTGGAAACGGACGATCAGTCAGCATGAGAGATCGCCGCAGAAAGATACTGGACAGGTAGGTCCTTGTCTAAGTGGTCAAGAGCTGCGTCTTGATATACATCTGCTCAGTGTCTTTATGAGAGTCAGGAATGAAAAGGTTTGACAGGAAATGATGTGTTAAGGGGTGACAGTGATGGCGAGGATGATAACGCGGCTGCGGGAATGATATGAGGGCATGACTTTTTTCAACAGTTTTATTGTAACTCTTTTTTTAGAGGGATTGTGACACACTTAAATGTACTTCTGTGAGGCTTGACGGTATAATCAGAATTCAAAGTTTGTCAGTGTGTGGTGTGTCAGTGAAATAGGACAATGGTAGCTAACTTTTGCTGTTGGTTGTATGATTCATCGTACCATATTGGCCAAATCTTGAAATAAAAAGATCAATGTGTGATTGAAACAGCTACGTCTGTGAATATTTCAAATTTATAGTTTCATGCCATTAATTGCTGTTGTGACATCTAGTGGCATGTTGGCAGATTGTAACCAAATAAACATTACCTGTCTCTCCCTCCATGCTGCTGGCAGCTAAAATCTTGAAAAAGAAGTGGCATGACCCAGTGTTTGATTCGTGCATTGTGGACTAAAAACATGGTGATGGGACTCAAAAGGACTTGCTTCCTTTAGATATAGAAAACTCATTCTAAGGTAACAAAAACATATCAGTTCTTAGTCTTAGGTGATCATTCGCTGGTGAAAATATAATTACTAACATTACTTTCTATTTGCAATATTACTGTCAGCATTATTCGGTACACTAGACTAAGGCGTGTGTTATGCAAACACACAGTGATTTAGCAAAGTCAAAAAAGTAAATGCAAAATTACTAATGAGGTGTTTCAGGAGTTTTCTCTGGCAGTGAGGATCTTCTTATTTGATTAGAGGTAGTTTGCCTTCAATGTTTGCTTCAGAGTAAGCCAAGGATTTAACAGAGAACAGCCACACCAGCAGCTCTGTGAGAATGTGTTCTGTTACTGCATAATGCTAACATGCTTAATAAACAAGGTTTTGCATTAATTTGGACCTGATGCTGGTCTATAGAGCAACATTTGGTTGGACACTAGATTAGAATGCATTTTAAAATGAATGGAGCAGAGGGATCACCATGTTGTTCGAACCATAAATTGCTGGGCCAAATTTCCTGGCAATCTGCAGAGGGGATGTTGAATAAATGACTTAAACTGTTGCTGCTGCTATATCAGGTTTTGCTGCAAGCTAGATATTGTTGCTGCAAGTTACACCATCACCTATACCACCTCCGGGTACCCAACTCCGGGGGTGGGGGGGGAACCCCATATATAGCTTTACAAGAAAACCAATAATGGGGGCTATTTATACAACCTCAATATCTCAAAAAGCAGGGAAGCTGTGGAAAATGTAAATAAAAACAGAATGCAAAGATTTGCAAATCTCATAAATCCATATTTTATTCACAGTGGAACATAGACAACATATCAGATGTTGTGAGTGAGACATTTTACCATTTCATGAAAATATTTGCTCATTTTGAATTTGATGGCAGCAACACATCTCAAAATGTTAAGAATGAGGCAACAAAAGGCTGGAAAAGTAAGTGGTACTAATAAAAAACAGCTGGTAGAGCATTTTGCTACTTATTAGTTTATTTGGCAACAGGTCAGTGTCATGACTGGGTATAAAAAGAGCATTTAAGAGAGGCTGAGTCTCTCAGAAGTACAGACGGGCAGAGGTTCACCAATCTGTGTCCAAACATTGTAGAACAATTTCAGAAAAATGTTTTTCAACGTAAAGTTGCCAAGATGTTGAATATCCCACCATCTCTAGTACATAACATCATCAAAAGATTCAGAGAATCTTGAGAAATCTCTGTGCCCAAGGGACAAGCCAGAAGGTCAGCACTGTCTGCTCATGATCTTTGGGCACAGCATTAAAAACAGGCCTGATATCGGTCCTGGACATCACTGCTGGGGCTCAGGAACACTCACAGAAATCACAGCATGCTAAGACAAGTTTGCCATGCAATCCACAACTGCAAGTTATAGCTGCATCATGCAAAGAAGAAGCCATATGTGAACATGATCCAGAAACGTTGCCGTCTCCTCTGGGACAAAGTTCATCTGAAATGGACTGAGGCAAAATGGAAAACTGTTCTGTGGTCAGATGAGTCAAAATTTGAGATTCTCTTTGGAAACCATGGACGCCCTGTCCCGCAGACTAAAGAGAAGAGGGATCACAGTTCAAAAGTCTGCACCTCTGATAGTATGGGGTTGCATTAGTGGGCATTAGTAGAACAGCATATGCTCCCATCCAGACCATGTTTCTTTCAAGGAAGGCCTTGCATATTTCAGCGAGACTATACTAAACCAACAGCATGGCTTCACAGTAGAGGAGTCCAGGCGCTGAACTGGCCTGCATGCAGTCCAGACCTTTCACCGAACAGAAAAACCTTTAACGCATCATGAAACAAGTATCACGAAAGAAGACCCAGGACTGTTGAGCAGCTAGAATCCTATGTCAGACAAGACTGGAAAAATTTTCCTCTCCCGCAAACTCCAGCAAATGGTCTAAACGAAGAAAGGATGCTACACAATGGTAAACGTGGCCCTGTCCCAACTTTTTTTGGGAAGCGTTGCTGCCATGAAATTCAAAATGTATATTTTTCTCCCTAAGTGGTACATTTGCTAGTTTAAACATTTGATATGTCTATGTTCTATTGTGAGTAAAATATGGATTTACAAGATGTGCAAATCATTGCATCCTGATTTACATTTTAAACAGTGTCCCAACTTTTTGGGACCTGAGGTTGT
Source organism: Mola mola (assembly GCA_001698575.1). Lineage (NCBI taxonomy): Eukaryota > Metazoa > Chordata > Actinopteri > Tetraodontiformes > Molidae > Mola > Mola mola. The sequence goes on along the minus strand of KV751348.1, from coordinate 12,116,761 downwards.
TGAAATATGTCTGCTGGGTTAGGGATTCTAATGTGTTCGTCTCAAGATTTTGCACACATGCTCAGGCTCTAGTTAGGTAAATCCATGAAACTATTGAGCTCCTTCGGTCCTGTCGAGTGCCATGCAACACATAAATAACTCTATATAACTACCTTTCACACAGACATGAAACTCAAAGCACTTTACATCAACGAATTAACACACAGCAAATGCTTCACGTACAATAGGTCATAAAAGCAAGAATAAAAAGAACAACAACAATCAATAATTAAGACAGTAAAAGAAAAGCCTTAAGAACAAATAGATAAAAACAAAAAAATTGTTTAACTTCAATCAAACATGAAGCTAAATGAATTTAAACAGAAAAGCATATTAAAAGAGAATCAGTAAGAGCAGTGCAATACAGCGCAGCTAGGTAGATGCTGAGTTAAAAACATACGTCTTCAGCTTTCTTTTAAAAATACTTAGTGAGCTGGCTTCTCTGATATTGTGAGGTAATGTGTTCCAAAGCTTTGGGCCATAAAAGCTGCCTCCCCAATTTTCTTGTGACTCTTGCTGGGTAACTTTCAATAAACAACAGCCGGCAATTGAAGTGCAAAAGAACAAGAATCAAAATCTTATCTCCAACAGAAATTAGTCTGAGGTCACAGATTATTTTAGTAGAGGCAGTGTGAAATGCTGTGGCTCTCATCCGAAAGGCTCCTTCAGAACTGAAGAAGCCTCTAACCTACTAAACTGAATTTGAAATTATGATTAATAATTAATTTAGTAACTAAAACAAAATTACCTCATTAACAGCTAGTTGGAGCTCTTGACAGCGTAGAGGTTGGCAAAATTCCCTCTTGTGCAACATTAAACACACAGTATGTTTATCCAAAAATATTTATTCAAGAATGAACAAGAAAGAAACACAGAGTGCATAATCTGCTAACCAGTTAGAAGGAAGATGGTTCCATGCAAAAACCCTGAGTCTGTGTGGGCTAACTAACCTTAACTTAGAATTGTAGCTAATTCATTTATCAATGACCTGACTACAGTCACAACAATGCTCTTCAACAATGTAAGACAAAATGCTTTCAATAGTTTAAAATCAATTGATTTTGTATAGGTAGTGGCTGGCACAATTGACCAATCAAGTGAGTCGTTGGGTGGACACTGAGGAATAAAAAACTGGGGGTCGGAGAACAATAGGCCATGTTGGTCAGTTTGGATATCAGATGAATGATCTTATGTGTTGGTATTGTTTGAGGGCAGAGCTACAGAGCAGGAGTCTTACGCTTGATTCACAGAAGTTAAAAACCGGAGCTTCAAAGGCTAATATGCAACCCTGACAGGCCAGGTCATAGATGCTGAAGCGTCATGAGCACGGAACAAGGCTAAAACTCTTTTTTGGGATTTACAATGTTTAGTCATTTATATCTGAACCAGTGTGCTCGCCCGCTTCCATCAGTGCAGCATGTGTGTGTTTGCCTGGATAATTGTTTTTTTTTAAGTTTATTCTCATTGTCATGTTGGATATGTTGGGTTGGTAGGTCACACCCATTGGCAACCCAAAATGCCAGTATTTGGTAACCCAGGAATCCCATAGTGTCAGTGGTCGACAACCTGGAGAGAGAATAAACTATGCAACAAGTCATTTCAAATACATTTCAATGACAAAATGACTTTGATGATATTGGTTTGTTCTTTGATGAATGTTGTGGTAGATCTTGTCTACTGGATAAATTTTGCTATCTCAACAGTCATAAGAAATGACTAAATAACTGACTGAATGAATATACAGGTCTGAAACCAGATGATCGTCTTGCTGTTCTGATAATCGTCTGAGGCTCAGCCTGAGGATTAGTATCAGTGTACTATACATAAAACGACAAGGAAGGAAGTGCAAGCTTTCTCGGTAGCGAGTCTCTCTTATTGGAAACAAAAGTCGCTTTCTGGGAAAGGGTGTTAGGATGTGGTTCACGGTGCGTTTTTTTCTGTTCATATGTAGTTTGTGGTTATTTCCGTGCTCGACAACAAAGAGCCAAAGTGAAGAAAGGGAGAGATAGTAAAAGTGTGTCAGTTCTTTCATTTTAGTGGAAGCAGGTTAGGGGAAGTACGAATGTTTGAGGCAGGCAGATATAAGTGTCAACTCAATGAACGAGACTAGAATGAGGTTGAGTGTTGAGCAGATAGCACCTAACAAGTGTGCCAAGAGAGAGTTCTTGGCTTGTGAGGGTGAAGTTGTCCGATCATAAAATGTATCGATTGAATCAAGTGACTCAGGTCTGAAAAGCCGGACGTTCAGCTGGGGAAGTTTGTGGACAGTCCAGCATGACTTCAGATCATGTCATTAACCTAACGACAAATAATGTTTGATTTGACAATGTTTATATCATCACCAAAGCAGAACTGAGCTGTACATCAGTGAGAAAACCAACACCATGTTGAACGCTGGCATCTGGTCACAGTTACAGTGCAAATATAGGCTATTACTAATTACAGCCGCAATGTTCAGAGCATGACATAAAATTAAATTAAAGAGGCACTTTCAAAGTTTATAGATGGGGATCTCTAAGATACGAGTTGAACAACTTCTGTTCATAATTTAGAAAGTATACAGCTGATTTTATTAAAGGTCAAGCAGCAAAAAATTGAAACACTTCAACCCCTAAAATTCATAAGCTAAGGTCCCCAGACAACAGAAAAGTCTTTCGTCCGTGTTTAAAATCATCCATGTTCACACCGGGCCGCAACAACAGCCAAAAATACAGCTAACGGCTGGATATTTGTTAGTTTTCCATAACTTATTTTGCTATAATTGTGTGGTGAGTACTGGCCTCTCCTTCACAGGATCCATTATTGACAGTTTATGCGGCGGCGGCGGCAGGGTATTTGTCTTCAAAAGATTTCAGGCCCCCAAAATACCATCATCACAAAAAGGAATAGCTAAAATGCAACACTAGATTATCAATATCAAAAAGTTTTTGCAGAGTACTAAAGTGCATTGGGGCAATGAATTTTATTAGTGTTTGTTTGTGACTCAAAAATCAAAGTTTTCGGGCACTTGAGACTTACACAATGATGACTTGGTTTCACTGTGACTTAAAGAACATCATCTGTTTTACACGACCTAAAAGAACAGTTTGAATGAGGGGAAACTTAACTAAATAAAAGAGGTGAGGTCCTGCAAGGTAGAAGGAATAACTTGAGTTCAGTAGAGGAACTGTAATGGCAATTTATTATTTTCAGCACAAGGTTGTGTGAACCCGCCGTGTATTTTTCTACTGTGCAACTTGCTTTTCTAAAGAATTGGCGGGCTCCGTGGGGTCACACAGGGGGGCAGCCAGTTAACACCTGCAGAAGTTAATTTGAACGTCTTGAATGTCCTTAGATGTCTTTGATGTCCTTTGGTGTTAACTTGGATGTCAGATGTTCTTGTGTGAACTCATTTACAGAATTGCAGAACACAAACAGGTTTAACATAACATTGGCTAACACACCATCTGTAAGGGGACAGTTATGTGACGCTCGTCAGGTATCACGGTGAGTTGTTCACAATCCCGCCCCTTCTCGTTATAAGAGCGGCATGTTCTCGCTGGCTCTTTGCACTCTCAGGCAGACGGCGTTGCTCTCTGTCTGACTTGTGACCTGAAGCTTCAATAAATACTCAAAAGACATCGGGTGGTCTTCTCTCTCGATTTTATCAAGAATAACAGTAAAATAGATGATTTCCAACACAGATCACATGCATGCAGCTGGGGGTGGAAGGTCCCATTGAAAAAGATTTAGTTCGGGTATGTAATTCAAAATCGACTACACATGCTTTTCAACGCAAGTTTTATCTTGAATCAGCTTCTTTTACCCCCATTTCGTTGTGTTTTTTTTCATAGACACAAACAGACAGGCAGGGCAGTGATTTGAAATCTTTCCATACCTTTGGAAAATAGTAATTTCTAAAACCCCAAACAAAGCTCCTGTGAACAGTTTAACTACTGCTGTATACCAGTTCATAAAGTATGTTAAAATGTGGTTGACCAGAGCAATACAGGTCAATGCTTCCTTAACTCTCACTGAAACTGTCAGAACTTTCAGTTACACAAACGCCATAAAGCGGATTATGTACAGCCAACTTGTTTCCATTCAGCTTTGGTGTAATAGCGATAGTACAATAATGTCAAAAACATCTTTCAGAGGTGCTGCTCCTTTTTTTTCCATTTTGATTCGTCATCGACAATGCACAGTTAATCCTCCTTGTTCTTTGTTACTTCTGCTTGTTGTAAGGTGTAGCCAGATTCCTTTCTGATTAGCTGATCTCATCAACACCACGACAGCCTAACTTACTATTAATCATAAAAACTGGATGTAAGAGTGGATGTACACGCTTGCATCTATACTGCTGCCACATTTCATGGCAAAACCTAACTTTTGAACCACTTATCCATTACTGCAGGGAACCGTTGCACGGTTTTATCCCTCACTAGCTAATTATTTCCTTTACTCTGCTTCTTTGCTCACTTTTAATTGCAGTAACAGTTAGCTCACTCAAAATGAGAATGCACTTTTGTAATAAAATTGTAAATTATGCAAATTAGTTGAGCTACTTTGCAACGTTTACCGGTCCCCTGGCGATCCGCAAGTACCTCTAACTGGGAACGACTGCTCTGGGACACAGCTGGAAAAAGTATTCAGATGTTTTATTGAAGTACTCCCTCTGTATAAATGGGCCGTGTCCTCGTTTTCCTACGATATCGAACCACAAACAAGCAATTCTGTCCAGAGTATTTTCTGGGGGGACTTAAAGAATATCAACAACGTGTACCACAATTTCTGCTGCAACCTTTATTGCGGTTTTAAAGTACACAGTAATGAGTCACTATAAGATCCCTGCTATACATATTTACCTATTTTAGAGAGACATACATTGACAAATGCAACACTTTCACAATATGTGTGGCACATGAGGACAAATGATTTAAATCCTAATTTGAGGTTTGACTTCATAGCCCTGTGCAGCTTCTCATGTAGGACAGGAAGAAAAAACACAGTTGGCTTTTTTGAGACTACTGACAGGATACAAGAGTTATCTTAATTATTTGATACCTAATGTGATAATAAATACATAAATAACGTGCATATGTTACTCTTTTCCTCTAGGAACACAGAACAACACTATCATCTTAATTTAAAACAATTTTTTTCTGCAATGTTTTTACTAAAAAAATCCCTTCAGCAGTTTTTTTTTTTAATGAAACCTGAGATTCTTTTTCTTTGTCCACCCGTGTCTTTAAGCACTGATCTTTCCACTCTTCTTGTCTTAAAACAACTAATGTTTTAGCCCTTGAGCATAGAGTATTTGCAATATTAACGCGGCATTAATACACACAGAGGCGTTTGGTAGCTGCAAAAAAGATCTGATGTTTGATAATGTTTCTCTGCCATTCTGTCAGTGTAACCCTGAACACACAAGCGGGATGATTATGAAAGGAACAAACCCAACTTAATGTACTGTTTCTATAAGCAACAATGGCTGTTTATGTGGGCTGGTTAATAAATATACATACTGTATATAGTTCAGTCACTACTTTAGCTGGACACTCATTTTTTTAGTCATCTAAAACATCCTGAAAGTAGGTGACGTAACTTCCGTGTTGCAGACAGGTTCATGAAGGAAAGTAAGGACAAATCCACATTTTAATCCCTACAGTTGGACAAAGTTGCATTGGTTCCTCTATTTCCGTCAGACCAAGATGGAATGTGGGAAACGCAATCGGAAAGGTATCAGACTTTAGAGAATGTCAACTACACACATACATATTGGAAATAAAACAATAAAAATACTGGGACAAACCTAGTTTACATGCCATCACTAATGGTACATAGGCTCTCTCCGTCGTTCCCCTGACAACACATTGAACATCCCTGTGATCTAAGTCTGCCTTGCTTACCTTCGGCATGTGGTCTGCCACCATTCAAAGACACTTACCATACACTAACCATATCCCCTGTACTTTAGTTCACTGATGATGCTTGTGATGAATTTTTATGGACAAAAATAGACTTGTGATCTTGTGAGGCTTTGCTGTTACAGAAACTGTCAATTTGTGATCGATAATGGGACTAAATTAATTGGCCAACTGCTACAACAGGGCAAACTGAAGTTAATAGGTTGTTTTATTGTGATTGTCTGTTCAGGGCCCCTTCTCTCACCATTTTTTAACTAAGTGAGAACTCTTTCTTTAAACATGCTTAAATAAAAAAAAAACCAAACAGCTGTGACTTGGGTGACGTCCCTATTAATATCAGGCATTTTATCAAATGGTAACTTTTCAGACTACCTCACGATGGTAAATTAGTTCTTATCATTACTGAGAAAAATACATCAGAAGAGGAAGTGCACCTGTCAAATTAATGGAATGAGTTCTCAGAAAATAAAACATCAACACTCTGACCTTTACTAAACCACATAAGCAGGTGAAATGATTGTCAGGAAGAACTACCTTTAATATGCACAGAAATGTAAGAAGGCAAAGTCTACATATGATAAATGTGAGCTGCTTGCATTGCTACTTGTTTCTTGGTCTGTGGGTGTTTTCAGGCCAGTTCGCAGTTGGATGTAATAACCACAAATTAAACCTCACACACACACACATTTCTATTTTCCATCCTGTTTTTGACACTTTAAATGTTAGCAGGTCACATGCAAGCACATGTCAAATCATTGCAACAAGCACTGGAATAGACACACATGACACAATTTGATATGTATAAAACAAACTATACTCTGTGTGTGTGCGTGCGTGCAAATGTGCAAGTGTAGTAAAACACCATGGGGAATTTATGTACTGAAATACTGCAATGGGGGCGGAGCCGGGGGTGGATTTAAAGGCCGACTCTTGATTTATGATCACATTCCTTAGTAATGGCCCTCAGAGGGTGGTATCTCCTGTCATCTCTGTTTATTGTGTTCTTTTACATTAAATCCTTTACTTTTCTGGTGTGTTTGACAGAGCATCAGACGGAATGAAAGCCACGCTTTGAAGCACATCCTGAGCAGCTTCATCAACAGGTAAGACACTCCGGTTCATGTCAATATTTAGCAATACTTAGGTGTCGTGGTAAGTATTGGGTCATATTACTCTGAAAAGTCACTTGCGATGTTAAACAGTTTCCTACTAAGAAAAGTCATTTATACTTGGGTGTTATCAAAAATTAAACAATTATCGTTTAGAATCAGCTTGTAGATTTTAGCAAATGATGTCTATTTAAGCACAAATGAACTCACATATTCTTAACACTATTTTGCTTATTAAGAATGCAACTGTACCCCTTCTGATTTCAATAGTTTCTCTTTTTGACCACATTATGGTGAGCTTAAATGCCTTTATTACGATATCTAAGCTTGTTTGATGGAGTGGGTCCGCTTAAGTGTTTATTAACCCTTTGACTCTTATGCATTAATAAAGCAAATTTACCTAAACCACTGCATAAGGTTAAGTAATGAACCCAGCCATTTGACACCTTTGTCCTTAAAAGTGGCACACGTGCAGCTTATAAGTAGGCATACAGACACCGCTGATTCTAAAAGCAAAACAAAGCACAATATAGGTGAGTCTACTTCATGCTACAACAAGCACGAATATCAACATCAGCATCAATTTCAACAAAAGATAATGGGAACAACAGAAAAATAAAGAAAAATAAAGTAAAACTCCTAACATGATGGATTGCATACTGCAAAACAACAAAATAACTGATTACTTGAACTGCTGATTGGGACAAATAATAGTGTCATTTGATATTTGGAAGGTTGACAGAATGTGACACCTGAGCAGACATGCAGCCGCTCCTCTTAAATTATGGGGGTATTTTTCAATTTTGAATTAACTATGATTATAAAAGAGACGTAGCATTTTGCTGAAGACAGAGCTCCACACCCGCAACTAGTGACTTATTTAACAGTTCGATGGAACAAATGAAATCGCAAGAATCAAGTCCAAGGTTGTCACTGTGGTCCTCGATTGGTTTGTGAACAATGCAGCCAAATGCACCACAGACGCAGATAATTATCATTCTCTTCAAAACCTGAAAAAGTTAAACTTTGGCAAAGTTGTGACAGTATCACCCAAAAAATAACTTAAACTATCATCAAACAAAACATGATCCACAAGAGGCTTTCAGGGCCTTCAGTCACAGCTCATATTCTGCAGTCCATCAAGACTAATCGTCAGGGGCCACAAGAGCCCCTGCAGATTTTGTAATTTGATCAACTGAAGTTTTTTATGATTCATTTAAAGATATAATACGCAACATTGTTGCTTGGACAGTCTAATTCCCAGGTGGACAAACATACTATAGGACTCCAGGTTGTAACAGGCGATTTGCCCAACTGAGACACCAACCCAAAGCTGACCCATTAAGTAACTATCAATCGATTTTTATCCTGGAGCAACCTGAGCATCCAGTACATCTGGGGATCCCACTCTGTCTTGTGGCTGTGCAAGAAAATGTATTTTTCAGTGTTTTACTTACTGTTATATTAAACTAGCATTGTGTATAGTCCCAAATACTGTGTTTAATCAAATTTCCAGAGGACACCCGTCCTGTTTTACTCAGGATGCAAACACATTTAGCAAAATGCAGAAGGTGTTGTGTCAGGGTTGGTGGGCGAGAAAACATCTCATGGTCAATAAGATGTAGTTTAAAGCTCCAAAAAACATTCATTTCACAAAAAATAATGTTTACAGATAGTTACTATTCACAAATAGTCACATTTTAACATGTTTTAATTCTATCTGCATTTTTAAATTTTTTTTTCATCAAGACTCTGCTGTATTTGTGAATCAGAAAGAGCATTCCTCTGCCAAGGACCAACAATTCCTCCTCTGTCTGGGAGACTAATGTAATTTTCCTCATCTTGACCTTTCAGCTAAAAACACCCAAATTTAATTAGTTGAAACCAATGCCAATAGGAGCTCTCAGAAAAACTAAATCCGGATGATTTGTGGCCAGAAACTGTAGTCACTAGGCTGCTTACAGACAAACAAACCAAACAGAAAACATTGTCTCCTTGGTGGAGGTAAAAATAGAGATGTAGAGGTTTGTGTCACCCCATTGCTTGACAGAAGTTGTATCTTTACACCTGCACAGGATGACAAGAAGGAGGAAGCAGTGAGTAACACCCTGAGGCCACAAAGAAATCCAACCCAGGCTTTGGAAATTAGATACCCTGCTGCTTTGTAATCCTCCTGAAAGACCAAACTGATGACACAATAAATGGAGAAATATATGAAGACCCTTCTTCTTGCTCTGCATTATTACTGCATCTGTGCAGAGGAGTGCAAAAGCCCCCCAAATACAAGTTTGTGATTTTTTTTTGACAGTATGAGCTTTAGTGATTGAGTTCAAGATATTAAGCTATAAAGAAATAATAATGATAAAAAAGCTATTAATAATTGCATGATTACATCATTTTGACCTCATTTTTTTTTTTTTCGCATTTCCTAAAGATCTGACCTGCTACAGTGACTACAATTGGACCATCTCTTGTTTGTGGAACAGCACACAGGAACACTCGGACTCTGTGTGCACAATGCATACTGACTGGAAAAAAACAAAGTAAAGACGGCTGGATCGATGGAACCTTATAATACATGTGAATGTGAAGTTAGCATGTACCCAAACAACATTACGGTAAAATTAAGTTGAAATCATTTTTTACAGGGCGTTTAACTACAACCATTCCTGTGGGCCTGTTGACTTTTCCAGACCGATTTTGAAGAAGTGCTCGCTGATCTTCAACAATAAATACCGTGTGAGTGGGAGAAGCATAACTTTCATTTAGGGCTGCTAGATTCCCTGGACATCAAAAGGTAGTCCATAAACTGTTTTTTCTCTTTCTGAGATTAGGACCAGAAGACCAATACTCTGTATTTGACAAATGTAGAAATGCAGCTTCCAGCAGTTTTTAAGGTTCTGGGTTTATGGGTTGTTGTAGCCGTCCTGCTCAATAATTCAGCGTTCTGTTACGCAAAAGTATGCAATTGGGAAAAAAAAACAACAACCTCTTTAAGCATTTGTCCAAAGCCAGTCCTCTGAGCCCCATGAACATGCATTTCCTGACACATTTGCCACATTTAAAAAGCTCTCTTGGCATTTTTAGTGTAATAAACATATTGAATCAGCTCTATTAAATGCCACAAGTCGCAATTTCTGCACACTGCTGTGAGTTGTGTGCTGTCCTTACTTCAGCTTATGTTAGCTTTGGGCAACAGGGTTACTGTTGCATGATGTTGAAGTGCCGCAGCAACACTTATTAATCGACAGATGGCTGACGAATGGCTGAAAAAGTGCAGCATTTATGTTATACCTTTAAAGGTACAATATGGAGTTGTTTGTTGAGTTTCATTCCAAGGTCGTCAATTTAATGACACTGTGGGTTGGTAAGGGGCTCAGATAGTGACCCAAAGCATTAGTATTTGACAACCCTAAAAAAGACTTAAACTGCACCATTATGCCAGTTGCACTAATTAAACTTCTAAGGTCCATTTTCTTTTTCTTAAAATTTTCTCAGTTTCAGTCTTTTACTGAGTTCAACATCACTTTGAAATGTAGCACATGGAACCAAAGTTTGATCATCCCCTTCAAGCCAGTCTGTAACAGTGAGTACGATGAATATAATATTGTCTCCTTGTCACTCAGACTTGTGCACTTTTCATGTTCACCTAAAAAATGTGGTGTATGTGTATGTTTGACACTGCAGCAAAGCTGAATCCTCCACCAAAACCAACCATCAACTATACCACCATTATCTGGGTCCCTCAAGTCACCAGTCATGTAAGAATCAAGAGTTTCGATTCTGAAGTAGAGTTGAGACAACAGGGTCAGCCATGGACGGTGTGTATATATTTTGTGCCCATGTGCTGTGACTGTACTTTGCACAAATTCATGCTTAAGGCTGTGTGGTTGTAGAAAGCAAGGTGAAAAATTAACCAATTAATTATCCACATATTTGCTCTTCATCAGCAACTCTGTGTTCATAAGGATTCCGCATGGGATGCAAATCAGAACATTACAACAAATCTGCCAGATGACCTGATACAACATGAAACATATGAAGCACGAATCCGAGTGAAATACGCACAACATTTCTCAATATGGAGTGACTGGAGCCCCACTGCAACGTGGGTGTCACCGATTGGAGAACCAAAACCAGCAGCAGGCAAAGGTTCAAACTAAATAATTCCACAGTTAGTGGACAGCAACATTTTACAAATGCCCTGAATTCCTGCGATGGTTGAAAAATATTAAAGCAAATGATGTTATTGTATATCATAGGAAAATATGTGTTTAATTGATTATCTTTTGTTATGTAACCCATCTTGTTCAATGACGAATTTGTAAATGGGAGCAACCCTCAGTATTTGTTGCTGCAGATTGAAATCTATACATAAAAATTTAAGTGTAATGCGTTTTGCATGCTCTTAGTGCACCTTTCTCTTTTGAGGGTCTCTACCTGCTCTCCCGGCAAACATTTTGTCCTTTAGATCTTGGTTTCCATTAGCTATCGTGACATCTTCTGTCTTGTGTTTGACAGATGTTGTTGGGAGTGTTTTGGGCACCTTTGCATGTGTGGTAGCGGTTGTTATATCAATCATACTTATCAAGACTGACAGAACCACCTGGTAAGTGGAAATCAACAAATACTTTTCCAGGGAAATTGTACCACTAAAGTTCCAAACTTCATTGTTCATATTCTATCTTGAAGATTATGTCTTTTGGGCTTTCAGGATTTACATAGTAAAGAGACTCAGAGGTCCACCTCTACCAAACCCGGCGAAGTCCTTCCTGCAGGATGTGAATTTCCAGGTGAGTCTGTTAAAATCTCATTTATTGACTTATGTTTGCCTTTGCTTTGTGATGCAATAATATAAAAACTGGAAATAAAAAATAAATCATAGCAACTTTGAGGAGTAGAACAAGCTCTAAACTAAACATTAATTAAATGTTCTGGTAGTTCAGACAGACCATGGAATTTTAACTTAGCTCACAATCTCAGCCCCGTCGGCTGATTTCACTACCAGCTCAGCCAATTGTCTTGAATATTTTCAAATGTAAATTTTGGTACAGAGCACTCTCTTTAAGATTCCTGCTTCCTTGCAAGTCATTTTGCAACACATTCCTTTATTATGCTGCATCTGAAGAACTCACAATCAAAGCCTGTTCAAATCTGCACCTGTGCTAATGTCTGCTGCCTTAAGCCTTTCCATGTAGGCACATGGAAGGTCAGGCAGGCATACTCACTTTGCTTTCAGCTTTCAACTTTGGACACATATAAGGGCACAGAGCTCCGAGAACAGAGTCACGCCAGTAGAATTACTTCCTGCAAATGGGAATCTGAGCCCCTTTTTCTACAGAGATTGCACAACACTGCCACAACAAAGACGCCTCTCTATGGCATCTTTGTTTAGTAACACGGAACTTCACCATGCCGTCAAAACACCCCCTCGCAGTGTGGTTTTACTGAGCCAGCATACTGCAATAAAAGAGGAGTGAGTGTGTCAAGAGACATTTCAAGTGCCGGATGATCAGCACTATTTAAACAATGGAAGAATCATTAACTGTTCCTGTAATGTGGCAAATGATCTCCTCAGAGCCTTACGTTGTCTTCACAAATTGTAAACATTTCCGGTTGTTCTCCCTATGTGAGTAAGTTGCTTAATGCATAACGAGGTACAAAGTTAACAATAGACTACCAAATTCCTCAAAAATCCAAAACCATTAGCTGAACATTTCAAAAAGAGTCAATAAAGCTCAATGAAACTGCCATGTAAATAACCATCGAAAACCCTGGTAGTGTTGGTTTACTCATGGTCAATATAAAAACATTTATGCAGGCTGCGAAACCAGACAGACAAAAATGACTCATGAGTTAAGACACATGAACTTTATGTTTCAAATGGTTAAGAGTGGATAGCTGTGGCAACAGAGAATACAAACTCTTTAACCAATGGGTATTTGCATCTCCATATCCTTGTGGGTCTTTTAATTATTCCTCTGCTTGCTCCACCGTTTTTTTCTGACAGAATTTGTTGAATCCTCACTTCACCAACGAATCCTTTCACTCCATCTTGAAACACGTGGAAATCGTCCCTGTGGAGGTAAATTCCACTCTGGATGCAGTTACACCGAGAGTACTGGAGTCAACTCTGCGAGAGATGATGAGAAGCAAAAGCAGCAACGAGATGACCAGTTCCAGCTTCTCCAAACCCATTTACTCCGAGCGGTCTCCTCCTCCTGTCTCCTCACTCACTGCTGGTAATCTGGAAGCCTGTGACGCTGACACACCTTATGGCCCAGTTGGATGTCACGCTGACAGGACAGGAGCCGAGCCGGATAGGGATGAAGAGAGAGGAAAGGAAATTGAGATCCTGCAGTTGCTCTCCAAAGGCAACAGCAAATGTGAGCCTATGCCAGTGATTTCAGACTACGAGAAGGCTGAGCAATCTCAGGTGGAGCACTTCAGGCTCCAGAGTTTAGATTCAGGTGTGTGCAGTGGCGAAGAGGTCAGTCAAGAGAGCCTGGAGGCAGACAGCGTTATTATGACTAACTGCCATGACGACGACGGGCCTGAGGGCAACGGGCAGATGAAGGGAGAGAGTGGAGAAAAGGTAGATCTTCAGAAGCTTTTCGGAGGCAGTGCGTGTATTTTTGACAAAGGGTCAATTCAGGTCTGTTCTGGCTACGAGAAAGTGCAGAAGCTGCAGACTGACAGAGATGAGCTCCATAGCCTGGATTCAAGTGTTAGAAGCGAGGGCCGGGAGCAGGTGAATCAGGAGGAGAGCCCGGAGGATGTTCATAAGCCCACTGAATCTACTGGCCTCCTCTTTACACCTCCTCCTCCTTCCAGTGTGTTAGAATGCTCCCTGCCCTCTTTCTTACCACTGCCTTCGAACTTCCCTGGGACAGGTTTGAATGCACTTCTACCCAGTCATATATTGGATAGAATTGCTCTAATGTCAACAAGCAGGTCAATGGAGCCCTCTGGTGATGGATACATGCCAGTAAGTCAGGAGCATAGCTAGATACTGACACACTGCTATACAGGGTTATATGTGGCCCGTGCAACATTGGTGACAGCTGCAGTAGCTTTGGTTGTCATTAGTGTGTAACATGATCCTTAATGGTGAATGTTCATATTTAAGAGTGAGGTAGACTTTAATTAATGTATTTTCGTCACACTGTCTTGTTATGCATATTAATCACAATTATTTATCATGTAACATGTACCAGATTATTTACAAAAACAATAAAAATAAGCAAATGACAACATCAGGAAAGGAAGGAGAAAAAAAGCTCTGATTTAGCTGTATTTATTACATTACACTGTAAAATTCATTAAGACATGTGTGCATGCCTTTCTTATTGTGACAGTCTTAGAGAAAAAAAAATGTGTTGGAAATGTCAACGTTTGCTCATCTTAAAGGGATTTTATATTGTAGTGTTGGCAGTGATGTGCTGAATATCATGACAGTCATCCATTTGAGGGCAACCGCTCTGTTTAGTGTGGATGTAAACATGTAGGTACTTGAATGTAGTGAAGTGTCCAGGTAACTCTTGAAAATCTGTGTACATTCAGGCAGTAGGGTGGAAGGAATTTGATATAAAATGATCAGAAAGTAACACATGAATATACCTCGTCATGATAAAAAGTACCTAATATGACTGAAGCTGTCTTTGGGAAATAAACAAATTTGATATGTACTATGAGACAACAGTTTGGCCCATTTTCCCATCTGCTGAGATGATTTGACTTCATTTTTAGGGACCTGTTATCATAGCTCTTCATTTAACAGTCATTGCTGCTGACTTTTAAAATGAGAGGTAAAATGTTTTTTTGTTTTTTTTCTTTTCACACATTTCAGCATTTGGTGTCAATTATTGATAAGTTCTGTTTTGTAGTTTTGTTTTTTTTTATTAGTTTGTTTGGTTTTGCGTCTTTTATACCATTGTGTAGCTTTCTGGTAGCCTTCCTAATGTTTTTAAATAAGAATATTCACATACTGTTTCAAGTACGACCATGCTATCAAAATTCTGTTTTCCTATGTGACCTGACGCTGGTCTCTGTTGCTTCAGTTTTCTTTTATAACATAACTGCTGTGAAATTATAAGAAAAATACATTTTATGTTTCTGACTTATGTAATGTCTCTCATTCATCCACCGATTTGTCATGCACGCATATCAACAAATGTGCATAAAGTGTTTACAAAGCATTTTGTTTTTTAATGTTTTACTCTTCTCCATTTTTAAAGGTGCAAAGTTAATTGAATGAACAACCAACCATTATTTCCATGCCACTTGTATTCTTGTTTTCTCTGTAAACGTAATATAATGATGTTAGAACTAACAATAAATTATGTTTTCTTTGCGGCAAAGATAAACTTGGAATTCTTGTTACTTATGTGTTCAGTGTAGGTCACACATTGTTCAGTGTGAGTTTGAACTTAAAATTCACTTGCCTCATTTTTGTGAAAGGTAAAAAATCTCAGGTGTGTTGATGGCGCTCTTGATGCAGTGTGCTCACTTCCTGGCCCACTGGGTTTTCATGTTTGCATGGAAAGTGAAATGAACTCTGGGAAATGAGTACATAAATAGTCTGACTGCCTCAATCCTATCAGATTCACTGTTGCAGGGGAGCATCACTGTTGCTAAGTGACGAGTTACAACATCACCTGTGCCCACCTGACTCGCTGAGGCTCCATTAAAAGGGCTCTACAACATGTAAGAGCAGTGTGGCTGTATTTTTACTTTATCCGGATCATTTGAATAACTCAAGCTAATCAATATTCAGATCCAAATGAGCTTTCGGAAATTTTGATTTTTTTTTCTTTTCTTTTTTTTTTTTTAACCTTTGGACTTACAAAACAAAGGGAGAGCTGCTCCCTCTCTCTGTTGGAGCACAATGTGCTGTGATGCTAAATAAAATCTGTAAAATTGGATATCCAGCCTTCAATGGGCCTCTGTTGTCAGTGAGATGATTTTTCATGGAGCAAAGGATGAGGACTGATGCGATGCCGCTGGGACATGGCTTTAAGAAATCGATTTCATGTGACCAGGGGCTCACGCCTGCACCTCTCAACAGTCAGCTAACAGCATAAAGGGAAATAGTTACAAATATGTAGCTATCTATCTATCATTATTTATGTTTAGGTTGTTCTGTGTCAAAACTGTGAGGTTTTTGGCTCAGAATTCTACATGTAGACATTTTTTCAAAACATGGAGGCTTGTTTCGGTTTTGCTGTTTGCACTTTTACTGTGAACTGAAACCTGGATGAAATAATGGAGTTATATTGTTTGGCTTTAGGTTTAAAGACTTATGTGAATGAATACAGACGCAGGTGTACAACTTATATGGAAGAAAACATGACTCTCTATTAAAGGCTTTAACACAACTTTGGCTTTAGGAGGAATTGAGAAGCATCTGGTTTTCAGTTTCCTGAACTTAATATCTACTTTCTGTTATGTGTTCCTCAAGTGGTTTTAGTCTATACATTTTTTTTTTTTAGAAAAATTGTTTTAAATGGGTTCTCTTCTGATTTCACATATTACTTTTCATTTACAGGTCTGGGGACCTCCAACTGTTAAATAACATTACAGCATATTATAGCATTACATTTGTGGCTCCATGATTAAAATTTGACTCCACCTATCAGGAAAACTAGGTGTTGCAAGTGTCTTCTGGTCCTCTTCATCATCATCGTCCTCATAGCTGCAGGGGTACTTCCTGAGTAAGGATTTTTCTCAGTATTTGATAATTAAATTTCAGCCAAACACAGTGACTCGAATGATTGGTCAAAGCTAGATGATCTCTGATTGTCTCCAAAAATGCATGCAGTCATTCAAGTCACCCACAGGATGAATCCCATTGATGATGGTGGTTCCGTGACATTTCCACTAGATCAACCAAGTGTGTGTAGATGAACTTGATTGAGCGCACAAACTGTGGTTCATTTCAAGATTTATGCAGTTGTCTTAGAGTGGCAAGATAATCAACTATAAGTAACTACATGATATGTCAGAAATGTGAGTAAGTTAGCCAAACATCTTGTTAAAGTTGCATGGACTACAGTTACTTCAGGATCAACAGACTGCACCTGCTCCTGGATGAATAGATAACAAATACTCTTGGACTCATGGACTTCACATTATTTAATATCTATTAGCAACATTGTCAATACTTTGTCATTGTCATGTTGTTGCGTTCTGTACATATGTACCTGTGATCTGTGATCTATTGCACGTGTGTCTGTCCTAGGAAGAAGGGTCCCTTCTCTGTGGTTCTTCCTGACGTTTCTTATTGTTCCCTGTTTACAGTTTTTTGTAATTGTAATTTGTGATTTTGGGCTATAAAAATAAAATTTGATTGATTGAATTCTCTTCGTATATAAGATGCCAAACGCAAGTAGTTTGTGTTTTAAGTTATTTAATTTACTTCACTGTGCAAAGCAAATGAAGCCAAACTTGTAACCATTATGAGGACACGTTGCAGTGTTGGCAGAACTGTGCTATTATATTGGGCTGACCAAATGTCTAAGTAAAATTTAGGTCCCTGTGGACATTGTGGATGCAGTTCAAGCTGGCCAGGAAACCAGCATTGTGAACTGTATTTGCAAAGGTTTTAAAAAAATCTGAATGCCATAGTAGAACACATATCTCTGCCAGGGTCCAACGGTCCCCTCACATATGCTATATTTTTCTCACTTAACGTTAGCTAGTTGTATGCTGGAGACAAAATAATTTCAGGTGAACATCTTCTTGCATGATAGCCTGTCCTCTGCATGAGCTGACATCATAAGCAACACAGCTTGACTGTTAACATGAGAACTTTCGCCACTGTGCTTTAGTGATGATTTGATCTGCAAGCCTTTATAAAAGTCATAACTTATGGCCCCTCATAGCAATGTGTCGAAAAGTACATTGCCACAGATCCTCAAGCGAGGTGGTAGACTCCATAGCTTTGATTTTGTTGTGTCGACTTTGGTAATCTTTGTCTGTAACAGAATACAGGATTTGGGTGTTGGAGCCTCGTGTCCAGCAGCAGTATACCACCCACCTGTCCATCCCCAACCGGAATTTCTCAAAACTCTGCATTCAAGAAAGAGGCCAAGGGAGTTCAGAAACTGGTGAGCAGGGACCATGAATACCTCTGATTCCAATGTATATTAGAATAACTTGCTTCAAATCCCATGGGATTGTCTTCACACTGTCCGTGAAGGTTCTCAGTCATCCAGGTCATCTTGATCATATTAGTAGGAAGCAACTGGACTTCTTATCTTGTTTGAAGACGTTTCGCCTCTCATCCGAAAGGCTTCTTCAGTTCTGAGGTTCAGTGCGGGAAACCCAGGTATTTAACCCCGAGCGGGTAGAGACAATCACCAATCACCAACAAAGAGGACGTGTTTTGAAACCAACAGCCTCTTTGTTGGTGAGACAATCACCAACAAGGAGGACGTGTTTAGAAAACACATCCTCCTGAAAACAACAGCCAAACATCCTTACCATAAGGACAAACATTTGTCCTTATGGTAAGGATGGTAACCTCAGCATCGAGGTCTACAGGAAACCCACACACACAGACCAGTACCTCTTGTTTGACTCCCACCACCCACTGGAGCACAAACTGGGGGTAATCCGGACACTACATGACCGGGCCCAGAAGGTTCCCTCCAGCACAGAGGGAAAACAAAAGGAATTGAAACACATCAAGACAGCGCTCCAGACATGCGGCTACCCTAACTGGACCTTTGTCAAATCGTCCAAAAGGCGCCACAAAGAACCACCCGAGGCAGAAAGGGAAAAACGGAAGAACGTAGTTATCCCATATGCGGCAGGTCTATCAGAAAAATTCAGAAGAATCTTCCAAAAACACAAAATTCGAGTCAACTTCAAACCGGGCCAGACCTTAAGACAGCGACTGGTCCACCCCAAGGATAAAACACCCAGGCATAAGCTCAGCAATGTTGTGTATGCCGTTCAATGCACAGAGGAGTGCTCTGACCTTTATATAGGTGAAACCAAACAGCCCCTCCACAGACGCATGGCACAACACAGGAGAGCCACCTCATCAGGACAGGACTCAGCTGTACATCTGCATCTTAAGGAGAAAGATCACTCCTTTGAGGACACCAATGTCCACGTTCTGGACGGAGAGGACAGATGGTTTGAAAGAGGAGTAAAAGAGGCCATCTATGTCCACTTGGAGGAGGAGTACTCTGACCTTTATATAGGTGAAACCAAACAGCCCCTCCACAGACGCATGGCACAACACAGGAGAGCCACCTCATCGGGACAGGACTCAGCTGTACATCTGCATCTTAAGGAGAAAGGTCAGTCCTCTGAGGACTCCAATGTCCACGTTCTGGACAGAGAGAACAGATGGTTTGAAAGAGGAGTAAAAGAGGCCATCTATGTCCACTTGGAGAAACCTTCTCTAAACAGGGGTGGTGGACTAAGACACCATTTGTCTGCTACCTACAATGCTGTCTTGGGAGCACTCCCCAGGCGGTTTAACCCCCATACATACCTGGGGCCATGTGAACCCAAGGTGTCACACGGAACCAGGGGTGAGGGGCAAACACTCCTGAGTGATTCACACCTGGGCTCATGTGACCTTAACGACTCACACAATGCCTAGCCAGACGACCGCACCCCCAAGGCTGTTGCTTTCTAAACACGTCCTCTTTGTTGGTGATTGTCTCACCAACAAAGGAGGCTGTTGGTTTCAAAACACGTCCTCTTTGTTGGTGATTGGTGATTGTCTCTACCCACTCGGGGTTAAATACCTGGGTTTCCCGCACTGAACCTCTGAACTGAAGAAGCCTTCCAGATGAGAGGTGAAACGTCTTCAAACAAGATAAGAAGTCCATTTGCTTCCTACTAAACACTCCGAGATGTCTTCACACTGGTTTTTCTACATCTGTGTGCAACTAGCTGCTTGTTCTGGTTGGAAACCATGAGACTATAGTTAGATATTCAGATCTGCTCTTATGGGGAAGTGTTAGAATCTTAAGGTTACATCCATGGTGGTTTCACATCTGAAAGGCTGGAACAAAGTCTGAATCACTGACATGAGTAGAGCTAGACGATACGTTCACTTACTCAGAGAAGGAGCTTAGACCTCTCCTGGAGCCTGCCTCCATGGGGCAATTGAGGTGCTTTGTCCTCACTTTTGGGAAGCTCTTATCGTTCATGTTTTACTATTGTATACAGTTTATATACAGTCTGTTGTCTGAACTAAAATACGTGTCTTTGGTGCATTTTATAAATTTGATCCAGTTAGATTTGGTTTGACCACAAACCTGTTAAAAATGCCAACTGGTCCTCCCCCTCCTTGTTTTTCTTCTTCTTCTGTCGTTGAATCCTGTCTCAAGCCTCTATCACTGGTCCGACAGTCTGAATTGTCCAAAAAGGGTTTTCACACTGCAAATGCACTGAATCCATGGTTCAGTTTGATCTGGACCGAAACTAGCTCTTTAGTTTGGACCAAGATTTGGTCCTTTGGTCCAGACAGTTGTCCATGGCACCTTTGAGACCTGCTATTTTGTTTCACACATCATGAGGTAGGCATTATATGAACGCACCGTCAAAGGGGAGTAAATGACATACTGGATTATGTCTAACAATACTTAAAAATGAATCTTGCAATTGTGAACACGTGATATCATCTTTCTCTGTCTTTCAGGTAGAGAAGATAATGAAGGGATCGAGTCTCTCTCGATACTTCAACTACAGCACTGTCTTTGCCTTTGGGTAAGAGGATCAAACCTCTTTACAGCCCAGTACAAATGACTAGGGAAAGCAGGATTGGGGTTACAGACCTTAACAACCATTCTGCTATTAGTATATACTAATAGTGCATAGTCTTACCCAGAGGAGGAACAGTAAGACACGTTGTATGTTAGCATGTTGATTAATATGCTATTGATTAATTCATTCAATCGTTCGGGAGCTTCAGTCAATGCTTAGCTGATGGAAAAGACCGTGCTAAAGGGTTGTGTTTGTGTTGCATTTTCCTCACCAGTTTGGCTCAAATCTTCAAGCAAGGTTGTCAAACTGGGTTGAACTGGAGTAAAGAGTAAAAATGTCTTTTAAAAAGGTGTTCTTGACAATTTATTTGAAGTGGTGCTTCTAAATGGCCAAGGGCAGGGAGAAAAACTGTATGGAACATTGACAGTATACCTAAACTCAAGGAACAAATGGGTAACAAATCATTTAAACTTGGGTCGCATCACCTCAACAAGACACTTCACAAAGGCCCTGTTTACAAGTCAACGTTTTAAGGTGAAAACGCAAAACTTTAGTTGCGTTTTGGCTGTCTGGTTACATGAGTACGGCGTTTGTGGTGCTTGAAAACAATACGGAAACGGAAAGTGTAAGGATTTGAAAACGGGCCCGTCTTCTATGTAGATGGGAAAACACACTAAGGTTGCAGTCAATTGTTTTCACTCGCTGTAGTACCCATGTTTTTTTTTATCGTGCGGAAAAGTGTCGCTATGCATGCGCGTGTTTTAGTTCGTTGCAAAATCCCAATGCCAACTACTGCCCTGGCAAGCGTACTACAGCATTTCTGGTGTTTCCTGAGGTCTTGTGTGCATGGAGAACATCAAAACGTTACCGTCTCTACGGTGAACTATTTGAAAATGGTGACTGAAAATGAAACAGAATGTTGTTGTGTAAACAGGGCCTGAAAATAAAAATCAAAAGAAACAAACAAACCCCAAGGATTTTTTTTTTAATAGATGGGATAAGAAATAGATTGATATCTGATCTGGCAAAATCCTTTTAACTATTAATAAAAAGACAATTAAAATTCACCTGAAACGGATTTTGGAGAGTATCTAACTGCTGTGTTGTGACGTATTTCCTACTGAAACAGGAAACAACCAATTACAAGATAGAAGGCATAACATTGGGATTAATCTGCATAGCTGGTAACTACAGCAACGGTGGTAACTCCTCTAATATACAGAAAAATGTCTTTTTTGTCTTTTTTTTGCGTTTATTCTTCAACAGGTGACAGTATGATTGAAGATGTGATTTAAATGGGTTAAAATTATAATTTTTCCATTTCAGGTGGGCTTAAAAGGCATAGTCTGCAGGATTCGTTGGTTGTAGGAGAAGCACATACTTCAGTAAGCTAATTTGGCTAACTGCTACTGCTACTTGGGTATATTGACCAAAAGAGAACTGTTTAACTCCACATCAATTGTCATCCCTGTTCTTTACCTCAGTGCTCTCAAAAGTGCATGAAAGTCAATGCAATGTAATGCATGACTCGTTGTAGGGCCTGCTTGTGTTTCTTCAGTGCTGTTTCCGCTGTTACCATTGGTTGGGGACAACACACTCCAGCCAGAGTTTGCTTTGCAGAAACAGCCCAATAGGGCACCATAACAAGGAAATATGAAAATACAGGCAGACAGCAGCATCTCTGGAGATAAACACACCACTACTCACTTCTACTGGGCCATCTAGAAGGATTCAGAGGGATTATTTTTGTTTAACTATTAATTTTATCATTTTTTTAGAATGATCCTACATAAGTTTTTTTTTTTTTTTTTTTTTTTTTTTTTAAACAAACTTTTTTTTTTTTCTATACAATGTCTGTTGTAATCAGGACCAGTTTACGTCAATGTCAAATATGTATCTGCTGAAAGTTATTTTTGCTGACTGGTTGTGGTTCAACTTCCTGGTGGGGCTACAGGTGCAGCCAAACATACTTTTGACCACAGTTCTGATGGTGAAGAAATTTGAAATATTGTTTTTTTCATCCTGATAAATTTGATTAACCATTTACATATTTTTTTTTTTTTTTTTGCTTTGCACAGCCTTTACTGCTGTGTGCATTTTGGTCTTGGATCTGTTTGCTGCAGGGAGGGGAGTGTTGTGACTCACTTCTGGTTAGTGATGTCTGTGCCAAGCAGCCATCTTGAGAGGGTCACACTGAAGAAGGTCAAAGAGAGCCTGGAGAAAGGCATGAGGTGGTACGGAGGGTCAAACAAGGAGGATGTGGCCTGCTTCAATGGATATATCTTCCACCTCACCTCCTTGTCTGTCAAAGGTGAGAGCAGGAGAGAAGCAGTGGTTTTTTTACTCTCTCTGTGTTTGTAAGATATAAATTGAATGTGGAAGGCAAAAATGTGAGAAATTCTTATGTACATTGTTTGTTTGTTTTTTTAAGTTTAATTTCTCTTCTTTTTTCTGCTTCTTACAGAAACCGACTCCAAAGTGATAGAGCTTTTGAAAGCTTCATTTGTATCAAATTTTATTTTCATGTGCTTAATCATGATTTCTTATTTTAATTTATTCTTCTGGATTGAAAGGCAAATAATTCAGAAGAAACATTTATTTTTCCCTAAAGAAAACAATAATGCATGGAAACAACTGCAAAAATTTGAGTGTGGTTCTCTTAGACATTATATATTTATGGGTCACAGTCACAGTAACAACATAGTCTGTATCATCTAATATTGGATAATATAAAGCCTAAACATGATATTTAGTTAAATATCAAACAGATTATCATAAAGATTAAATGTCAGTAATTGATCAGTTGATCATGTTGAGAGATTTGTTTCTAAGCCTTTTGTATGTTACTGTTTTGTGAGAAGTGGAAGCAGTTATTAACTTGCTGAGGAAGTTCAAAATTTCACAGATGGTTAATTTTTCATTAGGGGGAGGATGAGGTAGGCAGTTATCTGTAGGGTTGCTGAAGTCCAAGCTTCCACATATAAAATTGGCGAAAGAGCACCACAGAGCTAGTTTTGGCTTAAACTATCAAATTCCTTATAGCATCTAGGTTTCCATAGACTGGATGTGCTGGTCTTCCAAATACCACACAGAGTCCTGTAGGTAGCTCTATGAATTACTGCTTAGGTTGGAAATGAGTTAGCTGATGTGCTAATGCTCCTAGCTTATGTAAACACTACCCCTCTAATCTCATCTATGAAACACCTTTCATCATAACTGCCCCTCATGGAAACTCCAAAGCTTGCCATGATCATGACTACCCAATCACTGTTGAAGGGAAGGTTTTGGCAAACAATTTCGCAAACCATTTCTTGAGCACTAATTTCAAGATGGTAGCTCAAAACAGGATGGCAATATGATGTCATTCATGTCCCAGTATAATTACATGATTGTTGAAAGAATCAGCTAGTTTGATATTAAGCAAAATTAACTTGAAGTCCTGCATTCAACAACTCAACTTTAACCGTAATTCTGACACTTTTTTGGGAAACTCTTCCTGAAGACTGTTACCGCTACCGGAAAGTGGTTTCCAGCAGCCATGTGGCTCTTCGAGGCCCCGAAACACAGCGTTCCTCCTGCATGTGGCACCTCCAGGCTCCCCCCGCACCCAGCTGGAGCTACACATGGAATGGCTGCTGTCTGAGTGTCAAGACAGACTGCTGGTGTACAACTCCCTCGCCCCCACCGATACTCACCTCATCACATCGTGAGTGTCACTCAGAGAGACAGATCCAAGTGTATTTGAAGTGACATCAAGCCCTCTGCTGAACTTATTAATGATTCACCCATAATCAGTTAAATCAAATCAAATCAAATCAAATTTTATTTGTATAGCCCGAAATCACAATTTACACATTATCTCACTGGGCTTTGACAAACTGTCCAGATGTGACATCCTCTGCCCTTAGACCCTCGAACCGGGTGAGGAAAAACTTAAAAAAACCTAAACAGGGAAAATAAGAAACCTCAGGAAGAGCCACAGAGGAGGGATCCTTCTTCCTAGGACGGACAGACGTGCAATAAATGTCACTTGTACAGAACACAAAAACATTTCATTTAGAATGCATAAAACATTCATGAGTCCCAGAGTCTGTGGATTCTATGAGTCCGGATGTATGGAAAGTCTAGTGATCCAGATGCAGGTGGACTCTGTTGATCCAGGAGTCATTGTACTCCATGTAGGAAGATCTGGGTGTTGCTGAGTCCAAGAGTATGTAAGATCTGTAAATCCAGGGATATGTGAAGTGTAGTGGTCCAGAAGCAGGTGTAGTCTATTGATCCAGAAGCCATTGTGATCTGTGGGTCCCGATTTGCACTTGGAAATCCAGCCTAGGATCCAAGTCACAGGATCCAAGTCGCAGGATCTCCTTTCCTAATGTGGCCAGGAGGCATCAGGCAGGACCACAGCAGCACCTCCCACCGCGACCTAGAAAAACCTGCAGGATGGTAAAGCACAACGACTCTGGGGAAGAAGTAAAGTTAGTGTAAGGATATGGACATTTACAGGAGCAGAGAAGGAGTCGGAGTAAGAGGGGGGAGAGAAGAAAGCTCAGTGAATCATGGAGTGTTCCCCCAGCAACCTAAGCCTATAGCAGCATAACTAAGGGCTAGATAGGCCAGCCTTAACTATAAGCTTTATCAAAAAGGAAGGTTTTAAGCCTACTCTTAAAATCAGAGAGTGTGTCTGCCTCCCGTACCAAGACTGGAAGATAGTTCCACAGGAGAGGAGCTTGATAGCTGAAAGCTCTGCCTCCCATTCTACTTTTTCTTGGGATCACCAATAACCCTGCATCCTGGGAGCGTAAGGTTCTGGATGGGCGATAGGGTACTATGAGCTGTTCAAGGTAAGATGGTGACTGACCATGAATAGCTTTGTAGGTGAGAACAAGGATTTTAAATTCTATTCTGAATTTAAATGGGAGCCAGTGCAGAGAAGCCAGTATGGGGGAAATATGGTCTCTGATATTAGTTCTAGTCAGTACACGCACTGCTGCATTTTGGATTAAGAGGGCGTACACGTTTTTTTCTGTCCTTGCAGTGTGTATGGCTGCAGCAGACACGAGAATGTGGTGCGGGTTTTCTCTTCGGGGGAGTGGATGACTGTGGTTTGGAAACAGGGTCTGTACAACTACAAAGACCCCTTCTCTCTGTCTGCACAAGCCTGGGACCACCAGGGTGAGACCACCTGAGGGCACAGATCATCTTTCTGAAATGAACTTGACTGAAGCCAGGTGAAAAAGCACAGGAGAGTTTTGTTATTAAGATTCATTACTAAAAGGCTGCAGTCATGCCAGCTGTAGGCTAGTGCAGAGAGGTGCTTTGAGCTAAATGCTGACAGCATGCTTATGATAGCAATGCTGATAGGAATGTTTAGAAGGTATATATTTGTTCCAATTCTGATACCAACCAAGGCACTATCAACATTTACCCTTCAAAGTGCTGCAAGCCATAGAGTTTCGTGGGTCGCATACTGGCAGGTTAATAACCTAAAAAATTGAAGAGATGCTGAACATTCACTTTCACATCATTTTGCAGACGAGAAAAAAAACGCCAAGGACGAGATGTATGTATAAAAACACACTGGCATTGGATCAGTAATCGGTATTGGCAGTTACCTAAATCCCAGGTATTAGAATTGGTATTGGGGCTTGAAAAATGATATCAGAACATCTCTATTGTTTACCATCCTTACCATTTTTTTGTTTTTTTACCGCTGAACTGAAATTGCAATTGAGGCTGATGGTTGGCAGGTGTTTGGTCATAACCATAAAACAAAAGAGGGCATTTTTAAATGAAGGGACTAGAGGAAAGATTAAGTGGTCAACAAAGTTACTGCAATTGCTCCAGAGGGCTACATGAATGTGTGCATATTTTATAGTAATCCAGGTAAAGTCAGATGGTCAGCACTATTAGATAGGTGAATCCCAGACTTCATCCAGTATATGCTGTTTAAAACTTTGAACAGCTAACTGTTGAAGAGCAGAATTACGAGAAGTACCAAAAATCCGTAGTCGTCATCCTCTGGGGACCATAAATGTCTGATCAATGCCTGCATGGCGGTCTATCAGATATTATTTTAGTCTTGACCACTGGCATACTGTGAATAAAGATGAACAATGTGGCTCCACTTCATCCTACTGTACAAAAACAGACCCTTTCAATTATGATCACTGGTGACTATGTGAACCAATAGTCTGCATAATTGTGATCTGGCGGTGGAGCGGCAGTATTAATTTCTCACCCACGACTGCCCAGTCACAAGCAGAACTCAGCTACCCCCCCCCCCCCTTTTATAGACTCAAATAACTAATTAAAACCAATAATAAAAAAAAAAGAAACACTTGAAAATACAGCAGTTTGATAAGAACTACATGAAAATGACAGAAACGATATTTGGAATTTCATTGTGAGGAAGAGTTAAAGACTGACACTGCAGTCGACCACTGGAGGAAGATCAGGATGCCGTATTTTCAATTTGAGAAGCTCTCATGACGTACATCTATATATACAGTCAATATTTATGGTTAAACGCATACATTTTTTATTCAGATTGAAATTATTCTGATTGGGGTGTGATTGGGAGGAACGTCCTGCCCGATCTGAACCCGAGTGGTGTTCTGTTATTGGATTTCTGTGCTAGTCACAGTTTGTCCATAACTAACACCATGTTCAACTCAACCATTAAATGTCCATAAGTGCTTTTGGCAACAGGACACCCTAGGTCGACAGTCAATGATTGACTCTGTAGTTGTATCATCTGATCTGCGACCGTATGTGCTGGACACTCGGGTAAAGAGAGGAGCAGAGCTGTCAACTGATCACCACCTGGTGGTGATCAGTTGACGGAAGCCGGACAGACCAGGCAGGCCCAAGCGAATAGTGAGGGTCTGCTGGGAACGTCTGGCTGAGGACCCTGTGAAAAAGGTCTTCAACTCCCACCTCTGGCGGAGCTTCAACCACATCCCGGAGGTAGTGGGGAGCATTGAATCTGAGTGGGCCAGGTTCCGCGATGCCATTGTCGAGGCGGCTGCTCAAAGCTATGGTAGCAAGGTCGCTGGTGCTAGTTGTGGCGGTAACCCCAGGACCCGCTAGTGGACACTAGAGGTGAAAGGGGCCGCAACTCCCCTCCCACACTGAAGACCATGTGGACAGGAGTTGCTAACCTCAACTGATTCTATAGTTCGGCGGTGGAAGGAATACTTCCAAGATCTCCTCAATCGTGGGAGGAGTTTGGTGAGGCCATGGAACAAGACTTCCAGTCGGCGCCGAAGAAATTCTGGCAAACTGGCGGCTCAGGAGGGGAAAGCGGAACCCCGTCCACACGGTCTTCGGTGTGGGAAGGGAGTATAATTATAGTTCAGCGATGGAAGGAATACTTCGAAGATCTCCTCAATCTCACCAACACGCATTCCGAAGAGGAGGCAGAGCCGGAGGACTTTGGGCTGAGCTCTCTCATCACTGGGGTCGAGGTCGCTGGGGATGTCAAACAACTCTGCAGCAGCAGCGCCCTGGGGGTAGATCAGATTTGTCCCGAGCTCCTCAAGGCTCTGGATGTTGTAGGGCTGTCCTGGTTGACACGCCTCTGCAACATTGCGTGAACTGTGCTTTTGGAGTGGCAGACAGGTGTGGTGGTTCCCCTTTTCAAGAAGGGGGAGCAGAGAGTGTGTTCCAACTACCAGGGGATCACACGCCTCAGCCTCCCTGCGAAGGTCTACTCCAGGGTGCTGGAGAGGAGAGTGCGGCTGCTAGCTGATTCAAGAGGAGGAATGTGGTTTTCGTCCTGGCCGAGGGAGTCGGGTTCGGTGGCCTCCGGATTCCGTCTCTGCTATTTGCAGATGACGTGGTCCTGTTGGCCTCATCGAACAGTGACCTCCAGCTCTCACTGGGATGGTTTGCAGCTGAGTGTCAAGCGGCGGGGATGAGAATCAGCACCTCTAAATCTGAGGCCATGGTTCTTAGCCGGAAAAGGGTGGATTGCCCACTCTGGGTCGGGGGAGAGTCGCTTCCCCAAGTGGAGGAGTTCAAGTATCTCGGGGTCTTGTTCATGAGTGAGGGGAAAATGGAGCGGGAGATTGACAGACGGATTGGGGCAGCGTCGGCAGTGATGCGGACGCTGAAGCGGTCTGTTGTGATGAAAAGAGAGCTGAGCCAGAAGGCAAAGCTTTCAATTTATAGGTCAATTCTACGTCCCAGCTCTCACCTATGGTCATGAGCTCTGGGTAGTGACCGAAATAATGAGATTGCGAATACAAGCGGCCGAAATGACCTCCCTTCGCAGGGTGGCTGTGCTCAGCCTTAGAGATAGGGTGAGGAGCTTAGACATCCAGGAGAGGCTCAGAATAGTGCCGCTGCTCCTCCATGTTGAGAGGAGCCAGTTGAGGTGGTTCGGGCATCTGGTCAGGATGCCTCATGGACGTCTCCCTGGGGAGGTGTTGCATGCCCATCCATGAGAAGACCCCGGGGCAGACCAAGGACACATTGGAGAGATTATATCTCTTGGCTGGCTTGGGAACGTCTTGGTGTCTCCCCGGAGGAGTTGGTGGAAGTGGCTGGGGAGAGGAGCGTCTGGATATCCCTGCTCAGGCTGTTGCCCCTACGACCTGGACCCAGATATGCGGCAGAAACGAAACAAAACGAAACGAAACAATAAAAGCACTAATGACAACAATTACAACAGTATGCAATCCCTATCAATATTCGTCAAATAACTTTGAATTCTGTGTTTTGGAAACACAGAAAAACACCATAAGCTATAATAACGATCATATAGTTAAGATATCATGTCACAAATCCTGTCCAGTTTAGGTCAGGGTTGGTGTTCAGGAGGTCTTGCAGGATGTAGAGGTGTGCGTTGCTTTTTTATATAATGTTCATTTGTTCTCACATTGTGTAAACTATTTGGGCAATTACACGAGGATTTTTCTGCCTGAATACCCTTAGATAGCCCAGTGGATTGATACAAATTAGCACAATCTCAAGTCACTGTTGTGTTCAACTAATCGTTGCTTGTTTTGGCTCAGGTATGTAGTGTACAGATATGACCTACGTATGCGCTGACGGAACCTGTCTGAAGAAGCCGATTCCCAAGTGTGACTTTGTCACAGACTGCTCTGA
>KV751348.1:12043157-12078255 GCA_001698575.1 Mola mola | reverse complement strand
TGCTGTTTGGAGGTTCTTTGAAGAACGAGCAAGTAGAAACACTACCAGAAGGAATCCCTCAGCAGATGCAATACTGGAAGTGAGATCCTACATTGATGAGCCCCTTTGCCAGAGAAGTGCAGACCCACTGAGCTGGTGGGAGACCAAGGCTTCATTTTATCTACATCTTACCCAGGTGATGACACGGAGACTGTGCATTGTGGCAACATCAGTCCCCTCTGAGAGAATCTTCTCCAAAACAGGGCAGATAATTACTGACAAAAGAAACCGGATCAGCTCCTCAAAGCTGAGGCACTTGGTATTTCTAAATGCCAACCTTTACCTTAATTAAAGATCTGGGTGTTCATTTTTTTTTTACCCAGGTGATGACACGGAGACTGTGCATTGTGGCAACATCAGTCCCCTCTGAGAGAATCTTCTCCAAAACAGGGCAGATAATTACTGACAAAAGAAACCGGATCAGCTCCTCAAAGCTGAGGCACTTGGTATTTCTAAATGCCAACCTTTACCTTAATTAAAGATCTGGGTGTTCATTTTTTTTCTTTTTGTTTTGCATATTTTAAGAAAAAACATTTCCCTTAGCAGATGAAATGACTAACAATAGTTGTGTAGTTGCTTTGGAAAGATGTAAAAACCACATTGCCTCCTTCTCTCCGCCATTCTTCATGCACACAGCAGGAGTTTGAAAAGCAAGTGTGCTGTGCGGCTGGTCTCTCAGTGCATCACTACCCCCTTTAGGTGACATTGATGCACAGCCGCACAGCACACTTGCTTTTCAAACTCGTACTGTACACTGAACATTGTTTTATTTTAAACTCAAATACAACTGACTGTGAGCTGGTGACCGCCTGATTCTCAGTCAAATGCTCTTTGACTGAGCTATACGACCACACTTAGGACTGCGAGGGGGGTTTTACAAAAAGAAAAAGAAAAAACATAAAAACAAACTAACAGGAAGTATTCTAGATTTTATGTAAGTGATCCAATACGTTCCTGTGTTGGCTCAAAAAACATAAAAACAAACTAACTAGATTTTATGTAAGTGATCCAATACGTTCCTGTGTTGGCTGACTGTGTCACCTCAGTATGAATAATAGCAGTTGAGAAGTGGATAATAAATGTTTCTGTGAAAACCAATATTTCACAATGACTTCTCTAGGTCTAGGTCAGGTCTGGGAACACACCAAGATGATGTTAAAGTATTCAGCCAAACAGCCTGTTTGACCTCAAAACATGGGCTGAGGAGGTCATATTCACTAAAGCACGTTTTAAACTAAACAACTGTACACACATATCTTATACCGAACAGCTGGCCAAAGTACACAAACTCACTGAGGACTGTTGGGGGCACTTCACATCTGACATTTAAATATTCTGTCTCATTAAATGAACATTCCCACAAATTATACACTCATGCTCGGTGAAATGTCCAGCACTTGAACTATGTGTTGGCCTCAGATCTGTCTGCGTGTGGATGCGTTTTTGTGACCCAATGTCGACCTCTTTTTCTTTGCAAAAATACTAATCGCGTTGGGACCAGTATCCTACTGGGGACCATGGACTGGTATTAATGGAGCAAACCATAATTTCTGAGATCTTGGTTAGAGTTACACCTATGGTTAGGTGAGGGTTAGGCTGCACACAATAAATGGTAGGTCTTTGTAAGTCTATGTTTGAGATGACCACATTAGTTATGTCTTCTCCATTGCTACGTTACACAAGGAAACGGATCTACTTTTCATCTCCATAATCAACTTCTTAGCACAACTTAAAGATCCAAGAATACAGTTTTTTTTTCTTCTTAGAAGTCTTTCTGCTTTTACACAAAAAACAACAGAACTTCAAATGCTGGAGTATATGAACAGGGTCTCTCAAACTAAAGAAGTGCCAAATGCATCAGGGTCTGTTATCTTTTATAAAACCACATGAGGAGAAAGAATACAAATCAAATTCTGATATGTTTGATTGACTAAATTGGCACATACGGATGTTTGATTGAAAGAATACACTAATTTGACTACCAGCTGGGCTGTTTGGTGGGAGATTTGCTTTTGCTGCATGTGTATGCTGTTTTGTGAGTGTTAGAGCATTTCCCAAACAAAAAGCGCCATTTTGTTACCGTTTGAGCTTGTGAGAAAAAAATGTAAAAAACAGGGTCAAACCCCAAAATTGATTCTCCCCAGTCTTTCTAATTAATTCTGTGGGTACAGCTAAGGCATGTGTCAGAGTGTGATTGTGCTTGTGCGTTTTTGTGTGTGTGTGTGTGTGTGTGTGTGTGTGTGTGTGTGTGTGGTAATAACTTTGTCCACAGCAACATGGAATCCACTTAATCTCCATCCAGTAGTTTACTTACCGCCCTCATGGCTGCCAGATTAAAACATCCACGCTGCACTCAATGAACCCTGAATGCTGGCCTTGCAGTGTTCTCGCGTGTGACAGGATTTACAAACATTTTTCACAGTTAAATCTAAGAAAGTAATGTGGACGCAGGCCGAGATGCATTGCATTTATAATCATAGCTTAAATTAAATAACAACAACAACAACGACAAAAACAAACAAACGAACAAAAAAAAAAAAGAAACAGGAGTTTGCCAGAAAGCTTTCTTAACAAAGGCTTCAACTCTGCCTTCGGCTCTAAATTATTTTTGACTCATTTTTTACAAAGCTAACTTATTATCTTTATAATAGAAAGCAGAAGGTACTCCGAGAGTGTGAACCTCTGCCAGCGCAACTAAATTCAGTAAACCAACACACCCCTGCAAAAAATGTTTACCTTTCAAGGTCATTTTTTTGTTTCACTGAACTCGCACTTCAAGGTATGATTTTTAGGTCAAGGTCATTTGGTGCCAAAATGAGAATGTTTTGGGGCCACTGGTTTGATTTCCCTAACCGGAAGTGATGGACTCTGGGATTAATTACAAAATAACACCAGTTAGACTTCTCTATGTCAATTCATTCTGGAGATACGTCCGTTCATGTGTATGAACTTTCAGTGACCTTGACCTTAGACGTAGAAAGTCCAAAAGTTAATCATCTCTAGCCAGTGCTGTCAGTTAGAAAATGAGACCAGTTGGACCTCTCGGTTTCAGTTTTCTCTGGTGCTATGGCAAAAAGTATGCTTTTTGAGTAACTTTGAACTTTGACATTTGGCCAGCAAAATCTAATAAGCTCTAGGTTGCGCAAAGACGCGTCTGTATAAAAAAACTTCCTCAAAATCGCTAAAGTTGTTTTCATGTAATATTCTTTTTTGCTTCCACCAGCCTGGTCCAACAGCATGATCTTGAACGACATGAACTTGTGGGGTGTGTAATGTTGTTGCGCACGTCACTTCACGCATGTGTGTTTTAGGCAAGCAAGAAATGACAATGTCATGTGACATTTGCTATCTTAATCACATGATAAATATGTCAAAGGAATTTATAGCATTATGGAACTTTCCTTATAGACAAAAATTAACAACAGTTAATATCAGCTTTTGGTTTCAAACAGGACACAAACTTCTGCCTAATTGATCAACGTCTCCTGCTTGTTTGACCCTTCCACCCACCCATCCTCAAGGGGCAGACTATCCCTCTTTTCGTGTTAAAACTTTGTACAATGTTGTCTCGATTTTATTGGCAAAGTCCACTGTGGATGGATTTAAATGATATGTGAAAAGCAGAACATGTATTTTGTCACGTACTCTATGTTTGTGTTATTCTTGCTGTGCTGGATGTCAAGACTTGGTCCAAGTGCAACTTTAACAAGTCATTAAGATGAAGAACATTTCCATCCATAGAAACAAATCATGGAGGTGGATAAAAACAGCTGGTGGCTCATAGATTTGTCTACACTGGTGAAGGCAAACAGCACTCTCCAAAACTGACAGCTGTGAAACCCCAGTAGCGGTGTGGTTTTTTTCTTCATCTGGGTGTTTTCAGTCTTTCATTAAACACAACATTAAGTCAGGGGTAAGCAGACATGTTTAAAGGTTACATTTAATAGATATTTGTAACCAAACCAAATTCTTTCCCAGCTGACACAAACTTATATTTATAGATTAAACAGTGTTGTTCATTTCACATTGCTTTTTATTCACAGCTGTGTCACCACGATGGCAATGCCTTGCAGCTTTTTCTGATTTAGAAAACACAAAAAGAAATAGACTTGTTTGTTTTTGTTCATCTCCTTATCTCTATTGCTCCCCTGGGCTCCTCTTGTGCTTGTTCCTTGTCATGATGGGTTAAACAGCTGAAGGCTGTGTGTTTTTGTTGCGGTTTCGATTTATCTTGGGAGTAGTGGTTAGACTGGGAGAGAGCAAGGATGTGGGAGGAGGTGTCCAGCAGGAGAGAGACGCGCAGAGGTAGAAGGTTTACTAAAGACAGGCAGACAGATGAGGAAATACGTGGGTTTTTTGAACATGCATTTATCACACCCACCTGGCTATGTGTGATATGCTAATCAAGAGCTCAGGTTCTGCCCCCACCCATGTCCAAAAAGCTTCCTGCAACCTATTTATAGGAGGATTTTTACAACAAATACAGCCTACAAAATTTTGATTGCACTTAATGTTCTTGTTTATCTTCACAGAGACGTGGCTAACCCACCTCATATCGGATGCTAATGTTGACTTGCCAGGTTTTAATGCAATGAGAGCCGATAGAGATACTAAGGCCTGCGGAAACAGCAAAGGTGGAGGGCTCATCATGTAACTTAACAACCGCTGGTTTAACCCAGGACATGTCACTGTGAAGACAGTCTTGTGCTGTTGGGATTTATAGCTGTTAGACCTTAACCATGTTACCCTGGACTCCACTCTGGCTGCTTTCTATCAGTTTGTGGAATGTCCCAAAAGGAATAACAATTGACAATTGACCTATTGTATGTTAACGTGAAGGATGCATACAGGGTCACCCCCTAACCCACCTGGGAAGTCCGACCACAACCCCTCTACTTACAGCCACAGTACACTCCTGAGGTGGAGGATGCCCTGAGAGACTGCTTAAAAGTCAAGGACTGGGCTGTTCTGCTGAATTTACACAGTGAGGACATAGAGAGGCTGTCACAATGTCTAACGGACTATCTCAACTTTTGTATGGACGTGGTCACCCCTGCTATAACTGTGCGTTGTTCCCCTAATAACAAACCAGGGGTGACTCAAGAAGTCAAGTTATCTTTAACAGGAAGAAGGTGGCATTCTAGAGCAAAGACAGAGATGTGATAAAGTCAGCATGACATGAAGTGAAGCGATGCCTGAAGGAGGCAAAGGACAGCTGCATGAGGAAGGTGGAGCAGAAGCTGGAACAACACCAATGCAGCCCCCGCCCCCCTCTGGTCTGTAGTTATGCAGCATCCTCCCTGCATAACTACAGACCAGGTCAGGGGAGAACTGAGGAAGCTTCGCCCTAGAGAAGCAGCAGGCCTAGACAAGGCGTGTCCTCGGCTGCTGAACTGGGGGAGCCGCTTAAACATATCTTCAACCTTAGCCTACAATTAGGGAGGGTGACCCACCTCTGGAAAGTTATCCTACATTGTGCCAGTTCCAAAAAAGTACTGGTTTGACTAAATGACTACCGACCGGTGGAACTCACATCACACCTGATGAAGACATTTGAGCAGCTCTTCCTCAGCCTCCTCAGGCCCCAGGTGCAACATGCTACGGAGCCCCTTCAGTTTGCTGTGGGGCAAGTATTGTTGTGGGGGACGCCATCCTCCACCCCCTGCATATAGCCCAATCGCTATTGGAGGAGAGATGAAGCACAGTCAAGATTCTTCTTCACGTCTTCTCAAGTGCCTTCAACACCATTCAGTTCCTTATCCTACAGGACGAACTGACCAAGAATGCAAGTGGTCCCCTGCCTAGTATCCTGCATCTCCAGCTACCTCACAGACAGACCACAGTATGTCAGGGATATCATTTCTGACACTGTGGTCAGCAGCACAGGAGCACCTCAGGGGATTGTGCTGGCCCCTTTTCTCTTCACCCTATATACCCCAAACTTCTGGTACAACTCTGAGCTGTGACACACCCAGAAGTTTGCTGATGACAGAGCCATCATGGGGTGTCTAAGAGATGACAAAGAGGAGGAGTACAGGAGCCTGGTGAAGGAGTTCGTCGTCTGGTGCCATACTAAACACCTGGAGTTCAACACCTCGAAGACTAAGGAGCTCGTCTTAGACTTTGGAAAGTCCAGTTGTAGACACTTACACTGACCTGGGGTTATGCTGGACAACAAGCTGAACTGGACAAGCACCATGGACCACCTGTACAGGAAGGGCCAGAGCAGACTTCCTACTTCCTACTTCCTGAGGAGGCCGCATGTGTTTAATGTCTGAAGAAAACTCCTGTGGATGTTCTACCAGTCTGTGGTCGCTAGCATCTTTTATGCCGTGGTGTGCTATCGGGGCAGCACATCTTGGAGGGACTCCTCCAGGCTGAACAAGCTGATCAGGCGGGCTGGCTCTGTGGTCGGCAGGAAGCTGGACTCTCTGGTCACAGTTGCAGAGAAGAGAACTCTGGACAAACTGTTGGCCATTATGGATGGTGCCAGTCATCCCCTGCACACTATCATTCAGTGCTCAGAGAATTCTGTTGAGCAGCAGGCTGCTACTCCCCAAGATTAAGACCAATAGACTGAAAAATTCCTTTGTCCCCCGTGCCATCACACACTCGGGGGGAGTTGGAGGGGTAGCAGAAGGAGGAAGGATGGGGAGGAGTGTTAAGCCTGAGCACAAACATATACGCTACCTCCAGTGACAGTTAGTGACCGTATCCACAGTTGGGTGCATTAACATGTCTTAATTCATTGGACTTAAACAATACAGCGAAAACAGGCCACACAAGGAAGTCCTTTAATTGTTAATTAAGCATTTTACAGCTTTTTTTCACCTTAACTTATCATTGTGAAATAAATGCATATTATCCAGTGATATTGATGCTGCCATAAGACATGATTTACTGCAAAATGAAAGTTTCATTTATGGTGCCAAAAAAAGTGTGTGTCAAAACCTGTTCCTCACTGATATGTGTTTAACCTCACCATCTGGACTCGAGAGGGTTCAAAGCCGGTGTTCTCCCTATGAGATCAGTAACAAGACTTGCCTGCTCATTAATAGAGCCAGGTGTTAACTCTGCCTTTATTTCAGCACAGAGACAAGTTTCTATACTCAATTAGAATTCTTGAGTTTGCTTTCATTTTGGACAGGCTGTGCCACAGAAGGGCCACCAGTAACACTACTTGGAAATATTGAGGAAGAAGCATTTCTGTTTCCACTTTTAGACAAAGGGTTTACACCCAGCATTGATCCAAGCAGATTCCTCACACCCGAAGTGACTGTAATCCCAATGTTCATCATCGTACAGTTTCGGCATTTATTTGGTCCAACATCAATTTCATACTGTACAATTTACTATATATACCTGTCTGAAAATGATGGAAACCGATCTTTTGTGTCTTTTCCTTGTTCAAATAGTATTTATTGTATTTATTTTCCATCTTGTTTCCGCGACCCCTAACAGGATAAGCGGTAGAAAATGGATGGACTGCACATTTCCTTACTGTGGAACAAAGGATTATCTTATCTCATCTTATCTTAGCATAGCACAAATTGTTTTATCTTTCATTGACAGTTTGCTGCAAAGTAATCTGTGTTTGGATTATGGATTGTGTTGTTTTTTGTAACGCCATACACAACTATTATCGATTGTAACACCATTTGTCAAGTAAAATAACACTTTAAACCCCCTGCGTGTAAAGCGTTTCATATCCAGCTTCATTACGATTTTAATAACCTCTAACCAGCTGTGAACCCCCCAACTTCATAAAACGCAGTTGTGTCTGACAAATTCAAAAGGAGCCTTTGGTGTGGGCTAACTTTGTCAAACCATTATTTCCACCTTTGAAGGAGGTTGATTAGCCCCTGAAACAGGACAGGGCTTGTGTTCAAATACAGGTCTAAGTTAATGGGGATCAGATGGTTGTGGCTTATTTCATCCTCTGACTGTTGCACGAGGAGGAGGGCAGAACAGTGTTTTAGTGATGTACAATATCAATGTCATTAAAGACTGAGGGAAACCATTGGCTGAAAGTATTAAAGTGCAAGCATGGTGTTATTGACTTGAACAGGGAAAACACACCTGCAAACATGTGCACAAACAACCAAAACTTGGAGAATGACACCACCACACGGACATACAGTAGATGAGTCATTATAACCTGTGTACTGTTGTTTTAATAGGCCCAAAGTGAAACATAGAAATGTGAGGGGTGACTGACATAATATAATCATAATAAATACAAAAAAGATTTTAAAAAATCCTTGTTTTGTTTTTTGCACAAGTCACACTCACATATATTCAATCCAAGTTTTGATCATACCTATGATGAGCTGCAGCTGGTGACTATAAAAATGAGATGAAGAGAAAGAAAGTGACGCAATCATTTAGATCATCTGGAAAGTGATTGTTATGAGCTATTAGTTCGCTGTTACCTGTTTTTGTTTTTCGGAAACCAGGGCATTTTTAAGAAGAAATTTAAAAAAAAAAAGTAGTATTTTCACAACATTGACAACTGAAAATTAATTTTGAAGGTATAGAAAGTTAAGATATGAGGTATCTCATGTTTTCAGAAATGTACATTTTTATGCAGATTGGTTACGGGAAACACTTCAGATTAATCGAAAACGATTTAAACTTTTTATTTCAAGTTGAAAACAAATTACAAATGTAAGTAATGAAAACCCACAGGAAAATATTTAACATTTGAAATGCTGAAATGCTTTTAGGGCAATTTATATGGCACCGCATTTGTTTCCTACATTTTACGGTCACAGTAAAATGTACATTGTTTTATTGTGAAACTACTTTAGGAGAAAATAGGAGTCTGAGGTTTAGGAATTGAAAAAAATCAGGGTAGCACAGGAGCTGAGACAAGGCTTAAATGAATCTGAAAAAGACGAGAAGAAGAGGTCAAAAGAGCAACGCTTAATGAACGAAGTTGGAGAGTCAAAAAGAATAAAAGGGAGGAAATCTGGAAGGAAGGAATGAAGAAGACACGGGCTGACTGAAAATGACCCCGAAGCCACAGGATGGAAAACTCCAAAAGCTCCAATCAAATAGACAGCATGATGGACGATAGAGTGAAAAAGAACTGGAAGAAGGGAAATGAAAGAGACTTGACAATATTCAGTAAGACCTCAAAAGGAATTAATAATAGTTTTTGGCTTTTGTTTTTTGTTTCTAACATGTAATTAGATACCGGTAAACGAAACAATACACTCATTTTGTTATTATAAAAAAGGGTCAAGAGATTTTTATTGTCTCCCAGAGTCAAAATACAGTATATCTTGGCTTAGAGGAATTATTGTATCGTAAAGATGATAAAAACCTAAAATTCCAGTTAACTTCCTCTGTTGTATTACAGTCATCCCTCTTCTACCGTGGCCTGCAGTATTTTCAAGTCAGTACCACTGAAAACAACAGTTGATTTGTTGTGTCATTTATTGGTTGAGTGAGGGAAAGATTTTTTTTGTCAGTGTTTCTGGTTAGTTTGCTTTTTATAGGTGTAGCACTTTGGGTGTTATCTTAAT
This sequence comes from Mola mola, assembly GCA_001698575.1. Lineage (NCBI taxonomy): Eukaryota > Metazoa > Chordata > Actinopteri > Tetraodontiformes > Molidae > Mola > Mola mola. The sequence continues at coordinate 12,068,686 of KV751348.1, read as the reverse complement.
AAAGTGAAATATTGTCCCGTCTGGCCTGCTGTAAAACAAGAAGTCAAAACACTACCATGGAAATTTAGAGGTAAGAGTTTGTTTGTTTGACTTTCCGCGCAGCTGACTTCATTCTTACAATAGCTCTGTTGTGACGTGTTGTAATAATTGGTTTCTGAATCTGAGAGGAGTTCATTTAGCGGTGAGATCACTGTAGGGGGTATACCGCACAGAGGTGCTGTTATTGGACTGCATTTTATTAAAAGGTGTTTCAGTAGAACACGTCAGTCAGCCAAACAGTTGAAAACAACAGGATTCTACATTATATGAGCAAAGAAAGGATGTATCATTTCTTTTTTTTTTTTGTATGACATGAGCAAGTACAGCAGTAAATGCTACTTTAAAAAATCCCCACCACTAACCAATTCAGTGCATTGCTAAAGTAGATGGCCATTTATGAAACAATATTTTGAACCTTTGTAACCCCCTATGTGACAACTCTGAGCCCCGTTGTATTCCTGCCTAAATTTTGAACATTATGTTCCACCACAAGTGCAACACCAGTGTCTGGTCATTGGGTTTTGTAATGGATCTTCCAATAAAAGTGCAATTTTAATGGCATGATTATCCAAATACACATGCAAAGTGAAATGTGGAAAAAGCTGATGTGACTACAGTGATTTCACATGATCTCACCACTGCTCCCTAAGGGAGGAGCGCCTGAGTTTGGTTTCAGCCCAGTTTAACACTTCCACCACAGTCCATATTCCTTCATGAATAGCAATTTAATCAAAAGCAAAGCTAAACGTGAGGTACATCTAACTTTTAAGTTAAGTTTGGCTTGACATCACCCATTTTGAGCGGAGCTATCCGCAGATGGTTTTTCCAAGGATTATGTGTCTGGACAGGTTTACTGAACAGATAAGGAAAGTAAAAGGTAGAGACGATGGACGAATGGTGACAGGGACTGAATTAAAAGGAGAACCTGATGCAGGCATCTGTATTTTAGGGCTAGTTTTTTTGTGTTAGTGACTCATTGAAAAGAAAATATCAGGCAAATTAACAAGATTAAATGATGTCAGTGTTCTCATCAGGATGATGGCGAGTCCTTTTAAACACATACCTGGATTTTTATGACTTATCCTTTAAAAGCTCCCGAGGATAAACATATTTTATGGATGGAGATACGAAAATGCTCTGCCGACTTGGTGCCGGTAAAGTGTTTCACTTTAAGATAGAAGAGCAGAATCAGTGCTCACTCCCAGGGTGGAACGTCTCCGCGGCGGTCACGGGTATTTATCGGCTACATTTCTGACTGGCAGCCACCGAAACATGACAATTTTCATGTTAAGGTTAAGGATGTTTGTGCCTAGTTTTTCCATCTATCATTTTCCTTCATTCATCGTTGCGTTTGGTATTCAGACTTATTTAGCCGATGTAACATCATCACTGGCCTCTGTGCTGCCTGTGCCCTGCTTTCCAGTACACTTGGTGAAAACTTGGCAAAAAGCTGCACAAACGCAGCAAGTTTGAAGGAAATCCCATCATCTTAAACCAATTTTTTCCACCGGGCGAAGCTTTGACTTAAGAGACACTGCTAATCAGCGATATGTAAGCACATAAAGAAGCTAAAGGAGACAGGAGACAAAGGAATTTGGGTCACGCAGATGACTGAACTAAACAACAATGCACAGAGAGAAAAATTGGTGTAAACTGTCTAGTCCAGGGCTCTGAGTGTTGCAGTAAATCTGAATCATTCAGTGTCACGGTTGCTGACTGCACTATAGCCGCAGGGCTTAAAAGGGTGGAAACACAATGCTCAACAAAATTTCAACACGGCTGACGCTGCCAAAGCTGGAATAAGTTTAGTCACAATGTTTCTGAAAACTCTTGGCCCCCTGTAGTTAGGCTAAAAGTAAGAAAAATTTTTTACTGTAAAAATAAGATTTTTTTGCTCTTTGCTGAATGAAGGACATGCTTTGCCAATAGACGACCGCTTTATAAATGAAAGTTGTGTCTAATATGAAAGTGTGTATGTAGGTACACATGTATGCAGCACATACCTTCAAATGTAGCCACACTTTACTTTTAGGTTCACAAATTTTGAGGAACTGATTGAGAACTAACAATTACTGAGGTTATTAATTTAATGAGAAACGCCCCCCAAAATGTTATACAGTCGTTAATCAACAGTTAGGGATCAGTGAGTCAAGGAACCGATGATTAAGAACTTTGTACCTCCTAAGGATGGTGTACCATTTCACAAAGACTGTAATGAATGATTATAATGAAAGAATATATAATGAAAGACAAATTAATGAATGATTTGTTAGTTTGTGGTCTAAAAAAGGTGCTTGTTGATTTAGGGATAATTTATTGTGGTTAAGGAGCCACATTAACTAGTTCCTTAATTAAATAACCAATAACTAATTGTTAAGTAATCATTTGTCCATTATTATTTACTCTATGGAACTCATTACACCTTTAATTAACTAATCATTATCTGACCATTAGCTCCTCTATAAAATTTGAATGAAGAGTTGCTAACTGATAATCTTTTGGCTTTTTGCGTGTCTTTCTTCATCTAAATATTAAAACTTTCCTCCTTAAAACCTTGTTTTCAACTCGTGAGCTTAAGATTACGCTTTCAAGACGAAAAAAAAAATATATTTTATTCTTTTCTAACACGCAGAGACCATTTTAGAGTGAGTCAGTCTGAAGTCAAGTGGGATTCAGATCGCTGAAGAAGTGGTTGTTGTGTGTGATCTGCAGTATGTCTCACATGTGCTGCGCTGCTGTAACCAGCTGTCTAGATTGTAGAGGTGTTTTTTTTAGCCTTTGAATATTTTCTTTTTACTCTCAACACTCTCTCTAACATACAAATACAGAGAGCAAGAGAGACGCTGCAGAAAAAAAACCCATTACTCTCTCTGGCCCACTCTAAATTGGTTTTACTCCACACATATGCCACTAAATCCCCCGGTCTCCCCCACCATCTGTCTTGTTTTCTTCCATGCTGGGTTTACACAGATGGGACCCAAAGGTGTCACGCAGACCTGCGAGACCATTGGAGGCACACAAAGAAAAGGCAATGTGCCACAGAGAGAAGGACTATTACTAGTTTTTAATCACTTACCTTCAATGCTGCTGTTTTGTGCAGATCACAATTATACATAATTTCATTCCAGTTTACAATAGCTATTACATTGTGCAATAATTAAAGCTATAGACACATATATAATGTAAATCATGTGTATATTATGGGTGCTATAAGTATATTTTTTGGGCAGTTGTCCATGTTGCCCATTGTGTCTCCTTTTTCTCATCTGTTGTGTCTTCTTGTCTACTCTGTCCTTATGTATGTTTTTATTCCTCCGCACTGAGCTGCCCAGTTTCATTGAATGACAATAAATGTTCTTGCGCCTCCTCTCAAAAGCTTTAACTAGCTTACCTGGGATGCGCTTTATGTGCATCTTCCCCTCTGTGATGTAATTTTCTGCCTGTTAATATTTTATTTATGGTATGAATAAATACAGATGCATAAAAGATATGTCACAGAATAAGAATCCAGTGGTGAGAAAATTTGGGAGGTGGGGAAACCAGACTCAAGACGGATTTGGGGAGTGAACTAGGTGTGTTTCATGCTTCCTACCAACATTATAAAAGCGAAGTCTGTAAAACGGGACACTTCACAGAGCAAACAATAGCAATTATGGCTATTGCGGCTGCTGGCAAGAATCTATAGATTCATCATATGCATTGCATTGCTATAGATACTGATGGTACGATCAAAATTCCCAGTACAGATATCACCATCGGTCTAATTTTTTCAGCTAGAAGGTGCAAATTTTGGTTTGTGACTAATTACATTGCAGAACTAAAGACATTTACAGGACTCTGGCCTCAGCTGTACATATGTTTTAGTGCTTGTATGTGTTAGCACAGTGATCTACGACACTGAGTGCTTAACATCAACACGTTAGCTTAATGTGCATGAGCATGTTAACATGCTGACTTTGGCATGCTTTGAAGCTAGATGGGCAAGACATGGATTCTCCTAAGAAGTGGCCTCACAGAGCCACTAGCATCATTGGTGTTTGATGAACGATCTTCAATCTGCAGTCCCCTTTTTATAGATTCTTTGTTGCTGTCTTATTGACACATTTAAAAACATTTTGCCAGCAGAAATGAAGACGGAACGAGGCTGAACTAAATTGTTGCTGCCTGTCAGCAACATAACGGAGGTCTTTCGTTCTGTCGAACCCCAATGATATAAGTGGTGCAAAAGCCGTAACAGAACCATCACTGTGTCTCTGTGAGTTGTAGCTGAAGGCTGCTGCTGTAAAGTGTGAATGTTTGCAGCTCTGAAGATGAATCAGAGCTGACAAAAATGTGTACATGCGAAAGAATATTGCCAAAGCCTACGCTGTGTCCCTGGTCACATCTTGTGAGAAGTATACACACCACTGTCTTACAGTATATTATAGGCCTGGCCAAGCCCAAACTAAAACAAATAGTGTTAAAATAATGTTCACAAGTGCTTCAAACCTTGTAAATGTAAATGTAAAATCGGTAAAGGGCTGGTTCTTCACCTTCTGCTGTAATTTAAACTTGTAATTATTTATTGGTTAATATATAACATTAGGATGGTTTGATTTAGCATGTTGGAGACCAGTTAGGTGAAGAAAAAAAAAAAACTTCATGTATTGTACATTTGAACTTTGTTTTGCCAAACAAAGCCTTCCAGCATAAATAAAAATGTTTACTTAATATTTATTTTTATCATTTATGTTTAAATGAATCATACTTTCATTTTATGTAGGTTTCATGCTGCGATTGGCTGTGGTAAATTCCATTCCACATACAGATGTTTTGGCAGAAAGAATGTAACTTACACGTACTTCCCCACTCAGGGTCAGATAACACCACAGACGCAATTTCGTAATTACTCAGTTCTTGTTTATAAGCTTTCCTCTAGGGTCTAACCCTCTCAGACAGAAATACAGGGCCTGTCAATCAAAATGATAACCTGTGTGTGTTTTTTAAACACATGCCCGTATGTGTATGTTCATTCATGTGTGCATCTAATTTCAACCAGCTGTTTCTGGCACTTGAATTGGCAGGTTTAGTACTTTAAACCACAGTCACTCCTTTACCATTATCACCACATGCTAACTATATCCTAAACTCAATCCTGACTTTAGTATTGACCCTTGACTGCCATCGAACACTTAAACTCGTCACTAACCTTAACATTATTTAGATAGCACTTCACAAAGGACACGGTTGATCAAAAGTGCTCCACTGAGCCTGTTTAAGGAAAAATGCACTGGGGTCGACTAGCTCCTCACCTACTGGAGTATTATGAGCTCGTTGTCATTTGGCCTCATGCAAAATGCAATAGATTTCCGTAATCTTGTTCACAAACCAAGCAACAGGCAAGCGTACAAACATGAGAGTCCATCGCTGCCCGAGCAAGTAATGCTGCTGAAAGATATCACATAAATGTGCTAACATTTGTCTTTAGCTGTTTGCCTCATTTTGTCTTTATTGTAGAAATGCAACCTCTGCAGCCTCTGAGCTGAGCAGGCTGATAGGAAACAGAGCAAGAGGACCATGGTCGCCTCTATGGGTGAAGGGAGGAAAGGATCTGGGTATAGACGATCACGGGAAACTTGGAGGAAATAACTGCATTGAAGGATAAGCTGAAATTTAATCAACCCAAAAGATATAGAAGTGAAGGGGATAAAAGGCTTGCCGCTCTCTCGCTGCCACTTTCAGACCTGAATAGATTAGAAAGAGAGATTTGGTAAGTTCCTACTCCCCTGCTGCTGCTTTTACATGTCGTTGTCATTCTGCACACATGGGGCCTTTGGCAGACCGAGCCTTCCAGATGTTACATCAGCTGCTGAATCAATTGTACATGTGGAAACGAGCACACATTTTTTTTTTTTTTAATTTAACAGGACCCAAAGAACCACAGCCTAACCCTTCAAAAACACTGTCATAAAAGGCCATGTACAACATAGACGGACAAACAAATGAATAGTGATAATTAATAAATAATTAATAACCTTCTTGGCAGAGGGAGTCAGGCCAAAATCAAGTCAGATTTAAGTTTACTGGCCAAATGATGGCGATGTTGTCGCTGACACATGCTGTTTTACACTATCATAAATGGCACTATGTTTCCTTTTTACGACTGTGAAAATAAGATGTGATGTAATGCAGTTATTTGCGTCATTCAGGGTTGGACTGCAGGGCGACAGAGTGAAGGAGCCGTTACGGTTCCCAATCTGAGTCATGGACACAATGGACTCAAGCCTGAAAAAAGGAGAGAGACAGGGAGAGAGAGAAGGAGGAAAGGGAGAGTTGACCTCAATTTCTGTTTGGGTGAAAGTTTCCTGTGCTGTGTTTAGCTGTCTGTTATGCATCTTGTGGATGGGGGCACAGCAGCCTGGCTGTGCCAAGCCAAAGTCATTGATGTGGCAGTGCAGAGAGGGATGGAAAGGGAGAGGGAGGGCTGAGCATCACAGCAAGGAAGAGGGGGACGTAACAGAGTCCAAAGAGTGACTTTTCAAGTGCCTTGATGAGGGAGGGAAGTGCGTGCGTGTGTGTGTGTGTGAGGGAGGGAGGCAGGGAGGGAGCGTCCATAGTGTAGAGAGAGTTGCTCCTCAGTAGATCCTCCTCTCTCCGCCTCACACCGACAGTCGGTGTTTCCTCCTCCGCTGTGCTCAAGATTGATCAGGTAAGGAAAGCGAGGCGACACTCTGACATGAGCTGCCTGTGTGACGGTCCCAACGCTCTGCGCACTGATCCCCAGCGTGCACAGCGTGCACAGCGTTCAGGACAATTCACAAACACCGAGAAGAAAGCGTGTGCGCGCCTGAGTAAAGGAGCTGTGCTTAAGTCGCCGACTCAGTAGATGTGTTTTTTTTTTGTTTTTTTTTTTCAGCTGCACCGCCGTGCACGTTTATTATAGTGTGTGTGTGTGTGCGTGTGTGTGAGCGCGCGCGTCTGTGTTTTATTCGGACTGCATGCTCTGGCGCTTGTACACGTGGCTTCTTAAATGTAGCATCCATCCATTGTGAATGTTGTGTGTTGTGGCTCCCTCATATCAAGCCGTATGTCATGGGCGAGGTAACCTAAAGGTAACACGACCAACAAGTGTGGCACACAGTTTTTTGGGAAGATTTATTTTTTTTTTTTTCATTATTTGATTTAACCAGATCTGCTCCCTAAGTTCAGTGTCATGAGATGACTTGTTGTTAATTGGCACAATATAAATAAAACTGACTTGACTTTTCCCCCCTTGCAGCAGTAACTAAATGCAACGTTATGCAAGAATTGTCGTTTTTTTGTGTGATTTGGTGCATCTGCAGTTTAACCCATGGCTATAGAAGGAGAAACTTACAGTGTTGCATGAAGCTAAAAAGGATCACGTCTAAAAGTGACCATATTTTCTGCACCGTGGTCCCCTTAGAGTGACTTGCTGGTGAATCAATTCATTTAAATAAGTCGCACAGATTTGACAGCTGTATTCTAATCGGAAAGAATGCTGTCCACTTCTGAAAATTTTGTCGGTCATGACACAAAAAAAAAAAAGTGTCCAAGTTTTTACAGCTGCCTTTTTTTCACACTGTAAACTTATGGAAAAAGTCTTTTTGTCCCCTGTGCATCGCATGATGTTGTTTGGCTGCAGCGTCAAACTGGCCCGCTTCCTCGAGGCTGGATTTAAGTGGTGAGTGAAAAATGTGGCGAGCTCTAGGCTACATTACATTGTTTAGGATCAAATACTAGCGAGTGGACAACTATGCCAAACAAACAAAAATAAAACACACAACAACTATTACTAAACAATAATAAGTGCAACAATAGTAAACCAGCTACAACAGCAAGTCCAGCTTGGTGTCTGTCTTGCTGCCTTTTATTTCATGAACCTCTTGCCAACAAGTAGAAGCTGATCCAAGATTCAGGACCTGTGTACGTATAGGAATAAATACCATACGTAACGATGGCACTTATTCATTCATTCCATTCATGCTTTTCTTTTCCATCACCGTGCTATTAGAAATATTGACTCGGTTATTAGCAAACAGGTTATTTGGCACAAAATGGCGATTTACAAATCCAGTGTACACAGAGGAGCATCGAAGGTCATTTTTGTATATTTCGGCCCATCCGGCAACTGTTCTGTAAATCTAATATTTATTTTCCATTAAGAACAATCGGTGCTCTCCTCTAACTCCATGTGGTGGTTGCTTTGTTCACAAAGCAGTTGCTAACATTGTGCTAGTATATAGGCAGGTAGGGAGGTTTGATTTGCTTGAAGCTATCAAAATTAAATTTTTCATGCACTGTAATGAATAATTGCCTTGTAAATAATCAGGGGTATTAAATGAAGCAGTTTTTGTGTGAGTATGAAGGGACGTCCAGACATTTGTCTGGCTGCGGTAGTAAGGCAGATAATAATTGTCACTAGAATATTTTTTTTATCTGCCGTTGGCTAAAAGTATAGTGGCAGAGCTCCAGCTGTTTGATTTTCTCACTGTCATGCTCCATTCATCTTCTCAAATCCAGTTAGCGTTCATCCATTACTGTAAAAACTCCTGGGAATGTCTTAGTGATCTCCCTTGTCTTTCTCCTCCTGCTGATGTTTTTCTTCTCTCATCCAGCTTTTGTTTTTGTTCTCCCTTCTCCGTCGTGTTGTTCAGAGAATTTTTGTTATGCTTGTGTGGATTTCAGAGGGTAAATGTAAGACTTGGAGGAGGCGAGAAAATAGAAGTGGGAGGAAGAGAGATTAAAAAATGGGAGATACACTGTGAACTGGAAAAGATAAATGGAGGGAGTGATAGAAAGCGTGTGAGAACACAGAACAAGGAAAGCTAGGAGTGATCCTCAGATCTTTTTTTTTTATCTCAGTGTTTTGGATGTCTGGTTCCTCAAAATGCAGTTCTCATCAGCTATGATTCCCACGAATCGCCGCAGCTGTTTCCAGAATATAAATACTGATAAGCTAACTGTGCATCTTCACCAAAGCATTGAGACAGTAATTTGTAAACACTGTGGAGCAAAATATGTTAGTGTCTAGTATCTGAAAACTTCTTTAGGATATCCTGAGAAAGAAAACCAGAAATGTAAAATATGAACATGGCACATATATCAGTTATGGGTAAATACAGCTGAACTAAATGTTATTTGTCATCTTGGAGTTCCTTTATCCGTCTACTGCCACAGAATGAATATATGGGGCTTTAATAATTTTGTACAATGATTGCCTTTCCATTTAAATATTAGAGACCTACGTAACAGATTTCTGTTTGTCATTTTAATGTCTGCCTGATCTGAACAGAAACACAGACAGGAAAGCTGTTCGATGGAGTCAAAACTTATGTTTATTATGTTGTCCCTTTAATCCTATCAAGTGAATGTGATCTCTCAGGACTATGTTGTGGAAATTCCTTCAAATTTGCCACACTAGCACAGTGCCTGTGTGAGAGAGGCAATCCCATCTTCGACCACCATGCGGGTAGCAACGGCAGGGTGTCGCTGTCTATGTTTGGCTCAGAAGAGCAGAAAAAGAAGCACTCGACGGAAGATTTTTAAGCGGTGCCGTGGTTAGCGCTGTCGCTTCACAGCAAGAAGGTCCTGGGTTGGTTTCCCGGGTCAGGGCGTTTCTGTGTGGATTTTGCATGTTGTCCCTGTGTCTGCGTGGGTTCTCTCCAGGTTCTCCGGCTTCCTCCCACAGTCCAAAAACATGCAAACTGGGGGTTAGGTTAATTGGTCACTCTAAATTGCCCGTAGGTGTGGATGGTTGTTTGTCTCTTTTTGTCAGCCCTGGAATGAACTGGTGACTTGTCCAGGGTGTCCTCGCCTTTGCCTAAAGATGCTGAGATAGACTCCAGCCCCCCCGCGACCCCTAACAGGATAAGCGGTAGAAAATGGATGGATGGATGGATGCCTTGTGTGACCATTCGTCACTAAAAGCATACATGCAGATCCTCAGGTCATCAGCGACACACCTGTCAAGTTGACTACAATCTAATGGTTTTTGCACTCTGTGAGGGACAGACGGACGCTTTTGTAGGATACACCAAGGTACACAATGTTTAGATTTGTTGTTATTTTGCTTCTGTACGTGACAACAATGGATTTGGGAAAAAAAAAAAGGGCAAGGTCGCCATGACCTGTAGAATAAATTTGTACTCATAACTCAAGTATTCATAAGCTAATTATGACATTTCGTACAAACTGTGCTGACTGGAACTTTTGTGCTGCAGGTGGAACATGTGCAAATAATCAATGTTTTCGAAACAACTTGTCGTCATTGTCTGAAGGTTTCCCGGGTCAGGGCGTTTCTGTGTGGATTTTGCATGTTGTCCCTGTGTCTGCGTGGGTTCTCTCCAGGTTCTCCGGCTTCCTCCCACAGTCCAAAAACATGCAAACTGGGGGTTAGGTTAATTGGTCACTCTAAATTGCCCGTAGGTGTGGATGGTTGTTTGTCTCTTTTTGTCAGCCCTGGAATGAACTGGTGACTTGTCCAGGGTGTCCTCGCCTTTGCCTAAAGATGCTGAGATAGACTCCAGCCCCCCCGCGACCCCTAACAGGATAAGCGGTAGAAAATGGATGGATGGATGGATGCCTTGTGTGACCATTCGTCACTAAAAGCATACATGCAGATCCTCAGGTCATCAGCGACACACCTGTCAAGTTGACTACAATCTAATGGTTTTTGCACTCTGTGAGGGACAGACGGACGCTTTTGTAGGATACACCAAGGTACACAATGTTTAGATTTGTTGTTATTTTGCTTCTGTACGTGACAACAATGGATTTGGGAAAAAAAAAAAGGGCAAGGTCGCCATGACCTGTAGAATAAATTTGTACTCATAACTCAAGTATTCATAAGCTAATTATGACATTTCGTACAAACTGTGCTGACTGGAACTTTTGTGCTGCAGGTGGAACATGTGCAAATAATCAATGTTTTCGAAACAACTTGTCGTCATTGTCTGAAGAAAAACAAGTATCTCCAAAACATGTGTTTTTTCAGGAGCATGAGACTGAAACTGTACTTTGTCATACACTGTCTTATAAAAATAAGCCTAAGATAATGTAGTTAGACACATTTAGGACCTGAAATTAAGATATATGTTAAAGACAGTCATCAGTGTCCCAATCCATCCATCCATCCATCCATCCATCCATCCATCCATTTATTTTCTACCGTTTATCATCAATATTTGAAAAGGACTTGTGTTAATAATCTAATGACGTGTAGTTTGTTTATTGAGTCAAATAACTACTATGTTGGTAAACTATTGATAGCAGCTACTCTACATTTCCATATAGCCTATTACCTTAATCACAGCATTTGTTAGTTGAACAGCCATCTGATATTGATGTGTGTGCATCAGCGTGACTCTGTCAGGTAAATTACAGAACATATCATCCATCCTCAGTATAAAAACCTGATGTCTGAACAGCATAAGTTCTCTGTTTCCGCAGAACACTGTACTTAAGATATTACATCAGAAAACATCTTTCCATTGGTCATGTAGATACTCAACGCTGAGACCTGCTAGGGAAGAATGTGGACACATCTGGTCTCTTCAGAAAGTCATAATCATCCAAATTGGAGATGCAATGGCATATTTAAAGTTGTGTAGTCCACCGTGGTGCTTCAGTATAACCAGTGTGTTGAGCTTCAGGTGATTGTTGCGGCACCATGTGACCAGTCTCTATCAGTCTACATGTGGTTTGGACAGAAGTGGATGGAAAACGACTGGTGCGTGGAAGCATTACAACCATTGTATCTTTGTCTTTTGTCAAGTTTAAGTGATCTTCTTTTCTTCAAATTTATGATATATCAGATTGTCTATAGAGAGACATTTGCTTGTGGCCCTGGCTTGAGGAGAAAAAAGTTTGCCTTGGGTTCCACAGCACATGTTGTGGAAACGTATTGATTGTGTTTTTGGCTCTGTGTTTAAGAGGAGGAACCACTAGTGTCACATCCAACCAATGTGTGCACATCTGTAGGTATCGAAAGTTACACAACTCCCTTCCATGCGTTCTCTTGGCCAAGCAGTACTTTTTTTTATCCAAGTCCTATAGATCCCACATGAGAGTTCTAGTATCACAGGACAATCTGGATTGTGGCTTTGATACTGATACTGTTTGACTGAGAGTTAAAGGACTGTAAAAGAAAACTAAGCCGCCGGATATGTATATTGTTACACTGGTCTGTGGAATTCAGTCTATGTCAGGTGTATCTTGGTTTATTTTCATATAAAAGAATGTAACTTTTCCTCTCATTTGGTGGTTTCCTCCACCTTTCTAAGTCAGAGACTGGAGTGATGAATAAAAATGGTAAGCTAACTAGGTTGTGAATACTTGTTCATGTATTGTTACTTCCATGACTTTGGCTGCATTCATTCATACCACATGTTGTGGCTGCATTGTCTTCAAGTTTATTTAGAGAGCAGTCACTGGAGAGAGTGTCCAGTACTTTCCATTTGAAATTTTGCCACAGATTTCTCCCTGTTTGATTGTTGCACTTTGGTGCAAATTTATGCATCTAACGAAATGTAGCTGTTGTGTCATTAGAATTACTATAGAAGCTTAGTCTTGTGCAGATACTCATCAAACATTAGTGTTGGAACTATCTGCACTCTTAGTCAGCAATCAGCAGGATTGCGAGACAATATTGCTTAATAACAAAACTAAGCCCAGAAAGGATGATTTTTGAGTCCAATAATTTCATAAGTGTCATAAGATTTCCTTTGTAATGACTTTATATGGAATTTCAGTAAAAACAAACAAAAATCACCAGCCAATAACTGCAACCTCTCTTCATTCTCCACTGTTCAACTCCCAGGTCCTGGCAGCCATGCTGGCAGTATGTTTGAGACTGCTTTTACTCCTCCCACTGGTTTCTTGCGTACCTTCCCTCTCGCGACCCCCCTCCAGAGTCTGCAGGCGGTGCTGTGACCACCAGGACTCATCAGCAGCCACGCCCCAGTATCAGATGCCTGAGGTTCGCACCGTCATCAACATGACCATCCTCAAAGGTAGCAGATCCTGCAATAGCTTCTTCTAATGTTTGCTGATACTTCCTGTCTGTTTTCTCAGTTTCCTCTTTGTCTTCAGACTGTAAGAGTCTGTGAGGATGTGACAGGAATTTTTGATTTATCTTGGATAATGTGGTTTTGCAAAAATACGGTTTTGGAAGTTGCACATTCATTCACCATTGGAAAGAATCCAGGCAGCGCTTTGTTGCTTGCATTCTATTACCTTACCATTAAATGCCGCTATTTTTTTACACACTGGACCTTTACTTGAAATCCTACTCAAATGATTGAGTAGGATTGAGTAATGAAAAAAAGAATATCTGTCATATGCTATTTATGGTCAGCATACCACAGACTTTCCTGTCTGTCTACATAGTTAGTACTGAGAATGTTTTGAAGGTCACATCTGCTTTAGGTTTGGGTATCCGGTTCTAAATGACCCTCGATTCCCATTCTATGAAGATCAGGGTCAAAATTTGCTTAGTTCATGGAACAAAAAACTCTTTATTTTAGAAAACTTTCCACAAGGTGACTCATATGTATATTCTATTCACATTGACAACTGCTTTAATACAGTTTAAGAAACCTATTGAAGTTACAGATACAGCTTAATTTGGTTGCTCTTAGTAAATTGTATGTTGCAATCATAATATGCTCTTTCTTTGTTCATTAATACAATAACACAGTGGCTCATTTAACAACAACAACAGTACAACGCATGTGGTGAAACAAAGTGAGGAACACAGTGTGAAGAAGCAGCAGCAGTTAGCTGCTAGTCAGCAGTCCAGCAGTTTTTTAAAATCTTATTTAAGAGGCTAAGTTGTCAAGAAATGAAGCTCAAGCTTCTCTAGACAAAGGGGGCATCTGCTGTTTCATTACTGCTGCTGAAAGTGAAGGTTTAATTCATCCTGAAGCACATTTCCCCTGTTCTCGCAGACACGGAGCCTTAAAAGGCTAACATTGACATTCAGTCTGCACTCATCGCTCAGAATATCTTGCTTAGAATATCATGGTTCTGTTCATCCACCTCTATGATTTTAGTCTCGTGAGCTAGGAGGACAACAGAGGAAGAGAAAAGCTACCACAACACGTCAAACACGGGGTACTGAGAGATTGGTACGCCGTGCACCTGGCGAAGGTGTTTTTCCACGTTTGTAGTGCACCCTCACTTGCATGAAATACAATTGTGACAGGTGTTGCACTTTGAACAGAACCGACTCGACGTCTTTTTAACAAAAAGACACACTTTTGTGCATTACAGTCATGACAGCATACAGCTCTAACTTTACCCAGACTCGTGTCATGTGCAACGTTTATTTAATCGATTAGCAGAATCGAAATTGAATTCTTTTTAATGATTCAGTTGGAAACAAAACTTTCAAACCAGGACTAATTTGGAACCGGGTTTCAACACCCAACCCTATTCTACTCCAGAGTTTTTGGTTTTAATTGTTAGCACATGACCAAAGGCCAAAGTTTCATAGTCCTATAGGTTATTTTATAATTCGGTATAGTACAGGCCAAAGTACATCAAATTTTCTGTAAACTCAACTAAATTCAACTCAATTAATAGTTGAAAGACAACAATGTGTATCATACAAGCTCTTTGTTTTTATCATGGCTTGTTGGAGTGCTACTGTTTGAAATCCTGTTCATAATCTTGTGTCTGCATCTGTAGAGGATGAAGAATGCTAGAAAGTTGTTCAAATGACCAAAACCTACCAAGGAAAAAAGTATGATTTGTGACACAATGGAAGAAGCAATTGAACATTATGCGATAATATGAATGTTTTTACCAATTCCAAAGAAGTTCTATGCTCATGAGCCTGGAAACACAACGTTTTGACATTTCAAAGGCAACATTTCTTTCTGTATTTTGTTAAAGAAAGTTCATTGTGTCACAGTAATGCAGATGCACTTCATGTGTATGAGTGAGTGATAAAACACTCTTGTTTCCTGACTTTATTTCACTTGTTGTCTTCAGGCGTTCAACATTTTGGACCTCTTGAAAAGGAAGACATTGGGTCTAACATGAATACGCGTCAATTAAGGAATTATTATTTAATTTGATCTATTTGTGTGTGTTTGTATCTGCAAGCGTGACCTCGGGGGACACAGATACAGAAAAAGTAAGAGATCAAAATTTCATGGATTATCTAATATCCATAAACCACACAGCCACATCTGGAGAGGGGTTTGTGAGAACATGTGTGTCTAATATCAGAACCTGAGTGGCCAACTCAACAAGAGCTGTCCAAACAATGTGTAAATCACTCTGCTGTTCTGACCTGCATGAAACCCCTAATGTAGTCCAGCTAGCAACCTAAAGAAGAATCCTCGCTTTCTTCGTCTTTTCTCATATGCATGAGCAGAAACAAAGATTGGATACACACATTTTAAGACATTTAGGGGTCTTTTAAATGTTTCTTTGGGCCACATAGGACGCTGTGGCGATTGACAACATGCAGACAAGTTATTATAAGTTAGAATGAGAGTATATCTTAAAATAGTGACCACAAACCAAAACTGTAATAATTAACTGTAATAACATTGTGTAAATGAGAGATTTATTACCGACAAGGAGGTTATGTTTTTACCATCTGCTGGTTGGTTGGTCATTTTTATTGGTAGAACATGCAAAAATTAATGGGTCGTTCAATAAAAAGTGAAGAGGGTGAATAGGCCAGAGAAGAATCCAATCACTGTAGTCACCACATTCAGAATAAACACTATGTCCTTCCCACTGACTAATAATTTCAGGATATATGAGTAATTTCCAACGTTTAAGTACTGTAAACAGTTGTTCTTGACCTACCAGGGACCCTAAATCAAATGTTGATAAGGTGCAGTCCAACCTGACCCATGAGCTATAGTATGTAAACTATTTGCTGTTGGCTCAAACCCAGCGCTCCCACCACAGTCCTCCCTTCTTCTAACAGTGTTTTTATCTGTTAGTCCAAGAATAAACACAGCCGCACAGAACACTGTCAGTCGGGGATAATTACAGATCTGAATTTCTTAATTTAATCTAAAAATTTTATTCATGATTTCTTTTTTTCCTCCTTTACTTTTATGATGTATTCACTGAAGTCAGAGACAGCAGGAGAGTCCATCTGTCAGCCATCGTTTCTATTCAGATGCATGTGAACCTGATAATTCCAGATTTGATTTGTTTCACGATTTAATTTTTTCTCTGAAACGTTTAGTTAAGTATTCAAAAGACACCATAATCATATTCTAGAGTATTAAATGATGCTTTCACAATTAGTCAGAATATCAATAACATAATAATATAAATACATTCTGCCAGTAGAAATGTTCTTGCATCTCTAAACGGTATAATAGTAATAAAGAATGCAGGTTGATATTTATGTGTGTTAACTGTTTGTTAAACAGTTAACAGGCAACAGAGGAAAAGAAACATTGCAGCTCTGCAGCGATAACTGTGCCTTTTTCAGTAATTGCAGAACAGTGACAACTGTGTGCACACAGTGACTCCATTAAAGCCGACTGTCGGCTGAACTGACTGTGATTAGCTGCTGCAGCTATCAGAAACAGCCGTTGAGGCGCAGGAGGAAAGGACACCTCATTTGTTACTGCTGTCTTCACTATTCAGTCTTATGTTTTGTTATTTCTTCTCCTGGTGCCCTGAAAGATAGTTTCGCTTCATCCTCATATTAGAGTTGTCAGCGCTGACTCACTGAGTGGCTCTGAGTGGCTCTGAGTCCATCCACAGTGTGTGTGTGCACTGAAGGCTTCAGGTTCCCACTTCTCACTGCTGTATTCACAATATTGGACCACAGCTGTCATCCAAAACATTTGTAACACCTGTCCTAAGTCTGATTTTCATGGAGCAGGTATAAAATTATCAAACTCTGCACATCCATTGCTGTACACACAGAAGCTCAGTCGCTCAGATGGAGGTGCAGGAAGAAGAACACGTTTGACTGGTGGGGGACCTACAGAATGCAACGGATCAGTTTTTGAGGGCTGTCGACCCTCGAGGCTGAAGACTCGCACTGGGCTCAGATTGCTGCTCTTCTGTGCTAACAAGGCAGTGAAACAATTTCCGGTGAGACTGTGACATTGCAGCTGTGTGACGAGTGAGGTCTCATCAGGCGCTTTCACCTCGCGCTGAACCTGCCTCTGCAAAAAACCACACATGTATACACAGATACGCAGGAAAAGGCATCGTCACTCACCTGTCCATAAGTACGCGGTCCAAGTGTGTGTGTTGTGTATGGGTGCGTGTGAGTGTGTGTCCAGTTGGGTCTGTTCCCTCGAGGCTGCGGTGATTGGACTCGAACTGCATGACCCACAATCAGCTATGTAGTCAGTCTCAATTTGAGAGAGCGATCAGTCAAATTGCTCGAACTAAACTACCTTCAAGTCATGGACGTAGGCAATTCTACACCCACACATTTTTCAGCTCACATCCGCTGCTGAAATACCCACACGGTTCTCATCGACTTAGTGGAAATCTAAAATGCAAAACCTCAAACTTTGCCTGACATCTTACCTTGGTAGTTTGTATTAGGATCTGGATCTCATACTGTAGATTCTGATATGTCAGTTCATCACCATTCCTTGATACATGATTAATTGGTCTTTTTATAGGAAGAGATCATTCACAACATGTTTGTTTTCATTTTCACACCTGTCTCATTAGGATTAATGTTTCCCTCCAAACATTAAAAAGATGGCTGATATGATTCTTTGACAGTTTCAAAAGCTTTAAAGTCCATCTGCTGATCCTGAAATCTTCTCAGGAAACAGTCTGTGTAAGTCATTCACTGTACGTTCCATCTTGATGTAACACATAAACATGTCAGCACAGTTAGCCAAAGCGGCCTGTATCCTCCTCCGTGTGCTTTGTCTCCTCATTAAAGTTCATTCAAAAGTCTGTGACAGCGATGGTGCAGTAATGGGCAGCCTACTCAGAACTTATCACACAGTCAACCTGCACACTAATAATACTGATAAACTTTATAATCATTAATGTCAGTATGAGCTCTTCATGACACCGGACAAATAACTATCCAGCACACAACAGATGCATTAAACTGCTGTCAGTG
This sequence comes from Mola mola, assembly GCA_001698575.1. NCBI lineage: Eukaryota > Metazoa > Chordata > Actinopteri > Tetraodontiformes > Molidae > Mola > Mola mola. The sequence continues at coordinate 12,050,562 of KV751348.1, read as the reverse complement.
TCCCGAGTTTTATTTCTCTGCGTGGGTCCAAAAGTAGCGCAGATGATGCAGGCTAACTATCTCCAAAAATTTCCAATCAGCAAGTTATCTGTCAGTCTGTGTAACTTTGTGTTTATTTCTTTTGCTTCATCTGTAAAAAAAAAAACAAACTGTGAAAAGAAGACAGTGGGAATATAATGAAGGAGGCAAACGGCACTCTGCCTTCTGTCTCATACGGATGCTAATGCGACATTTTTCCAGACTTCCTCTCTTCCTTTTCTTCAGAGATATATCAAATTTGTCTACTTTTGGTAAAGTAACAGACAATCTGTTTTATGCTTTGCTTCTTCATCTGTGTTTTTGTGTGGATGCCAAGCGCGATGCTAAAATTGTTATCTTAAAATAAAAGTTTATAGCGATAGATAAATCTGTAATATCAAGAGAAAAAGAAACCTCGGAACTTCACAGAGACAGGAAGTCATAATTTGATTTCCAGAGGAAGAATTAGTCCCATATTTGGCCATCATGGCAGGGGTGCTAAACTGCTGTAAGTTTCTCGGGGGTGGCGGATCTGTGTGTGTGTTAACCCTGGTCACAGCTGGACGTGAGCATCTGCCCAGAGGATCACTGCTACTGTTTACCCAAGTCTTTCAGTCATCAGGAAATGTGGGTCATGCTGAGCGAGGGCAGTGCTCTGCCTACTTCCTGTGTGGTTTATCCAGACCAGAGCTGTTTGACCACATTAGCGCTGCAAGATTTTCATTGGAGCCCCATGGACATAAATATGCAGTACTCCGATCTTTTTGCGTGTTAAATTTTGCTCATGTTTCTTTCACACAAGTTGACGGTTTGCTTTCTTCTGTTCATCACTGAGAGTTTTTTGGTTTTTTTTTCTTTTACAACAGCTGCTTCAGAATGATATGTTTATCAGGTTGTATATACGGAATATAAGAAGTGACACTTGATTTAAAAGCAAAGGGGCCTCTGTGTACATAAGGACACTCAAAATCTTCCCTCAACCAGAGACATTTCAATCTGGAGTGGTGACAGGGAAGTACATACACTCATTCATCATTTTTATCACATAGCACATGTGCAGGAGGATGAGTAGTCTAAAGTCTCCTTCTAGAAGTGGACTCTAAGCTTTGTGTCTATAAAATGTAAACTTCACATGGTAAGATAAACAGCCACTGTCTTTTCCACTGATCCAGTTTGGTTTCCAGTGGTTTATTTGATGCGGGAAATAGGATAATTTTCACTCAATCATGTTATATTAAAAAAAAAATAAATAAATAGAGTAAAACACAGGTATATTTCCAGTCTGGCATTGTGATGATGGGGTGTACAGTATTTTATTTATTTATATAAGTACATTTTCTTTTCCCCATGCTGGTGCTCGGATTCCTGAGTTCCACCTCTGATATAACCTTGCCTCTCTTTTTATAATCCCCTTTGGCTTTACAAGACATTCCTTAATAAATTATATAAGTGTTACTGCAGTTCTTCCTGGTCCTCAGTGGAGGTCAATAAAAGTAATTGATTTAATTCAAAACAACGAAAGAAAAAAAAACACACCCAAAAAACAGCAATGACTCAGCATTTAAAGCCCCTGTCAACTGAACACATGTTTGTGGTTTTTAAACAGACCCTCCTTACACGTTTCTGACAGAACATTCTGTTTCACAATCCCTGCACTGAATAAGCGATGGTTTAGCAAAAGCTTTGAGATTCATATGTGGGATTTTGATTTTCAGATGTGAAAAGCTTTGCTGCTTTGTTTTCTCCATTTTGGGATGTGTAAGTATTATGAGAGGCAACTTGATGGCATTGTGTTTATGTCAGTGTGAGTAGTTTGTTCTTCAGAAATAGCTTGAAAACCTGTGTGGTAGAGTCAGCCGGGGATAAAATCATACAATCTGTGTGACACTTGGATGTGCTACTACAGTAAGGACTAATTTTTGTCTAGGCTGACAAACAAGGAGATAGCAGTGCTCTCAATGAGCAACATCTAATGCTAAGGGCTAAAAATCACTGCACCAAGCACCAAACAGTGGTGCAATAAGTACAGCACTCAGATCTTTTCCTAACGGTAAGAATACATTTATTTAAAACTGCTCCCTTTAAAGTAAGTCTTGTATTTCTTACCGAAGAATCATTTACTAATCTAATAAAATATCAACTGCAACAGTACTTGTTCCTTACTAATGTCTGTGAAGATTCTCAGTCATCCAAGTCATGGCAGTCTTGGTGTTTCTTCTGAAGGCAACTGGACTTCTAGTAGTTTCTTGAAGACGTTTCACCTCTCATCCAAGAGGCTTCTCCAGTTTTAGATTTCTGTTAGGGAGTCTCCAGTATTTAACCATGTGGAGGATCCTTCTTACTCAGGGTAGTGGGCAAAGGGTACAAAGTCCCGCCGCCAATCTGTGTGACCCAGATCCACCCACCATCAGTTGGGTTGTAACCCCCCCCCCGGTCATCATGTGAGTCCTTGGTATCACATGACCAAGGTGTGAACAACCTCTCCACAAACACATGGCTCAACACCAAAGGGCCTTAGTGGCCTTAAAGAGAGTCCCCACTCTACCAGAAGTTCAGAACTGAAGAATCCTCTTTGATGAGAGGTAAAACATCTTCAAGAAACTGCAAGACTGTTCCTTACTTATGTGTTTTTGTACAATTTGTTTATTCTGGAATTTTGCATTTACTTTATGTACTCAGTTTTGTCCCAAAAATATTTTTTTGTTCAGAATTTTCTCTAATTTCTGTTGTGATTTATTAAAGATGCTCTCCAATGAAAATCATGTTTTTGGCCTTGTTCACATGTCCCTGCAGTGTTTTTTTATGTACTGCGACATACACCATGACTAAAATGAGCAGTCAGAGGTCAGTCATGATTGAGGATTTCTGCTTTCCTTCTGCAATCTACCCATGCCAGTACCCAAAAAACAAATTCTGGGAGTCCTTTTACAAGAAGCTCTTCCTCTTCTCCCTGGAAATCAGTGTCTGGTTCAAATATGTATGACTGAAATGCACTAATATTAGAACTTTCTACTGTGCAGCGTTCAGTAAACTAGTAAGAAAGTTGGAAAATATTCATAGATCTCCACAACCTAGATGAGACAAAGGTATAGAATTACATCATTCAAGTCATTTTAATGTGATTTTTTTTTCATGAAAAAAATCCCATAATAAATATGTAGTTTTACAAGACAGATGTTATTTCTTCAGGGTTCAATTAGTGGCTGGAGCAGGACTTTTAACCTTCAGTGCACTTCTATCTAACTCTCCTGGCAGAGAAAGGAATTACATAAGCAGTCTTGACTCAAAACGCATCATTAGCAGTGAGTCAGCACAGAAAATCGCCTCTGACACAGGTTTTACAGGAAAATTTACTTGGCTGTGAGCAGGAAGAAGACTTGAACGTAATGGGCGCCCATCGCATTTAGGTATTGGACAATTTTATCTTTATTTCAACCAAATATCAAGTTTTAAGTTTAACTCACAGCCATGTGAAATACAACAACGACATATCAACCAAATGTGCTTCCCTAACAGGAGTCAAAAGTCAAAAATTTAGGAACCAGTGTTTTGAATGAGTTTAAAGTTTGTATTTGTGTAACTATGACTGTGTTAAAATAAAATGTTTGAAGCACCCTGGAATGCTCTATAATTACAAGGAATTGGAAAGTGTACCATCAGTAGTGTAGTTACTTTCTGAAGTTCAATAAGTTTCCTCTTGACACTCACCAGCGATTCTCCTCATCCATTCAGGTGATAAAGGAGATAAAGGCAACAAGGGTACACCTGGCAAACCTGGCCTCGAGGGACCCCCCGGCCTCCGAGGACCCGCGGGCCCTAAGGGCAGCAAAGGCCAGGCAGGCAGTCCAGGAGACGCCTGCAAGATCCCTCACTCCACATTCTCGGTGGGGCGTCGCAAGTCCCTGCACAGCGAGGACTATTACCAGGCGCTGGTATTTGACACAGTGTTCGTCAACCTGCACGAGCACTTCAACATGTTCAAGGGCAAGTTCTACTGCTACGTGCCAGGGATCTACTTCTTCAACATTAACATTCACACCTGGAACTTTAAGGAGACTTACCTCCACCTGATGCACAACGACAAGGAGCAGGTGATCCTGTATGCTCAGCCCAGCGAGAGGTCCATCATGCAGAGCCAGAGCGTTATGCTGGATCTGGCCCTGAACGACGAGGTCTGGGTTCGACTCTACAAGCGCGAGAGGGAGAACGCAGTTTACAGCGACGACGTGGACGTTTACATCACCTTCAATGGATACCTGGTGGCACCGAGTGTCCAGTGAAGATGAGATAAATGAGAGGAGGGGCAGATTCTCTGGGTTGGATTGTTATCTTTATGCCAAGAACTTCACAGCAGACTTTAGTTTGGTGCTCAGTAAACATTCCTTTCAGCCAAGAGAGGAACATACTGTACTTTCTTAAATGCTTAAAGCGATCAATATCACAAAGAAATGCTAAAAAAAAAAAAAAAAGAGAGAGAAGTAGAGCAGAACACACAATTAGGAAAGAATGTTGAATTGCTTCCTTTGCACTAGAAACACACTTATGTTCAAAGTAAATCATTTTTCCTACTTCTATGTTCTGCTACTCTACCTCCAGGGTCACTCCTTTCAGGGACTTAAGCTTGTGAACACAAGCGGTAACACCGATGGAACATATAGTGAATGATTTACAGGTGCTTTTTAACAGGAAAAGACAGTTTCTGTCCGATTAAAACGTGTTCGGACAGACTGCTCTCGTACCTTTAACAAGATGTTTCCTTCTTGCCTTTCAGAAGAACATTTATTGCAGCTGTTAATTGTTACCCAGGTCACCCAACATGTACAGGAACACCTCGATGGTGTTCAGCCAAATTGTCTTTTGCCATTCTTATAGTCTTAAGTCACACAACGATACATTTAGGTGCTGCCAGACTTCTTTCAACCAACATGCCTCAACGTTAGACCTTAGTGGTAGAGGTTTGCACAGGTCTACTGGTCTCTGAGTACTTTTTTTTTTCTCTTCCAGGTCATTTTATAGGCATTTTTCTTTAGGCATAAATGAAATAGATAAAACAATTTAGGATGATGTTGTATGGAATAGCCAGAAAGGAAGCAGATGAGGTTGTGGATTGGTCAAACACATAGTGGACCTTGACCCAGGAGACCAGGGTTTATGGCAGGTGGGAGAAGTTAGCCTTGGCTTTCTCTCAGGCAACAACTAGGCAGCTTTCTGACAGAAAGAACATAGACTTTTCCGGCACAATGCAAGTTACAATAATTGTTTAGTAAAGTAGATACATTTAGTGGCCGTACCTTTTAAACCCAAGTATTTTCCAACATGTCAAATTTCAAGATAGAAGTAGACTATTACTAAATGCAGGAACAGATTGGCGTGTTTATGATATAATATCTCGCAGAGACATAAAACTGCAGAGCAGTTCATGTACATATCTGTATTATAGCTGCCTTTAACTCTGTGCTAACACTCATTTTGTAGTGGCAGGACCGTCTATGTGCGTGTTTGTATTTGTAATCGGCATTTCCTCCTTCACTAACCAGGTCTGTATTTTTTCTGTATCAGTGACCAATTAAAAGACCCTTGTTTATGATAAAATAAATGTTTTGAGAATTTCACACGGAATCGGTGAGCCTTCATCATCTCATTTATTTCACCTCTCTAATTCTTTACTAATTAGCAACATCCAGCTGAGGACTAGCCTTTCAATAAAGCCACTCAATCCTCTGAGGGGAATAGTATTTGAGAATTAAGCCCCTAAAACTGGCCAGCTCTCTAAAATAAACAGAACAGCAAGCAAACCCATCTGAAACTGTCAGAGATAGCCGATAGCCCTGTAGCATGTCAGCTCCATCTGTTTGGCCATATCTCTCCCATTAGCTGTAATACCTTCCTCAGGGAGGCTTGCTAGAGGAAAAGCAAACTGAAGCGTTGTAAATACCTTAAGCCTTGAGTGGAGATCTAAAAAGCTCTGTTGGGAAGCAAAGCAGAACATCTGAACAGTTTCCTGGATTGTCAGCCCAGACTTTTGGCACTTGTTCCAACATGCACGGCAAACAGGCTGAGAAAATTTCAATGAGGACTGGCTGATTCAGTCGACTCGAGTTGTGCGAGTTTGCCTTCTTTGGGTTAGTTTAACTTGTTCAGGTTAAACAAACCAGGTCAATACATTCGGCTCAATGTCATATTGCTGGGGTAGATCCTTGGCAGCTTTCATGTGGCTGCTTGTCTTTGGAGTTTTGCAAAGGGGGTTGGGGCACAAGTGGCATCCACGTGAATGCCAGGATCAAGCTTTTCAGCTCAGAATATTACATTGGAGTGGGATCATCAATAATATTCATTCCAGCTGTCAGTGGTTTTAATGTTGTGGCTGATAGGTATAGAAAAGAAAAACATTAGCAAAACAAGAGCATACATATGCCATAAGTATAAAAACAGACTATAATTTCTAAAAGAAAAATACACACGTAAGTAAAATTAAGAATTCAACACACATAAGAAGCAATGTAACAGTGGACCGTTTTACAACAATAACAATGCATTGAAGCGAAGTAAACAAAGAAACTCTTACTGGAAAAGTGTGTGACCAAACCATTACACCACTTTTGTGCTCTCTTTGCTGCCCATTTAAAATTACAACATGCCGCACTTTAACCACCTTCACAGTCAGCTGCAGTAATCAGCACAACTAACTGAACTTTTACAAGTCTACTGAAATCACCTCTCCAGCTGAGGCTGTTTCACTTAATTCTATTGGAAAATAAAACGACCGAGCACGGCAAATTCTCTTTCATTTATGTCTGCTGGGTGTAAAACACGAGTTAGCAATGCAAAATGTACATATTCAGAGTAGTGTCACAAGCATTTCAGTGCTCACTGGATGCAAAGTGTATGATTTACTTGGTAAAGTCCAAATTAACACAGTAACTGTGTTAATGCTTGACAGGAACAAACTGTAGGTCAAGCATAATTGTGCCTCCCAGACTCTTCATGACCTTAGCTGTTTTTCAGGAATTGCTATTAAGGAGGAACTATCAGTCATGTACAGTAAATTTATAGGATTTATGCTGTATTGATTGATACAGGTTGGTTTCTTTTTTATAAAACTTGGCTTAGGTCGTAATTTGTTGAAATAATTAGGATCCTGTTACTTAAGTCTTAATAATTCAATAAATATGACTACTCTAGCCTTTTTCAAATAATTCAAAGTCGAAAAATGTCTTTAGGGAATCATGGAACTCATATAATCAAACAAATGTATAAAAGGTTATCTAACTTTTTCTTCTTCCTCTAGACTAATTTCCCTCTAAGCTGGTTTGCTCAGCATTAACACTGTTTTTGAAGGGAACGATTAAAGGAAAAAAAAAGTGCAAAGAAGCCGAACACCCAAGTA
>KV751348.1:12021547-12043136 GCA_001698575.1 Mola mola | reverse complement strand
AGCAGAACAGCCTCTGGTCAATTTTCCAAAAATAACAGACAATCCAGAGCGATCACAAGATTTGCAGCTCGGCAGTTACTGTAAGCCTCGGCAGACGGGCAGCGCTGTGTAAGCTCTTGGAGGCCTTCTGCATTCCAGCGTCTCTGTCTTTCTGCAGTTATGTAACTGGTGAGAGGGGGGAAATCCTGGTGTTGGGGAAGAGTATGAGAAATGTTCTGAGACAGGTTAAAGACACTTTCATTTAGGTTTGGGAGGTTGAAGGCCAAGCCCTGCAGCTAACAGCTGTTCTCAGGGCCGTTCAACGTGAAACCTTTCTTCCTCGTAGACTAAAAAAACAGGAAGAAGCAGGGCAGACTGCCGAGGAAGCCTCTCTAACCACAACTGCATGACTTCTGACCACACACATACTTCACCAGGAGACAGGACTGAGGGGCGGGCAGAGGGTTGGGGCAAATAAGCAGCCAGGAGGTTTATGGAGAGGAAAACTAATGAAACTAGAAATAAAAAAAATGACATCTCTTTAAAAGAGAAGAGCCCAGCACATAAATTTAAAGGATCTTTGGTTTCCACATCTGCAATCTGCCCCTGCAGCGGAAATGGAGCAGACAGGATGGCACGCTGACAGAGAGCCAGCTAACCTCTCATGCACTCTCCACACTGCATGATGAGATTTAGGAGAGTTATGGCTCTGTTAGATGTAGTGAGCTGCAATGTGTGTGTGTGTGTGTGTAAGCTAATACAGACACACCAAGGTCATTCTGAGTGTTACATTGGCCCCAGAGTACAGCTTCAGCTTCTTTCTTTTTCTTTTGGTTTCTTTTTTCCCTTATAGTCGACAGTAAGAAATGATTACTTGGAGCTTTGGATAGAAGTGAAGAAGTTGAACATGGCAGTGCAGTCAGTGGGGAAAGCCTTACTTGTGTATTTGTTGTGTATTTGTTTGCAGCTATTATGACTTCTTATGTTATTTTATCATAAAATCACACCAGTGAGCACTTGAGCAGAAAAAGAAAAAAACAAAACCTCAAAAATGTCAAGAAAGGCAATAAAGTGCTGCATTTGATGTCTTTAATGACCTGGAAAATACATCTGTACACCTTCTGGATTCGAGTTTCTCTTGCTCACCAAACCAAGTCGAGCTTAATTAATGGCCTTGTTAACTGATATTAAAAAGACCATAAAAGTCAACCCCTCATTAAAACTGACTTGCTTTGTCTTCCATCTTTTCCAAGGATCACCAACTTGGAAACTTGGTCAAAGTAGATTTTCATTCAAAGACTTAGATGTGAAAATTTCCACATGCTGTTTAGTTCCCTGCAGATCTGACAGCATGTAAAAAAAACCCAAATAAATTAAGGCAATTAAAAGACGGGGAAATATGTGGATATTCTAACATTAGAAATAACAGATTGCTTAATTGAAAAACTGCAACACTGATGAACTAATTACTTGAATTGAAAAACACTTTACTTCAAACGTTACCATAAAAAAGTATTACACCTAACACACAAACCTTGAGACATGCACACTTTAAACTAAAAGGACGTCCTCAGCAATGATGTGAGCTCTAAGTGTGGAAGATTTCATACAACAGTATGTTGACCTGTAGTACAGATACTAGCCATGTACTACATAATGGTAATGTATTACAAGTACTGAAGTGACGTCATATGTGGGGTTCTGTCAGAGGCAGGAGACAGCTGACAGAGGCCTGTTTCCATCACGCAGATGGAAAACAGCTCATTACAAGCACGTGTTTACACTGGCGACCGTACCATTACCTGCCAGTGAGTAGCTTGACATCATAGCTCACTAATAAGTTCAGTGAAAAGACAGCAACACAGTAAACAAAGGAAATAATGAGCAGCATAAGGAGCCAGCACATTGTGTTGCAAATATTTGTTCAATGTCTGTCAGAGCAAAACTACACTAGGACAGGGTTATGTTCACAATATGAGAATGGAAATGCAAACAAATTCGTACTGCACCAAAATGAACTGAGCTGTACTGCTTGGTGGGAACAGGGTTAGAGTGTTTGTTGTCCACTTTCAGAGCCTTTAAAGCGGAAGTTCAGCAGCTTAGAACTTTTATTTTACAAACACATCTTTACCCTGCATCTTAAGCAAAATACAGTTATTGTATCCTTTAGTTTTATGATATTCACTCATGGTTGATCATAGTTTAATGTTGAACAGGACATTAGAATGACCTATAGATGTGCATTATGTTTTATATTGCACTCAAAAGCATTGGAAAATATCATAGAGAACCAACAATATTGTATAAAATGTCTGGTTAAGGATGAAATGTAATGTAATCACTGTACTCAAGCTGTCTAAGTCCTGTGAGAGTGGCAGGAATTGATGTGATCAGGCTTCTGTCTGACTTTGTCCGTCTGACATTTTCCGCTGCAGTGGCCCATCGCTCACTCTTATCCGATTCCCTTGTAAAAGTCTGACTACCTAATAACTGGGTAATGGCTCTTAAGAGAGCACTACCAGACTGCTGCCGGCACAGTCAAAATACAGAGGAAGTCAGGGGGCGTACCACACATTTCTCCATGCTCCGCAGGCTTTATTTTGTCTTGCGGTGAAGGTCATGTTGAGCAGATTCAGGTCTGTGCTAATGAGGTTCCATCTCGTCTTGAGCCAGCGGAGCAGGTCGGTCAAACGAGGACAGGGGCAGCCGCAGTTGTTCAGAAACTTTTAACAACAAACTTCGGAAGCTGCTGTTGTTCAGCACCACTGCTGCAGTCTGGTGCTGTTCGCTCCATACGTAAGAGACGCTGTCAGCGAGGGATCAGGGTCAAACAATCCCTGTGTCACACTCTATATTTTCTACATTTTTCTTGTTATTATGTCATATTCTGCCACTTATCCGGGTCCAGGTCGCGGGGGCAACAGCCTGAGCTGAACCTGAGATCCAGACGCTCCTCTCCCAGGCCACTTACACCAACTCCTCCGGGGGGACACCAAGACGTTCCCAAGCCAGCCAAGAGATATCATCTCTCCAGTGTGTCCTTGGTCTGCCCCGGGGTCTTCTCATGGATGGGCATGCCCGAAACACCGCCCCAGGGAGACGTCCAGGAGGCATCCTGACCAGATGCCCGAAACACCTCAACTGGCTCCTCTCAACGCAGAGGAGCAGCGGCTCTACTCTGCGCTCCTCACCCTATCTCTAAGGCTGAGCACAGCCACCCTGCGAAGGAAGCTCATTTCGGCCGCTTGTATTCGCAATCTCATTCTTTCGGTCACTACCCAGAGCTCATGACCATAGGTGAGAGTTGGGACGTAGATTGACCTGTAAATTGAAAGCTTTGCCTTCTGGCTCAGCTCTCTCTTCAGCGAGCGTCCGCGTCACTGCCGAGGCTGCCCCAATCCGTCTGTCAATCTCCCGCTCCATTTTCCCCTCACTCGTGAACAAGACCCCGAGATACTTGAACTCTTCCACTTGGGGAAGCGACTCTCCCCCGACCCGGAGTGGGCAATCCACCCTTTTCCGGCTGAGAACCATTGCTTCAGATTTAGAGGTGCTGATCCTCATCCCCGCCGCTTCACAGTCGGCTTCAAACCGTCCCAGTGCGAGCTTGAGGTCACTGTTCGATTAGGCCAACAGGACCACATCATCAGCAAATAGCAGAGACGGAATCCAGAGGCCACCAAACTTGACTCCCTCTGCCGCTTGGCTGCGCCTAGAAATTCTGTCCATAAAAATTATGAACATAACCGAGGGACACGGTCATAAGCCTTCTCCAGATCCACAAAACACATGTGGACTGATTGGGCAAACTCCCATGCCCCCTCCAGTACCCTCACGAGGGTATAGAGCTGGTCCAGTGTTCCACGGCCAGGACGAAAACCACATTGCTCCTCTTGAATCCGAGGTTCAACTAGCAGCCGGACTCTCCTCTCCAGCACCCTGGAGTAGACCTTCCCAGGGAGGCTAAGGAGTGTGATCCCCCGGTAGTTGTAACACAATCTCTGGTCCCCCTTCTTGAAAAGGGGAATCACCACACCTGTCTGCCACACAAAAGGCTTAAATTAATGTGTCTGTGCTTTGATACTCCAGAAATAATTTCTGCTTTTCCGATCATGTTGGACTACATTATCAAACCATAATATTAGCGAGGAAATTCATCATTAACTGATGTCCAATGCCAGCTTGATTTGCTATTAAATTTGGCTCAGTGTCCCACCAGATTGTCCTCATTGTCGTTTCAGATGCTGATAAAATGGAAAACAGTGAAAACAGACTTTTAACCACTGCCTCAACATCATGTAATTTATAATAAATAATGGATGGATGTGTTACTGTTTTGAAGCATTAAGTCTGAGCTTGTGGCCACCATGGTCTGTGACCACATTTTAATTTTTTTAAATAAACTATTGTGATAGATTAGTAAATGTTTGCTAGATGTTTGTTGTAGCAACCCACGGAGAACATGCAGCAGCTGCCACACAACCCTATAAATCTACCAGAGTCAGAAGACCTATTGTCTGCCCAAAACAACTCCATATGACCAACATGTGTCTTGAACAATGAAAATGACAGAACAATCTTTCACTGTGTGTCATAGTTGAAGATAAATTGTTGTGTGCTGACAAAGAAAGTGACATGTTTGTTTTTGCCTTTTCTCACCGTGTTGACTTTCTGATATTTTCTTTGTCTCTGACCCTTCTTTTCTGGTTACCCTACTTTTTTGCATGACGTCAATGTTGTTGAACATCTGCACAGGATTGACATAAATGACTGTAAAAACTCACGAATTACTAAAAAAATGAATGTCATGTAGTCTTATTATACCACTTTTATAGTTTTTGCTTATTAATATCTCCATGACATTACAGAGCACAACACTATTTCTATTTTTAAACTGCAGTGAAAACAAGGCCAAGGTTTTTCTAGAGGATGTTAGTTTCTCCTCTGGGAAACAAAGAGCTAGAAATATTCCTGTTCACTCTGACTTATATCTCTATCAAAGGCTAATTTAGTTCTGTTCTCTGAGCCAGAGATGACAGCTGATAAGACAATACTTGAGACGGATAAGGTTTCTCCTCTGATCCAGGCCCTGACCTGGCCTGATGCTGGCTCCTAAACATACACACTCATTTGGTTGGAGTCCTTAAAAAGAGCCAAAATATTATTTTGCGACAGATCATTTACCTTAAGTGGCTCTTCATACCTCTTAATTGTTAATCATTTAATAATGTCATAATAATAATAATATGGAAACATGCCTTTAACTAGTATGTAAATAAATGTTAAATCTGATTCTGATTGTAATTGCTTCTGGGCCCTGAAACACTAGGCCTTAAAAAAACTGTACTGAGTAAAAACAATGATGGCCTAAATTTGTGGATGACACATTAATATCAGCATCCATCCATCCATTTTCTACTGCTTATCCTATTATAAGGGTCGCGGGGGGCTGGAGCTTATCTCAGTGTCTTCGGGCGAAGGCGGGGTCACCCTGGACAAGTCGCCAGTTCATTGCAGGGCTGACATATAGAGACAAACAACCATCCACACCTACGGGCAATTTTCAAATTACCAATTAACCCAACCCCCAGTTTGCATGTTTTTGGACTGTGGGAGGAAGCCGGAGTACCCGGAGAGAACCCACGCAGACACAAGGAGAACATGCAAACTCTGCATTATGGTACTAATTTACTTCAATCAATTAAAGCTTGCCAGTAACTCATAGCTAATAGGAAGAGCCACACATGGCCTGGCAGGATAGCCTTAAAGTATACAGGAAGGCCCTTTGCCGAGCAAGAAAAGACTACTATTCAGTGTTGATAGAAGAAAACAAGAATAAGCCCAGGATCCTTTTCAGCACTGTAGCCAGGCTGACTGAGAGCCATCATTCTATTGAACCATGCATTCCTAGAGCCCTCACCTGTAATGATTTTATGAACTTCAATAATAAAATTAGACTTATCAGAGAAAATATCCTACACTCCACAGATTCCAGTTCAGCAACAGGAATTATAGAGGCTGTTATTAGTCCTGATGTGTGTTTGGAAAGCTTCCATCCAATTGACCTTAAGGAACTAACGACAACATTATCTTCATCTAAATCATCAACCTGTATACTAAACCCCATACCTACTAGGTTGCTCAAAGAGGTTTTACCCCTAATTAGAAATCCACTACTAAACATTATCAATCTATCCCTTGTAACAGGTTATGTGCCCCAGTCATTTAAAGTAGCTGTAATTAAACCGCTCCTAAAAAAAACCTACCCTAGACCCAGAAGTTCTAGCCAACTATAGACCAATATCCAACCTCCCCTTTCTTTCAAAGATTCTAGAGAAAGCAGTAGCGAAACAACTATGTGGCTTTCTTCAGTATAATAGTCTATTTGAAGAGTTTCAGTCAGGTTTTAGAAAGCATCACAGCACAGAAACGGCATTGGTAAAAGTTACAAATGACCTCCTCACTGCATCTGATGCAGGACTTATCTCTATACTAGTCTTATTAGATCTTAGTGCAGCTTTTGACACTATCGATCATCACATCTTACTACAGAGGATGGAACACCAAATTGGCATTAAAGGATCTGCTCTAAGATGGTTTAAGTCCTACCTATCTGATAGATATAATTTTGTTCATGTTAATGATGAATCATCAAGATATGACAAGGTTAGTCATGGAGTCCCACAAGGTTCTGTGCTTGGACCATTACTATTTACTCTATATATGCTTCCTGTAGGTAAAATTATTAGAAAGCACTCCATACATTTTCACTGTTATGCAGATGACACACAACTATACTTATCAATGAAGCCAGATGAAACCCATCAGTTAGCTAATCTACAGTCATGTCTTAAGGACATTAAAAACTGGATGTTTCATAACTTTTTAATGTTAAACTCTGACAAAACTGAAGTCATTGTGCTGGGCCCCAAACACATTAGAGACTCATTATCCAGCAACATAGTTAATCTGGATGGCATTGCCTTGGCCTCCAGCACCACTGTCAGAAACCTGGGTGTTATCTTTGACCAGGAGCTGTCTTTTAAATCACATGTTAAACAGATTTCAAGGACCGCCTTCTTTCACCTCCGTAACATTGCTAAAATCCGGCACATCCTGTCTCAACAAGATGCAGAAAAACTAGTTCATGCGTTTGTTACTTCCAGGCTGGACTACTGTAATTCTTTATTTTCAGGTTGCCCTAACAAAATTTTAAAAACTCTTCAGTTAATCCAAAATGCAGCAGCGCGTGTACTGACTAGAACTAATATCAGAGACCATATTTCCCCCATACTGGCTTCTCTGCACTGGCTCCCAGTTAAATTCAGAATAGAATTTAAAATCCTTGTTCTCACCTACAAAGCTATTCATGGTCAGTCACCATCTTATCTTGAACAGCTCATAGTACCCTATCGCCCATCCAGAACCTTACGCTCCCAGGATGCAGGGTTATTGGTGATCCCAAGAATTTCCAAAAGTAGAATGGGAGGCAGAGCTTTCAGCTATCAAGCTCCTCTCCTGTGGAACTATCTTCCAGTCTTGGTACGGGAGGCAGACACACTCTCTGATTTTAAGAGTAGGCTTAAAACCTTCCTTTTTGATAAAGCTTATAGTTAAGGCTGGCCTATCTAGCCCTTAGTTATGCTGCTATAGGCTTAGGTTGCTGGGGGAACACTCCATGATTCACTGAGCTTTCTTCTCTCCCCCCTCTGACTCCGACTCCTTCTCTGCTCCTGTAAATGTCCATATCCTTACACTAACTTTACTTCTTCCCCGGAGTCGTTGTGCTTTACCATCCTGCAGGTTTTTCTAGGTCGCGGTGGGAGGTGCTGCTGTGGTCCTGCCTGATGCCCCCTGGCCACATTAGGAAAGGAGATCCTGTGACTTGGATCCTGTGACTTGGATCCTAGGCTGGATTTCCAAGTGCAAATCGGGAACCACAGATCACAATGGCTTCTGGATCAATAGACTACACCTGCTTCTGGACCACTACACTTCACATATCCCTGGATTTACAGATTCTACATACTCTTGGACTCAGCAACACCCAGATCTTCCTACATGGAGTACAATGACTCCTGGACCAACAGAGTCCACCTGCGTCTGGATCACTAGACTTTCCATACATCCGGACTCATAGAATCCACAGACTCTGGGACTCATGGATGTTTTATGCATTCTAAATGAACTGTTGTTATCATGTTTTTGTGTTCTGTACAAGTGACATTTATTGCACGTCTGTCCGTCCTAGGAAGAAGGATCCCTCCTCTGTGGCTCTTCCTGAGGTTTCTTATTTTCCCTGTTTAGGGTTTTTTAAGTTTTTCCTCACCCGGTTCGAGGGTCTAAGGGCAGAGGATGTCACATCTGTACAGTTTGTCAAAGCCCAGTGAGATAATGTGTAAATTGTGATTTCGGGCCATACAAATAAAATTTGATTTGATTTGATAGCTGACAAAGTATATTTAAACGAAGCTAACTTAGAAAATAAACCCTAAAACAGTGTCATTACACTGCGAAATGAAAACCTCTGTTTAAACATTTACACAGGGACCCATTGAATATTTAAATGTCGATAAAAGTAAATTGTACTTGATTTTTTTTTTTTGCATATATATCAGTATAACACTGCACTATAAAATTATGTAATAAAAAGTTGTTCAAGATTTCAAGCTGCCTCAAGGACTCTGAGAACTAATCCCTTTTGAAAATAAATTTTAATGAACATGAAATATTCCTTATGTCAATAGTATGGAATATAAAGAGGAGGAGAATGAAGTCAGTCACCTATTGGAAGCATGACAGTGTTCTGTCTAAAGCATCCATATGAGGCGGGTTTTCTTCTACTTTGCATTCGGTTCACAGTTAGTAATCGGACAACCGAGGATACAGAAAATGGGAATATGAACTCAGCCATATCCTTTTACAAGCTATTATACTGTATCTTTAATATATGCAAGGTCAATTAACTCAGACTGTGTGTGTTTTACAAAGTGTTCAGATTGAATTCTAAAAGTGAAAATCCACATGTGAGAAGCTTTTCTGTATCAGGCCACCCTGTTAGTTTCTAGCTGGAGTGAAGTCATTTAAAACTCAAGATGTGGAGGATTGATACACGTATGCTGTTGCTAGGCGATGTGCGAGCAGGGCTGACATCGAACAGCAGTGGGGTGAAAGGTAGGGATGAATGCAAGAACACATTGCCGGAACGGGACATTTCATTCAGAAAACTGAATGACATTTTACAAAATGTGCACAGCACTTTTGAGCCATAATTCCAGAAATTTTGCATTTTGCAAGCTGGTGCGAGAGATTGAAACACAAAAGTGAGAGAATATCATTAAATTGGCAAGTATTTTGGTCAAAAGTGTTACAAAAACTAATATATATATATTTTAAACCTGGTAACGAACTGAGACAAGGTCAATTCATTTATAACTCATTACATTCCATGTAACCTCATCCTGGTAACCATGAACGTCTGTACTAAAGGATTAATCCATCAAGTACATGTCGACTTAGGTGACGTAGCATTAAATTAGGTTTAGTTTTTTTTCAGGGTTAGAATGATCAGCTGGCAAGAGTAGAGCAAAGCCTTTCAGGGCCTCTCCGACAGGGCTACAGACAGCCCAGTGATCGCACGTGTAAAAATATTCAATTACTCATAACACTAGATAGATCGTATGTATTTTCAGACCAATCAAGACCATTAATTATTAGAGATCCAAGATCTCACAGAACAGATAAATATGTGTCATTTAATCACAACATTCAGATACAAAACCGATTTTATTTCCCTCTTTCCCAGATCCAGAAACTGTCTGATAACACTGAGGAACTGAACAAAATGAATACACTGATAGTCTAAAACTCTGAAACATCTGTACTAGAGTTCAACTCACCTAAAGTCAGAGGAGATCGCAAAAGAAAATTTAATGGAAAGCCCTCTGTCAGGGTCTGGGGTTTGTTATAGTTTGTTTTGGGTTTTCTTGTTGTTGTCCTCTTTTCCACTCCCCCTTCCCTCTTATGGTGTGTTTTCAGCGGGTGCGGCAGGAGGCGTGGCTGGCCAATTTTCCACCTCCTCTGGTCTACAGTGGAGGCACACCTGATTCCCATTAGCCGGTAATCAACCTCTCCATAAGACCCCGGTCATCACTTCTCCACTTTGCCAGATGATTCCGGTATACCCGTATGTGCCTCGCTCTGTCTTTTAGTCTCGGTCACCAGTGTGCAAGCTGCCGCCCCTTCGCTCCTCGCCGGCCTCCCCGACGTCAGCCGGTTCCCGTCTCCTCCGCCGAGTGTGTGAAGACCTGGATTTTCCGTACACCTCTCATCCTGCGTCACTTCCAGGGTTCATTAAAACAACTTTAACTGTTCGCTCGTGTCTGGCTCCGCTATTGTTGGTCCTCATTAACGGAATGTAACAGCCCTGAAATAGTTACCAACCTCATTGCAATGTGATGTGAGGATGTCATTGAAAAACTGGCAGTATTTAACTGTTTCCCATTGGAACGGGAGGGATACAACGCGAACACCGCTTGCTCAGCTTATAGTTTCTTAATTGATAACTGATAAAAGGCCACTTGATTTTAGCTGCGTCATATTTCATTTTCTGCAAGGAAACACTGAAATATTTATCTTAGCAATGGTTGACTCTCCTCCTAACAATCTGTAAACATATGAAGTATAGATCCAACTTTCATCACAACCCATAGAACATTTGAGATTCTTCATGCTGCAGCAGAGGTCAAAAGTTTGCAATGCCCCGAGGCTTGTTATGGACTTTTACACAGAAATTTTCATTCAAATCAGAGACTTGTGGGCTTGTCCAGATCAGCCTTGCCTCACAAACAAGTCACCCTGTCTGAGCTCCTGCTGTGTCTCGTGGGCTGGAGTAGCTCAGTCGGATCTCACTGCGGCGCAAATACACGGCCAACTACAGCTGCTACACTGCCCCCATGTCCTACCCATGGTGCTTTTACAAAGCTGACCTGCCCACAACAATGACACACACACACACACACACACACACACACACACAAACCTGCAGGCACTCATTTACACATGCACACAGTTCTACACACATCCACACACAAAATTACTTTGTGGCTCCATTTTTTGGGGCTGGAAATTACAGAATAGCGTTCCCTACTCAGCCTGACCCCACCCTGTATTCTGAGAAGCAGCATTACTAAAATACACACACACACACACACACACACACACACACACACGGAGCACTATGCAATACAGAAGCAAGCATCCATTCGGCCTGAGGCCCTCTGTAATCTCTGCTACCCAGCTCTGCAGCAGATATCCAGAGTTTTCCATCTGCAGGAGGCTTATACGACTTACCATCATTAACGCCGACACATAGGGGGCTCCAGGCTCTCACCAGCGTGATTTTACTTTCATCTTTGTGTAATTTCTTCTCAATCTCCCAGTAAACTGAAGATATGTACAGGAAAAGTGCTGTAGGAGGGAGGAGATCACCAACTGCCCCAATTTATTTGGAAACATGCAGTCGGGGTAGTCGCAGGCACCAGTGTGCGGCGTCTTTTAAAAGTTTGCCACAGCAAAGTTTCTACAGGGAATGACAGCGAGTCTCTTCTCGAGGCATTGCAGGACAGCAGGCAATGTGAGAGAGTTCAACTTTTTAAATGACATTTGGTCAAAATAGATGCAGAAGTGAAAGAAATGCTCCCTTTTGTGAATAAATGTGTTAAGACCGTATATTTTCTGATCTGCTCTGACCCTTTCTTTTGAGATTACAAGTAAATCACTGAGCACTCTGTGGCAGGCAGAATTAGATTTAGATTCACTGGGGACATTTTCATACGACAGCAACGATGGAATGTAGCGGAGATCATGTGGCGAGATCAGATTTCTCCTTGAACAATAACAAGACACTCATCAGACTTCGACAGGACAAATTAAATTATTTGTACTTGACCAGCTCGACCAGCTCTTGGCTCCGTTTCTGTCTGCAGCATCACGTCCCCACTGCGATTTAGCTCAACCTCCCTGTGTAGATTTCAGTTGGCACGTTTTTATATTAAGTAAAATCTAATCTTTATAATTTACTTAGATAAAATTATTTGAAAAGTTGACTTTGACTCCTTACAGTGAAGCTGCAGGTTAATATCATCAACTCTGAGCAAAACCGGTGAAACTCTGACTGCAGGATTTCCTGTGGCGGTTGGGAAGCTCAGGGAGCATGATGTAAATGGTGTTGAATGGAACAGCGTTGGAGTTTTTGGCTCACCCGCAGCCCCGTTTGATCTGTCCATAGAACAAGGACAAAACGTCTAAACCCTCAGAATAAACAAGTAGGGTATAGCTGCAGTAAAGGGGGCTGCAGTTTTAAAACCACTGATGTGGGACGACATTTCTAGGACCCCTAGATTTTCACCACAGCGCCACCTACCGAATTGGACAACAAAAGACTGCATTTCATTGTTATGGAAGATCGACGATAGTCTCGGCAACCAAGCTGAATTGCAAGGCAAAGTAGTATTTAAATGGAATAAGTCTTTAAAACCATATGCACATGGAAGTTAAACTATAACCTCACTCAAATCTGAAACAGCCTAAACATGACAACGAATGAACTCCTAATCAAATCAAAGCGAGAGACGGCTTCGCCCCGCGTGTAGTCTCCTGCTGTATCGTTATCACGCGGTGACTCACCACAGAATCACATTATGAACCTCAGGGGGGCCCGCTGAAATGGACTTTTCACACCATGTGAAGCCTCACCATTTGCATACTTATGCTGCATGTGTGTTTCTTGCCTTAATTACAGCAAAATGAAAAGCCCCTTTGTGTCTCCCATCCTAATCAGTTAAACTCATTTGCATGAAATACCTGTGTTTTGCAGCTTGGTGACATTTGTATTTCGTTTCGTTTCGTTTTCTGCCGCTTATCCGGGTCCGGGTCGCGGGGGTAACAGCCTGAGCAGGGAGATCCAGACACTCCTCTCCCCAGCCACTTCCACCAACTCCTCCGGGGGGACACCAAGACGTTCCCAAGCCAGCCGAGAGATGTAATCTCTCCAGCGTGTCCTTGGTCTGCCCCGGGGTCTCCTCCCGGATGGGCATGCCCGAAACACCTCCCCAGGGAGACGTCCAGGAGGCATCCTGACCAGATGCCCGAACCACCTCAACTGGCTCCTCTCAACGCGGAGGAGCAGCGGCTCTACTCTGAGCTCCTCCCGGATGTCCGTGCTCCTCACCCTATCTCTAAGGCTGAGCCCAGCCACCCTGCGAAGGAAGCTCATTTCGGCCGCTTGTATTCGCGATCTCATTCTTTCGGTCACTACCCAGAGCTCATGACCATAGGTGAGAGTTGGGACGTAGATTGACCTGTAAATTGAAAGCTTTGCCTTCTGGCTCAGCTCTCTCTTCACCACAACGGACCGCTTCAGCGTCCGCATCACTGCCGACGCTGCTCCAATCCGTCTGTCAATCTCCCGCTCCATTTTCCCCTCACTCGTGAACAAGACCCCGAGATACTTGAACTCCTCCACTTGGGGAAGCGACTCTCCCCCGACCCAGAGTGGGCAATCCACCCTTTTCCGGCTAAGAACCATGGCCTCAGATTTAGAGGTGCTGATTCTCATCCCCGCCGCTTGACACTCAGCTGCAAACCGTCCCAGTGAGAGCTGGAGGTCACTGTTCGATGAGGCCAACAGGACCACGTCATCTGCAAATAGCAGAGACGGAATCCGGAGGCCACCGAACCCGACTCCCTCCGCCGCTTGGCTGCGCCTAGAAATTCTGTCCATAAAAATTATGAACAGAACCGGTGACAAAGGACAGCCTTGGCGGAGACCAACCCTGACTGGGAACGGGTCTGACTTACTGCCGGCAATGCGAACCAAGCTCTGACTCCGACAATACAGAGATTGAATAGCCCGTAACAAAAGGCCATCTACCCCATACTCCCGGAGCACCCCCCACAGGATACCTTGGGGGACACGGTCATAAGCCTTCTCCAGATCCACAAAACACATGTGGACTGGTTGGGCAAACTCCCATGCCCCCTCCAGTACCCTCGTGAGGGTATAGAGCTGGTCCAGTGTTCCACGGCCAGGACGAAAACCACATTGCTCCTCTTGAATCCGAGGTTCAACTAGCAGCCGCACTCTCCTCTCCAGCACCCTGGAGTAGACCTTCCCAGGGAGGCTGAGGAGTGTGATTCCCCGGTAGTTGGAACACACCCTCTGGTCCCCCTTCTTGAAAAGGGGGACAACCACACCTGTCTGCCACTCCAAAGGCACAGTCCCCGATGTCCACGCAATGTTGCAGAGGCGTGTCAACCATGACAGCCCTACAACATCCAGAGCCTTCAGGAGCTCGGGACGGATCTCATCAACCCCCGGGGCGCTGCCGCTGCGGAGTTGTTTGACAGCCCCGGCGACCTCGACCCCAGTGATGGGAGGGCCCAGCCCAAAGTCCTCCGGCTCTGCCTCTTCTTCAGAATGCGTGTTGGTGGGATTGAGGAGATCTTCGAAGTATTCCTTCCACCGCCGAACTATAGACTCAGTTGAGGTCAGCAACTCCCCTCCCACACCGAAGACCGTGTGGACGGGGTTCCGCTTTCCCCTCCTGAGTCGCCGAACAGTTTGCCAGAATTTCTTCGGCGCCGACTGGAAGTCTTGTTCCATGGCCTCACCAAACTCCTCCCACACCCGGGTTTTTGCCTCAGTGACCACCCGAGCCGCAGATCGCTTGGCCTGCCGGTAGCTGTCTGCTGCCTCGGGAGTCCCACAGGCCAACCATGACCTGTAAGTCTCCTTCTTCAGCTTGACGGCCCCTTTCACCTCTGGTGTCCACCAGCGGGTCCTGGGATTACCGCCACGACTAGCACCAGCGACCTTGCTACCACAGCTTCGAGCAGCCGCCTCGACAATGGCAGCGCGGAACATGGCCCACTCAGACTCCATGCTCCCCACTACCTCCGGGATGTGGTTGAAGCTCCTCCGGAGGTGGGAGTTGAAGACCATTTTCACAGGGTCCTCAGCCAGACGTTCCCAGCAGACCCTCACTATTCGCTTGGGCCTACCTGGTCTGTCCGGCTTCTTCCCCCGCCACCTGATCCAACTCACCACCAGGTGGTGATCAGTTGACAGCTCTGCTCCTCTCTTTACCCGAGTGTCCAGCACATACGGTCGCAGATCAGATGATACGACTACAAAGTCAATCATTGACTGTCGACCTAGGGTGTCCTGGTGCCAAGTGCACTTATGGACACTCTTATGGCTGAACATGGTGTTAGTTATGGACAAACTGTGACTAGCACAGAAATCCAATAACTGAACACCACTCGGGTTCAGATCGGGCAGTCCGTTCCTCCCAATCACACCCCTCCAGGTCTCGCTGTCATTGCCCACATGAGCGTTGAAGTCTCCCAGTAGGACGATGGAGTCCCCAGTAGGGGCACTCTCCAGTACCTTTTCCAAGGACTCCAAAAAGGGTGGGTACTCTGAACTGCTATTTGGCGCATAGGCACAAACCACAGTCAGGTCCCGTTCCCCAACCCGAAGGCGCAGGGAAGCAACCCTTTCGTCCACGGGGGTAAACTCCAACACATTGGCTGAGAGCCGGGGAGCTATTAATAAGCCCACGCCTGCTCTCCGCCTCCCACCTGGGACAACTCCAGCATAGAACAGAGTCCAACCCCTCTCAAGAAGACTGGTTCCAGAACCTGAACTGTGCGTTGAGGTTAGGCCGACTATATCTAGCCGGTATCTCTCCACCTCACGCACAAGCTCAGGTTCCTTCCCCATCAGAGAGGTAACATTCCATGTTCCGATAGCCAGCTTCAGCAACCGGGGATCGGACCGCCAAGGCCCCTGCCTTTGACTGCCACCCGATCCACATAGCCCCGGACCTCTATGGTTCCTCCTGTGGGTGGTGGGCCCACATGAGGACGGACCCATGTTTCCTTTTCGGGCTGAGCCCGACCGGACCCCATGGAAAAAGGCCCGGCCACCAGGCGCTCGCCTACGGACCCCTTCCCCAGGCCTGGCTCCAGGGCGGGGTCCCGGTATCCCTCCGGGCATGGTACACAAGTCCTTGTTATTATTCACCATTATAGAAGTCTTCGAACCGCACTTTGTCTGGCCCCTCACCTAAGACCAATTTGCCTTGGGTGACCCTACCAGGGGCAAACAGCCCCCGACAACATAGCTCCTAGGATCATTAGGGCACCCAAACCCCTCCACCACGGTAAGGTGGAGGTGTATTTTTGCAATAAAAACAAAACAGCTCTGTGAAAATATTTGATGTTACACTCTACGCATCACAGCAATTCATGGTTTGATGTTAATGAAGTTGTTAAAGATTAGTTTTGACCCGGTGCCACAATTGTCCAATCAACCCTGTATCAACTTACCTCCATTAGCTGCCTGATCAGTACAGACTTCACTTTAAGAACCTTTAAATCACTTTTCAAGCTCCATCATACGAGACCTTGTTCATTGGCACTCAGCTCTGGGGTCTCTCACACCAAACGCAGGATCTCTTCTAGCTGCCCCACGTTCACAAATAAAGTTTAAAGGCGACGCAGCGTTTGCGATTAGTGCTCCCCGGTTTCTGTGGAACCAGCTGCCTTTAGATATTAGATGCTCCCCCTCTGTTGAGGCTTTTAAATCGAGGTTGAAAGGCACATCTTCACTCATGGGCATTTTTGGTCAACTAACCTCACTTCACGTGTATCGGTGTGGATATGTTTGTGAATGAATATGTACACCCACATATTCATGTGCCGGCACGCGTGTGTTTTGGTTATATATTCATGGTCAAATGTATAAGTGCAAGTTGGCACCTATATTTTACTATGCTCTGTATCCTGTAGAGCAGTATGACCTGTTTCTAAAATCTTGACTTACCTTGGTTAAGGTTAGATCAGGGCCTGACTCCCCTCCCTCCCTACTGTCACGTAAACACAGACATCCAACTCACAAACTCTTTATGGTTCGTACAAACTCCACAATATTACGTGTTTGTATGAGATCAGTCTGCCTGCTAAACTTGACCTTCATCTCATCCTCTTCAAACCTTCAAGGGATTCCTAATAAACTACTACTATGTGCCTGTGGTGTGCTCTTTGTTATTAATTAACAGTTTCTTAATGGACTGGCTGTCTATCCTGAGCCATTTCCTCCTTCCTACCTCCATTCTGCACTGCAGTACAATTCATTTTTTCACCTCTGGTTCCCACACATTATGTCATGGTTACTATAATTCGGACATTAGTACTCAAAAGGTCATTAGTTTCTGAGATGGCAACGTAAGTCATTGGCTGTTAGGACAGACTCAAAGAGGACACTAATAGCTGCAGGGATTATCCGTATTTTTTACCTGACTGGAACCTGCTGAGTAATAGTGGACCAAAGTGATTGTAAGTGATTTTAAGGACATATTGGAAAAACAGCGTTGATTTATCCTGCTCATGTTTTCAGATTCACAGTCCAATGAAAAACATACTGAGAAAACTGCAAACTACCATCAGCTATTCACATTTTCACATGATTTGATAGACAGAACGGAGTGAGCGTGGAGATACGCTTTGATCATTTGAGCGGTGACACAATGAGTCTCGTCTCCAGGGCTAATGTGACAGTCTAAATTCTGACTCATGCATAAATTTTAATAAGGCAGTGACGTTGCTTTCCCCTGTTATTCAAATGGCACCTGCGACAGAACTTGCTGTCAGTCATCAAAGTAATGTGAAAGGAGCGCTGAGTGTCAGCACACAAAACACTGCTGACTACTGCACGACGGGTTGTAGCTGCGTGTGCTAGCCGTAAGCAGAAATGGGGTGTTTTGATTCAAAGAAAATAATGTGATTTCATAGAGCACACTCCCGGACACGTGGATCTGTTAATAAATACAAGGAGGACTAAACAACAGAAGTGCTGACTTCTGCAGAGGTGGTTCTCTGGGGTGGCAAATGAATATGTACAGGTGGCCACAGTTGCATTAATAAAACAACCTGTATGCTAAGTTAAAAGGCGACATGCATACACCAAACTATTGATGGACAGTCTCCCATTTTAAAGAACCTTTCATGTCAAGTAAATTAACATCTACAATGAAACATAAGTAGGACCTTTTACTCATAACAAACCCCCAGAAATGTGTGGGCGCTGGCTTCTGGCTTCCTCTCAAGTAACCAAAAAAAAATCACTAATCTGAATCATATAATATGCCACACAGTAAAGTATACTGTGTACTTATACAACTAGCCTAGATATTTTTACATGAATAGTTTGGCCTTATTAGAATCATACAGAGTAAACGTGAATGTGACTTTTAGACTAAGTATCAGTGTGTATTACCACCTTCACGTTCCCAAGCATTATTACGATATATAATGCTCCGATCAACAACAACTGTAAACCGTGTATTTGTGGTCACTGATCTATAACAAGACACGCTTTAGCATCTTGTAATATTGTTTTGCACATTATCCTTGTCCAGTGGTTCTCAACATTTATTTATTTATTTTTTTAACTAAAAGTCAGACCAAAATAATATTGCTCACAAACTCACAGGGAATATTGCAATTATTAGTATTTTACATAATGATACCCTGACAAATGACTACATTTGACAGGCAGCATCAGCGTCACTGATCATAAAGTCGACGCTTGTACTAAACCATACTGTTCAGATTATATGCTATAAACTATAGGATTCTGATAGGGCTAAGTGTCACCATGTCAGGGAAAGAAGGGGGGTTGGGTGATTTCATGTGCAGCTATATAATTTTCTCTCCTCTGTTACAAAAAACTGATGTGAACATTTGCACGGAGGCCACATTAAGTACATATAGTATATAAACACATATTTGGTCCTGAAATCTCATGGCACAGAGTTAAGGTTCACTTTTCTACAGGTACAGCACACTGGTTAAGACCCACTTAACACAGGCCTTAGATTATACATAAGATTTATGTAGTCACCCAATATAAAGGGGGACTTCTGCAAGTTTTTTTGGGGGGTGGGGGGATTGGGAAGCTGGGTCTCAGAAATGTGTTTACATTCAGAAATTGGGCTGAAATAACAAAAGGTTGTGAATAACAGTTTTAAAGGTTAAGTAGGATTTCCCTGTGTAAAGCTTTACATAATGGTTGAACATCTCTGGGATGTGCCTGAAAAATGATGATCCATGGAGGTCCCGTTGTGTAACAGACTTGACTTTTACCTGTTAAGACACAGTCACATGACCTCTGGGGTGTGTAGCACCAGCCTGGGCAGACCGTTTGAATATTGTGGGTTGCAAGGTTGGTAATTCTGTGGCCACGCCAACACTTTCACATCACCATCCTTTGATCATGCAGCACTAAAATTCACAGCTGTTTTTGTCAGTGGGAGGTTTCACCGCGTTCCTGCGTCTATGTATATTTCATGTCTACCCTGCACACTGCTGTGTGCATTTACTCAGTGACAAGCATCTTCAGATATTCAAAGATCTTTTGTTTCTGCCTCATCGCTGCCACTTCAGACACAGGAAAACAACAGCAGGACATTCCCCAGTCTGAGTGGCTGGGCTGAGAGCTGTTACACTCCGCAGCACTGCGGCTGATCTGGCACTTAAACTGGACATTAACTGGATGTTTGGACAAATGTCCACCCTCCTCCCCACGGAATGTGTCATTGTGGTGCCCTGAGAGAGGTTTTTTATAGAGATGGGCCGCTGTAGAACAATCTGTTAGCTTTTTGGAGTGTGTTATTTCTTTCTTTTGTGTTGCACTTGCTGGTTTTGCTTAGTGGGTATTCCCACTTCACTTCCTATTTAAGTGCAAAGTTAGTAACTCCCCACCATATGGTTGTAGTTAAGATGGAGGACACTGCAGTTTTCCATGGCTCAGTATTTATGACTGAATATCAGCAAGAAGGAAGGAGGAAGGCAAAAAGCCCATGATCCACTACACATATGTGCATTTTATGTAACTTGCCTGAGTACATATTTATATAAGGTTATATGCACCACTGGAAGGAATAGTTTGCTATTTTTGCCCTGACGTTCTTATTTTGTACAGAGATTTAGAAAAGCTTGAGCACTCTCATACCTGTATGAGGCCGCATTACTGCCCAAAAGTGAAGGTGGTGGTGGGCTGCGGTATAAGTCATGAATCCTGCCCCTCCTCACTGTAATTAGATTGGACATAGGCCTAAAAAAAATCTTCCATAAGATGAGTATTGTGAATTGACATAGTTCTACTAACATTTTGCTGATTTTGCTGATAAGCTTGGTTTGAGTTACTTATTTTTTGCTGATATGAACAGGAGTCGAACGTTCACGATCGGGAAGCTGTGGTCCGATTCAGGCCAAACCACGAAAAACTACATACAGTCCAAATTATATCAGCAGAGCAAGATCAGGAAGGAAGAAGAGTCCATTACCCATTTTGGTCAATGGACAGGTGAAGCAGGAGGCGTTTTCATGTTGAATAAAATACACAACTTGATCATTTATTCAAGTCTTGAATTAAATCTCATTCTTTGACCTATAAACTCATGCTAAATAACTATTTTGTGCCATAGGTAATCAGAAAATGATTGAAAGCAAAGGTGGGACTGAGTATACAGACACTACATGAGATTTAACGTTGTTAAATAGTTAAATGAAGTCAACAGAATACGAGGCTAAAGAGTTGTGAATCTGAGGGTTGAGGAAATGTGTGAATGAGGAAGCAGAGCCCTGCAAAGATGTCACTGTTTGATAGAGGTGCAAAGAACAGGCCACCACAAGTGGCTGAACATCCTGGAGAGCAGTTTAGCATAAACACACACAAACATCGCTTTGAAAACAGCAGGAAACGGATAGTGTGCCTAAAACCATCTTTGTACTTGGATGAGCTAACCATTCACAGACAACGTGGGAACAAAACTCTGTTAACTTTTTTCCAGAATCGTTCACCCTTCCTTCAATGTGACCGCCATCTTCTTTTGTTTCTAAAAATTACAAATATAAATTCAGCATTATCAATGTGTTACATTTTGCTCCTATTCATCTTACAGTTGTTAGATTGACTCAAACTGGCAGGCAAATGCTATAGGGGATTGTTTTGACTGTGATGTTTGAGTATTCAGTCTGATCAGGGAGTCAAACAAAAAAAAATATTGAAGATGAATCCAGGCTAAGCGGTAGAAAATGGATAAATGGATGGATGGATGGACAGGCGCCATGTTTCAGCGTTACCAATCTGGCTGCATTTGTTAAAAGTTGTAACACATTCTGAAATCAGCATGCATTTTTAAGGTATAATTTAGATGTGTTTTTGTTTGTATTTACAGCATTTTGTGTGGGAAAAAATAAACAAGAAAATTAGGGAGTTTGAACATTAAAGGCTCCTGTTGAAATGAATCACGGTGTGCACGATGACGCGTCCCGATAGGCTGTACTGATGTGTGCTGCAGTGCTGCCCTCTAGCGACGGGAGGGATGGATGATGCAAATCTCTGCAATCTTGGAACACTGCCACACACCCACACACACACCCACCCACCCACACACACCCACACACACACCCACCCACCCACACACACACACACACACACCCACCCACCCACACACACACACACACACACACACACACA
>KV751348.1:12005892-12021298 GCA_001698575.1 Mola mola | reverse complement strand
CATATAGCGAACGAATGAGAATTTTTTTTTTTTGTTGTTGTTGTTTTTACCCATCATTTTCAATTAACATAGAACTTTACACTCTTCTTTGTGACCCCAGAGAGGAGAAAAATATCTTTTTTTCAAAAGCATCTTTTTGGTTTTTTTTTTTTCTCCCCCTGAGGGAAAGGGTCCTCTGCTGCTGCCTCGTCCTCATCTCTCTCTTTCTCTCCTTTATTTGGCTGAACAGATGTACAGGAAGGGGAACACCTGAACACACGGGCACAACAATGTACGCCAGCAGAAAGGGGCTGATGTGCATTGGGAGCTGAACACCGAGCTATAAAAACAAGACCCCCCCCCCCCCCCTCCATTTTTCTCTCCTCTCTCTCTCTCACACACACACACACAAATTCAGTTAGCTACACACGCTCTCATAAACAAAAGCACTCTCCTGCACACCATTTAGAGACACCACTAAAAACCATTACAAATTAAGAGCACAAAATGTTATAGGAACCTAGAAACAAATGTTATAAAAAATAAAACTATGAAAACTAAACAATCATCAGTGCATGGGGGCAGAGGGAGGTGGCATTGAATTCAGGTTGCTATATTGTGATGTTGGTTCTATGTATCCATTGTGTGAAAACTAAAAAAAAAAAAGGATTTCCTTGGTTTGTCCTCTCTGGGCAGCTTTCCCAACATTAAAAATGCTTTAAAAGCAGTAACTGGCATGTGTTTTCAAAGGCTACTTAAGAAGCTTTTCAGGTAGGTGTGTTTTATTTGTTAGTTACACAAATACAAGAATTGCAGGTGTGACCACATTCTTCTTGCAATTCTCATTAAAAAAAGGAAACAAAACAGAAAGCAAACTGACGCGTTAAAGTTACTCAATCTCCGGCTTTGTGAAGCCCCCCACCACCCCCTTATTTTTTTCTTTTAACACAACAAAGGTTGTGTAAACCGTGGAGGGCAAATCTGGCAACATGGTGAGTTGATGGAGAAAATGGGATGCATGTGAACCTGGCAACCAGCCCTGTTGGTTAATTGGCTGCGGACAGCACTCTGCCCTATGGGACATCAAACCAAGTGGCAGTGCCACGGCTCATGCCCGTCATCTGCCAAGGCCACATTTAATGTGTGTGTTTGAAAATGTGCTACATGATGTCTTCTGTCAGTTAATCACTTGTCCTTTTTCAAGGACAAGATGGACGGAAGGCGGAGGAAGTGTTTGTGTGACATGTGAGAGGAGAAGCAGGATGCCTCCTATTGGTCAGTATGTGTCTGCCGTCACTAAGCAGCAGCAGCAGTAATTCAAAATTATTAATAAGTTCTTGGAAAATAGATTCTGGGCCATCATGTTTCTACTATAAGTCTGTACAGAAACATTATTCAGTGGATTTATAGCAAATATATCTTTGCATCAAACTCTTTGAGGAACACTGTTGTAGGTTTTTAAGTAGGAGAAAACAAATCTTTTCACTAAAATCTAATTGATGATCTGGTTTGAGTGTCAAAGTCATTGAAATTTGAAGTTTGTCCTTATAGAAATGAAGCTGTGCCAGAATCCAGTCTAGAAAATCAGTTGGACTTTTTGCACGTTCAGCGGTCGGCTGCTGCTTAAAGAAGACCGAATCACTCACGATGAAACACTGAATTAATAATCAAAATCATAACCCTGTTTAAGATACATTACATCGCCCAGCAAATTAACATTAAGATCTTTTATAAACATAAAAAAAACAAACGATACACCCCCCATATATAGATATTTATATTCTCATTTTTAAAAAAGGAAAACAAACCAACATCCCTCCAATAAGGTGCAATTCGAAGTTTTACAGGCATTTCAGCATGCAACTCAATCAGAAATCTTTTCCGTTTTGGAGGAAAAAACACACCAGTTATAAAAGCAGAAAATGAAATTAGAACACAAACAGCATCACTTTGCTGTCAGACAGACATGGAACATTACACAAAAGATGAGGGCAAAAATGGCAGGACTTTCTTCAGCGTCTGCTGGGTTCTTCTCGGGATTGGCCCGAACTGGCTCTAAGTGGCTGAGCGAGGACAAAAATGCTTTTTTTGGTCACACAATGGCGAGCCTTCATAGTGATCACATAACAGTGAGGGCACAAACAGAGCAGCTACAGTAGTCCGACTGTTTGACCAGGACACGGCCACAATTAGAGCAGAGAGTAAAAAATAAAAGAGAGCCTGTACTGTGTGTTGCTTTGTGTGTGTGTGTGAGTGCGTGTGTGTGTGTGTGTGTGTGTGTGTGTGTGTGTGTGCGCGCTGGGACTGTTATCTGTTAGGCGCCACGGTAAGAAAGGGAGTGATGACTGAAACCTTCAAAGAGGGAGACCACAAACACACTTTAAAAAAAAGAAGTTCAAATGAACGGATCAAAAATCCAAACAGTGAGAAAAAAAACAAAACTGTATATACAAGATGGCCGCCACAGTATGAAACCCACTTCACAGCATCGATAGAGGTAAAAGACCAGTGAGGTGGAGTGTGAGTATTCTAACAGTAGTGCACACACACACACACAAACACACTGCCTTAAAAAGACATTAAATATCAAGCTGCCAAGTGGATGAAGTTAAAAAGAAAAACAGAGGGAAGAAAAACGACACCCCGTCTCATGCTTCTCAGACTTCCTACCACAGACAAGATTAAAACTTTTAGAACAGACAGAAACACACATGGATTGACTCCACACAAAAGCAAGCGCAAAACAGAAAGAGTGAAGAGTGAAGGAGCATAAAGACGATGACGGCGGGACAGTCTGGGACTATGAGGATCTGTCACTCTCACTGTTTCCATCTCTGTCTGTGGGGAATTCAAACCCCTCAGGAGCCTGGCTTTCACCTTTTCTTTTCTCCTTTCTCCCCTTCCCCTCGTTTTCTCGGAGCCTCTCTCTCAGTTCATCTTGGGCCCACTGAAGGACTGACTGCTAGTCGGCCACAAATGATTGCACACAAAAAGGAACAGACGTGCACTACTTGATGAAGTGTGTGGACAGCCAAATGTGTCCGGTGTTTATTAAGATTAAGGGCACTGACCTGCTGCTACGACTTCTACTCTTCTAGAAAGGTATTCAACAAAAATTTGGAACCTGGCTATAACAAATTTCCTCCGTTCGGCCCGAAAGAGTTAATTGTTTTTTGTCTTTGTTTGTTTGTTTTGTCCATTTCTGACTTAGTGACCAATGTGTAATGTTGCACATAAACATTAATATTTCCCACAACTGTGAAGTTGGCAGAGTTGTGGCCCACGTGCGTTTGGCCATATTGTGCAGCCTCACACACACACAGAGAGAAACGGATCAACACTTCCATTCTCAGAGGGCATTTGATTCACAGCCAGGTGTCGGCCTGCCTGCACGACTGATTTTCATGTGTCTGCAGCGCCACGCTGACGCTCCTCTTTTTGATCTGTGGCGTCACGACATATGGACTCCCGCAGTGGTCTCGTCCTGTCCTCGCCCCGAACCGACAATCTGTCCTGGAATAACATTCACAGGAATCCCGACTCACGATCGCACACCTCTCCTGTTTTGTTCGACGATGAAAGGAGTTTCCAGGCCCTCGTTACAGATGCTTCCACCCCCATTTCATATCTAACACTGCTTCTCAATTAGTGGTTCATTTGGTCTCTGCTGAGCTGGAGCCCACTTCAGTGTGTGATGGCAAAGTATTTCCCATGCAACCTTAAGGCGCACAGCTGGATGACACCCAATTGGATTGCTTATTAAAGAGACCCGTAAACACAAAGAATGCTCCGGTTCTGGAGGAACACTGGAGTCCTCCTATGTTCCAAACTTGTTTTCATGCTGTAACTCTTCAGTCTGGTGGTATCCAGTCATGCAGAGAGCTTGAATTTGACATGATCAGATTCTGAGATATTTGCCTCCTGCAGTGAAAGTGAAAGTGATGAAAGTGATGAAAATACCACAGAATATGGAGTCAGTTGTTTTCACAGGCACTATTCTTTCTAGCTCCAAGACAATCAATATCATTAACTATACTACTGTATGAGTTTCACTATCGTATTGTTCTAAAAGCCAAACCTGTAGCAACTGAGAGAAATGTGTTTTGTAATTTGGATTAACCAAAACCTATGATAATTTGTTGCCTACAGGTAAAAGCTAGTAGCTTCTTCCCTCAAAGTAAACTAACTGCAACAAATACTCAAACATGTTTGTGGCACCACTTTCGATTAAAGGTGACTTTCCATTTGTCACACAGGATGACGACAGCAGCTTGAGGCATGATGTTGCAACCTTCCACTGCTTAAGACTGTTCTGGTCTGGTACAACCATACGTACGCTTTTCATTTTTTAAATTTTCTTTTATTCTATGTGTCTCATGATCTGTGAGACTCCTTTAGCGCAATACTGAATCTCCAGCTTGTTCTTTTAAGCCTTTAAGAATAAACTGAAACTCAACAAACTGAAAAAAAACAGAGAGCATTGAAAAAGTCAGGGAAAAGCTGCCTGACATGCAACACTTAATTACATATTGACAGAACTTATAATACTGACTACAATGTAAATATTTCTTTAGAAAACACCTTATGACAGCACATACATCCTGTTCAGATAAATCCAGGAGCAAATATAAACCTTCCAAATGGGCCGAGTTTATTTCTTGTTGCTATTATCACTCATTTACAGGAAAGACAGCGCTGAGCTGTTTCCTAGCAACAAAACTACAAACATTCTTTCAGCGGAAACCCTCCATCTTGTTTACTGTGGCATTTTACAGATAATTTATTCTCTGTTCCAGTCACCTGCAGCCAGTAGATTATTTTATGGTGACAACATGATCACATTAAAAACCAAAGCTTGCATTTTTGGTAAAATGCTTGAATTAAAAACATTATACGTAAGCTGTGCCATGCTTCAGGTCTGCTCTGGTTTCTTCAGCAGGCTGCTGAGACTAGAGAGCTTGGTAAATATCACAGGTTCTAGATGCTATGGCGTTTGCCAAAGTGTCCTTGAGCAAGACGAACTCACTTCTTTTTTGATATCAAACGTTTTAAATCCATTATGAGGCCAGTGAGGTGCAGGCGCACGCAGCTTCAATCGTTCAACATCACAACATCTTTTTTACTGCAAACTTCCCTGGTTTATAGAGTTCCCTTTGCAGAGATGATGAGCTGCCCGCTTCATTTGGACGGTTTTCATTCCGCCGCAGCCCGGACTTTCCCTCATCAAAGCAAAAAATAAGCTGTTTGGTTGTAACCACCTCAGTAACACTGTCACTGGGAACAGCGGTGGAGGGATGATGTCCAAAATGTCTCTTTCTGGATTTGTGTCTCTGCTCATCAAGCCTTGGCTTTGTTTCAAGCAGGGCTCTCCTTTTTTATTGTGTTTTTTTCTGTCTTTGCTCAGCACAGCTTTATTGTTGGCTTTGGATTTTTTTAAAAAAGCGGTTTTTGTCTCACTTTTCTGCTCTTTCTGAAAATCTGCGGCCTGCTGTGATTTATTTATCTATTACCTCAGTAAAACTGCGCTTATTTAATGGCCTACACATGTAGTGCTGCGACATAAAGTGACTAAGCAATCAGAGGATTTGCACTTCTCCCTCAGGTCAGGTCCAGGACGTAGAATTAAGTGGAAACAGCCGTGCGATTTCTTGGCTGACGACCTAACTTTGACAGCGATCTGAGGAATTCGTCACGAGATTTGTTGCCATGGCGATTTAAGAGCAAACAGGTTGAGTGAAGTTACCCTAGCTTGTCTCTCTGCAGTTAATTCTGGCGAAATGCTTCTTCGAAGGGCTTACACACACACCCCAACCCTGGCTGGGACAGAACAGACACCCCTCTGGTCACATTTCTGATATGATTAAGTTGTAGGAAAACGTCCAGCTAGATATTTTGTTCAGTTTCATGTTTGCTGCTGTGACCAGAAAACAGTCATCAGTAACACTAATTCAGGAGCGGATTAAATGCAACACAGTGTTTTAAAATCAGCATCATGTAGGCACAAAATTGGCGGCAAGAGATTTACACTGCCGTCCATTTCTGAGGAACAGGATGAGGCTGATGTAAAAATGTTTTTTTTTCTTCTGATAACTCTGAAAAAAGTCCAAACTCAAGTTCATTTTTCGCATGTGGCCCTAACCCTCTTTCATGTTTTTCAGATATCTTCCTGACTTCAAGACTTAACATCTCTAAAATACACAAGATCATTCAGTCGAAAATGTTACCTTACTTCCCCTTAACATAAAACTTGGTATCTGAATCTGTTTTTTGTTTGTTACATCAATTTTCAATGATTCTTTTTGGGCCTAAGTCTAGTTCAGGAACAAAAAGCATCACACCAAGTATTTTTACCGAGCTTGTTTCTCAGCAGCCTGTCTGTGACTGGATGGGTGTTTGGCTCTTCATGCCAAACTTCTCACAGCTGCCTGTTTGCTAATCTGATTTTCTCACTATGAGCTCAGAGGCCCGAAAGACCGGCATGCTGACTCTCCTCTCACCAGCCATTCATTGACCACAGGGTTTCTTCATTTATTTCAGGGCTTTCTCCACAAATGGATTAATTATAAAACAAGATTTTAGTTCAAGGTCTTACTGAAGCATGAAGAAACAGTCCCTGCCATGTTTACAAATCACTCCACATTTTCTTGAAGGGCTGTTCATTTTGAAGCAGTCTTCAGTCTGAAGTGGAGGTAAGAAGCATCTGAAAGCTCAGACCGGCTGTGGAGGAGCAGGGGCAAAAGTCCTGCACTTAAAAGGTCAAGTGTTTATTGTTTTTTGTTTGCATTATGGTGATTGTTTCACATAGTTCTGTCCTTAACTGCAATAACAGTGCTGCTATGACTGCATGCTGATATGCCAATGGGGCCCATCCCTTGGTAAATGCAAGAGGAGTCAAGCCTGAATTTCCAGGTTGGTAAGTGGAGGAATGGAGAAGTAAGGCAGAGAGAGGAAAAAACACACACTTATTAATGAAACGTGAATTCTTGAGGATTAAGAGGAAATAGACACACACCCAAAATGGTCTGCGAGAGCCAGAGTATGTGTGTGTGAATGAAAGGATGAGAGGGATAATTTCACATCAACGTGCACAGAAAGAAAGAATGCCGAAAGCTGACAAAATTGTGAGAAAAATATGCATTATTAATGAAAATTAAGAGGAAACTGTACTAACAATTAAAAAAAAAAGAAATTCAGCAGCATAGAAAGAAAAAGAAGGACAAGAGACAAGCAGGAACAGCTTGGATGAGTCATTTTCAGAGAGTGGGTGATTGACAGCTAGGGATAAAGAGGATATTTAAAGAGGAGGAATATTTAACCGAGATGACCTGCAGTCAACGCTGAACTCGCCTGATCGTTGCCTGATGTGAACCCAGACACTCATCTTCACAAGAAGCCATCCCGTTGTCTTTTCCACATACTTTAGTTTCCAAGGAAACAAACGCATGTGAGCTGCTGGACAGGCTGAAGTCGATCTTTCCCTGACTGTTCTCATCGGGCAAACAATAACAGTGAGTTTCATCTGCCTCAGAGTGTGATTTATTTAGAGCTGAGGGACACACGCACTCATCCCCGCCATGCTCCTGTTCAGCAGACGCCGTGGGAAAAGGAACGTCGAAAGATCTTCCTCCTCTTTTCGTTTCATCGTCGCTCTCTTCCTCCCTAATTATTCTCCTTTTTTTCCTGCCTTCTGTCTTGCCCATGCTGTTTTCCCATCTCCCTGTCTTCCCCCCCTCATGATTTCTTTCTTTCTCTCTGCTTCCTCTTTCTGATTTTAACCCCCCTTCAATATGAAACAGACAGACCAAACTCACTTTTTTTTTTTGTCCTTTTTTTTTTTTACACACATACAGGTCTAAGTGTAGAGTGGATCAGTACATAAAAGAGCTGAGATGTTTCCATCGCGCCATTCCTCTCATTTGGGAGTGGGTACTCCGGCTGGGGCATCTACTGAGACCCAAATATACCATGTGAATGTGCATCTGTTTCTGAAATGAGGTCCCCAAATATAACAGGAAGACATCTGAAGGCGGAAAGTGAATTGAGAATCTCAGTCCGTAAACTTTAGAGAACACAGACACACACACACACACATAAAAGATCCTTTACTTCCAAGTTTCTTGTCTCCACAGGTTCCACAAAGTGTCGCTCATTTTACTTTAAAAGCAGCCCCTTGCTTTCAGCAGGCGTATTGGCTTGAGTGAAGAAAAGGACGATGGCGCGAGGGTGACAAAAAGAGAAATAGCTTGGCTCCTCCCCCCAAAAGGGAAGAATGAGGAAAGCTATGATTCTGATTATCCACTGGTTGCATCGTTTCGATAATTTATCTGCAAATCCATGGTGGATGTGATTTAGTGTACCCTTTTTGACCCCCAAAATAATGATTTTTAAGAGATTTTAAATCCCTGCAACATCAGTGCTGCTTGGTGGAGATACATGTTGTATCACTCCATTGAGAGAGCTAGTTCATTAGTACCATTCCACTCCCAAAACCCAGTGCTGAGGCCTCACTCCAGCCCAAGTAGTTATTTTATTTCTTCTCCTCGCTGTTCTCCTAGCCTTTACTCAGTCTGGACTCTTTGCTGTAAGGGTTCTCCAGGAGGTAGTGGTACCTGTCACGGTTCTCCAGCATGTAACTGGGGGCATACATGTGCTCTTTGGGATCCACAGGGGGATATTCATTCTGGGATCCATCGAACCATCCCCCGGTCCTGATCAGATCACGGATGTAGTTGAGGTCACGCTTGTCCTCATAGTCGCCCCACCGCGGGAAATCTCCATTCTGCGCTGACACCAGCTTGAAGTAGATCCCCTCAGGCTTGAAGCACCAGGAGCAGTGCCATCCAGCAAAGTGAATCGGGCTGCCCACTGACCACTGCACCAGGATATGGCCCGTTTCGTTCTCGTATTTACGGAAACCTGGCATGGTGTAGTACTCACGCCGACGGAGCTTGATTCCATCACCATCGTAGACTTTATAAAGCATTCCAACTGTGCAACCGGATATCACCTCCAGAGTGCCAAACTGTTTCCAGAAAAATCCATACAGCGACTGGATGTGGGGGGAGAAGAGAAGAAAGCAAAATTATTATGACTGAGATGGAAGGTGGGGAGTGGTTTATGTTATTAATTAATTAAAAATAATTTATGTTCTTTTGTGCCTAAAACCAAAGTGCAACAGTTTCACAATGTTAATCTCAGATCATCTCAAGAAATCAGGCGATAAGCTTATGTACCTTCCTGAGACTAACAACTACACTTTTCAATTAATTTTTATTCATTTTATTTTCATATTTCTTGCATGTGTTTCCTCATTGACTGGGAAGAAAACCAGATTTCAGCATCTTGAGAAAACCTCAACAGGCTGAGAGCAGGTGTCAGGGATCGAACCTTCTCACTGACCTTCTGATCAGTGGATCCTTTGTCCTATGTGTCACAAAATGCATGCATGGATTTAAAAATCTCATTGCATATATATTATTGCTAACTTGGACTGTGGAGCTCTTCATGCGAGGAACCTCTGACCAAGCTGCAGTATTTGAGGAGTTGATAGTGACATGATGTTAGAATTACCAAACATTTTCTGGTGAAAAACAAACTGACCAGCTGACATTTTTACTGCCATACCTTTCGCATGTGGATGGCAAAAGGCTCTGTCCAGCCATCAAACAATTTGAGGAAAAGGAGGCCCTCACGCGCTGGGATTTCATCCGCGTCATTAATGACGAAAACGTCGTCCGGTCTTACGCCCCTCACCCTGGACATGCCATTGTGAGTGAGAAAGGTACGTAGGTAGTCATCAGCAATCCAGCCGTCCTGCCGACCGCCCTCAGGGAAGTGGTCAAGAAACACGTAAAGGATCTTCTGACGCACGTAATCATATGTACCATTGAGGAGGAGCTGCAGGAAACTGGAAAATACAAATGCCATTTAGTGGAGTATTGTATCCATTGTAACTAGCAGCGCCATTATCATTTGTTGTTGTTATATTTAATGTATCACATC
Organism: Mola mola; assembly: GCA_001698575.1. Lineage (NCBI taxonomy): Eukaryota > Metazoa > Chordata > Actinopteri > Tetraodontiformes > Molidae > Mola > Mola mola. The sequence goes on along the minus strand of KV751348.1, from coordinate 12,011,317 downwards.
AAAGCTTACTAGTACTGTTGTTTCTGTAAAACTTGGATGTAATTCTACCTACAAGGTAGAACCGGGTAGCCATTGATTTCCATTGTTTTTTTTAGATATAAATATTTGTTAGTACACACACAAAATTTGCTAGATGTTATTTCTGGCTTGGTTGTAATCCATCAGAGTGTACATGAATGTAGTGCATTCCATTTATAGCCACTAGTTGGCTACAAAGCAATATTTAGATAAGAATGTGAGCTCATTTTCTTTGCATGTCATGCTGGCATCAATACATGACCGACAGAAACCACATTTCTGCACAATTTCAGTTAGAATGGAAAGGAACACAATTGTTTAGCTTCAAGAATCCATGCAATGACTTTTCATGTAAAATAACAGATAATTTCACAGTATTTGAAAGTAGCAAATGATTACACAGCTCAAGTGAGTTTCAAAAATCAGCTTATTAATTTTCATACTTTACAGAACCGAATGGAAAACAATGTTGCCAGGGAAACTTTGAAAAATTTCTCAAAATTGATTGAAAGTCATTGGCAAAATGTTTGCAGCAGAGATAAAGAAACAGACAATAAATGTCCTTGTCCGACAAATGATGTCTACCAACAGAAACATCTAAGCTCTATACACAAGCCTGACTGCAGCAGCAAGTCTTACCTGTTGGCTTGCATATATGTTGTCATATGTTGTCATAATCTGCAGTTAAAAAAGCTCCTGAGGCATGTAATGTTGTTGCCAAAGGAATTCAACTGTAATTTTTCATAGCAGACATACTCAAGCAGTAGATGTAAACGAAGATTGCAAGCCTTAAACAATGAACTCAATGTGCCGGTAATGTCACATTTTGAAAAACACTTGAGATTTTGTACAAATTTTGAATTTTGTACTATCCTTATCTACAATCAAACTTGAAATGACGAGAATTTTATAATTTTTCTATTTACATACATGCTGCTCTGATGACTGACACTTTTTTACATCCTTAATCCAATATAAAATTTGCTGAGCATGAATGCAATTTGACAGTGCTGTACTCTCAGGCACAGAGAGACTGATGGCCACGCAGCAGCTCATTCCAGATTACACACCTCATTTAAATACAACTTGACTTTAAGGGCATGGCTTGTCCAACACACACACACACACACACACACACACACTCACAGACAGTCTAACAAAAGGTGTCTTACTTCAGAGGACGTTTGTCTCCATAAGCCGTAAAATTGGATTCACAAATGAGGAACAGATCAACGGCTTCAGCGAGCTCATGAAAACGTGCATGCAGCAGGTCAAACTCGTGGTTAATGTTGATGGCATTGATCACCCGCCGTGGGGTCTCTCTGGGTGTCAGTCGCTCCTTGGTGGGCAGATTGGAGTGGTACACCATGGTGGGAACCCCACAGTAAGGTCCATGCCATCCTGGCCGACATACGCACTTGACTAGCCGCTTCCCATTGCCCCTGGTCCTGGTCTTGGCTTTTGGAGCTATGGAGGGCTGTGGCTGGACTTCCAGAGGTTTTCGTTGCCCAGCAGCCACACCTCGAGCACCTTCCCCAGCTCCATTGGGAACGGACCCCCCTGATTTTCCAGTGTATTCTTTAGTGGCAGCCACCTCTGTCCCTTGCCTGAAGCAAAGGGCTCCAGCTTTGGTTCGAACAAAGTAAGGGGTTTTGTCATCTTGGAGATAGTAAATGCGGGTGTGGAGGTCCCCAATCATTTCTATCGGGTCTGTAAATTTATCCTTGCTTAACACCTTCACTTGCTCTTTTCCAACCAGTGCAACCTCGGGGTGGTGTGGCCCAGCAGGTAGGGCTTGGTTGTTAGGGTTCCGCTGGTTCAAGGGGTCCTCAGCTCTTTCCTGCAAATAAAGAAATTGGATTTTGGAAACTTCTGTTTAAAATAATCTTGTACATTTTAATAGTAGAATTCAATGTGAGTGATTAACTGAAAGGGGAAGCTTTAGATTTAGGGCTTTGGGCTGCAGACATTTTGAAAAGAACCACATTGGAATTCTTGACCCGGTCTTCCAGTGCATGAAATTGTCCAACCAAATAAACCTTTGACTCACTTCCGTTTCATAGAATTACATCTGGAAGTAAATCTACACCTTTGTCTCATTTAGGCTGTAAGGATCTATAAGTGTGCTAATTTAGTCCCTCCCCGGAACTGTGACATCACTCTGCTCCTCCCCTGCAACCAAAGATGCTTTGTCATCTACTGACTCTTAAAATAGTCAGACCAGATTTCAGTGGCCTTATTCAAAGCCTTCAGACAACTCCTCAAGCAAGATTCCCCGTAAGTATAACTAATCAAGTGTGAAACGAAGAAAATAAATTGGCACTTCAAGTCTGCATTGAGAGGACAAACAGGGACGTGTTTAAAACTGCTGATTTGAGACAGGACCCTGTTGTGGGCTTAGAAGTGCATACTGTCGCTCTAAATGGCTATATTAGCACATACATGGAGAACATTATTTCTAAATAATGCTGCAAGACCTACCCCAATGATAAACACTGGATCAACAGTGAAGTACAGTACATGCTATGTGCACGTCCCACTGCATTTCTCTGAGGCAACGCTGAGGTGTATAAAAAGGCCAGATACAACTTGTGTAGACCAATCAGCTGAAGAAATATTACACTCTTGCAGTTTCCTGGCACATGGGGCATGTAGGGGGCCACAACCAGCCAAATCACACTGCCAGATGACCTGAACAAGTGCTATGCTTTCTTTGACACCCTCTACTGACGGAGAAGGAGTCTGGTCACAGAGGGCATACAAAACACACCACTCTTTGTGTCATCAGTGGAGGTGCACTGTGCTCTGAAAAGAATGAACATAGGCAAGGCAGCTGGTGCAGATAACAACCCCAGGCATGCAGTCAGGGTTGCTCATTGGAGCTGGCTGATGTGTTCACCGACATTTTAATCTGTTCCTTACTCAGGCTTCTGTGCCCACCTGTTTCATGTCCACCACTATTGTCTAAATGACTTCAGTCCTTTTGAACTCACACCAACTGTGAAGAAGTGTTTTGACAGGGCAGCTATGATCCACTTCCAAAAGTTCATCCCGGCCACCTTCAACCCCGTAGAATTTGAATATCAACAGAACTGGCTCATTGAAAATGCTGTCAGTGCTAACATCCATACAGCCCTCAGAAACTTGAATGCTGTTGTTGAAAGCCCATATAGACTCTTTGAGAAGCTGACTGACACCCTCGCTCTGTAATTAGCCATTAAACTTCTTGACAGACAGACAGAGCTAAGTCAGTCAGAGCTGGAAACCAGTCAGTCTACTCCTGCAACCTATCTTCACTTATGACTGGGTGAACTCCAAGACCAGCACCATCATTATGAAATGTGCAGATGACAATTCAGCCAATGGGCTGATCACTTATAGGGAAGAGATGGCATAGAAGAGAGGTGGCAGGACTGGTGGCCTGGTTTCAGGACAATAATCTATCCCTAAACGCAGAAAAATCCAAGGAGATGATTAATGATCCTAGCAGGAGGAAGGATCAGCACACCCTAATTCAAATAGGTGAGACAGAGTTAACGAGGTGAAAACCTTGCTTGGAACATACATCCGCAAGGATGTATGCTCACCTGGTCTCACTGACAGGCTTTTGAAGAAATCCCAACAGAGACTGCACTTCTCAGGGAGGCTGAGGAATTTTGGCATTTCAAACAAAATCCTCTGCAACTTTTACAGATGGACTGTTGAAGGCATCATCACTGATTAGATCAGTCTGGAATAGAAGCTGCACTGCTCAGGACAAGGCTCTCCAGCGTGTGACAAAAACATCACGGTTCATGTCTGGGGCAGCCTTCCCATCACTTCAGGACATTTACAACAACAGGGTCATCTTTAGGGTCCACAACATCATTAAGAACAGTACACACATCAACACAGACTTGTTCTGCCCTCAGGCAGAAGGGTGAGAAGGCTGTATATCTGATATATCTGATATATATCTGATATATATCCGATATATCCGACCCCTGAGTAAGACAATCAACACTGCCCCCTCCCACTCCATCACTCCTTCTGACTGTTGAATTGTGTCAATCTTTATTATAATATTGTGATATTAGAATCATGTGTACAGTAATTATTATTATTTGAAATATTTCCATGAGACACAGAGTACTTATGTTGTTTTTAACTTATTTTATTATTCTGCCAATTTTTATTCTTGCTTCATGCTAATTTAGATATTCACTAATTGTTGTTTTTTGTGTGAAGCGAGAGAAGCAAAGAAAGAATTTCAATGCATTATGTAAACTGCTGGTTTTACAATGCATTTGACAATCAACTTGAATTTTGAGCCGTTGACACGGGGAATTTTCTAACTTTGGAGTCATTCAGCCATACATGTTTGAACTCAACACAGATTTCCAGGAAGAGGAAGAGTTACTTGTACAAGGGCACATACAACTTAATGCACCATAACGGTTAGTTTCTGCAGTATTATTCCCCACCCCAAGTTGTCAGTACTGGCTCCTCAGGTTTTCTTTGCAGAAAACCAGAGATGTCTGAATTTGTTATATGAAGATTGCCATTGGTGGATTCCAGACTAAAAACAGAAATCTTCAGTTGTGATGTTGACTGCTGATTTTGATCATGATGTGTGTCGTAGTACACAAAAAAACAAAAGATGGACGTATTAAAAAGGTCAAAAAAAGATTTTCATTGGAGGTTGTTTTACTGCCTGCCCAGTCTCCGATCTGTGATGAGCATGTTGAAAATTGGCCGTGTCAAGTCGCTGGCTGGTCAAACGCTATATTTTTAGTTTTGTGTAATTTATAAAGGGTAGATACTTCTTTATGTAAAGGTGCACAAGAATTCACATAAATAAAATGTCTCACAGGGAAAAGCATAATTACAGAAACCAAACTTGTTCAGACTTCACCAGAAAAATGTAACTAGCTTTATCTACTAGCAGTTAATGTGCCACAGCTATGTTCCCCAGTCCATGTTCCTTTGGATGCAGTGGCACCAAAATGGTTTTTGAAACAGTGATATGGAGGACCTTCATGCAGTAGCAAAAACCCAAATTATTATTATTATTAATAATTAGGTAGCAATTTTTATTACCATTGTAATCATTTGTCCAGTCCAGTATATTGAGATATTTTTATGATTAATTTTAGAAGCTACTCTAATGGGAATAGGTTGACAATCAGAAATAAAACTTAAGTAACAAAAGGTTGTGAGCCCCTGTTGGAGCCCATACTGAAGCCTAGTCCGTTGCTAGGGTTGATAGGCCATTCTGGTCTAGAAAAAACAATCTCTACAGCATGGGATAGAGATTTCTGCCTCCCAGGAACAACTCCAAACAGTCTTTCTACATGTAACAGAATGGACGTGTTAAATAGTGTTCAAAGGTGTCAGTACTTGAGTCACTAACACATAAAGCCGTCTT
>KV751348.1:11966113-11981247 GCA_001698575.1 Mola mola | reverse complement strand
TTTTTGTATCCGAAGTCTGATGAAGTTACAAAAATCTCATCCGTTTACTCGAGGTAGCGTGTAGCCGAGAGACGTAAAAAGCTGCCATGAGTCAGTTCACTGGTGCTGCTTTTCATGAGCGGTGATATAAACAATGAGGAAAATATCTGCTGACATTTTACTCTCATCAAACAATGGACATAGTCATATTGCAGCCCTATGCCGAGGACAAAGGAAAAAGGAACGGAGGGTGGGGGGCTGAGAGGGAAAATGTCAGGCACCCAGAGCTACACGTCAGCAGGTGTGTTGGAGAGAAGCATGTCCGATCCCTCTGGGACCTGGGTAAATATCCCTGAGCTGTTTGCTGTGTTCCCCTTCTGCTCTCACACTAATCATCACAGGGACGCACACACACACACACACACGCACACGCACACGCACACACACACGCACACACGCACACACGCACACGCACACGCACACGCACACACACACGCACGCATACACATACACGTACACATATCTAGTGTTACCATTTTCAATCATCCCCCTCACTGACACCTCATTGTCATTCTCTCTAGTCTGTCTCTATCTTCTTCTGTGCTCTGGGCTTTAAACAACAGAAAATAATCTTTTGCTTTTTGTGCCTCCTCATCATGGGCCTAAAACAAGAGCCAGAGGAAGTTTGCTGACATTTTACACATATATAGACTGTAATGCACAACACCAACATAGCCACTTTCCGCATGGGACTAATGATTGAATAAGGGTGGAAAATTAGACTCGTAATGAAACCAGACAACAGATTATTTTGTCGTGTCAAATGAGGGAAGTAGCTACATGGTCATAAATCAGTGCCTGCAGAGTCTATATTGAATGTTTACTGTACGTTTACAAGACCTCTGAATGAACCTGAATTGATGGGAGAAACAACTCAACATGGACTCCTTGGCAGTGGGAAACAAACAAACGTGTGACAAGGTATTTTCATCCATTTTGGACCAAGTGCTGAGCTCCTTGTTTGTTCTATATCTTGGAAGAACAAGGGTTGGCGAAAACAACAGGTGGTGGTGAAAACAGTGGCGACTGCGAAAGGAATGCCACGAGTAGTGTCCTAGATAAAGGGAAATTCATTGAAATTGATGATATTGTTTTTCTTTCTGTAGTTTAGCTTTGTCTAGTTAAGTTTAGGCACTACAACTTTACCACTTAATTATATAAAAATAAACACATTCAGTTGTACCTTCATGGTTAAAAGAAACACGCACTGCGGTTAGGCATAAGGGCGTGGTTTTAATTTTAAAGCCATATGTTCTGTCATCCTGTCTGCAGGGTTTGCGGTAGCATAATCAAGCTCGTTCTGCTTCAAAGTCCCGTTCATGTTCAGGAAAACATAAATTAAAAGAGAAACAAACAACAGCGGACAACACAGACGGAAACGTTAGCGAGTGTCCCCACACATACCACATCTATAACTTACAAGACCTCCTCGGATTTCATTTCTTCCTGTTTAACGTTTTTCTCATTATGACACGACCTCACACAGCTTCAGCTGCCACACTGCAAACATGCAGAATGATATATTCACTCCGCTGCAACTCTTCTGTTGGTTTGCTAAATTTAAACTCGAGCAGATGACTCACAGCAGTTGGATGAGCCACTTGAGGCTTCTCCATGTCCTTCAGTTGATTGTAAGCAAATGGAACATAAAAGAAAACAAAAAAACATGTAAATAATGGCTTCATTTCCTGTGAATTTCTCTACTTTAATGGAGTGATAGAAGAGAAAACCAGTTTTCCATGTTGTAGCACAATAAGTGAATGCAGCAAGGCTCCACATTAGTCTTCTCTCAGGGAAACATAAATATTCAGTAATTAGCTCTACATGTGTTCTTTGATTCTCTTTTTGATTTGCATGGAGCAATATTGTCTCCTCTGCTACTGTATTGATTCTAAAAGCCACTTCATGTTTTTAAGTAATGGATGAAAAATGCCCTGACAGATTGGGCATTGGTGAGTACGCGGACTGATCCGATACCACATCCCTCACAGTAGTTTAAAGACACATGAAATGGCTTGTTTTCAATCCAATTCCAATCGCGGCTTCGTGGCTGCTATAAAACAGCACTGATGCTATCAATGATTGAGGTGGGCAGTGAAGAGGATGTGATCCACAGGGGTGTGATGGAACTTACATTTAACAGTCAACAATTATCTTTTCTTTTTTTAAAAACAAATTATTTTACACTGGAAAGTTTTCAATTACACGACGAGGCACCTGCGTTTTCAAATTTATCACCAGTTATCATTCAAACGATGTCGCAAATTCCACAGAGACGAGAGCAATGAAGCATACTGGATTATTTAAGCCAAGGTAGAGTTTGAGAACAAATTTCATGAAGCGCTCAAGTTGCTAAAGTTACAGTTTTTTATAACTACTAAATTTTGTGAAGTAATAATATCTTCTTTTTGAGACTGCACTTTAGGTTGGTTTTTTTTTAAAGGAATTGTTATTAATTTTGTAGAATTTTTGTGTTGTTTTTTGCAGGTATGACTGAAAGTTAAAAAGATAAGATAATAAAAGATGGCACTCATTCTCTGTATGTTCATGTTTCACATATATAACACATATTTCATCTACACATGGGTAGTACAGTACAGCTATTAAAAATTAAGTAATACATACTTCCTTAATGCTCCTTAATGTATCAGAATTTAGATCAGGAAATAAAAATAGGAACACTTCTCAGAAGTCACAAATGTTTGGCTCTGGTTCATTGCAATGGATCAATGTACTGAATTAATCAATATAACTCAGCTTTTTGCCAACACAGAGTTTTATCTTCCGGTAATTTTATTTAATTTTTTTCATTCTTGTGACACAGCGCATATAAAAATGCACGTTTCCATTACAGTCACCTAAAAGAGTATTTAACGTCACTAATGTCTACAACCTCACTCACAGGGACCAATCTCCTCTCTAATACCAGCCGCCTGGAATTAAACCCTGCACTCGTCAAAAAGCAGTGGTTAAAATCGTGAGGTGCCAGTGGGTGATTCAGGGGATTATACTGTACCAACCTTTATTTCTAATCACTCACACTATCAAACTTTTAACAAAGTGACACCACTGGCATATGGCGCCGATACAGCTCCAGCGCAGCGTGAAAGTGCTTCATCGTTTCTAATGGAGCAGAACCACCACGAACATCTGTCCAAACAGCCGCGTTCACAACGGGATGCCGAGACCAATAAGACAGCTTCCGAGAATGTGACGCCAAGAACTTTAGTCAGCTGTTACCAAACTGCATTTGCAATTTGGTTTCTAACCAGAGTTGAAGATTCAATTTGCTGCTTCTAAGTATTCCATTGGCAGCTGATTGAAATTGATAAATGGATTTTGTTATATGTAAAGTAACTTCTCATGATTACTTTTGAGAGGAAAACAAACTCAAAAACAAAAAGAGACTATAACTGCACAGCAAAATCAATAATTTCTAGACACATATGTATATATATTAAGTTCCCCAGCTGCAGTTCAAACATCCTTAATTGCCTGCTTGTAACTAGTGCCAGTACATGTTCCCAACTAAAACATTAACTCTGCATTCCCACCAACCAGCCCTGCAAATAGTCACTACATCACCAAGCCTCCAGATCAGAGCTGGAGGGCCGGCACTATTATAGCCGACTGCCACATTTCACCGAACGCTGTTCAAAGTGAGCTGTGTACAGTCTTTCAAACACTCACCTTGCTGAATTTAGATCCCATCACGTTTGTGATGGGATCTGATTGAATTCAATTAAGCAACATCTGTCCACTCCTACTCATCCCGACTCTTCCGCTTTCCGTCACACACACCAGAACTACACAAGGCCTATTAGCGATGATAAGCCTTCCTTCTTGTGACGGCAGATGACTAATGGCTGCTGTGGATTCTGATTAGGGGTGCGCAGCTGGGACTGAACCCCGAAGAATCACACTGTGTGCAATAACCTGAAGATTTCTGCAGTTCTGGTGACGACTTTGACTTTGACTTTCATTTAAAAAGTAATACAAAGCCGCTCTTCTGCTCAGGTCAGCCTACCAAAAGGCTGCTGACCCCTCGATCATTAAAGTGTTAAGTTCGGTCTCGCAAATTTCGGTCTCTTTGCATTGGTTACCACTTTCATTTGAAGTGAATTAATAAATAATATGACATTCAGAGCTTTATATGGCCTAGAACCGGCGCACACTGGCTAACTTTAACTCCTCAGTGTCTGACTGAAAGCTTCTTAGCTCCGCGAGCTTCGTCCTGCCAGACGTTCTACAGGCCAGATCAAGGTCAAAGGGTGATCAAGCTTTAGGTGCTCCTGCTTTTTCATCCCATCTTTTACAGTTTCACCGAACAACTCATCATATGATCATTTATCATTGCTTAATCAAGCTTGTAAGGTTACCTAGTAATTTTTAAATGTGCCACCATTGTGGAAAATGCATTTACGTTTTTTTTTTTCCTTTTTCATACAGTCTGATGTAGTCCTCCAGTTGTGCTTGTTTTAATATTGTGAATTTATTTGTTTGTTTCGGTGCAGGTTTTTGGGATCCATCTTAATGCTTTGTCTCCACGGAAACACTTTAAATTTCTCTTTCGGTTTTTAAAATGTGATCACTTTTTTCTGCTGTCAATGTTAAACACTTGCTCCTGCCCCTAACTACAAAAGTTCAACCAAATAAAATTATTATTACTATTATTAAAATAAATAATAAAAACACCATGAGAAAATACCATCTATTCTGCAAAGTCTACAAAATTCTTTCTCTTTGACCACGATTACAAGCAGTTTGGACAATGAACAGTAAAGTTCGGTAAAGCCAGAAGAAATCCATAATTCAGCTGTCAAAACACACGCAACAGAAAAGGAATTTCAGCTTTTCGTTGCAGTGTATGTTCTTAATCGAAGCGGTGTTCCGTTTCTTCTGATTAAAGCTGAAAGTCCTGCTTTCAGGTGAGCATCTTTCAAGGTTTGAGGGGAGCTTCTTGGCCCACCACCTGCCGCTGAGTCTGGAACTGTACTTTAGCATTTTACAAATAAGATTTCTTTCTCCCTTTTTCGCCTCCTTTTGCCATCTGTATCCCATCTGTTTGCATGCGTGGAATTTTCATCCTCCATGAAGTGAAGCTGTTTTGCGGAATCTATACGTATGTGAAAGTGGTCGCACCCCCAGGTTTCAAAAGATCTGCGAGATGAAAGGAGATACTAATCCATGACGGGAAATTCATTCTGTTTGCTGCGACTTGCAAAGCTCCTGCGTCAGCAACAGAATGAGCTTAATTTTGGCCATCAGCTCCGTTTCAAAATTGCCCTGAATTAGAGGAAGAGGGTGGACCTCTTTAATGAGACTAATTAGCGAGGGCAGAGGAGACAGGACTTTGATCCAGTGACGTGACGTGACGTGAGACGTTAGCACGATGAGTTTTCCAGACAATAGCGACCCACGCTTTAAAGGTCAACCCGCCGCTAGTGTTATTTTCAGTGCCTTCCTATTCGCCTGTGTGTCGTCTGTAAATTAAGTTTCCCGTTGGGGACAAAGACAGCCTGGAACTGAAACACAGCAACAAATTTGAGAATTTGGTATCACAATGGTAAGGCTGTCCACGTGCAGCTGCTTGCTCCAAACACACGAGCTGCATCGTTTAGATGCCCAAACAGCCGCTCTGTCTCCTGATGAAATGCTGCCTTATGTCCTCGAAAACAGTGAGGAGCACAGGACTTCATGTCTCGTCAATGAGCAAGTTATGGACACTCAGTGTGCACACACACACACACACACACACACACACACACACAGTGAAAAGCTGTTTGTTTCACTCTACATACAGTCAACATGAAACTCAGTGCAACTGTTCATTTTAATTCAAAATGAAAGGACTAAAGCTGCTTCTGTCGGTGTCATCTTCTCAACTGAGAACCAGTGACTCCAAAGAAAAACAACTTCAGTATCGTCCCCACCTGTAGTTTTTCATTTCATTTCATTGCTTCCAGATTTATATATTATTACTTGAACAGCTGGGGGGACATGTATGACAGTATGTACATGTATGTGATTGGTCCACACATGTGTAGGCTATGTGAAAATATTACATTAAAAAAAAGTGAGTTTAATCTTCATCCAGATTTATGTAGGCAATTTATTCATGTAAGCTGTATGACTTTCTCTCAGATGTTGCAGTTCAGTTTTTTTCTGATATTCAGATGAAGGATTTTTTTTGTTTTGTTTCGTTTTCTGCCTTTTTTCCTCTTCCAAAAATTGTTCTGATATCGGTCTTTGACACTCGACCATTTGTCGGCCTCTTCTCTAAATATACCACAAATATCAGGATTTTATGATCACGCCAGAACAATGCCAGCCTCATTGTGACGTTGAAACAGTAATTGCAGGTGGCGTTACACCATCTAACAGATGGCCGTTGATCCTGTGTTTGGTTTAGGCGGATAGAGGTCTCAAACACACTGTTCAGCCACACCACAACGTAGCATCTGCTGGGCAACACAGCCGTTCGGTTTCTTCTGAGAGTTTATTTATGCGTTAAAATTCAAATTAGGATTCTTATGTGAGGTGGTGCCAATACACAAACCCTGGGGGAAAAAATCAGAAATGCATAAACACTTTCAACACAGGTTTAAAAAAGTTACGATTTTGTAGAGGGCGTTCTGTAAAGACCAATCTGTCGGGTACACTTGATATCTAGAAACAGTTCCACCTCGTCACTGGAGGGACAAAAAATGAAAGCATCAATATTCATCCTCCGTGAATCAGAAACATAATGATAAGTTACAATAAAGAAAACGTGAGATTTTTGAGGGTTTGCTAATTGTCGTTACACAGTTACATCCATTCAGTTTCCTGTAGGTGTCTGTTGCCTGCAGCCGACAGGCACCGTGTCTCACTCATCCACTTGTATAATAACAGTTTTCTCTCAGTGTGATGGCAGGAGGCCCGTGGAGAGGCAGCGTGACACAGTACCAGGGCGGGTCTGAGAGGAGGTGGAGATCCAAATAGGCGGAGGGGGTGAAACAAAATGAGAGCACGAGAGGGAGGAAACTGTGCTAAAATAAAATGAATAATGGATTAGTCTCCACCTAAAGAAGACTCCCTACCTTATGGCTGAATTAAACATTTAAATATTACAAACGGAGAAAAGCTGCAATTTTTCTATTCCTTTCAGCTCCATTTTGCGCAGAAGCACAGGAAGACAATTTGAGCAGGTACAAAAGAACACCGTTCAAACTGTGCACGCAGTCAGCTTGATCACGTCTGCAGGCTTTCATCCGCTGTTGGCTGATTCATATTCACGCTGCGCCTCGGCGTGTGTCAGATATACACTGAGTGTGCTGTACAGTGTGAGAGCAGAAGGAGAGCAAAGAGGGAGCTTGTGTTTTTGTGTGACACAGATATAGAAGTGTCAGAGCATATGTGTGTGTTTGAGAGAAAACAGATCCAACCGCAACCGTGCGTACACAGGAGACACATTTCAACTTCTCTTTCCCATCAGTGCAGCTTCAAATAATACAACACATCCTGTGCCCGTCCTGCTCCAAATCATTAAATACGAACTGTAAGTTTGCACTTGAGCAGGTGTAATTGTGCACCAAAATCAGTCTGAGCTCACTTTTTTTTTTTTGCAGCGTTGAATGTTTTCAATACACTAACTATTTATTTTGTTTTAATCTGAGACTTTTTGAAGTTAATTCCATCAAGGCACATACAGCACTTCAAATTTTTGTGATCCTTATCTCGGAGCGTGGTTCTGCAGTGAGAATTCTCCTTACCAATACCAATCTGTAGCAAACGCAGTTGCAGCATGTGTTTTCTGGAGACATACCGGTATCTGTCATCAGCTGACATGATCAACGCAAAATAAACCACAATACTCCCGACAGAGAGATTTCAAAGATACAAGATGGCTTGTTGCATCAATCCATAACATCCAAATAGGATAACCAACTTAACCTGCAAAAATATCCCCAAATCAAATGTCCTAAACAGCCACTGTAGGTGCAGCACACCAGAACTGTAGTGACACTCTAAATATATTGCATTTGCTCGTGTCTAGCAGACAAACATGCTTAACTGCTGTAGCGTTGCTTTTCTCTTTGTTTTTCTGTTTATAAATGTGGGGGACACGAGAGCTCCTCAGCGCTGTTTAAATATTTAAACACAAAAATGTCTGCAAGCCATGCTATGCTGCATTGGTAACATACTGTTGTTTAGAAGGTAAAATTTACAGTACCGATTCTTTTTTTTCTTTTTTAACATTTGAATATTTCCCGTTGGTAATACATCCACATGACAGATTCAGGCTGAGTTAGATGAAGCACAGTCCTAGTGGGAACTGAGATTTGGGCCTAATGATGGCAAAGGATGAAAATCCAACAGTTACACCAGACCAGCGAAGTCATGAAATATTTCACTTGTAATTAGTCAACAACCTGTCTTAAAAACGACCAGAATGTGACCAAGCTGAAAGTGCAATCTGCAAACTTTAGGCGCATCATCTGCTTCAGTGAGCTCATAGGTGGAAAGTTTGGCTCGTAAGCCTAGAGGTGAAAAAGTCCTTACTGCAGGGGGGGCGGTTCAACGCTGCACGGGTCTGTTGCGGCATGTCAGCCCCACCTACCCCTTTCTGTCTCACTGCAGCTGTCTCTATGGAATAAGTAGAGCCCGGTTGATATATGTATTTCTTTTTTCTCCCTAATGTTGGGATCGGGCCAAAAATGAGCATATCCATCAGGCTCTAGTAATAACGGCAAATAGCCTGGAACAGCAATCATTTTAATACATTTTAAAAAGAGAGATCTGCATGCAGAGGGTCACTTGTCAGGCATTCGTGGAGTTTTAGAGGAGTAGTGGAAGTAGTGTTGTAATGCGACATCTATTAGAGGACAAGACTGCTGTTGATTCCAGGAAAGTGCTTCTTATTATGTGTGTGTGTGTGTGAGAGAGAGAGAGAGAGAGAGAGAGAGCCCATGGTGGGGTCAAGCATAGGCCTTAGCACAGGATATTGTAGGGTATATTTTTGCATGTGTGTGTGTGTGCGTGTGCGTGTGTGCGTGCAACGCTGATTGGCACGCCACTCTGTCGCCAAGATAGTGCTGTTAAAACACAATGAAGCCCATTGAAATACGGAGCCACCTCCTGTCTGTAGAATAGTGCTGTATCACGGCTACTGGTGCCTGTCTGAGAGTGTGTGTGTGTGTGAGTGCTTCATATATAGTCCTCCATAGAGCCATCTTTGAATATATCATTACACTGATCTCGGAGTGTTTAGAAGGAAGCAACTGGACTTCTTATCTTGTTTGAAGACGTTTCGCCTCTCATCCGAAAGGCTTCTTCAGTTCTGAGGTTCAGTGTGGGAAACCCAGGTATTTAACCCCGAGTGGGTAGAGACAATCACCAATCACCAACAAAGAGGACGTGTTATGAGACTAATAGCCTCTTTGTTGGTGAGACAATCACCAACAAGGAGGACGTGTTTAGAAAACAACAGCCTCGTCTGCGGTCGTCTGGCTAGGCATCGTGTGAGTCGTTAAGGTCACAAGAGCCCGGGTGTGAATCACTTGAGCGTGTTTGCCCCTCACCCTTGGTTCCGTGTGACACCTTGGGTTCACATGGCCCCAGGTGTGTGTGGGGGTTAAACCGCCTGGGGAGGGCTCCCAAGACAGCATTGTAGGTAGCAGACAAATGGTGTCTTAGTCCACCACCCCTGTTAAGAGAGGGTTTCTCCAAGTGGACAAAGATGGCCTCTTTTACTCCTCTTTCAAACCATCTGTCCTCTCTGTCCAGAACGTGGACATTGGAGTCCTCAAAGGAGTGATCTTTCTCCTTAAGATGCAGATGTACAGCTGAGTCCTGTCCCGATGAGGTGGCTCTCCTGTGTTGTGCCATGCGTCTGTGGAGGGGCTGTTTGGTTTCACCTATATAAAGGTCAGAGCACTCCTCTGTGCATTGAACGGCATACACAACATTGCTGAGCTTATGCCTGGGTGTTTTATCCTTGGGGTGGACCAGTCGCTGTCTTAAGGTCTGGCCCGGTTTGAAATTGACTGGAATTTTGTGTTTTTGGAAGATTCTTCTGAATTTTTCTGATAGACCTGCCACATATGGGATAACTACGTTCTTCCGTTTTTCCCTTTCTGCCTCAGGTGGTTCTTTGTGGCGCCTTTTGGACGATTTGACAAAGGTCCACTTAGGGTAGCCGCATGTCTGGAGCGCTGTCTTGATGTGTTTCAATTCCTTTTGTTTTCCCTCTGTGCTGGAGGGAACCTTCTGGGCCCGGTCATGCAGTGTCCGGATTACCCCCAGTTTGTGCTCCAGTGGGTGGTGGGAGTCAAATAAGAGGTACTGGTCTGTGTGTGTGGGCTTCCTGTAGACCTCGATGCTGAGGTTACCATCTTTATCAAGAGACACCGCACAATCCAGGAAGGGCAAAATGTTATCTCTCGTATCCTCCCTGGTGAACTTGATGTTCTTGTCCACCGCATTTATGTGTCGCGTGAAAGCCTCCAATTCTTGGGTTTTGATTTTGACCCATGTGTCATCCACATATCTGAACCAGTGGCTGGGAGCTGTTCCTGTGAAGGAGTTCAGGGGCCTCTCCTCCACCTCCTCCATGTAGAGGTTCGCCACGATAGGAGACACTGGAGAACCCATGGCACAGCCGTGTTTCTGTCTGTAAAAAACTTCATCGTATTTGAAGTATGTCGTGGAAAGGCAAAGGTGCAGAAGGTTGCAAATTTGGTCAGGGTTGAGGTTAGTTCTGGTATCTAGGGAGCTGTCTTGTTGTAGGCGTTTCCTAACTGTCTCTACTGCCTCACTGGTCGGTATGCATGTGAAAAGAGAAGTGACATCGAAGGAGACCATGGTTTCATCCGGTGGTAGAGTAAGGTTCTGTATCTTCTTCGTGAAATCTATGGAGTTTTGGATGTGGCGTGGTGTGTTCCCCACCAAAGTGGACAAGATGCCAGAGAGGTGTTTGGCGATGTTGTAGGTCACCGAATTGATGCTGCTGACGATGGGTCTGAGTGGTGCTCCTTCCTTGTGGATCTTGGGGAGACCATAGATGCATGGAATGGCCTCTCCAGGGTATAGACGGTAATAGGTAGGGCGGTCAATGATGTGGTCTTTTTCCAGTTTCTGTAGGTGTTCTATCACCTTCTTCTTGCTGGTGGGGTCCCTTTTTAAGATCTCATAAGTTTCATGGTCGCTGAGTAGTGAGGTTATCTTTGTGTGGTAATCTGATGTGTTTAGGATGACAGTGCATCTCCCTTTGTCGGCTGGGAGGATGGTGATGCTTGGTTCCTTGCCCAGTGTAGAAATCGCCCTCCTTTCTTCAATGGTGATATTAGAGGGAGGTATTTTTGCACTGGCGAGGGTGGCCGACACTTTAAGTCGGATCTGTTCAGCTTCAGAGGAGTTCAGCAACTGATAGTTCACATGCTTTTTCCTTGTAATAAGTCCACCACCAAGATAATTCAACTCAGTCACACCTATTCAGCTCCTCAGTGTATCTACAACCCAGAAAAAGTGCTGGTGGGAAGGGTGTCGCCTTACACAACCCCTGCAGTACAATGAAGCAGCAGCAGCAGAGCGAAACGCCAAACAGACACACTGGGTTCAGTGTGTGACTGTGAGGCGGGGGGGCGGCATGGTGTGCTACTCTTACTCTGGCTTCCAAACTGACTGATAATCACATGTCAAGCCACTCCAGAACCAGGTTTAAATCTGCCCAAATTCCTAAGATATGATAAAATCAGCCCTGAGGTTGTGCAATGCGTTCCTGGCTTTTTCCTTACTGGAGAGCACTGCGTGTGTGCTTATTCAGATCTTCTCTAGTCAAAGAAAACAACTGGGGTTCTTCATATTTTACTAATTTAGGTTTCCAGATTCTCCTCTTTTTTTGCTTTTCTTAAGAAAATCACTTAAAAGAACGTAAGAAATATTGTGAAGGCAGTGTCTGTTACACAGTGTCAGAAACTTCCAAAAACATCATTATGTCACTCAGCTATTGGGCATCATTTTAGACATCACACAAACTCAAGTATTTATTTACTATTTATGACACATATTTGATAGTGACCGATACCACATATATGATAGACTGAAACAGCCGTCCAATGAAAGAATAACAGTGTCTACAGCAAATGCTAACTTGCTACACCCATCCCCAGAAGGGCTTTAGTGAAAACAACAGTGCAAGCCAATGTAATAAAAAGGCATTAAATAGAGTACAGCTCAATACAATATGCACACATTTCAAAACCATTACATACAGGTTCGTTGCTCACTTAACCAGGATTTGAAGTGATCAGGTAGTAGGTTCCAAGACTTTGCAGAAAAGGGTGTCTGAGCACAGGAGGCTTTGCAGAGTTGAACCACTATAAACTGCAGCTTTGTAATCTCCTGAAAAACATTTGCAGAGGCGCTCAGGAGCAAGTCCCTTTAATTATTCAAACAATACATTATGAAAATCAATAAATCTCGTGTTCGTCCCTTATGCGATACCTTATTTGCTTTTTTTACAGATTTAATTACAGACTGATTGGTTTTGGAGCAGGTATATTAATACTATTAATACATTACGCTAAAATTACATATATTGTGCTATCAATCCCAAAAGATGGCACACTTGCACAGAAATGTACTAAAAAGACATATCTCAGGACAAGTGCGGTGTTACCATCTTCCACTGACAGGACCATGGAATTTGGCTGAAAAGGAAAAAAGAAATAAAAATACTAAGTAGATATCAACTGGGGCTGCGACTAACGATTATCTTTATAATCGATAAATCGAAAAAATGATCAACACGTCAATCGGATATTTAAAAAAGCCGTTTTATTTCAATCACTTTTTTCAAACGTTTGGCTTGAACATCCACTTCGCTGTAGAAATTAAATTATAATAGATGATTAGTTCATAAATAGTAAAACACAAAGTAAATTTTAACAGGCTTTGCTTTACAAAAAAAAAAAACATTTAAATGCCTCTTCTGTCTGCAAAAGACACTTTTTTTTAATAAAGTGGAGGAAAAAGAGCTACTTCATGCTTGAAATGGTAAATTTGTAATTGTAAATGACAAATACGGAAAAATATGTGTGCAAAGGTGACCCGGCATGATTCTATCTCACAGTCTCAACCACTCTCTCTTTCTTCAGGAACTTTGCACTTATAATGCAAAAACATTAGCATGTGCACATGCCCCTGGCTAAGGCTGACTCTGTTTTTGAAGGCTAAGTTGCCTGCTGAAGAAAACAGCTGCTCAGACAGCGTCGAGGTGCCAGGGATATATTTAAGTAGGACTTTGCTGGCTGGCTAAAGTTGGCGCTAGTGGGCAATAAACAAACTTGTCATGCTGGTCGAGCTGAATTCAGCGAAAACCACACACAACGTGTGGGTGTTGTGGGACTTCCCCTGCTGCTGTGCTCCCTTCCTTCTTGTCAGTGATGTTTTCTGAAGCTGCACCAGCCCTCCCTGCAGCTGTTTACATCGCGTGTTGTTGGCGCTGCACAACACAGCGAGAGTCAAAATAATCGCACAACATGGCGCATTGATGGAAATCATGGGCAACTATTTTGATTATTAAATTTGATGGATTCATTGTTGCAGCTTTGACTTCAATCTTATTTTTCAAAGTGTTATTTCAAACCTTTTTTGAAGAGACCTTTGGGCTGGCTGCTCAGCTGCAGGAGGTGTGTGTATGTGTGTGTAATTAATTTAACAAAGGCACATGACAGCCCCCTCACATACATACACACCTACAAACCACTAATGATATGAAACTATGTCAGTAACAAGATGATGCCATGTGGAGACATTGAGGTGTCATATGATGAATATTCCCACATCCCACCATCTTCATTAAAATGCATCACTCATTCTCTCTCTCACACACACACACAGCAGCAGCTCCTCCCTACTTGGCTTATAGACAATCAAATGAGTGCCCCGGGTGAGTACACCAAATGGGTGGAGAGGACTAAAATCAAGCACTTCACAAGCTCAGTTGATGAGTTGAAATAATAAATCAAATGGATGCAAAGCTTTTGGGCTAAACCTTTATGCATCGAGTACTAAATTAAATTTTAAACCATTCACAGATGTTTCATATGAACAAGTAAAACAAATAGTTTGAAAAAAAAAAAAAAAAAAAAAAGCTGCAGGGTTTCACACACGTTTAGCTGTAATCTTGGCTCATGTGGTAGAGATCAGCCAAGGCTGATGAGGATACAGAGCATTTAATCACATCACTAGTAACATCAATTTAAAATCTTTAACAGAGCAAGAATGAATTAATCTTCCAGTTCGATCCAGAACTCGCGGCCCTTTCCCAGCATGCCACAACACGGGAGAGGTGTTAATGCGCTAACAGTCTCTCCCTACTTTCTCTGCATTTGTGCCACTGAAGCCTGTCGGAAAACACGAAACATTTTCACGTGTTTGGATGTCGGCAAACGACGCATTCCACAACTGTAAAAAAAAATGAAAGCCTCGTCAAAGCCTAACCATCAAGTTTCAATGTTCACTTCTCCCTGCATTATTGTCTGCTGATGAAAGAATTTGGCATTAACCTACAATCCTACGGCCATAGGTCACTCAAAATAAGAGCATTTTTTTTTTTGAAACAAAACAACAGTGGCTTTCAGCTCATCTCTGGCCACGCGACGGCTCCGTCTTGTCTGTCAACAAACCGAAAGTCATCGTGAGTGGAACTGTTCATAGAGAAAAGCAGAAATACAACAGGGGATGTAAAGAGAACAGTACGAGTCTGAGGTTGGACATGATGACCCCATTTTGTATTTTGTATGAATTCTTTCATTTAGAAAAAAAAGTGGTCTAGGTGAGAGGGACCACAAAAATCTAATCAGCTGATCCTCAGGTGCAGCTTAACATTTGTGCCAAATGTGAGGAACTTTGCGTTTGATATCGCGTTCATAAGCACGAGGACGATGTGAGGTAAAAAAAAACTGAATCAGTTCATCTTTTCATTCAAAGAACCTGACAACTTTTGGCCTCTGTCCATGGCTGTCACCAGTGCCGAGGCATTAACAGATTGCACCTTCAGCTGCTTTTTACTATCGTGCAGGCCTACACTGGAGCTGTACAGTCTGACT
>KV751348.1:11908840-11966077 GCA_001698575.1 Mola mola | reverse complement strand
GCATTTAATTACAACGCCTCAGGTCAATACTGACAAGCTAAAATGTTTCTCAGCATAATTTTAAGTATTTCAAATAAAAAAAGAAAAAGAACTAGACAGATTACATCTTTTTGATGTGATTTAAGTAAATCAACGTGGTACCTGCAACCAGGGCGTGAAGGCTGAAGGCTGAAGGTTGTCTGCAAAATCGTAACCAGATGCGGTAGATCATTATTCAGTGGCTGTTTAATCAGATGAGTTTTTTGGGGTTTTTTTCCCCACCCTGAAGGTGTCCAGTTTGCAATATTGTCTACAACACAAGTTCAACTCTAACTAGTTGAAAAAAGAAAAAAGCGCGATAATAATACTAGGTAACTTTGAGATAACACTGTGAAAATGCCGGTCAAAAGGTCCCAGAACCAAAAGAGACATGAAATTGCTTTTTCCATGCCACCAACAGTTTGCAACATTAAGATAAAACAGAGGACGGCAACAAGTCATCACCTTTGTGAATATGGTTCCAGACAGTGTTTGGCATTTTCACAAACAGACTCAATGATGTCATCACATTTGTTGTCTGATCACTTAGCTGAGACGTTGACCCATTGTTTGGACATTCATGTGCATTTACTCTGGAGGCCTCGCACAGTTTTATGAACTTGGTGCGATGTCTCTGTGTTTAAGGACAGCCCCAGAATACAAAGTACATCACTGCTATCAAGGCTTTCCTCCTGGCTGTAGCCTGCTGCCGCGTGGGCAGGAGCTTGGGGATGCAAATGAACAGCGCGATTAGCTAAGGTTCAACGCGGTCAACACATGGATGGACCACACGTGCATATTCATGGATCTATTAGGATGCAGAGTCTTTCTGCAGCAACCAGGGAGGAGCTAAATGAGGGGCTTTCCTGAGCAAACTGAGGTGAAGCAGAGCCCTTCCAGTGTTTGCAGCCTCCCGAGGCAGATCGCGTGTGTGTGTGTTCAGTGAGCACCGGGCCACTTTCCCAGATGAGATTCTGTGCCGCAGGATAATCCCGATGAAAATGTCTTTCCTATTCCCCTCTCTTTCATTCTCTCCGTCCGTCCATCCGTCCGTCTGTCTGTCAGGCTGATCATTGTGAGACAAACATTTGGCTCGCCACCCTCGCTCTTCCTCTCCCACCTTTGTTCACATCCCAGACTCCTCGCTGACATTTCCCTCTCAATAGCCAAGCTGATAAGAAATGTGATGAGTGCGTCATTGTCAATTTTATAAAGCTGCTCATTGTTGTTTGAAGAGAATCATAATAACGCCCCCGACCTATTTCCTCAGTCTGTGGCTTTTTCATTCCTCTTCATCGAGCTGTCCACACTCTCTTTTTCTGCCTGCCATTATTCCCACGGCGCAAACTCAGTCGTTATGAACAACTTTCCTGCAGTGACACCGTATGCTCATGCTCTCTAGAAAACAAAGAACACTCACTGTTCCTAACACCCAGCTGGATTTGACAAATTAAAAACAACGTGTCTGGATTTTTTTTTCAGTGCTCTGGGAGCTCAGTGCGACCATCATCTGCTATTTTAAGGCAGCTTTTCAGAGTGATTTGAGGAAATGTTGCAAGTTCGCAGGAGGCAATAAAACATCAGAGCGTTGAATGGAGACAACCTCAAAGACAACAATGGTTGCATACTTTAAAAAACAATGTTAACGGAGATAACCACGATGTTTGAACGCCTCTTCAATCTGAGTTTGTAATATAAATTCATTGACAAGCGTAAACAAATATTCAAGAGCATTTGACTTAAGTAAAAACTTTCAATACCTTACAAGCTTGTTTGTATTTGGTTCTGCCTCGTTTGTTCTTTCCAGATGTTTTTTGGTTTATATGCAACATTCCACCTGATTCATTCAAGGTTTTTGAGATGGTCACAGAGCATTTATAAAAACTATGCTTTAGGACATGCAAGTCTTAAAGTGGACCTGAGCGGCCTCAAATAGAGTCTTATGGGGTGAACCAGCATGAAGAAAATGGATCTGTAGGAGTTGATATATGTTCAATGCCTTGTTTAACTTGTGTTTTCACAATACTGCTTCATGAATCTAGTCATAAATGAACAGCAACCAGAGGATAAAGGATAGAGAGGAGGGAAATAAGAGCACAAACACACACATTAGCCGAAACCAACTTTCTCTGTCGGTAAATTATGAAAATTAATGAATCATGTGAATAACATAACAAAATGTTATTTGACTTTGGTTGAGTTTGGAGCTGCCAAGCAACACGTGACGAGTCAGTGAGGACTATATCTGCGTAGGGTTGGGTATCAAAACCCGGTCCCATTAGTCCCAGTTCCAAATTTGCGATTCCATCGGAATCAAAAAAAAATATAACAATAATAATAATTTTAATTCCACCAATCGATTTCTAAATATAAACGCTGAACACAGCATGAGTTTGGGTGAAAAAAAAATGTTGATTCGGACTCGTCACATTGCAACACCTGTCACAAAATATATTTCATGCAAATGTGGCGAATCACCTTCGCCAGGTGCACGTCGTAACGGTCAATGGTCAGCCGTGTTGGACGTGTTGCGCCGGCTGCTCTCCTACTCCGTCCTCCTCCCGGCTCAGCTAACAGCCAACACCTCCTTGTCGCGAGACGAGACTAAAATGTTAGCAGCGAACGAACAGGCATTCAGAATGATAATATTCTAAGTCTAGTCTGTCTGTCAGACTGTGAGCGATGAGTGCAGACTGAATGTCAATGTTAGCCTTTTAAGGCTCCGTGTCTGCGAGAACAGGGGAGATGTGCTTCAGGATGAATGAAACCTTCACTTTCAGCGGCAGTATTGAAGCAGCAGAGCCCAGCTCGGTGTGAACAAGCGGAAGCTTAATTCATTGACAACTTAGCCTCTTAAATAACATTTAAAAAACTGGTGGACTGGTAACTAGCAGCTAGCTGCTGCTGCTTCTTCACGCTGTGTTCCTCACTTTGTTTCACCACATGCGTTGTACTGTCGGCTGGTTGTTAAAGGAGTTATGCTGTATTAGTGAACAAAGAAAGAGCATATTATATTATTAATAACAGCAACCAAATTAAGCTATAGCACTAACTTTTACTGGTTGCTTAAACTGTATTAATGCAGTTGTGAATGTTAATATGACTAAATATGACTCAACTTGTGGAAGGGGTTTCTAAAATAAGGGGTTTTTCCCGTGAAATAAGCAAAAAAGCATTTTTCTGACCCTGATCCTATTATATAATACATATGCACACTTATTGATCGTATTGATGGACATGACACATAAACTTGCCACTGGAAAAAAACATATTGATTTGTATAAATGCTGTTAATATATTATACATGAAGTGGTCAGCAGTGTCTCAAGTAAGTAGACCTAGCAGAGAAGTCTTTTAACCTGCAGCAAAACAGTCATCTTACTTACACTGGCAATAATGTCAGTATGTAAGTATTTTTGTGATGATTATAAAGAAAAAGTTGATTGCACACAACTATAATGGCTCTTGAGAAATGAAGCCATCTGCACTTTAAATTGGTTCCTCAAAAACCTCACTTTCAAAATGCAATTTTGTCTGCCGCCGGGCACAGAACGTCTTAGGAAAATGAAAGCTGCACGGGGATCCAATCAAGCAGGCGGCCTGGCACCGATTCTACTTGCTTTCATGTATTCATAGACTAAATGAGTGAATAAATTCACCCTTTTGCCCTGTTGTTGTAGTTACGACTGTGAAGAAACCGGAGCATGTTACAGCTGTCTGTCCTACAGCGGCACTGTGGCGACCCTGTGCTATTTGGCTTGTAGGTTTGACATTTCTTTCGGGCTGTCAGCCGGTAAAGATGGGCAGAGCTGATTCTGATGTTTTCCACAGCCCCTACTGAAATACAGATTACAGATTGATTGTTATTTTTGCTTTAATTACAATAAAGTAATGTTTAAACTACTTTAAAACTTGTGTGGTCGCCCTCTTTGTCTGGGCCGCTGAGCCTGGTCTCTGACAGCAACCACAACAATACCGCTCGAAAATGCTGGAAAAGCGTGCTTATACAAATACAAACCATCTGGTAACAGTCCCATACTTAACTTAAATATTAAATATCACATTTGGCCCAGGCTTGACTTAATTTCCAAATGCCAATCCCCCGCCCTCCCATAAATGGTGCAGCAGTTGTATGCTCTGCACTGCAGGCTCAAACACGCATTCAAGGTTAAGCACGGGTCAGGACCACTTTCTGTCCCGGCTCAGAGGGTCTCCTGAGGTCTACACAGCGGGACATGACTGTAAGATGACACGGATGATGAAGGGGGGGGAGTGAGTGAGAAAGAAAGCAGGGCATGGGAGAAAAAAGGGAGCGAGGGAGACATCCTCAAGGACAGACGACTTCTATTTTAAACCCGCTGGTAAACTCAGCTTGGCTGTCTGACAGGAGCACGACACAGTGCCGGTGTCTGTGAGTCATGGAGAGACAAGCTGCCTTATTTAGCAAGAGAAGCACCCTCTGAATTGCGCAAAGGGAAGGAGAAAAGAGGCAGAAGAGTAAAGGGGGGAAAGAGCTTGAAACTGGAGCAATGTGTGGAGTGCTCAACAACAACAAAAAGACACAAAGACACATCGAGTTTCAACAGAAATCCATACTTCATCATCACAGCCGCTGCCCCTTCAAGACCCTGTCGGATACGTTGAGCGTGTGTGTGGATGTGTGTAAGAGACCTGATCGAGAATTACTACACTGTAATACTGTTTCTCATTTCCCAGTATGCAGTTGCTGTTGCTGCAATATTGTTTTTCTCAAGCACATTAACCAAAGTCTGTCATCTCTCTGCAGGCCGGCGGGTATGTTTTGGGTTCCGTGGGTGCCTGAACTTAATTGTTACCGGATGGCAAATGACACTTGTAGTCAAGGTCACTGAAAGAGACACAGAATGCTAAAACCACAACGAAATAGAAAGAACAGAAAACTTGACCTATAGTCTTCAGCAAACAACTAACGCACAAATGGCAGTCAGTCAATCAACATTTTTTTTTAAAATACAAGCCACACGCTCCACAGCTTATAAAGCACTCAGAGACAACCCGGTGATACGGGGTTAAGAAAGATGGAAATTAAAATGTAAGTCAACATATATCAGTAACCATACAACTGTACCTTTAAGGTAACATAAAAAGTTAGAGCATCATAAAAAATAATTGGAAATAAAATCCAAGTCTTTCAACGTTGAACGTTTATCTACTTTTTAGCAACTGTTCCACATTAAAAGTGGTTGAGTGTGTTGTTAGCAGTCCACTAGCAATCCCATGGTACCTGACTCCCTTCAACAAATCAGAGGCTGTTGTCTGCCAGTCAGACTAATTCCCTTTCTCTTACCCTAATGAGCTACCACTTCCACCTACCTGGATATTGCAATGATCTCGTGCAAAACACGATCTTAACATCACACATCCTGCAATGTGACAAATGCAACACTGCAATGTCAGTGCTAAAACAATATATCGCGCAGCCCTACCAAAGAGTGTACTATAACCAGCATCATTGGGAAAAATACAAACATAGCTGTATTCTCATATTCAACACCAATTCAAAGATCTTTATGAATGAATATGACTAATGTGAAGGTGAATTTCCTGTTATATCTAGAATTATGTCATCTGCATAGATAGACATTTTGTGTTAATCATTAGCTGTTTACATGCGCAAAATTTCTTAATCAAATTAAAAACTTGAGGGATTGGAAATTCTGAATCCACTGTTTACATGGACGCCAAATCAAATAAGCTGACCATGACGTGCGTATACATGCACCAAGCTTCAATCAGAATAACAGCATTTTGACATGCGCAGATTCGTCTAATGTCCCTAAAAGAACCACAGAAGAAGTTGTACTTCCGCCTGTGCTGTAAACAAACGCCGATGTGGCTACACTTTGCAATTTTGCTCTTTTCCCTGCAATTTAAACTCGTCACTCTTAAAGAATGGACCTGCGCCAGGTTCTGAAAGACCTACATTTCTTTCTACTATTCTCCATGATCAAGCTACGGGCTAAGCAATGCGTAATTTAACAATTTCCCCCGGGGATAAATAAAGTATTCTGAATCTGAATCTGAATCTGAATAATGCTCCTTCGTTACAGCCTCCAAGTTTAGTGCCGTTGTCACGTCACGTAATTTTACCCCAAACGGGAAGTCGTGATCAGAATAAGTGTGCACATGGACGCGGTTCGGAATAAGGATCAGCATTAATCACGCCTCTCAATCGGAGTATATTTTCTTTCTGAATGAGACGAATCGGATCAGAATCTTCCAATTGACGTGTTTATATGAAGCGTTTTTATTCTGATTAGCCCTTTATTCCAAATATTTTTATCCATGTAAACATAGCTATTGTTCTTTTTCAACCATTCAATAGTTGTATTGTCATGACATTATATTATTTCCTGTTTTGTGCATCCTGTTAAAGAATGCACCATCAGAAAAAGTTTCTGCTTTAATTCAATAAAATCAGAGCCTACATTAAAACTGTGCAGAATGGAGAACAGACATTTACATGTAACCCTCAACCGAAGACAGAAGCACAGAAAGCCTCAAACATAGGTTCTAATTTTTTACATTCACTTTCCTTGTATTGTTTGCAGAATCTCTAGCTGGTCTGAATAGATAATTAAATATTGGATCCAAAGGATTCATTTTGATAATAAGTCTTATAATCATGCTTTAATATATAACATTTAGTATGTGTCTTATTATCACAGTGTGTTATTATCAATATATCATTTCTAAATAACATCATATTTAAAAATTGGGCCAAAAAGCTATCTAGTCCTGGGATTTTACTTACGTAGCTATTAAATTATATGGTCACAACTTTTGCATTCGTATGTGAACTAAAGAATTTGACAGCTAACTGCGTGACCACATCCATCATAAGAATAGTTACTGTGGAGGGGTTGTTTTCAAAGTTTATTATGTAATACATAAAAGCTTGATTAACCTATACTGGTTGCAGATTATGTTATGTCTTTGAAATAAAATACTCGGCTTACTGCTATCTGCTTTCTCCTTCTTTACCTGATGGATTTTTTTTTTGGTTTATTATCACAATGATAATGCTTTTATTTTCTCCTTAAAATGGTTATTTTTTTACAATTAAATTTGAAATATTGGTCTAGTTAAGGTCTGGAAACAGTTGATTTTCTCCAATTGATCCCTGAAGATGCAAGCTTTAATTTCTCTAAACAACTTGAACACTTTTTAAATGATAGATATTAAATAATGTATCCTCTTCAATAATATCAGAGTCTACAGTAGGAAATAATTGTCGTTTTTCTTTATATAATTTGCCCTCCATGTGATTACTTACGCCTTTCAACAGTGAATCCAAACAAAGGGTGCAGGGGGACAAACAACAGGAAAAGTGTGTTTTCCTCTTTTCCCTTCCATCCTTTGTCTTCAAACAAAGGACAGGATCTGCAGCGTGTGTGGCCAGAGGTTGGATTAATAGGTGAGGCAAGCATTACCGGGAGCTCGAGTCAGATGCAGTTACACATGCACACACACACACACACGAGAATTTACAGAAGTGTGTGGAAAGCAATCTCAATAGAAGGACAGAGATGTATGTCTTTATCTCTCCAGGAACAGTGTGAGCACAGCCAGAAGTCTATAGCGCCGTGCTTAAGAGTGTGTCCCTGCAGAAGCCAGATCAGAGGTGGAACACGGCTTGAATCCCCCCACAGCAGCAGCAGCAGCAGCAGCATGCTGTGCTCGGCCGTATGAAACCTGTTGGTGAGGTCAGCACGATGCTATTTGGACGACCTGACATGAGCTGCAGAGATGACACACACACACACACACACACACACAGACACACAGTGATATTCATTCATTCATTCATTCATTCATTCTCTACCGCTTATCCCGGGAGAACATGCAAACTCCACACAGAAACGTCCTGACCCTTCTTGCTGTGAGGCGACAGTGCTAACCACTGCACAAAAAGATTTTTCGTACAGTGTGGTAAAAATACTCATGTTGACTCATGATGTTTCCTTCCTTTCTCCTTTCACTCTCCACTGAGCTGTATCTTGTAATTACTTTAGTGCTCACAGGGGTTTTTGCCCCTGTGTCTCAGCGCTGAAAACATTCCTTTGTCTCATTGACTTCCAGCGGAATAAAGAGGGTATGAATAGAGAAGACCACCTCAGTGGATGGTGGGGGAACACTAGCTGCTCTGACAAATGTGGCCTCTCACGTACTTTAGCTTCACTCTGCCTTTTCTCCACCCGGCGCTGTATTGTGGACAGACAGGTGACATGAATACAGTAACTGTGAGCCATGGGGAGCTCAGTCACATTAATTTGAGATACAAATTAGAAGGCGATGCGTTTTGAAATTAGACACATAGTGCCCATTAGGTTACACAAAAGTATTCTAATCAATACCATATAATACAATACAAAAAGTTTTCTTTTACCATTCAATATATGTTTAGTGCAAATAAAATATATTTTGCATATTCTGCATTTAGTTAGTCAAATCAAATTACTGTTACTACAGTGGTGTTATCACAAACTACAGGTGTACCCTGATCATGGTGGTGTTTCTTGTGTAAATATAAATGAAGAAGATAACAGCAACTTTGTTTCTTTTTTAATCCACTTGTACTACAAACAGATATTTTTGTTTTACATAATTTTGAAGCCAAAGTGTTATGTAGGAATAAACTGTGGGCTGACTGGGAGACACTGCTGCTGCTTGAGCAGCTTCCATCTTGACTCTGCACCGTTCTTTTTTTTCCCTGACTAAGAAAGGCCCGTATTTTGGTCTTTTCATGAAAATAACTTTAACCAAGTCAACTTCTCAAATGGAATTACTGGCCCTGAGAGAAAATAATACCTACAAAGTAAAATAAGAGTGAGCTAGAGAAGTTCCTGATTTATTTACACAATTACATTTAGTTGATGAAGATGTTCACTTGGACAGTTTTGTAGCTTTAAAATAAAATGAAGTCCGACAGTGTCAAATCACCTAATGCATCAACTATGTCAGCTTTTGAACATGCTCTATCAAACAACGCCTGGTTAATAGAGCGTTGGTTGTCAGGAACAAAGTTTCATACCTGTGTAACTGTCATAGTTTATGGCCAACCCTGGGGCCATTTATAGTCCTACTTTTTCCGCAGTTCCAGTTCACGGTTCACTGATATTTTTAAAAGTTTAATTGTTGAACCCAGATATTCCCTAGTTCATCCTAGTTCCAGCAAACCAAGGTGTGTGAGCGAAAGGTCGTCCATTTAGATGTGGTTTCAGTTTGAGAAAGAAATGTACTTTGGCTATGCCAAGCAGCTTTGCTTCCCTTCACTGCAGGATATCGTATGTCTGCATCCATCGGCTCACAACAACAGGCCTGGATTGTGGTCATTTCCTGCAGATTTAAATTCTCACTTCTTACAAAATCCAATACGTTTGACTTGCAAACAGAAGTGCTTTTCACCTCCCAAGCCAGAGAAATACTCTGGTCTACAAAAATGACAGTTTTAAACCTCTTGATGGGATTGCAGAATTTGAGGGTGAAATCAGCGTGCTACGGCTGCCGGGTGACTCACATCCGATTTCTTTGGAACAAAAATATGTTAGTAGGAGAGGAATGTGAATGCTGTGAAAGGAGAAGACGCTACTGACCTCTGGAAACGCCAACTGACAGCCTGCCTGCCGGTGCCCTTAAATGAGTTTCAATGCACGTTTTGAACACAGTATAACATCTTTTCACAGCACCGCACGGTAACTCGCCTCCAAATGTGCATTTCTTTGCAGTTTGTAACCTCCCTACCTCACAAATGAAAAGGGATTATTCAATTGTGTATATAAAAAAAAAGATAAGAAAAAGTAAAATTTTTTTTTAACTTACTGTCTGCGAAATAATAATCATTTGTTATTTTTCATAAATCTTGAAAAACAAAATGAAGACATGAAAAAATTGAAAATCGTGAAACCGGCAGTTCCACCACCAGTTCCACCAGTAAATTTTATTGCATTGTGAGTTGAGAGCGCATCGATACATCCCTACCTAAAATTTGCAAATATCTGAAATAAATATGGTCTGAGTACTGAGAGAGCTTCTTTTGATTCTCTTTTTGGGGACGGACAGAAACATTGCAGGCCCAGAAGCTAAATTTGATGTCTGCTGCCACAAAGCAACACAGATGCAGCTTGACAGATTGTTTGTCATCTGTCTAACTGCCTTAAAGGGAACGTTCAACATATTGGAAAGCAGAGTTGTTTGCTTTTTTGCCGAGAGATTTAGAAGAAAAAGAATGACTCCACTGTTGTATCAGCACAGTAACCACAAAAAGGGAAGTGTAAAAATTACATAAGAACTGCTTTGCAGAGGAATTAATGTGCTGTCTCTCTTGGCTGGAGACTCCAGGAAGTTACTGGAACCTGCCAAGACACGTTTCAACGCATAATCCTCCATTTAAAGGAGAATTCTGGTATTTTTATTTTTTTAAGTTGTATTTCGTAGTCGTTGGGGTGTAAAACTTCACAAATACATCATGCATCATCATTCATCAAAACTCTTCCAGCACAGAGTTCAGTCCCTGGGACTGTTTAACTCATCAAGGTTATACAAAGCAACGTAATGGGGGAAATCTAAAACATCTGAGATAAATCCCTTTTTCCACTAACTAGGCTCAAAATGGTATTGCATGTTAATGCTTTCTGAAGTTCATGAAAGACAAATAAATTAGAAATAGAATCAATGTCAGTGATGTTACCGGACACTTTCATCTAAAAACTTGCATGTCGTCATAGATGCTAAAAGGCCAATACAAATGGCGGACATCCCAGCAAGAAAAGTTGCTCTTCCAGAAATATCAACAATTACATACACGGCAAAGCAAGCCAAGTAAAGGAAGACCAATATTTCTAAACGACTGTCCCTAAGCCAGAGGTGAGGTGTCGGTATTTCCCTTGCAGTGATTGAGGGTGGCTTAACAGTGCAATATGCAATATTACTGCAACCCAGCCATTTCATTTTTTTTTTGCAAAGAGCAGTCTACAACGATGAAGTTTAAACCCAAAAGTGTTTTCGTCTGTCTTATACTTGCTTATACATCTTTTTTAAAAAAAAGACAGACGACAGTTTTTCAAGACACAAAGGTGTGCAATAAGGACGGGCAACACCTGCATTATTTTTCTGTTAAGAAAATAAGGATTGAGCTTATGTACACCAATTGTGTTTATAAAATTAATCAAGAAATAGTAAAAAAATAAGATTGCTCAGGTTGCAAAAAAATAACAAATCTTAAAGTGGAAAGATAAGTGCCTATATTTTTTTTCAAAGGAACTACAAAAACATCCAATTACATGGCACTGAGTATGATAAAACATGCTGTACCCTAAAGTATAATGTCTCTAATATTTATACCTGGTTGTTATAATCTTGTTTGGTGCAGGGAAAACGACAAGTTTCACAGAGGAGCAGAGAGGAGTGAAAGTGTTCTCCGCAGCACTTAAAACTCTCCAATGGTGCACTCGTTGTCCGAACACGAGGTGAGGAGACATAACGTTCCGTGCAACGGTGACGGTAAGTCGCCATCCACCATGGTTTGCTTGTTAATCGCGCGATAACTCATTTTTGTGATTACCAGCACAGCCCTACTGCAACTATCTTAGAGGGTGGGGCGGAGCTTCAGAGCAGACACAGGGAGGGGGAGGGGGAGCGGAGTTGCTTCCTTATGAGTCTCATTCTTGACTCTCAGAAGTTACAAACCGCAGTATTAAAAAGCAAAATATATAACATGTCATTCACATCTGAGCTTTTTAATGTGTTGGCACATTTGGACAGTCTTACGGGTAACGCTGACACCCTTTGCTAAGCTAAGAGGCAGCTGTGTGCTGCACACTCTGGTGAGAGGTAAAATTTCTTTGCAAGTAATCAAACAATAATCAAATAACATTAAGCATTTCAAAAAGACGGAGGGTAGACAAACAGCTTTAGGGATGAAAGGATGAACTGCAAGTAACCGAACAGACAGGCAACAAACTCTGAGGGAGCAGAACAGAAAGGAAAAAAAACAAAAAACTTTAACAACAAGAAAACAAAATGAGACAACACAAAAAAACTGACAGCTGTAGGAGGAAAACACATCGTCTACAAGGGGCTAACTACATAACACTGTAAGTAAACCATAACGAAGCATGGAGCAGCGAAGAAACATATAAAGGGACGATTGTGTTCTGCGGCCACCATCCATTACAAGTTTAGATCGTGAAATATTTTCATGTCAGTCGAAAATAGCAAATCGAGAGTGAATGTGTGTGAGTGTGAAAGAGAGGAGGAGAGAGGAATCACAGAAGCCTGGGAAAGGAAGTGGTCTTCAGCTGTGGGGTTCAGGTGGATCTCCTGGGTTCACACGATGTTTCAGACACATGACTGGATAACAACCCCTCACCCATCCTTCCCTCTAGCCCAAAAACCCCCGTCCCATTTAAACTCTGCAGTCCTCATTTACATCTGTCCAGCATACATCTTTACATTTCACTCCTTTGATCTCATCCATCCTGACCTCAAATTATCTGATAACACACATTCAAGTATGAATCCAGAGCAGCGCAGTCCACTGCCGCGTCTCTCAGCATCAGCATCACCGCGGAGTGTAAAAGGCCAGCATCCCCGTGAGATGTGCTCTTTGTTGACGCCGCTGTGTTGAAACATAGGGATCGGGGATGTTGGGGCATTGTCGGCCATCTGAAGCCACGGTGAGATAAGCGTGGAGAAGCAGAGCAGCGATGCTGGCTGCCAGCCGCTCTGCCACTGCTGCAAAACACAGTCAGGTCAGTCTACACCTCATGCCTCCCCACAACTCTTTAATCTTTTCCGGCTCTTCTCTCTTTGCTGCCTGGCAGGTACAGGACCGGGACAAATCTGCCATGCAAGCAAGTCAGAGTGACTCAGGCTGCCGTTTCATCAAAAAAGTCTTCGTCTAAGAAAAGAAATACACTGATCTTCCTTAGAGCAATCTCACATTGTCTGATAATTACCACCCTTGGAATGTACTGGGCATGCTCATCGGCAAGGCCCCGGCTCATACATTCATCTGGGAGCTTACAGGTACAGCCTCCGTCTGCTACTGATGCAGCCCTGAGTCACGCCAATAGAATTGTTACTGATTAATTGCCTTGCTCAACAGTAACAGGCTGAGAGAATGACAAGGAGATTCATGCTTACACTCGCAGCTCGCCAAGTTTTCTCCACTGTCGCAATATTCATCTACTCGAGGCCTCCGCCGCCACTCCCTCACCTATTCGCACTAAATGTGCAGTTAACTGCCTATCGGAGAACGGCTTACTCAGGTCCCCATATACTCAAACCCATCTGGGGCCCTGGATCAATACCTGACCTCTAACCAGCGATCGGGGAGCCGGGCCCGATGTGGTGGGAAATCAGAGCAGGAGATGGCGTTGGGTCTAAATGCGCAGGAGATAAAAATGTTTTTTGTTGTTACTACAACGGAAGCAAAACATCAGGGGTCAGCGTGGTGAGGTGACGTGCAGCAGGGATTTCCTCTGGGCTGGAAGATGCAGCAGGATGACCCTGCTTTAATTGTGTGAAAAGGCAGTGACAGTGATGCGGGATCATGTGAAAGTGGAGAAAGTGGACTTTGGAATGTGGTTGCATTCAATTTTCTTAACAAAACCCAAATACAGTTTTACATCCACATAAAACTGCTGAGCCCTAATAAGCCGTCGATGAGACAAAAGTCTAAATCATTTTTGAAAGTCCTGGACCGTCCAAGTCACGGATGTTCTGACAGACTAAAGAAAAGCAAGACACCCACAGTGTCGGGTTCTTTTTAGTAGTTTTGCCTGCATTAGCTGTCATTTTTTTCCCTAACATTCGGCCTCCTGACCCTTCATACTCCTGGTCCAGCACCTGTTCGGTGTGGTTCTGTTATGCTCCCGCTGACCTGAAATCTTGGCACGGAAAATCACGGTGTGGGCATCACATACGCTTCATCTCCAGCCTGACCAGCAGCAGGGCCATCTGCTCACGCGCGCCCTCCTCCACAGATCAGGTCGCGTGCAGGCGGTGGCGTGGGGTCCTCACGTCACTGCCTCCCCTCTACCCCTCTGCGTGCCCGCAATACGTCCCACCGCACGAAACAAAGCGTCTCTTACCCATCTGCGCCTGTGTGGGATGTCTTTCAGAGGTCCATGGTGGATGAGAGCCCGGCTGGTCCGCTGCAGGAGCCGCTAAGCCTTCGCCTTGGTGATGCCGTGCTCAGGTTACTCTGCGCTCCTCTCGCAGCCTTTCACCCCCATGATCGTCCCGGGCAGGACTCGCGGCGCAGCCTCCCGCTTCGCCTCCGATGTTTAGTGATCGCGGAGCGGGCAGAGGTCCGGAACACAGAGCGAAAACGGAACGCGCCGAGTGCGCAAAGGGGCGTTGAGCCCAGGACGGCGCAGGAAGGGGGAAAAAAAGGATGGAGATGAGCAGACGAGGGAGGACGCGGGTGATCGCCGCTGTCTTCCGTCCTGTTCGTCGTTTTCTGTCGTGTTTGTGAGGCGCGCTCGCCTCCTCGCTCCGTGATGCGGCTCCCTCTCTTCCGTCCTCCGAGCTGCGCTCTGCGCCTGGTGTGACGCCTTTTCCGCTCGTAAGAAAATAAGACCCCCCCAACTCTCCTCTCGTTTACCTCTTTTTCATCATCTTCGCTCTCTCTTCCTGTGGATCCGGCCGGCCGCACGCAGGAGGGGGAGGTGGAGAGCAGTGTGTGGGGGGCAAGTGGAGGAAAACCAAGGCGGTGAAGGAGGAGCCCCGGGAGAGGGGAGCTCCTCCCTGTTCCACTGCTTATCGTTGACTGGGCGCTTCCTGCGGGGGGAGATATGGGGGGAATACGGCACCGGGCAGCGAGAGCGTGCAGGGGTTTCAACCGTAAAAGCAGCTATTCTAGTTGATGTCGCATCTGCAGGGACACAGTGAGGAGTCGGCCGCTCCTCAAATTCATCCGACAGCTGCGCAAGTTCTGCAGTGAACAGGAGAACATGACGGAGCCCCCGTGAGGCCGTCAGGCGCACTGCACACAGGAGAGGGCGACGCAGGGATTCAAAACGTGAGAGGCACCAACAGGTCAGGGTGGGTCTACTGGAGGATGACCTGGCACATTGGGAGAGAGATTTCAAGTGATAGAACAAAATAAAACAAAACCAATGCTTATGTTTGGCTGAAGAAGCATCTGATAAAGAAAACAGCTGAAGATGAGGTCAGGTGTGTGGCACGCGATGCATCCAGAATCACAGTGCTCAGTGACACAACGCTTTTAAACCCTAAGAATAAATAGTTAAGGTTTCACTCCAGTTTATTTTGCAAGGAGGTGTGATCGTCTACCAAAGTGTCTAACTCCATTCTATACTCACCTTTTTGAAGAAAGATGACCCAGTTGCTTGCTGTTAAAATGGGACAGTGCTCTTATTGCTTTTAATAGGAAAATGTCTTGAGAATCACAAACAACACACAGTCATGAGAAAAATCAATTTTCTAAACTGTATAGACTCTAATTTTTCTTTGAAAAAAAAGAAGCCTATGCAATCTAGCTCTCTGAAGCTAAGCAAAGAGGAGATAGCATAGCCATGTTTAAGATAGGCTAAATATTAGCATACAACATCAGTTGAAGTTCTAGATAGATATTCTTCGCTGGTCTCGCCTACATTTGAAACAGTAGTGCAATTCACAGTTATGTGAAGAACACGTGTTGCTATCCACCTAATGGGAGCTACATGAGAAACTCCTTCCCTCACATTCAAAAGCTGGAGCTAGTATGTTAGCTTAGCTTACTTAGCCTAAAAATTACATCTTGTACATTGTACTAAATCTAAACCACCTAGTGACATTTTTAAGTTTTTTCACACTACACCATTTCTGTAGGTCTGCATGAAGAACATAAAAAATAGGCTATATCACGTTACCTTGTGCGCTGATGCCTGGGAAATGGATTCTGCAAGCATTTCCATTTTCCATGAATTCGCTTATTGTGTGAAGATATGCGAGCCCTGACGTAGTTCAAAATTTCACACAGCTAACGTCAACCCACTCACCTCTTCATTGGCTTTCCTCTCATAATAAAACTAAAGCAAAAAGAACCAGTTTTTGCCAGAGCAAAGACAGCCAAGGTTGGGAAGGGGAGTTTGTCACCTCAGTTGATCATGAGCGCACGTCAGCTGCTGCTCCATATCGCCAGTGTGGCCCAACCAGCTCCAGCTAGTATCTGCAAGCCAAAGGGGAGATGGTTGGTTTCCCCTCGCACAGTACATCTCCATGCAATGGAATTTGACTTTGACAGTCTGCACACACAGCTTGACATGTTTTAAGATGCAATAATTCAGACTTCTGGTATAAATGAGGCCAAACAGTGTCACCAACAGCATCAACAATAGATGCAATACCTGTGCCAAAAGCTGTATTGTCAGAGGTGCACAAGTTGTCCGTTATTCTACACAATGACACTTCTTCAGCAGTGTTTAAAGGGCCGTGGTGTTTCATTTCATTTCATTTTTCATCTGCATATCAGGATTTTGGTAGCAGTGGCAGCAGTCTGAGCAGGGAAATTGAGACACTCCTCTCCCCAGCCACTAACTCCTCCTAGGAGATACAGTACTAAGGCGTTCCCAAGCCATCTGAGAAAAATAATCTCTCCAGCATGTGCTGGGTCTGCCCCGTAGTCCCCTCTTAGATGGGTTTGCTTGAAAAACCTCTCCAGGGAGACGGCTGGGAGGCATCCTAACCAGATGCCTGAAGCACCTCAGCTCGCTTCTCTCGAAATTGGTGAACCTTCAGTGCAGGGAGGGATAAGGTGGATTGTCTGTGTTAAAAGAGCTATAATTTTACCAACATGTCCCTGATCTGCCCTGGATCTCCTCCCAGATAGGCATGCCCCACACACCTCCCCAGGAAAATGTCTGGTAGGCATCCTAGCCAGATGCCCAAACCTGCCTTCTTGACACAGAGGAGCTGTGGCTCTACTCTGAGCTGCTCTCAGATGTCCGAGTTCCTCATCCTATCTCTAAGGCTGAGCCCAGCCACCCTGTGGAGGAAACTCATTTCGGCCACTTGTAGAGAGAGTTGGAATGTAGACTGACTAGTAGATTGATAGCTTTGCCCTCCACCTCAACTCTCTTCGCCACAGCAGACCAGTTTAGCGTCAGCATCACTGCCGATGCTGCCTGATCTGTCTGTTTGCCCCTGGCCGGTGGGAAGTCCACCCTTTTCCGGCTGAGAAACATGGCCTCAGACTTAGAGGTGTTGATTCTCATCCCTGCCGCTTCACACTTGGTTGGAGGTCACCTTTCCACAAAGGAAAATGAACCATGTCATCTGCAAAAAGCAGAGACGGAATTCTGAGGCCAACAAACCTGATATCCTCCACCACTGGGCTACACTTAGAAATTTTGTCCATAAAAATTATGAACAGGACTGGTGTTAGAGGGCAGCCCTGGTGGAGTCCAACCCTAATCGAGACAAATCTAGAGATCGAACGGCCTGTAATAGCAGGCCATCTACCCCATTCTCGCATAGTGGCCCCCACAGGACACCTCGAGTGACGCGGTGTAGCAGAAATGATCCCAATTTAATACAGTTTGAATCATAATTTATATATTCAGGGCATCACCTGGCTGTGCCCAAAACAGAAAGTCAATCTCAGTTATCTGAAGTCAGGAATTTGTGACCAGTCAGAGATTTACTTCTTTAAAAAAATCACTCAACAAAGACATATATTAAAATAGGCAATTTATTAATAATATATGTGGGATAGTTATGTGTATAAATAGACGGCTGTCTGTGAGGAGTTCTGTCTGAGAATTATTACTCTCAGTTCCTTCATGTGAATAAGCTCAAAAGACACCAAGCTGGCCATTCTTAGTTTCAAAAATCTTATTCAACAGAACTTAAGAGGGATTTGACAAATATTTGGACAGAGGCTAAAAGCAGTAAAAACAATCTCAAAAGACCTATAAAAAGTATTAAAAATAGCACAGTTACAGGGAATAAATTCTCAAAATTGAAGTGAAGTTACAATAGAAATATAAAATCAAAAATACATGAAGGCAGAACGGAAACGAAGCTTGGGCTTTCTTCTCCAGTTGACAAATGTCATAAGCTTGTTCTTGAACAAGACCGGCGACGTAGCAACAGAAACACAAAAGACACAAGGAAGGTGTGATCTACTGTTTGCCATTGGAACACCCCCTTTATATCAGGTTGATACCAAGGGGTGGTTGTTCCAGACAGCTTGCAAACTCTTTCTTTTATCACGTGGTTGAAATAATCTTAATATCATATTGAAAGAATGCTATAATGCAGAGTTACGTGCATTCAAATACACTTCACTACTCGACCAGTCACTTATTGACAAGACATGCCACTGCTGTCACTGATTATGCCCATTCAAATAAAAATACAACTCACAAAAAGAAATAAATCCAGTTAAGAGACACAGACGGAACACCTATATCATGACATTAATCACACAATTAAAATGAAGAGCATCCCTAGATGGCAATGTGGGAACATAAAAAGTCTGATTAAAATGGAAGTAATAATAAAATATAAAGCCGAAAGTTCGACTGAGAGAACTGAGAGTTTGATGTGTGACCTTCATGTTATTAACGGACACATTACTAATAGTAAAATTCACAGATTATGGCAAGTTAACACATACATACAGCACAGAGTTCCGAGTCCATCTGACATTGCAAGAGTCTTCCGTGTTTCTTTTCTCTCATTTTTCACGGGAAGGGGTAGGTTTTAGTGTGACCGGTGTCACCACTCCCGTTTGGGCTTTGCTTAACGGGGAAGTGAAGATTCTCAGCCTTCCCATTTGTTTTGAGAGATGTCATCAAAGGAATTTTAATATATTTTGGGAACAGACATGCTGGCTCCACGATGTCTTTTACCTCTCTAGAAAACGGTGTGAGAAATACACAAAAAATGAAAAGAGGGACAAAAGGCAGTTTGTGGATCCATTACAATGGTCCCAAGCCTTCTGCAGATTCAGAAAACACATGTAGACTGGCGAGGCAAACTCCCATGGCCAGGACAAAAATGACATAGTTCTTTTTAAATATGAGGTTCAACTAGCAGCTGGACTCTCAAGCACGCTGGAGTAATCCTTCCCAGGGAGGCTAAGAAGTGTGATCCTCTGTAGTTGGAACACACCCTCGTGTCCCCCTTTTTAAAGAGGGGAGCCACCACCCCAGTCTGCCATTTCAGAGGTACCGTCCTCTGTGTCCTTAAGGCGCAGGGAAGGGGACACACACACCTGCCCTTTGCCTTGCACCCGGAATGACTCCATCAGTGAAAAGAGTCCAAACCCTCTCACGATCCCTGGTTCCAGATCCTGAACGTGCGTTGAGGTGAGCCCGACCACATTAAGCCAGTATCTCTAAACCCTCCACACAAGCTCTGGCTCCTTCCCCACCACAGACGTAACATTAAATGTTCCAACACCCAGCTTTTATATCTAGGGATCAGACTTAGCGGCTCCTTCTGCAGGCGGTGGGCCCACTGGAAGATGGACCCATTTCTCTCAATCGGGCTGAGCCCTGCCAGACCCCATAAGCAAAACCCGGCCACCGGGTGCTTGCCTGAGGGACCCTTCCCTGAGCCTAGCTCGAGGCCAGGGCCCCTGTATCCCTCCGGCCAGGGTAAACGAATCAAATCCTGGATACCAATCACCAATGTGCTTTGTCCGGCCCCTCACCTAGGACCAATTTGCCTTTGGGGACCATACTGGAGGCCAATATTCCCCGACAACATACTGTAGCTCCTAGGATCAAAAGGGCAATGGTCCACCACTGATGGTGATGACTTGACTCATAAACAAACTCGATGACTTTTCTTCTTAAAATTAGTTTCATAATCATGTGTTTGCCGTAGCATCATAAACATGACATGTAGAAGTTCAAATTCAGTCCATGAACTTTTATGAAGAAATTTTATGAAAACTGTATGCTACCTGTAGTATCAGGACAACTACGTTATACAATTTAGTAAAAGCACATGGAAAGTCTGACATGGGTAATGTGTATAATAAATAGTTTTGTTGCTCTCATATTTGATTACAGATTATTAAAGAGTGATACCATAATCAGTAAAGTAACAGAGTTGAGAATATAGCCAAACTGTTAGTAATGTATTTGTCCACTGCAGTGGACATCAAGCGTCAATGGTAAACTTATTTACTAACATCAGCTAAATCCAATTCTGCCTAACAGACCATAAAATTCAAAGAAAAAAACAAAAAAAAAAAACTTAAACTAAATAAGATGTGGGAAATAA
Organism: Mola mola; assembly: GCA_001698575.1. NCBI lineage: Eukaryota > Metazoa > Chordata > Actinopteri > Tetraodontiformes > Molidae > Mola > Mola mola. Next base: position 11,945,770 of record KV751348.1, on the reverse strand, counting down.
TATTTTTTCAAATTTTGATATTTTCAGGTACATTTTTTTTCCCCCATGTGACTTACTCAACTGTGGACACCAGAGGATAACCTATTTTACCAGTTGAGCATATTGTAAATTTAGATCGAACCTACTATCCGACAATCTAAAAATGCTTGTTTAATTAAAGTTTTCAGGAGAAAATCAAAATTAAAAGAGATGCAAAGATAATAAGCAAAAGAAACTCACAATGCTTCACGGTTCCATGCTAGCGGTTGGACGCTCAAAATGGCTTTTAAATACTTGTCCACTGCACATCATGCATGAAATGTGCCAAAATGTGTTTGAGATAGTTTGAGTCAACAAATTTATATCTAAAAGGTGCCACCGGTTCATTAGCAGCGGTAACACATGCACTCTGTACAGATATGACTAAGGTAAAACCCTCAGAACTACTAAAAACTTGACTACTTTGTCATTATTTATGTTATGCTGACGTTTAGGCTGTAATATCTTAATATGTGTCACAGTGGGACTCTTGTGACTCCTGTGTTATGCTGAATACGCAATGTAGAAATAAACTTGTTCCAACTCTTTATCTTCTTTCAGTGTAATAACAGGTGGTCTGCGCCAGACGATGGGCCAAATGAAGTCCAATCACCAGAATAAATACTGACAATATATTTGTCTGCAAATGGACATGTTGAACGGTCACAAACTTTACATTTATTCATGTTTGTACCAACGCACGTGTGGTGTTGGGCTGGGCTTCACATCTCATTAGGTTTCACCACAAAAACCACTCGAGCAGGATTTTTTCATCACAAATGGCTGGAATTTCAACTGTGAACTGTCTCAACGTCTTGTTAAAACTATCCAACTCTCTTGTCACAAACACAGATAGAAACCGTCCCTGCATTTTGTTAAATAACATCCCAGCCATCCCAGTCACATACATGTTATCTGAATGTAATTAGGAATTGCTGATGTACATATCATGTGTTCCACACCACACAAGGGGTGTGAGAGTGGAGTAAAGTCAAAAAGTGAACAACAACAATAAACACTGACTGTTAAAGGAAACAAAAGACTTCCGCAACACCCAATGCCTACTGTAAATTTAAAGCAAAAAATGCAGAAAAAAGTGCAAAGAAAATTTCAGAAACATTTGGCAACATGTCATACTGGCAATTCAGTCAAATTGATGACTGTTTTAACACACGACTCTGATGTCTCTGTTCGAGGTTCAGGTTACAGAGTGCCCGTTCACTCTTCTGGACGGGCAGTTTAGCTGCTCAGTATTCACCAGAGGACCTACAGAGGTCAGTGGCTACTTGCTCTTCAAGTGTGCCTGAGCTCATGTGGTTCATGTTGTTAGTCTGCAGTGAATCCAGCTGGACTCTCAGCCTCCAGTGGTGCCACATCCCACATATACTGTAAGCTGAGATCTTCAACCTCGCAGCCTCCATTTGTTCTCCCATCGACCGAGTCAGCGGCTGGGTGGTTGGAGTGGAGCTTGTCGACCCACATATCAGCCTGCGTCCTCCTTTTTATCAAATATTGATATCAGCCTGTCAGCACATCCGATGCGAGAGAGGGGGACTGTTTTATAGTAGTGTGAGCGACACCTGAAGTGCCTCTTTCAGGGTTTATGCTTTTCTATTTTAGGGAATTTGAGTAGTTTAATCAAAGGAATAACATAAGACATAGAGAATGAGCATGTTAGAGTGATTTCAGCTATTTCAGCTACATATTTGCTTTAATAACAATAGTCTTCTTTCATGCCTTGATAAATAAATGGTATATCAAAGCTATTGCTGTAACAAAAATGTTTTGACCTCGTTGTTCAAATGGGCAAAATATATCAATTGTGCAATTTGTACTTGTTGGTCGAATGGTCCGGGAGGGACTATAAACAACATAATTTTGAGTAATCACTGAAGTCAGCGAAGTGTTTGATTTTAGATGAGCAGAAAATGCTTCCATACACAAACTCGACTGTAACTGTATCAACATTAAGTGAAGAAATAATGTTATTACAGTTGTAATGGAAGCATGAAAAACACCACCCTGATGTGTAAATACTGAGGCAAGAACTTGAAACCTTATTTTGACACACAAAGCAAACATCACATTTTAAACAACTATTGAAGACTGGGGAAAAAAAAACAGGCTGCTTTTGTCTCTGTATGAAACCCCAACTTCTCAAAAAAAAATCCTTCTTCCAGGGAAAATGGAAAACTCTCATTCTCATTTTCCTGGACACACAGCACAGAAGCTCAACCAGTTGACACTGATGCTGCAGACAGGAGGGTTGCAGAAGACTTTCACTGGAGTCCAGGCAGTGTTACTGCGGACTCCCTGTTTCACCTCTGTGAAAGAATTTGGAGTCCGACACAGACAATCGGACAGAGCTCATTGCAAGACTGGAAAGGCGAAACATGGAGGTGTGTCAAGAAATGAACACGTCATTCATGGTTGAGACAAACGAAGTAGGCCGCGCTGTTGTGTCTGCACTGTACAGTACATAAATGTAGTGTTGACCCACAAAGATGATCACGGTCAAAAGCTTTATGAGTTTGAAAAATACATCAACATTTTTCATACTGATTTTGGCTTTCTTGGCCAAAGCTGGATGTCTGTATGCTAAAATTAAAGCTAGAGAAAAATGGTTCCCTTAACTTAGACTGACTGACTGACTCTGTCTCATATCGATATTTCCACGGCAATAAGATCAGTCGTGTTGCGTTAAAAGAGGTGGGACACAACTTTCTCTACTTTAAAGTAGAGTGCAACATCATTGCGCCTGAGTTTTACTTTCAGCACCAGGAGAAATGCAGACAGCTGGGTAGTCATGTGTTGCAACACCGTGAGTCATAAAATTTCCTGACAGTTTCATTAATGTTGTAAAAATGTGTGTTGTAATGGCAGCTGTAGGACAACCATGATTTTTATTAATTCCTGTGTTTGATTTTTGATGTCGATCTACGAGTCCAGGTTTTTGTACCAGAGCTCCACAATTAAGGACATTTCAGAAACTGTCACTTCAGTTTAATACCTGTTAAATACAGCATGTCGCTAAATTGAAGGTAAATTACTTAAGATAATTGCAAAGTTAGCACTGGGACAAACTAGCTTACTGTTAATCCTGCTATTACGCCAAAGGTACACCCCTAATCATCTCTACTGTAGAGTCCCTGAAGAGAAAGTGGACAGCACAGCAAAGAACACATCTCAATGCCATCGTCCGTTTTATCAAGTTCCCACTCCAACTGCATCACGAGCATGGCTCAGCTGTCAATCATAACATTTTCACCCCCTTTTTAAAGCATCAAATAACCAAACTGACCAGAAAAACGCTCCGGAACTCATTTATTGATACTTTAACCATTTTGGTAGAAAACTTACATGAAAGGCACTTTGAGTTTTTACTTTGACCCATATCCTAAATAATCATTGAGGGGGAGGGGTTCATATACTGCAGCCCACCACCAGGGGCTGATAGAGACATTATGGACTCATTTTGGGGGAATTCACATCTCATCACTGCTGCTGGACCAAAACGCATCTTTTTGGTTCTTTAATTTTTTTTTCTTTTAACAAACAATCAACATGAATTGAATAACAGTGATCACGTCATTACAATAAACTGTTCTGCTTGGAAACCTTGGAAGCCGGTACTCATATGGATGTTACTTTGACATGTTTTAAGCACCTAAACATTATTACACCCCCCTCATGGCAACACCCGCTCACACACTCACACACACAAATATAATTAAGTATTAGATCAAGGAATGGAACAAAGAACCCGGGGCTTTAACCTGACCTCCAAACTCCTCAGACCCCAATCCCACATCCAGATCAGCATTCATATGATGCAAAGGAACCTCAGATGGGAACAGAGACACAATTTCACTAGATCAAAAGGATCCACTGCCAATGGTCCCTGCACCAGGTACTACCGGGCGCCCTGAGAGCTCCCCTGACTATGTCCGGACAGCTCAGAGCTGGGTCTGTGACAAGATCATGCGGGTGGTTTTAATGTTGTGGCTGATCGTTGTAACAGTTTCCATTACCAGGAAACTCTTCTAGTGTATATTCAATCATTACAATTTGCATTTTCAACATCCTGTTGTCGATGTAACTGCAGAATAAATTATCAGCTCGTGATCATTTCTTTCTCAGAGACGAGCCGCAAATCTCGCGAAAGTTCCAAACACACAACTAGCTGCACGTCATAAAACAAAACCTTTCAAATTCAGCAGCAGTGTTTACTCTCAGAGACCATGCATCAGACATCATTAAACTCACAGCGAGAATTTACAGACGCTTGACCGAAAGTCCACAGGAATGCTCCTTCACAGCCAGAATAGTGGCAGACATGCCTGCATCTGTTTACACACAAACAGCTCTTTTCCTTAGCGACACATATATTATGTGGAATCATATAATATATGAAAATAGGGACGTGTATTAAACACACCAACTTTTAAAGGTTTTTGTGTGAAATGAAGTTGACAATCACTAAAGTCTGATACCTTTATGCATTTTTCTGACTATGTTTTCTCTGTGAGACAGAAGTAGAGGAACTATGGATTTATCTTTACTTTCCATCATCAACATGTCTGCAACACAGAAGGAATCTAATCAACTTTTGGGATGTTTTAACCGACTTTCGGTCGTTCCCAACTGCTGTCAGTTCAGACTGCAGAGTGGAGGGGATGAACTTTATTTACTTCATTACAGGAGGTGAAGAAAAGAAGAGAGTGAACTAGAGTCTTTACTGAGTGTTCAGTTTAAGTAGAGACTGAACTATACATATTTTAACCAGCCCACATAAACACTCATTCCTCATTGTTGCTTAAACAACGTCCTGTTTGTGTGTGTGAGACAGTTCAGTGTAACACTGACAGAATGGCAGAGAAACAGGTAAAAGCAAACATCAAATCTTTCTTGCAGGCACCTCTGTGTGTGTATTAATACCACTGTAATATTACAAATATGTAAATAAATGTAACTTTATAAATTAAGCTGAGTTAAGTTAAACTTCAATTTCTGATTTACATAATTTGTCCTCCTTCGTTTGTGAACGTATGACTCTTTAAGTTAAATAGCTCTAGCAGTGCTCTTAAAGTGACTCATTACCCTATATTTTAAAACTACAATTAATGGCCGTGTCTGTTGCACCAGAAACTGCAAAAAACCTTGTTGATATTTTTGATGTCCCCCCAGAAAATATTCTGTATAAAAGTCCTTGTTTGTGTCCCCCTCCCCCTTGCTGTTCTGGGATCTGCACCCTTGGAGTCAGGTGAGGGTGACTCAATAAACAGCGACCACTGAGGTTTTGCTTTTTTTTAACCGTAAACACACCAACATTTTTAGAAGTGCAGTCGGAATAAAGTTAAAGTTTTAACTCTTCTTCAGTGAATAGCAAAGAAAAAATAAATGATCAGTGGCTCACGCAGCAGACAGACGTGTTTTGCACAACATTTCATATCGCTCGGCTTCACGGTGAAAAAGCATGCACACTTAAGGTTTCAGTTTGAGTGCTTAATTTAACCACTGAGGTGTCCAAAATCAAACAGAACCTGAACACAAGTTACTGCTTGAAGATGTGGACAGATCTTGCTCCACAATGCCCTCTGAAGGGGCAGCTTGGACAAAGCGCAAAACAATGGATGCAGCTGGGGGCTCAGCATGTACATTTCATTACTTTAAAAAAAACAAACAAAAAAAAAACACAAAATCCCATGAGGCTTGTAGAGGACGGAACTGATAAAACAAACATGTAAATAAGTGTAATTCAAGTGCTTTAAATCAAACTCTGTGCTTATATATTTTAATTCCGTCTTAAGCTCATAGTCAAATATCTAAGTGCATTTTTCAAAGCAAGTTACCAGTTAAAGATCACAATGTAATGTATTACATAAAGTGATCAGTTTAGAAATAAAGCTGCAACTTCCGATGCTACATGCAACATAATCAGTGACGCTATGCAACCAAATACATGTAGGACATGCACTCTCATAGGTACCTGCCTCGTCGGGGGTCGGAAGGCCTTGGGTTCCCGAGTCCAGGGATCCTCTCGCATTTGCACTGAAAAGAAAGATTTTCTTCTCCTCTAGCTACATATAACTTTTATTACATGGATAAATTCTACAAGAAATTAAGATAAGATGCTTGTACTTCAGATTTCCAATTTCGATTTAATGTGTTACTTGGTGTTTGTACGTAACTTTGTATATTTACTTTGATATATAAATTTTACCCAAATGACCAGGTGATCTAATAATAAAGTAAAGTATGTCATATAATGCAGTGGCCATACAAAATGTGGAAATCAGGTAAAATGTCCTGGATCTCTGCAGTTGGATTTAACTGAGTTAACATCACAGGTTAATGTGCACACGTTAGCCATGACTCACAGAAAAGAGCCTAACATGACTGGACTTAAAACCTAAGTGAGCAGACTTCTGGTGGATGAGGGACTGACGTGTCATTTGTTTTCAATACTCATAAAAGTTGACTCATGAATGTGTGATGTTGTGATAACGCCCCTTCACACACATACACTCTAAGACCCTTAGCTGGACAGCTTATGAATGAAACGCACACTAAATCAAAAAAAGAGTCTTTCATTGAATATTACTTAAACATTTCAGAATTTAAAGTTAAGAAAAATTAAAAACAACCCTAAATATTATTTACTAAGGATTTTTATGTGGAAATTGTTAGTTTTTTTTGTCGTTGTAAATTTCACTCTGGGGGGTCTGTGGGCCGGCTCCCTGGCTGAAGATACATCCTTTGTGCCCCCCATATACAGAAAATACAGAATTGTGTACAGACACAGTATGCAGAGATCAGAGATGCAGTACAGTTCAACCTCTCATCACTCATACAACTTTTGATTCCCTTCACTTTCTACAGGGAGCAATACGATTTGCTGAACCCACTCCTCAACAATCAGGTCATGGCTTAAGCAGGAAGAAAACACAAATTACCCCTAAAATGAGCAATTAGTAGCGCGCCCAGTGTCAACTCTGACACTAAACAACTCGTTACGCTGAAGCTCCGTGCTGATTCGAAAGTTTAATGAAAATCCTTTTTCTCCCGCTTACTCCTTGTTTGTATGTTCCTAATCACTTCCCTGATTAAGCCAATTAGGGTTTCACAACAGTCTGAAGTTAATTTAGAGAACACGATTAACTCTTGACTTTCAAGATGGGAGTAGATGGAGAAAGTCACACAGGGTGGGGACTGCTGGTGATTTCTGGTACTCCTTTTACTGTTTCTTTAAACTAATTATAGAAAATAGAACCTTGAAGTGTGTTGAATACCAAGAACTGATGTGCAAAAGTGTAAGATTAATGTTTTGGGATGTGGGGGTAAATTAGTAAGTACAAAACGTTTCATTATTATAACGGTGATTTTAAAATCTCAAGAAGTAAAAAGACAAGGAGTGATGACTCATTTTGACTTTGATGGATGGCTGAATCAATCCCTCAGCTCCTCTTGTATACCCCCCCGCCCACCAATCACATGATGGTCTATTATATTTTTACTTCACTGGGTTCTGAACAAGGCTTCCCGGCGCTCAAATTGCTGGTGCGCCACATCCATCATTGTCATGCAGCTGAGGTGTCAGAGAGGTCCTGTTCCATGTTGAAAGAGTAGATCACACTTCTCAGTTCATGACTCAAGCACCGTCACTTTGCTGCACTTGGGGCTGTCTGATTCAGAGCAGCGTTCACTAAAGTCCCCTCTCCCACATCTCTCGTCATGCTGAGCTTGACTTTCATTTACACAGCCACTGAATCACTTCATTATTGATCTCTGTAAGCCTCCAGGTGCACCTTGTTGGTTGTTAGATTTTTGTATGGTTCTTCTTTGTGGGAACAGAAATTTAAAACAGAGGAGTGAAATCATATACTTCAAAATAAACATGTAGCCCTAAAGCCTGATTATGTACTTGTGACTTGTGGGAGGGGACGTCACCAGTCTCACAACAACTTTCTGCTTCCTGATAGACTGACAAGCTTTACATGTTGTTCAAGTAACTGCAGCTGGTTTTAGTTAGTTAACTTTATTAACGGCACAGCTCACTCAAAGTGAGCAGACTGGGAGCTCAGAGTGCAGGGGAGGTTTGGTGCTCACTCTGCTGCCACCACTGACACTCCGGAACAATTACAGGAAGACGTTTTCAGCTCAGTATAGCTGTCAACAGGAAGCAGCAGAGAAAAACAGAACAAGTGATGGAGCAAGACTTTGGATGACAAAATATTTCAGAGTGGATTTTAGATGTTGCAAAGAGCCTGTTGAAATTAAAGGCTGTCTTGCCATGTGACGTGATGTACTGTTGCACTTCCTGTCAATTTGTTAGTTTGTGATCATGACTAATTCCAGTGCATTTTAAAAACTACAATATCGTGACTTGTCATGATATTTAAGAAAGTGAATATTAAATATAGAATCATAACATGTACACTAAAATGATTAAACCATTTTAGTATTTCATTTTTTTAGGAATAATCTGACTTTCCTCTAAACCTCTAAAGGAAAACCTAAAGCTTTTAACCACAACAGTTACTTTGTGTATATTACATACGTATTGTTGAAAAATGTCTTATGTGCCCACAGCGCCATATCACCAAAATGAGCCAAATGTAGTGACCCTTTAGATGAAAAAAAAAGGATGAACTCAAGTGAACTGAAATGTTTCAGAACAGAGATGGGGACAAATGTTTTAACTGTTAACATAACAAGAAGACCAAAGCCCATATCATCATGTAATATCATTACATTCAAAAAAGTACTTTCAGACACATCCATTCATTCATCCATTTTAAGGCGTTACAGTATAATAATCATTTTAGGATACACAAACCCCCAAGCCTACGTGATTTCTGTGTGCAGATACATGTTTTTACATCTGACAATAAAAGCTCAAGTCAAGTTTACACATATTCACAATCACTCATATCCAGTATCTGCCAAAGAGGAGCAAGTCTCACTATGTGGTGTATAATGATGCCATTTGCATGCCATTTCAGACTTATTTTCTAGCCTTCGGCTTGTGTGATAGACCTTGTAAACCCCAGTCCTTCCTCCACGCACCTTTAGGTCACTTGTTTGTTTCATGACACAGTGATAGCATTTTATACATCACCCCAACCACTTTTGAAATCATTGTCTTCTCAGTCCTTCCTGGCAAAAAGCACAGTCTGTCTCCTGGCACCTCCTTCTCATCTTCCTCACTGGGGTCCCAGTCCTGCTTGGGTGCTCTGGCCTTCGCTGTGGTCACTTCCCCACAGGCGATAAAACTGACTGAAATCCACGTAAGGCGGAACTCTGCCCGTTTCATCGGGCTGAGCTGCCTGGCTGCCTCTCTGTCGAAAGAGGCTTCCGTCTCCCGAGCTGGAGCTGGAGCTCTGCGTCTGGGTGTTGGTGGACTGGAGGGTAGCTGTGGGGCTTTGACTGCTGGGGAAAGGAGAACAGAAGAGGGAGGAGGAGAGAGGTGGTTGGTTGTGGACAGTGGAGGAAGAGGAAAAGACAGGTATGAGGGTGGGAACAGAGGAAGAAGACGAGAGGCCAACAGAGAGGAAAGGGTCCGTGTTTGGGGTGGAGAGACAAAGGAGAGAGGTGGAGAGAGGGAGAGGGCGAGGAGGAGGAGGGGTGGCGGAAAAAGACAGGAGGGAGGTGGAGAGTGGTAGACGAGGCAGAGGAGAAAGGGGGTAAAGAGGGGGAAAAGGGACCTCAAATATGGGCTGCAGGATGTCGACACATGTTTGGCAGGTAGCAGGATGGAACGTGCTAAAGGAGCGGAACAAAAATGAAAGGACAGAGTGTAGGACACAGGATGGATATTGGCAAGTCAGGGCCAACAAGGAAGAGAAATACAGGAGTGAGTCAGACGGCGAGATGGAAAAGCAATTCTTTTGGATGAACGCGCATAAAACAAAAAAAGCAGAAAGAACATGAGCAAATCTGGTGAGCCCAAAACAGAACGCGCATGATCGCTTCGTCTGTTACCCTTAACATCACAACAGGCACAGACGTTCACCTGCACATACCTCACCTGACTCACTGAAGGCATCTTGCAAACATGTTGACAAAACCTATCAGTGATTTGTGTTCGTGTATATAGTAGGGTCCATAAGTATTTGGGATAGTGACACAATTGTTGCGGTTTTGCCTCCGTGCACCCAAACAATAAATGGAAAAATAATAAATAAAATGAATCAATCAAGATGACATTGAAGTGTAGATTTCAGCTTTAATTTCAAGGGCATCAAATTGAAATGAGTATTGCATTCACCATTTAGAAATTACAGCCTTTTTTACACAAAATCATTCCTTTTTCAGAGGCTCAAACGTAACTGGACAAACTAACGTACATATAAATAAATACAGGGATTATTTTTAATTCTTGAATGAAAATTCCTTCCATTGCAATGACTGTTTAAAATGGAGATGCTTTGTCAGGCCTTTACTGCAGCAGCCATCAGCTGCTGCTCGTTTGTTGGTCTTTCTGTCCTCAGTTTTTTCTTCAGATCAGGTGATTGTCTACTGAAGAATTTGACATTTCTTTGCCTTGAAAAGATTTGGGGATGCTTTCACCGTATGATTTGGGTCAGCTGTGCACTGAAATCAACTAAGCCAAAAGATGTTGATAACAATTTTTACCAAATCTTATAACTCAGTGCTGTTCACTAATCTGTGGTCAGAGACAGTTTCTCAACACTCGTCAAGCAGCTGTGCAGCCCAGCAGCATTATCATCATACAGTTTATTTAGTCATGCAGTAATTGTTTTTCTATACTCCACCTGGACAAATACCAACTCTGAAAAGCCTCACCCTCCATAAATGCACACCGGTCATCAAACGTACTTTTTCTGGTGACACAGGTAGTCATGGGCTGTCGATTTGTGGGCGGCGGCCCACTTTCTGCAGTAGTCTTCCCATGTTTCTGCTGTTTGTATAGCTACAGTAGGATGTAGCGGCACTGTACCGACAAACGCTATCCTGATCTCAAGTGAAAAGACCGTGCAATGCACATTATACCGTAAGTAGAGTGACATCACCACTCACAGCGTTATTTACAAGCGCCGGTGAAAACAACAGGAAAATATATATACAGATACTTTGTGTAAAGAGGCAAAAAAACCAACAATTTTGTCACTGTCCAAATATTTAAAGACCAAACTGAGTGACACACAATTAACTTGAAAGAACATCTAAGACATGTTAATGTTAATGACATGTTCAGGGCCTGATCAGACAAAGGGTGTTTTGTAGATTATAAATGCACCATGCTGCCTTTATTGAGGCTTTGATTGATATAAAAAGAGCGGTGCAGTACATTTTTTCATGTTGTGAGGCGACGCTAAAAGAGCTCATCTTATACAAGATCTCAAGTGTGTGATGCACTAATTTGCCTTCAAGCTTTCTGTTTCCTACTCAAATTTTTGTAATTACACTCAGTAAAATCATAAAGAATAGAAACATAAACATAATAGGATAACTGGGTCTCAAGTCGTCTTACTGGCTAGTAAAGGGAAAACACAAAAATGTTGGGTGATTTTCTAGGTAATTTTTTTTTCAACTTGAGGCATTCATACCTCCAAGAATGCAAGTGGCTCTGACAGCCTTACATGCACGGCACCTTGTATGAAAAAACATTATGTAAAACACAAACTGCACATAGAAAACGTGAAAAAAATCTCTGCTGCTTTGGGGTCTTGCGCAACTAAATTTGGAATATCAAGAAGACTAAACAGTACAGTATTTAAAAGAAAATATAATACTGGTTGGTTTGACCTGGAAAATTAGACAACTGAAACAGAATTAACAATCGTCAGTGATCGTATATTTCTTTGCCTCAACATCGGGAATTTTAATAGAGAAGTTGACCGGTGGAAGCTGCACAGCCATTGGACCTCCACAGATACTGACAGTTTGTGAAATATCCTATCAGCAGAGGCCAATCAGCCCGACTGATTAACTAAGAATAAATTAACTCAACTAGAAATTAAATTCAAATAAAACAATTAAGAAAACAAACACCTCTAAGATCACTTTGCAGTTGTGTGATGGTGGATTTTCACATCAGATTTGGTTTCAGACACACCTGGCAGTTACCACATGACTGTCATAGCAAAAGATAAAATAACTTGCACCAAAATTATTCTGAGTTGTTACAAACCATAGCGTATTGTTTTACCATGTCACAGGTCTTTAAAGATACTAATCTGATAATTTGACTTCAGTGTTCCTGTTTTCTGTGCATACAATGAAAATTAACAGCTTCAACAATTAAGTACTTAGTTAATGGCAAACATCTGCCTTATTGACTCTATTCGAAGACTTTAGCCTTTGGGATACTGTAACATTTTTCTTTTTTTTTTGATATTTTATACACTAACAATCATCTAATAATGAAAATAGTTTGCAAATTAGTAAAAAAAAAAAAATGACAATACTCATTAGCTGAAACCCTAGAAAAAGTGACTCAAGAGAAAAATTGGTTTGTTTACATTTATATCTTTACATTATAGTATATGGTGGGAGGTTTTTGCTTGTGGGAAAGTTTATATTTATATACTTCTCCAGCTGCATTCCTTTTCCAGTCTGTGAAAGGAACCTTGGCATGAAATAAAGCACCCGGCTGTGGAACAAGGGAAGTGAAAACTATGCTAACATATAAATAAGCATAGCAGTGTAGGGATGCAGGGGAGTCGAGCTTACTCAAGCTTAATTAAAATAAATATAGCAAGGAAGGAACGTGGGAGTTGAAAACCTTGCTTTGACAGCAGGGAGGAAGGATGGAGTCAGAATGGGGCTCACCAATAGTGAAAGCGGGAAAATGAGGGGTAAAAATCAGGTTTATGAAGCAGAAACACAAATGCAGTGTGGTAGGGAAAAAAGGCATTTAGAGCATGCCAAGGAGTAAAAAAAACAAGAAGGGACAAAGACAAACCAAACTTACCCAGGTGTGGGGGTACCTTCTTCCAGGGTGGAGGCAGTGTTGGTTCCATTGGTGAGGGTGCTTTGTGAGGGCATGACCAGTGAGAGGGTGACACTGGTTTTACTGGTGCTCTGGCTGTTAGAGTAGGGCACTGACACGGGGTAGATACGTCCACCTGAGAAAAGAACAAAGTACATACATGTATTTTGTAAAGAAAAATTTGTTCTAAAGTTGTTAGTTGTTGTTTTAAAAAGTTAAAGTCGTTTTAAAATGAGTGGAACACCAGGGTTGCTTGTCAGATTTACTCTCAAGAAAAACTTAAAAACTACTGTGCACCCTCAGCATGACATCAGCCCTTTGAGAACCTGGAGTAAACTGGTTTCTGCCTGTTATTTTGGCTCTATGTGGTATTCTTGGCTGCACCTCCTCAAATATTGTCTTGATTTCTTTTTTATGAATGTTAGCTGCTTGTGTGGCTTAACCTCATATTATTCATTTTTCTTATACTTACTCTTACCCTTCATCTCATTATTTATTCCTCCGAAGCTCCTCTGGTGTAACAGTTTGAGTAAGGGAATAGTTTTATTCCACATGTAAAAAACCAACCTTGAATATTCAAAATAAACCATATCCAACATGAGGGGGTGCATATTTCCAGAGTAATATCTGTAATTATCCTGTTGATGTTTGATTATGTATGTGACACACTGAATAAGAGCTGACAACTGAATCCGGAAAACCTGATTTCCTCTTGTTCCTATATGTGATTCAAACACTGGAGGTGCTGGTTCAATATTATCAAGATGATAAAGTAAAATTACTTTCCTACCCTGTGTGGGTGTAAGCGCTCCATCAGCCAGCGGGTAGTTGAGGGTGCGGATGAGCAGGGTCATGTCCTCGTGCCGAGAACAGTAGGTCGCCCTCTGACGGCCAGAGACGTAGACGTCGTGGTGCAGCCGCTTGACACGGTCCACCACTGACTGAGCTGCCGCCTCCAGACTGGTCTGCTGGGCCAGCTCTGCTGCTACCATGGCAACAATTTCCTACAACGTATACCAAGAGAAGAAGGGTGTCAGGGAAGGCGGATTGTTTTTAAGAGTTTAAGAACTACAGGATGTGACCAGCAAGAATAAAAAGCCAGAATGTGAGAAGACAGCAGAATAATAGGGTATCAAGAAAAAGAAATAACGACAGAAAGAAAAAAAACAGTAAAAGATATGAGGGTTCGTATGAGGGATAATGCGAGATACGAGGGATTAATATCCAAATTATAAGTCAAGTCTGAAGAAAAGAGAAGGCTTTTTTATAAAAATCTTAGAATATAGTTTAACAGAAATTAATATGAATATTTACCTATGCAAACATGTTTAGAAAATATTTTGCATTAAAATATATGAAATAACAACAGTTGAATGCAAACTAAACAAAAATGTTTCATCTGCCTCAACAAAAATAATAATATAGTCACGGTTGGCACTGACTCATTTTAGAATTTGCAGGCTGCCTTCATATCCAAAACACTTCTGACTGGCATGTGTTCTTTTGTCACCAATTTTTTTAGATGTGGAGGATGAGGCACTTTGAGTAAGTTAACATAGCAAGGTCCTTATGGTAGTGTAAAACAAATCGAATGTGGACTGAGAGAGGGAGTGTCCAACAAATTTGCATTTCTATTAGTGCTCGTTCAACTTTTTTATAGCACCTATAGATAATGAGCATTTTCAATGTTGACTCCAGTACAAAATCTGTCCTCTAGTCTGCATCATTATCTCGGCGCTCCGCTCTAAGCTGGCACCCACTGTCTCTGAGAGAGCAAAACCCCACCCACCCTTCAGGGTAAGAGACAGGCAGCGACACTGAAAGCGGAAGCACGGGGGAAACACACACAGGGACTTTTGTCCCATTAATTTCTGCTGTGTGGTAGGCTGTTAGATCTATCCAATCAAGAAAAACTGTCAAAAGGTTATTGTTGCCATTTATGCCAAATTTATCACCCAGCTCTGACAGGCTCCCAAAAGTGGTTAAAAAAAGGACTCTTGAGTACAAGAAACGCGAGGAAAACAAGAAATAAATAAATCAATAAAAAGCATGAAATTGAGAAAGGAGAGAAACTTGGAAAGGAAGGAGGAGGACATGTAGGACAAAGAAAGATTTAGATGAAAGAAAAAGATATGTAATGTGTGGTTTAAGTATGTGGTTTTCAAAGTGGCAAATCACTGCATAAATAACACTGGAAAAATAACTAGAGAGAAAAAAATGAATTTGATAAAAAAAACTGTCAAAAATAACCAGCTGACCTGATTGACCTGTTCAGGGCCGTGAGCGGACTCAAGCGCATTGATGAGACCTTCTGACATCAGCAACAAAAAGCCTGTGATGTTGTCCAAAGACTGGCTGCCATGAATCTCTGGTTCAGCAATGACTGGCCTCGTCTTAGCCGCACTGATGTTGGAAAAGGACAGATATATATGTTAGACAGTAAACAGGTATAAAAGAGAAAATGGGAGAGTTGAAGAGAGAGAAAAGGAGGAACGGGAAAGAAAGTGGGAGGAACTAAGACAATAAAGAAAGACTTAAGTCCACCTGACCTAAATGCAAAAAACCCCACTAATCTCATAGATCTGCTGAATTGATTATACACCGCCAACATTAAATTTCCTGCACTCTCTTTGATGGCACAGCGGAGGAAATTCTATAAATATTCCATTCTTTTACTGAGGATCATAATTACGATGACTCGTAGATATTTGGCTAGACTGGCCTGGACTGCAGACGGGGAGTGGAAATGAGAAGAAGTATGAGAGATGGGGGCCCTGGATCATGGAATTTCAAGAGGCTCAGCTAGGGTAAAAGAGAGGCTGGAACAGGGTCAGATCTGATAATCACAAGTATAATATGAAGCCAGAACCTGCACTGTCAAGGTAGTGCTGAGTGTATAAATAAACACACACACACACACACACACACACACACACACACACACACACACACACACACACAAAATAAGATAATGATCCTACTACAAGAACTGACACTCAAGTGGAAACGTGGCAGCTAATGACACATTTTAAAAAGACCATTTCACCAATGCAAGCACGCCAATTCAATTCCTTACAGAGAATAACGGTTGGAAGTAACAGAGGCTCAATAAATAGACTGGCTACTCTTTTATAATCACAGAGTGTGCATATGTTAGGATGCCTTTTCTTTTCCCCAAAGACGTGTTATAATGATATACAATCAGACAGTCCATCTACTTATTGCTCTTTATTGTCATAATGTGTAGGTGTGTCGTTCTGCAAACAAATAATACAGAGTTGTTATTAATAACTGTTCACTTAAAAAAGAACAAAAAAACACAATAGCATTCAGTAGACTATATCAAACACACTAAAAGTTAGGGCTACACACACAAAACAACCTAACATTGTTACCATGGAATACTTTAACCAAGATGACAAGAAACTCAAATCATTTTCTGAAACTATGTATGCATCAATGGCAACATAGAAAAATACAAGCAATAAGAAACTGTTCATCGTCATCGTAAAGACTGTATGCCACAATAAATGCTGCATTTCTACTATTCATGTATAGTTATGTAACCAGCGATGACACACCCACAGGAGTGTGACGATAATACATTAAATAATGTCACAACTTACATTTCTCTGGACGCACACATAGGAATGCTAATGAAAAATTAACTGCAATATCAGCAATGCTCCAAACTTGGATGAAACTAAAGCTGTGTTATCTATTGCTGAACTGTAGCTGTAGGCTCCTTCTACATCCACAAGAGCCAGGAAAACTCCGATCATTCAAGCGCACAACAGCACTCCTAGTGGTTGGCCCTCGAACAGCCTGTCTTAATATCTGAGAACAGTAGATAAGGAAATAATCCTGTCTGTATGAAACACAGCTACATCTAGCGAGTGGACAACCTAAATTTAATCTGCGGTGTGGAAACTGCATCTCCCCCTTCTGGCAGTATAAACAAAATATGTGTGCAAAAAATATAAAATAATAGGGGTGTAACTCTCTCTCATATGATAACTCCATTTAAATCAAGATTAATTTGCTTAGATTCAATTCAATTCAAGGATAATCTATTTTTAATGTGAGACGGGACAATTTGGTCCAATCTGATTCAATAAAGTCCTTATTAAAAGCAATTTAATGTCATCTGATTCGATCTGATTCAATGCAATCTCATATTGCTCCTGACATTTCTTTAATTTAGTCATTATTTTCCATTATAAAATAAAATAAACTTTAAAATGGAAATTCCCTGTTTTATATAACATACCTCACTTATTTTATTTCTAAAATAAAAAAAATAGGAAATCTCAAATATTTTTCTTTCTTATTTTTATTTTATGGGCAAAAAACAAATGTATCATTTTATAATAACATGTCATTGCGGCCATTATTTTGCAATACACACAAAGAAAAATTGCTGCATGACAGCAGATCAGAATTACATTATGAATCTAAACTTGAGTCTGTCTCCCAATGCCCTGATGCCTGATTTTGGCAATGTTGGTGAGATATATAAAACACAATATTGTTTGAATATTATTTATATTATATTTTATATTTTCACTAATGGCACAAATAACATGTAAAGAGGACTAGAGGAAGGAGACGATAAAATACTGTTGGACAGAGCTCTACTGTGTGTTCAGATGTTAAACAAACATTTTTTTTTTCGTTTGTTTTGTTACCCCCACACTCCTCGACAAGAAGTAATTGCTGTCTAATTAGTAAATTCTTACAGCCAATGAGCCTGTTGAAACTTGAAACTGTGAAAGCCAACAAGTTACCAGACAACTTTAACAAAAGATATTAACTACGCTTCTGATACTTTTGTTAATCGCTGATTCTGGTGCACAGAAGACTAGCGATCTAAGTCTGGGACTGACTGAAGCTAATACATGTAATGTTATGGTTGAACATCTCCTATGTTTCCTCTAACATGAGCCATCTTGATGCGTGCATCTTTCACCGATCAAACAAGTGCAAACAGCTGTGGTGAGTGGAAATATAACCAAGTATTTAATGCTAAAATTTCAATTGCGGTCATTTTTACACAAGGCAATATAAAGTCAATGCCTGTAGTCTGGATGAACAGAGTTTAAGGCAAAAACTTGTGACATTATTAAAGAATGGTTCATTATTGCTGTTAAATAAAACTATCTACAGTATGTGTAGGTGACGTGGTTTGAATATTCTGACTTCACCTGAGTAAGTCGATTTCATTGTAGTTGAACTTCACACGGTAGTCTCCGAGCCTCCTTGTGCTGCTCTGACCAGAAATCTGCCCCACCTGCCTTATGCGAGCTGAATCCACGCCTGTGTGGAAAGGGAGGAGAGGATAAAAAACATTACAGACATGAAAAGAAAAAAAGGGAGGACCGCTTGAGGAAACCAGTATCCTGGCAGGCAGATGGTACAAGGAGGTTTTGGAATTTGATAGACAGGATAAAGCTGTAAGACCAAATAAGTAGAAAGTAGGAGACAGACGTGGGAGGAGGAGAGGTGTGTGCATGTGTGTGCTATGGGGAAGAGGTCACCTTCAGCTGAGTAAGTGGAATGACCACAATTTCATTTAAATCATTCAGAGACGGCCTAACTGAATAATTATGCGACGTCCCGACTGGAGACGGAGCGAGGAAACAAGGAGGGACAGACAGCTCTGCCTGCTCCTCTATTCACAACAAGTATCAGGCTTCGCCTTGTGATTCTTCTCTAAAAATACTCACAATGAATGCATTTGCTTATAAATACACAAACTTCATTAGCTGACCACTGAGTTTGTCCCTGTTTTCTCTACCAATGTGACCACACACACCGTCTCATCTGTCAGAGTCAGTCATTTAAAGTGACAGTATATAATCTTTACTGTATCTCACCTGTAGCTCCTTTTATGCATCTAGAAAGCTTTGGTCTGAGTTGCTGAATTCTGGAGA
The DNA here is from genome assembly GCA_001698575.1 of Mola mola. NCBI lineage: Eukaryota > Metazoa > Chordata > Actinopteri > Tetraodontiformes > Molidae > Mola > Mola mola. Next base: position 11,926,861 of record KV751348.1, on the reverse strand, counting down.
TATCACCTGTAGAGATATCAGCAGTCTCTCCAATATTGGATAAATAAATAGAACTAGATGGAACTTTGCTTGTCATGCTCAAGGTACCAAAAAGACCTTTGAGAAACTGAGAATAGTAGTGCTGGGGTGTATTTTGTTTGTTTTTAAACTGCCTTGTTGCAATACTAGATCATAATCACTAAAAGGGACGCCACTGCATTGCTTACTGAGAGAACTGACTCATTAGATTACCTTTGTATGACAACTAACAATGAAGTTTCATGTGGGTGTTGGTGGTAGGGGATGTTCAAGTGTCCCATCACCTTCATACGTAAAACAAAATACTCAAAAATTTCACAAAAGGAAATAAAATATAGAGTTATTGTGCAGAAAATTGCATACCATCCTTCTGAAATTAACTTTCTTTCATGATGATATCACTAAGTTTTCCAACGATTGCAAAGTCTATGTGGTACTAAATCCGTAATTAACTGAGTCAAATACCCTCTGCGTCCACATAGTGTGTTTAATCTGACAGCAATTTGAGAAAAGGCATAAAGACACATCCTCTATGAAAACAATAAAACTATTTAACTTTCACAGCCTACAGTAGATCCAGTCTCAACAAACACTGAATAACACAATAAAAGACACAGAGAAATATATATTTACAAGTAACACATTTCTTATTAGAAAACTAAGTATCTGTTTACTTGAACTGTAAAACCAACACCTCACCCAGGACTTATTCTTTCCAGTAATCATGACTGAGTCGCCCAAAGTAATACACAGACCTGGTTGGGAAGTCTTGAAGTAGGAAGTCTTTGCTTGGAAAATATCTTTCTACTATAACTCAAAAAAGACAACCCACACCAAAACAGTCTAGATGAACGATAAATAGCACTACTGTTAAAAGGTAAAACAAATAAGTACTTCTTTTGTCTTAGTTAGTTGTAATTAATCATTTTCTGGATAATTCAGTCAGCAGAGAACAAGAGGGAGGAGGCAGCACAGATAACAGTATCAGATGACAATATCTGTGTCAGTGGGTACTGGGCCAGAATTGACTCAAAATTCAAAGATTAATTCCTTTTTCTTTTCTCTAATAGAAACTTTCCAAACTTTAGTATAATCTGAGTCCAATTAAAGAAAATTTGCCAAGGCATATGGAATAAAACCAAATAAAACTAAAATACAAACAGCAATAATTCATACAATTGTATGAGCGTATGGTCTATGCGTCAGTGCTCTCTTCTCTTTTGGTGTATGTAGCTGTGTGCGCGTCTCACCCAGTGCAGCCAGTCTCTGCAGCTCGTCTTCGTTGTCGGTGCTGTGGGGTCTGCCAATCTGGAGAACCTGATTCTGGCCGTCGCTGCTCGACTTGCACAGCAGCGCCCTATTGGTACCTGCAGACCAAGACATATTCACAAAGGGGATTTCACGCTCATTCGTCTATTGTTATTTTTAGACGACTAAGAAAGTTTGCCCTCCGATTTTCCCACACATTAATGATGCGGAGTCAAAACTGCATTAATGTTGTTCTGAGGTGACTCACCAGCCCAGTCCTACGCCAGTGAGTTAGTGGAGATTCTGTGGGACTTTTACAAAGCTAAATAACAATGACTGGATAATGACGCCAGATCCAGACATAAAAGACGACCAGCGGTTAGATAAACAATTAAACCACTCTTATATTAATATTTTTGGGCCCCTAAACTGGAGCTTGACAACACTACCTTCAGGTGCAGGTGGTGTTGGAGTAGCCACTTGTCATATAAGCTGACAAGGCCATCCAAATCAGAGGCAGGGGCCCATGTTTCTCTCTCTTTCATCCATGTGAAAGAGACAGTATCTGTGTGTGTTAAATCAGCCCATGCCTACAGGACACACAGATTTTATAGGGGTGGCAGTCTTTGGGCACAAAACAATCTTTATATACTCTACATATCTGACTTTTGCTATTCGATTATAACGTATATGTTCATACATCCTTGACCGTGACCATGCACACCCACTCCCAGCGTATCCAATTAAGGGGTACTCGACCTTAACTGTCAAATATATTTCACATCAAAACACAGCTGGAAGTGCTTTATAAAACATCACTTATTGTTATGTTTAAACCTCTTTGAATTCATGTTCTGTCAACTTTGAACTCTTGACCTTCCCACGGCAGGCCACCAGGGAGACAGTCCTTCTTTCTACTCACTACTAATCACTACAGCAAACCTTAATATTCTGTGCTGTTCCATGTCCTTGAGCCCCTAAGGAAATTAATTCCCAGAGTGGGTGAGCGGGCTCTTTTCCATCAACTAGGTTTAAAGAAGCAAACGTTATGCATTTAAGGAATTTAGATACATTACTCAAATGCATTGAATCTGTGCGACTTAACAAGATTCTCACACTGGATTAATGCTTAAAACTGGAAAAAGTAAGAATAGCTGCATAGTAATATACAAGAGGCTGAATACACAGCAGCTGGGATCTGGTAGTTCATGATTAACTTCGACTCTGAAGGAGAAATACTTGTGAAGAATGTCTGTAGCTCGTAAGGGTTGGGGTTTGCGAGTTTGTGCATCTGTGTGCAAATGTCTCACACACTATAATTTGAATCTCCTCATAGTTAAGGGGCCTCAAAGCCCTGCTGGATAGTGTAGTAAAATATCAATGACAAATGTTCTTTTTTATGTTCTGTAGCTAAAGGAGTCAGGTCTGAATCTACAATCACATACACACACGCACACACGGATAGAGAGAGAAGAAACTATCAATACTACTTCCCCTGCAGCTGTTTGCGGGAACCGGATCTTGCAGCAGATATTGAAACACATTGAATGAGACTGAGTCATTTCTGAATAAAGAGTCAATATGATTCTGACAAAGGAGGAGAAACTTGTGGGAAGACTGGTTCTCTGTAGAAATAAAACTTTACACACAGTATGCAAAGCACAATTGTGCATGTACTTGAGATACGGGTTAGAAGCTACATTGATTAGTCCATTCATCAATTAATCATGTTGCCTTTGATTTTGAGATTAATTGTTTCCGTAATTTGAAGCTTTTCCTGAATCCAGCTAGGGTCAAGCACTGATTGCTGATGGGCTGATTAATAAATGACTGAAAATAGGTTAGTGGCAGTCCTAGTTGCATATTATTGGGACATATTTTGGTTAATTTCATTAAAAGTAATCTAAGGAAGGACATCCGTTCACTTAAAAACACTTTCTACAGTCTGAATGCACACATTTTTGTGAGTTAGAGATTTAAGATAAAAATATGACAGTGGCTGGAGGAGAGAGACGGAGAGAGATTGTATTATAGTACTTTCTTGTTTTATAAATTCAGAACCACAGTTTTTACCGTTGCTGTATCGGTCACTCAAGTCAGTGGTGTCAGCCCTGGTGTCCCTTAATTTCCTGAGCCTAAGTTCTACTGTAAAACCGTGATTTATTTTTCTTTCCTAGAAATGCAGGATGTATGTAATTTTTCAACCAATACTGACAGCCTACCTTCTCATTGCCAATGCCAATAAGAAATCCAAAAATGTGACAGGTGCCTTACTCTTGAAAACAACTTAAAAGCATTCTCGCAGACTGCCTCGCTTACTGCTGAAATACTAATTAACAACATTTTGGTCCGTAAACTGTAAAAAAAACAAAAAAAACAAGCAAAAAAAAAACAACCCCAAATGTGACGTGTGGCTAGTTAGTCCACACTGGATCACAAACCAGGTTACAGATAAATAACTGCCAACGATGCTTTGATAATAGGATGCTACGCATCATTGTATCAAAACAATTTGGCTTGGTATTATCTATTAGATATCTATTTCATTCTCAGGCCGATAAGTTATCTGTCCGATTAATATTTCACATCCGTTCTTTTTCCACATGCAAACATCTGATTTTTACTGGACTAAATTTAGCCCTCTTTTGTCTGGTCGGAATTAAGGTTCCTCAAAATGTTATTGGTCTACCCAGAGAGTTGCTGCAGTGGAAGGGAATATATCAATTTTACATTAGTCATAATCTATCTGCTTTCTTTTAACACCATCCAACAAGTGCAACATAGAAACCCTTTTCATAGAGTAAACCAAACCAAACCAAAACCTGTTTAAGCCTGACATCTACTGGTGCAAGCCGATTCTCAAGAGACTGCATGCTATCGGTCCGTCTAGGTCGGGAACCATATTTTGCAGTGCTATTATAAAGAAGAAACATAAACTAAATCAAACTATTACATTACATTTGTAGTCATTTTAAATATAAACACACAGACAACTGTACTTTGTGTGCGTGTGTTCATACCAACATTGGCGATATAGAGCTTGTTGTTGAGGATCAGTGCCACAACTGCTGTAGCTCCTCCTGACACCTCTTGCTCCAGCTCCTTCAGACGCTCCTGCACTTTCTGTAAATGAATATAAAGAAATCAGGTGGGGGGAGGAGGGAAAGAAGGGAAGAGATCACGTAGAAGAAGGAAAAGAGGACAGGATCCATTGACAGATTGAAGGCAGCAAAAAGGCAACGAGAAAATGAGAGGGGATGAAAAGTGAAAGAGTATTGAGCATGAGACGAGGCGAGACAATGGGGAGGAGAGGTGGTGGAGGGAAAAAGAAACGGGGAAGAGGTGAGATGAAAAATGATAAAATATGAGAAAAGAACACTGATGACAGTGAGCATGAAAGAAATAGTTAAGCAAACAAAGACAAATGAGAGAGCAGAGAAAAGGAGATTACGACTGTAAGGTCTCAAACACAGAAAACAGGGAAAAAGGGACATCTTACATCTTACAGAAAGACCCACGCGTGCAACGACATTAAAGCTGAATCTAACACTGCAAAAACAGATGTGGCACAAAGAGAAAAAGATGGAGAAGAGGAGAAGTGAGGCAGAGCGAGCTGGATAGAAGGAGAACTGAGACCATCTTATCTAATGAAACATGCTGATGAGCCCAATTAGAACATAACAAGCCTGTTCTCTGATGGTTGGGCACTAATTCACACTAATGCCCAATTTTGAGGTTTCTATGGCAACCAACAGAGAGCTTCCCTCCTCAATTTCCAGCTCAATCTGTCAATATGCTTTGCAGAGCGTGTGTGTGTGTGTGTGGACCTCATTGTGTGGTAGGTGGTAGTTGGACAGGTTAGCTTTCTCTGCCAGAGCGTCATCAATTGTCTCAAAGTAGCTCTTCTCCACCACATCAAAGGCCTGCAAGGACAACAAGAACATGTATCTGGGTGACACAATAAAGGCAAAGTGGGGTACAAGCCCTGAATGTTGTGTGACTATTACAGAGTGTATAACTAATGATGTGTGTGCAATATTCTGACGTCAACTGAACGGGGGAATATTAGCCTCCTGGGCACATTATGCTCACGTCTTAACTGAGGCATAAACATTCATATCACAGTAAAATACCATCGTCCGTGATGAGCTGAGCGGACTGGGATGCTGCTTTGCAGCCAATTACCACGACTAAACTCATCCTTTGACAAAATGTTGCTCCATCCCTGTTTTTTAAACTGCATTCAGTGCATGCATTCAATACACAAACTCTATTTTACTTCAACGAATATCTTTTTTTTTTTTTCCATTGCATATCATATGTCATTTGAAATTTGTGACAAGTGCTTATATACAAAAGGGAAAAGGTTTGAAAGCCCTCTATGGTATATTCCCATGTTACATCACGACAGTAACAATGGCACCAGCCAAACAGGGAAGGACAATGTGGAAAACTACCAGATCTGGTATTCAGCATTTTTCTTTTAGCTTTAATTTTTTTAATTTCTAAATTGAAAAACAAGAGTTGATATTACTAGAGTTATGGCTTGAACCTGCAAATTAACTAATAATTCACCTTTTCACACAAATGTGCAAATCAATGGAAAGTATATCTGATGTGGAGGATAGCATAAAAAGTACCTTGAGATAGTAATTAAGTATAACACAAATATAATGTATTTGTTATATTCAATCAGTTTTTATTCTAATTCTGTATATCTGTATATAATACTATATATTAGTTGCAACACTTGAAAACTTACTGAGCTAGTGGATTACTAAAACTCGCCGCATCAGCCCAGAAAAAAAACAAATGGTTGAACACTGGTGCTGAATGCAGAAGACGTTGAGCAAAAGCTAACTCGGCATCAAGGCAGTGTGTGTGCAAAGTAGACCGTGTATTCATCCATTCATTAGAGTCCTGTCTTATATTTACATCCAAAATGCTTTTTGTGTGATTCCAGCATCACTGAAGTTACATGCAGAAAGGCTGTATTTAGCTGAAAACGTGTTACCACAGATAAACAATAAACAAGGTCACCTCATTAGCTTGTTTATCCCCTCTGGTTTGACAGGACTGTCATATTGGAAGCTGAATGTAGCCCCATACTGACAGCGCTACAAGGTCTGTAAACAACGAGCGAACTGTAGAAGTCCACCTCTGCTCTGCTTTATTGAACTAGGTGCAGGGTATTATCTGGTTGCTATCAAAAAAAAAAAAAACAGCACAAATTAAATGTAGTTATTACCTGTAGTTACCCTGTTTACTTGTGGAATATTCCAAACAGTGGTTTTTAGAGCATCCCATCTTGTTTTAAATGTGTTGTCAAACATCAGAGTTAGCATGTATTTAAAAAATAATGAAGTTGATGAGGTAAAATATTTAATATATTGTCCTTGTGCTGTTTAATTGACCATACATCAATAGGATTAGCAAAGTGTCACATTTTGTTTTATATTTGACACTGTACTCCAACTTTAGAAGCAGGTTGTACATGTCTAAAAACCCACACAGACCTGTGTGAGGGTCCTGCGGATGTCGTTGTCTGCGTGACTGGAGTTGAGCTGTCCAAGCAGCAGTTCCGCTGTCAGACACTGGGAGGCAAAACTGGCCACTCTGCTCCCATCATAACCATTAAAAACCCCGTACAAGGAACAGCCGTCCTCGCCTCTGATGGGAGAAAAACAAACATGTGCTTTGCCTTAGTAAGGGAAGATAGAGCATTTGTTTGAATACATGACACACAATATACAAATTATACACAACATTAAGTAATTCGGTCACATCAGAAAAAGTGTTTACACTGCATTCATTTGTAAATCTAATTACCCAGTTTTACCTGAGTCATTTATGGAAATGCCTTACACACAATATTCGGCTTTTAACGCCATGCGTTACTGAAATGTCAGTGAGCAAGAAAAAGAATCACTACAAGCTTAAGGGCCTCTTTCCGAAGTCAGCAGTATCAATATCATGATGCTTAGCAGGTCATTTTTATAATATTTTATCTGACAGGTGTCTATTTACTGTATGGAATTCACATAGATCGTTGCAATATCTTAAACACTAAAAAACATAATCACCTTGACGGTTGAGCTGCAAATAGCAGTTCTATGTCAATCTGGTGATTGGCATTATTTCTTTATTCCCTTTGGTCTCAAGTTTTTTTTTCCCCTCATGCTCTGTACTTACTAAGTGCTTCTGCCTTTCCAGAGTGCCTCACCTGAATCTGAGGTGTCCATCCTCATTGTTGTGGCTCTGACTTCCTTTACCATCGGGGCCGTAAACACAGTTGGGTGCAGTTCCAACTCCACACATCTGACACAGCGGCAGGTCATCTGTCCAGCTCTGATGCTGTCAAGACCAATGAGAGCCAGAAATAAGGGCAAAAAAGCGGACAATATATCTTGAACTACATTACATGTCATCTAGCGTATGAAAACAACAGTTGATGAGTTTTAACAACACAACACACAGTCCAACGGAACGGCAGGATGGCAAACTAAGAGTGCAGGACAATGTTTTGCTGGGGTGACGTCTTATTGTTCACAAAGAAGAGAATAAAATCGAATAAATAATGTTGTGTCTATTATTTTATGTAAATATTCCAGTATAGCATGTAGCTGTAAAATGCATCTTTCTCTTAATTTTACGTTGCCGACTTAAAACAAATGTTAAAATCCTTCCGAAGCATAACTGCTGTTACTATCACCAGTATTTTTTGCCGGCCCCCTCAAATTGTCAACCGATTTTGTCACTTGATTTAAAAACACTACAATTTGTATTTATTTTTGTGCACCGAAATGCCATCGCTGTGTTTGCAGAAAGGAATAAACTCAAAATATAAACATGTTTTAGGAAAGAAAAAATGCTAACTTTTATAAATGTTGTAAAATGTCTTTGGTAAGTAGTTTGTTTATTTATTTAATTTTTATGGTTGTTTTGTATTGTCATGTGTGTTGCTTTTTGGCACATCTGTGTACATGACAGCAACCATGCACAATGTTAGGTCTATGCTAATAGGCCTTAAAGTGGGCAGCAGGGAAAACATAATTGTTCTTTATCAGTGTGTGTTATACTCTACGTATGAATATGCATTTCCAGAAAGTTCAGAATCATTAACAAATTAGTAAATTCTGATTCAAGTCCAACACACTCCACACAGACTTGTATGCATATACTGTGGATAACCCCCCACTAGATCGTTATCTGCTCAATCTTTTTATCACATTTATATTGTTTACAAATTGCAGAAACAACTGATCGTTATATAGATATTGTATGTTGCTTATCTTTAATGTTGTTCATTTACAGGATATTCGTATTTCCACGCGTTTTTAATGAACGTGTGTCAATTAAAATTCTACTTATGTTTAGCTAACTTTGTTAAACTTCTTTGTCCACGTTTCAAGTGCTATGTCAAGCGTTATTTACTGGAAAGTCATCCAGCACATTCTGGGCAAAGGACATCCAAGGAGTGCCATTAGCTTGACTCAGCCTGTGGTCACTGAAATTACAGAGTCATGTCTGATTACGATACGCGGTTGACACTAACATCAACAAGAATGTAAGCGAGGACCTCACAGGGTAGACACTGCTGTCAACGTCGCTAACCAATTCTAAACGTAAGTGTCACGCTAGTTTCCTCAAGGTGTGCGAAAGATATGCCGTACATTGCAAAGTTAGTCTCGTAGCTACCTCCTACTGCTTCAGTAGTTTCAACAGCTCTTGTGCATTAGACACTATAGGTCGCATTGTTTTGAGACTAGCTAGTTGTAGCTAGCTAACTGTTAGCAAACCACTTCATAAACTCAATTCACACTAAAGTAGCTAGCATTAGCCTCACTGAACGACCTCAAACTCTGTATGAAAAACAAATAACTAAGACTACCACAGACGGAGATAAATGAGGCTAAAGAAACCTATACTAACTGCGCAACCATAACAATGCAGCTTGGTAAGAGAGACACATATTTCAGGTTTCACTCACGCTCTGCATCAAATTCCTACGCTGGGCCGCCATGTTGGATGATACTCGGTGCGTTCAAGGTATATCGTAGAGTCAGAAAATCAACCTTCAAGGTGATAGATCACCTGTAATTACAATTGGCAAAAGATTCATTTTACCATTAACTGAAACCATTATTAACCAAATTTCCGTGTTGTTTTTTGTGATTATTGATCGTTAGTTATTTAAAAAAAAAGTAATAACAGCAAAATGGCAAAGTCCAGTAACATCAACTTAACCTTTTGAGCGTCGCTGTTTGGCCTTCATGATGCTCTCAGTTCTTGTGATGATGTACATTGAGATTTATCAGTCAATGTTTTTTCCTTAAATTTCCGACAGCAATTTATAGCATCATCCGTATAAATTTGTTGTGGCTTTATTGTGGTTTCCTCGACTGGCCGCTTAACAGTTTCTGACACTGGAACATCTCTCGTTGCGACACCGTCGTTACTCCGCACGACGTGTGACCGAAAAGCCTTTAACAAAACAGACCCTATTCGCGTGCCGTAGCCGCTGTATTTTTCGCTATTTTTTTTTTTTGTGTGAGGAACAGCAACAAAGTTCATAGAACTCAAAAATAATAGTAGGTGGTACCACAGATGTGCAATATATGTTCATTATCACGTGGTACCATAGGGTTTTCTGAGTATTATCAATTCATTATTATTAATTATAGGGCAATTACTGGGTATTAAACTGGGTGCTTCTAAAAAAAAAATAACTTGCAGAGTATGAGGCATGTGCTATATTATCATTCAATCTTAATTCACACCCTGAATCCACAGTACTTATTTTATTTTTTAAAAAAATCAACATTTCTTTTCATGCAGACATTCAGACGTGGTATTTGTTCAGCTTTCATCAAGGCTGCTGTAGAAATTTGTAATGTGATCCACTGGATTAGCAACATATACTTACATATACATATAAAAGATGAAGTTCCACAAATATTTAAATATATCGAACCTTTTAAGAGCAAATACAGAATATTTGCATATTCGACATTTAAAGGAAAGATCAACCCTTGCAAACCCTTGTGGAACCTAGATTTGTACTGTGTGTGTTCTATACAACGCTGTTTCATAAACAAAGATTATGTTGAGGCTAACATTCAAAATGGCAGTTTGGAGTTGCGATAATTTGAAGGCAAAATGTGTAATAAAATAGCATCATATTGAAACACTTGCTGCGGCAATGCCCAAGGTTAAAAATCAAATCCTCCACTTGTAAGAAACATGCTTGTGATGTCACATCATCCAATAAAATTGAAAGTAGTGATGCAAGGACAATAATTCCAACATCGGAGAAAAAGCTCATTGTTGTAGCATCACATTGTATTTTTAAATCTATTATATTCAGCATAATATATTGGAGGATGGACATCAAACGCAATTTATATATAATATAATTAGGGCCTTGCCTGGAGCCAACATCCAATACATCAAAATGTCTGAAACATCTCCAGTAGGTTTATTTTTGATTAAATTTGCTGACTAAAATATACAAAAAATATACTGTATATACAATATTGTAATATGATTAAAAGTATGTGTTCCCTTTCTGTCAGGTGGTGAGTTGGCCGTGGCCGAGGCAGGTGAGGTCTTGTAATCGCCAGTTGGTCTTGATCCAGAGCTTCACATATTTAAATAAACAGTTATGTGGATTCTGGTAAAAGACAGGAGAAAGATAAAGACATAAATAAACTGTATATATACAAATTAATTTGGCTCAGGAGACTGGGGTTCCAATCCTGGTCAAGGGGCGTGGCAAGAATCCAGTTGGTCCCTTTGGCAAGGTCCTTAATGCTAACTGCCATACCTCAGATATGAGTGCAATCACGAATAGGAGAGCCATACCAACTCCGACATTGCCCGGGTCAACAAGGTCGATGTCAAACATCGAAGTAACAGGGTGATGTGACGAGAAATGGGCTACTGGAACAAGACATTCATGGACCAGGAGTGACAACATGGGATTAATGAAGTGCTACTACACCAGAAACCCCAGTCAGACAGGATACACGCAACAGACGTAGGACCTATGGCTTCTTTAAAACCTGAAGTCCAAGCTAACAAAGAAACAGCTCATAACTCGCCGTTCCAATGTCCGCAATCAACAACAACTATCACTACAAGAGATCAATAAGGTACAACAACAATGCTGCGGCAAAGGGGAGCCAGGACGAAAGGTCAGGGGGGATTTCATCACCCCCACACTCAGAGATTGGATTCCAAGCCCCAATGATGACAAGCCTGGATGATAGGGCAGCTGGCCTGAGAATGAAGAAAATGGCTAACATGGATACCTGGAACCCCCTAGGAACGGTTACCAAGGCTTAGTGGCAAATTACCCTCTGAAAGTCTACTAGAGGATGTGAATGTGGCACTACAAACTATCCTTACCGTGACCATTACTGAGACCAACAAGCTGATATATGCAACAGTGTATGGAGATGGAGATGCTTGGCTACAAGAATGTGAGCCATAAGGGGTAGTGCCTTTTAAGGAGATGAAGGTTCGAGGCCAAGATCAAGGCAACACACAGAGAGGTTAGCCTGTCAGAGCTGGAGAAGGGTAAGACCAATAAAGTACCCAGGAAGTACAGCAAGCTGTTCATAAGTGAGGCACTGGAGACTGCCAAACAGAGACTCACAGCCCTGGTTGCCCACCTGAAGAGGTACACTAGAGACATGGAAGCCTGGAGAATAAATAGGATGTTCACCATTGAACCATCCAAAGTGTTCTCTCGGTGGGAAGGTAATAAGATGGGGACAGACCCACCCAGGGGTGAGACTGAACTGCACTGGAAGGGCATATGGGAGAAAGAGGCATCGCATAACACCAATGCTCAGTTGTTGGTGGACCTGAGAGAGGACCACAGCCATCTCCCAGAACAACACCCAGCAAACATTACAACAGCAAACATCCAAGAAAGAGTCTAAATGAGCTGGACAGTACCAGACCCTAACATGATCCACAGCTACTGGATAAGGAAGCTAAGTGCAACCCATGAGCTGTTGTCTAGCAGCTCGGATGTACCAGCTGCTAAAAGATGGGACCAACCCAGAGTGGTTGACCCAAGGTCAGGCAGTCCCTATCATGAAGGACCCCCATAAGGGAACAATTCCATCCAACTAAGCACCATTGCAGCCAAGATGCGTAGGCATGTGGCTCAATGCATGATCAGAGCCCAGAAAGGGGTTGGTAGTGACACCAGAGGAGCCAAACACTTGCTACTGGTTGACAGGACAGTCGCTAAAGACTGTAAGACCAGGAAAACCAACCTGTGCACTGCCTGGATTGACTATAAGAAATCCTACGACTCACTGCCACACATATGGATACTGCAGTGCTTGGAGCTATATAAGATCAACAGGACACTTAGAGCCTTCATCAAGAACTTGATGGGGCTGTGGAAGACTAGTCTCAAAGCCAATTCAAGGCCAATTGCACAAGTTAGCATCAAGTGCGTCATATACCAAGGAGATGCCCTGTCCCCACCTTGCTGGCCTGAACCCCATCAGCCAGATCATCACAAAGAGTGACCTCGGGTACTGGTTCAGAAATGGAAAGATGATCAGTCACCTCCTCTACATGGATGACATCAAGCTGTATGTGAAGACTGAGCGAGACATCGACTCACTGATCCACATCACCAGGATCTACAGCACTGACATCAACATGTCATTCAGGCTAGACATTTATAGCCGAATGATATCAAAGAGAAGTAAGATGATCAAAACTGAAGGAGTTGAACTACCACAAGGCAACATAACCGGTGTTCAGGACAGCTACAAATACCTTGGGATCCCACAGGCAAATGGGAATCATGAAGAGGCCGCAAGGAAGTCAGCCACAGCCAAATACCTACATAGAGTGAGGCAGTTCCTGAGAAGTCAGCTGAATGATCAGAACAAGATCTAGCCATCAACACCTATTCCTGCCCGTCATCAGATACCCTAGTGGTATAATAACTAGAACAAAAGAGGAGATAGAAGCCACAGATATCAAGACAAGGAAGCTCCTCACAATGCATAGAGGGTTTCACCCCAAGTCCAACACCCTGAGGCTGTAGACTAAGCGGAAAGAGGGAGGCCGAGGACTTGTGAGTGGCAGAGCCACTATCCAAGATGAAACAGCAAAGAGGAATACGACCAGGAATAAATCAGGAAAATGGCCCCCAATGATGACCTGCTAAATTAATCCCTCAGGCAGCAGAAACCCAGTGAGGAGGAGGAAGAAAGACCATCATGGATGGACAAGCCCCTGCACTGGATGTACCACAGATAGAGGAAGTGGCTGATATCGAGAAACCATACCAGTGGCTGAAGAAGGCTGGTTTCCAGGGGAAGTACAGAGGCACTGATCATGGCAGCATAAGAACAGGCCTTGGACTCAAGATCGATAGAGGCCGGGGTCTATCACACCAGACAGGACCCAAGGTGCAGACTGTGCAAAGATGCTCCTGAGACAGTGCAGCACATAACAGCAGGGTGCAAGATGCAGGCAGGTAAGGCATACTTGGAGCGTCACAACCAAGTGGCCGGCATAGTATACAGAAACATCTGGCCAAGTATGGGCTGGAAGTGGAAAACACCTACGAATGTGATTGAGAAAAAATGAGCTAATATTCTGTGGGACTTCCAGATCTGGAGGTGGCTAATCAACCGGATATCGTGGTGGTCGAAAAGAAAGAACATGAGAAGCTTGAGAAATACCAAGGGCTGAAAGAGGAGCTGGAAAGGATGTGGGGAGTAAAGGTGTCAGTGATATCCATGGTGATAGGAGCACTTTGGGCTGTAACCCCCAAGCTGGGAGAGTGACTCCAACAAATCCCAAGAATAACATTTTAGATCTCCGTCCAGAAGAGTGCAATCCTAGGAACGGCTAAGATACTGCAAAGGACCCCTTAGGCTCCCAGGCCTCTGGTAGAGGACCCAAGCTTGAAGGAGACACAGGACCACCCACAGAGAGCAAGGGGAATTTAAAAAAAAATATATAATAATATATTTATACATATTTATAAAGACAGAGAGAAATACATATAGATGAGGAGGCTGACTTACTTAGTGATAACAGAGCAAGTGTGGCATTGTGTCATTCAGCCAGAGGAGTCAAGTGTATCATTCATCATTCCTGAAGGACACAAAGCAGAGGTTAGAAATACATCAAAAAACTGGACCAGGCACGGAGCTCAGACAGCTGTCTCAGATTTTACTTGTGAACTCAAGATGATGTAGGAGAAAGTCTGAAGTCACTCACGAAAAGCCAGATACAGCATAATGAGGCAGGGGATGATCATCCACATGTCATTCATCGTTTCAACTACAGACACAAACAAACAAGAATCATCCACCTGAAGTTGATCAGGATCGAGAAGGGTTCTGGATAGCTCCCAAAAAATCTAAAAGCTTTTTCTTGGGCCAAATTCTACTCATATACCTAAATTTCATAAAACTTTGTCCATCAGTTTTTGAGTTACATCAGTGTTTGAAACTGATCTGGATTCTGATTCAGGACAGTCCAGATCCAGAACAAAACCAAAAGTTAATCAATTCATCCTTGGGTCTTCGCTTAACCACACGCCAAATTACACTAAAATCCAAGCACAACGTACGTGGGCAAAAACATAACACCTGAAATTAAAAGCTCCTGTGGTTATGTGAAAGAGGCCAAGCTTACGCTCATTTCTTTTGAAGCCGAGGGCCGAGGCACTGGTCCTCCAAAAGCGATATGCGCGGATCTGAGTGGACTGACTCTTAGTGGTTGAGGCCTGAGCTTTATCGGTCTGGTTGGCCTGAATCCTGGTCTCAAGAGCATTTATGACCTGGCTGTCGTTTGTGCTTCTGCTGCGTTGCAGGCTGTCAGAAAACTTTAGATGTTTTCTAACCCCATCTTTAAGGGTGGCATCGTAGTCCATCTCCTTCTTAAAGCCCCTAAAAGATGCAACAGGAGAAAGACAAGGCTGCTGACACACACATGTGAGGGTTTATCATGTGGGAAAGCCAACAGTGCATCTGATGCATAATATGTGCACATAAACTGTCCACAAAACTTACTTGTACAATTTCTTCTTGTACGAAACGGATGGAGTTCCGTCCTCGGTGTAATAACCCGCTTCATGCAGACGAAGACTTCTTCTCATGACTGCAAAATTATGAAAAGGCAGAGGGGCCAAATCATCAGTGACACACCATGTGAAAATTAGAAAAAATGTCACAAATGACAGCTGGAAATGCAACTGCCAGAACACATGCTACATCACAAATTAAGTTTTCCTCAAGTCTTGAGGCTTGAAACTTACCTCTTATTTACGGTGCAAAGAAAAGAATTTCCAATCAAGCGCTGAAAATCCCAGTTAATTGCCGGAGAAATGGATAATTGGATACATGTAAATCAAAGCCAAATCAAAGAGTAAATGACATCTGAATATATAGTGAACAGGCTGAAGTGTTGAAAGGCTTTTTCTGCTTTGAAGCTTTGAGCGATTCAAAGCAAAAAATGCTTTGATATACTTAAGCGTCATCATGACACCATCAGTAGAGCCGTCGCAATATTATATCTGCGAATCAGGTTTGTGTTTAAGTTGACTCCTCCTACTTTCCATAAATGTAATTCGTTCGCTTGATCACATAAGCAGTGAACTGTTGGTTGCGTTTGAAAAAAAATAAATAAATAAAAATGAAAACTTTCTTTGGACAGTCATCGGTGCCAAGTCTAACATCTTAAACTTCTATCGATAACGTGCGCCAACGATGTCGGGTTATTTAGGAGCCTGGAGTGTCCTGATTATGTCCAAGACGCTAAACTATCGATAACAGGTGAAAACAGGGTAACAAGGTTAGTGTGTGTGCACCCATAAGCAGCACGTGCGTGAAGCGCCTGTCTCAGTGCCACTCGCAATATGGCGGCAACGTTGACACACGTTCCGGTTACCCAACGCGTCGCCTACGCGTTACGTCAATGGATAAATTGGCTTCTTTTTTTTGTATTGGAGGAAGTGACGACGCGTCGTCCGTCGTAATGTACTGCATGTCAACTTTTTGCAGCTCATTTATTCCATTACAATGCACCATGTTTTATAGAATGATTTAATTCTTTTACAAATCTTAATGAGTAGATGGCTATACATATTTAATAAATGTAGCACAGTAAAAAATACCAAAATGTAGTATTGTGTATAAGTGGCTTGAAATTGTGTGAAAATGTAGTCTACAGGGCATGGCAATATGTATTTTTCCATTTTTTTTTTTGTTTGTTTTTTTTTTATATTCCAGATTTCCAGAAAATACAGTAAATGCAAATGCAAGTTGCTGTTCAGCTGGTTATATTGTAATGAAATCAGTTACTAAACAAATTGTTCTGCGCACGGTAAGCGTTTGAACTCTGTGCTGAAGGAAGAACTTAAAGTGTGATTTCATTTTTAGAATTTTGCATGTTAAAAGTAAATGTTAACTAAAATATAATGACTTTTTGTCCACTAAAATGTGACTAAAAGGATAAACGTGACTAAAATATGACAAAAAATACTAGCATGTTTGTCTGGAGACCAAGATTAAATCTGAAAGAGCTCCCAAAATCAACACTATTAAAAATTTCAAATATTAGACAAAATATCAGTTTTTTATGTTATGTGCTCTGGATTAACTAAAAACGGGGAAGGGTTTTTAATCATCGTTTGGCACAGCTTATTTTTCACAAGCTTTACTTGATCCAAATACTGGTTCTGGTTCATTGCTTTGATTAGTTATTGGTAAATTTAAAGCTCTGAGTGCAACCCTTAAACACATCATGTTGCATGAATTGTAATCTGCAGAGGGGTGCTGAGATTTTGCTGAGATGAAGTTTTGCTGCAGCAGGTGAGAGGATGTAACAATACATACAAAGGAAGGATCCCTCTGACAAACTTAATGGGAACATGAAGGTATTTGGTTAAATCTGATGTTGTAGACCGAGATATTGTTCCACACTCATTCCTCATGCTTTGTTCTGTTCAGATTTTACATTAGCAATGCACATATTTAAATGAATTTAAATATCCAATCTATCTCTTCATGTGAAAATTGAACCAAAAATAGGTGTAAAGTAGCCTAAAGCAGCGAGGCTTCCACAAACTTGTTTCTCTCATTGCCATATTTGTTATTTATTTACTTAACAAGATAAAAAAAAATGTGTCACTGCAACTGTGTAATCATCACACCAAAATTTGAATTCTCCGGAATCCTAGTAATTGAAGTAAACATTTAAATTTAACAGCATTGTAAGATGATGTAAACTACTTAAAGTACCTTGGCACCCATTGTTAATAGGACACTACATTTTCAAAGTACTTGATAAGTAAAAGAAGCACTTTGTGTGACTGCCACACACAGGGCACAGAAAGAGCACCTAAAGTCAAGCTGAAATGTACCTGTGCACCACAATCGTAGCTAAATGGTTGCTTTCGTGTTTTATTTGTTGACGGAGGAAGTTTTATCTGATTTATTGCGGTGTGCATGGTTAACTTGTTCCAATATTCCCATACACTCAAGAGTACACAAACAACATGAGACTTGATTCCTCAAGGGACCTTTTGGTGATAAAGGAGACGGGTGACATCAAGTGTTTTTTTTTTAATGTTTTTTTTATATTTTCTAATATTAACAAGACATATGTGCTTTCACGTGAAACCACCAGCTGTTTATGTGTACTTTATTAGATGGATATAAAACAGACTTTAGACGGTTTAAAGTTACTTTTCTATGGTAA